>CAWUFW010001456.1:0-600000 GCA_963921515.1 Calotriton arnoldi | reverse complement strand
GCTGATGTAGGTTTAAGGATAACGTTTAAAGATAATCAAACACACATACTCATCTTTGAATCAATTAACGTTTTGCAGATATGCACTATGCCAGACAACAATTAGAATGGCTTTTGCTTTGATTCTTGTGCTGTTTGGAGTCTGACTCTGAAGAAACCATGGTGTCTAATTCATCAAAAACATGTAGAGTGGTACTAAATGAAGTGGCATTGTTCTAGTCTGTTTCATGATTTGCCTATTAGCGGGCTTAATTCCCCTGTTGAACATGTTTCCACCATAGTTAAGCCCAATTCAACTCACCTAGATGAACAGTAAAGATTTAATATGATGATTTTAAATAGAGATAGTTCCTGAGGGAATTACACAAACAATGTGTTCTTTAACCTGTTGCATGAATTTTCTACAGTCATGCATGCACATGATTATTATAATTGTGCTTATTCACCTGCATCTCCTGCTGAGGGAGTGGCCTACCATTATTTATCTCTTACATATTCCCTTTCCTGTAATATAATGCATAGTCTTCTTTATCATCAGGGTCGTTTTTAGTATTATTTCTCAAATTTTGGCCAGGTTTTTGAACAGGTGTCTTTGTACAAACATTACAATCCTCATTACGATGCTAGGTACATGAGTACCATTTGGCAATTCTATAGATCCCTGACAAAGATTGATGTTTCTAATGCTCAGATGGAGCAGTTGACATGCACGATGTCTAAATCAGAGAAAGTGTTTATTGAGGAATTGGAGGAAAGAAGGCAAGGACTTGAGCCAAAGGCAAGGAGAGGGTCTTTGGCTGAGTGGGAAAAGGAGGAAGACAAACTTAAGGATAATGGGATACACCCAAAGTTAAATTTGGATTGACAAAAGCAAGGAAAACTATGTTTTACGGCAAGAAAGGAAAGATTAGAAAAAATTAGGAAAGGAATCCCTAGATGATGGGTTGGAGTGAGTGTCCACAAAATTAAAAGTACTGGAAAAGTAGGTGTTTGGTGGAGGGGATCCTGTCATTCCTGTAGTTTATTATTTGTGTGGGAAGAATGCTTATCATAAGCTTCCTGAAAACTGCATAGGTAGCTGTTACCTAGCTTCAGTGTTTCGAAGGGTGTATCCTGTAGATACACTGGATGATAAGGGAGTGATGTTTCAGGCAGACATAAGATTAGTGCTTCACAAGTAGAAGGTGACATTTTTGGCACTTTGATTTATTTTGTAGGAGTAGTTATAAATGACCTAAAGATTAAAATGCCATCTACATTGGTCTGGTGTCCAATACTGCCAGAGCCTTGTCTGCTATTAACTCAGAACTTGTGGACAATAGGGCCCTAGTTTTACAAAATTGGCTTGCTTTAGATATCTTACTTGCAAAAGAGGGTGCAGTCTGTAAGATATTAGGCATCCAACAGTGCTGCACTTATGTGTCTGACAAAAGCAAGGAGATTAACAGGTTTGTTAACAACATCACTGAAATTTCCAAGGATTTAAAGGACTTGGAAGTAACAGGTGCCTGGGAGACCTGTGGGAAAGATTTTTCTGCAATAGGTAGCTGACTTAGTGGCATAGGTAGCGTGATATTGGGGACCATTCTGACTCCTATACTAATTATTGCTGTCAAAGCAATTTGTTAATTATTGTGTATTAGATTGATCAGAGGGATAACTGGAATGAGTTTTTTATGGAGTAAGGGAGGAAAATCATAGAAAAAGGGAAGTGGGGAAAAACAGAAGGGGGGAGAAGTGGAGCTGGAGGAGCTGCAGTGTCATATTTATGTGGTGCTCAAAGACTTAGAGGAATCTTTTTTGTGATGGCTCTTCAAATCATCAGACGGGGGAAGTGGTGATGCGCTGTCACTTTTTACCATTTTGCTTAAACATGCACTAATAAATATCAAAAATATCTATATATAAAGTGTGAATTATGTTAAGTTTGATCATAGTTAGTGATTGATACATTATAATTTACTATAGTTTAAGTGTGCTCCTGATAAGTTAGCAATAGTTAATGTAAACCTCAGTTGAACGACTCAGGCCACCATTTTAAATGTGCATCTTTGCCCATGTGATCCTCTCACCATGTGTCTCATTCCAGGAGCTGAACCTCAGTAATTTGAATAGGCCAATGTTTTCACATTGTTTAGTTTCCCTGAAACCATGCATATCAATTCACCAAAATGCCAGGAGTAGCGGAAATGACATCACATGCCCTTTGACGTTCACATATACACACATTCACACTCTCACATAAACACACTCTCACCCACAAGCACGCACACAATATACATTTAAAAAGCATTTTTTTATACTTACCTCAGCTGCCAGGGAAGGCCATATTCCAGCTACCTGAACTCCATTTTTATTACACTATAGTAAAAATATGATATCATATTTTTACTATTAGTGTAAACTCACTTTAGAAAACCAAAGGTTACAGGGACGTTATAGTTAGGAAATAGAATTTAAAAACCTTAGAAATTCAGTGAAAAAAACAAAAGTTACAGGGACGTTATAGTTAGGTCAGATTCCAATCGTACAAAACCACAGAAATCTAGCAGTTATAGTTACCTGAGTTAACTATAACTTATGCCCCCACAATGCACTGCATATGACCTCACATATTACTCCTCATTAAGGGGAGCCTAGATCAATCAAGACTCCGTTCTTAGTGTGTTATCTGGTCATCTTGCATAATAGATGATTACTAGGTGGAGACTTCATTTGTGTATTAAATGCATCCTTGGACAGGTTGTTCCCCCCTTTTTCCACAGGCACTAACGTCATACAACGCTAAGCATTTTGCCCATGCTAGACATGGTCAAATTGCTTTGAACGGAACCTACAGTGCAAGTCAGAGTCGATAATCAAATATCGGGCCCCATTACTGTCCTTAGAGGTAACTTACACGGCTGCCCACCTCCCCACCTACTTTTTGGTTTCACAATGGAGCCTATCAGTTTTCGATTGTGCAGTGGAGGGTCTGGGTGATAGAGTTCACGTGGTCTCCCTCTATGCCGATGAGGGATGTGGCCGCAGAACAACCTGATATTGTGCTTGATCTCCATACTTTTGGCAGGGTATCTGGCATGAAGATTAATTGGGAAACATCTTGTTCATTCCCTCTCGTATCCACTGCTCCAATGGCCAGACTAGACATTGGTAGTGGTATACAAGAATGGCAGCACAGAATGCTCCAGTATTTAGGGGTATGGATGTATCACGACATGCATGACCTATTGGATGGCAACATAAGACAGGTTTTGTCAGCACTACGAAGTCAGGTCATGTTTTGGAGAACTTCTCCTCTGTTCAAAATGAGTTTCCCTTTCCAAGCGCATTATTCTTCTGCTAACAAGGGTGGCCTGGAGGCACCAATTTTCGATCACTACTTCCTAGTATCACAGTTGCAGTGGATGTGTCCCTGGCCCACAAGTGGCGCAGTCTTGTTCTCTCAAAGGCTTACGAATCAACATCCGTATTACCCTTTATGCACCTGCTATTCCAGGCTTCCCGAGCCAGGGGGCCAGCCTTACATTCTGCAGGCATTATGAGTATGACTGATCTCTTCCAAGACTGCCACTGTCTTGGAAGTCAAGGCACTCATGGAGCAATTTCTAACCCATAATGCACTGACTAATGCTTTCCATAATAGTTACAGCATCACATCCAAGGAGCCACAAATGCACTCAGTCATCCAGTATATTCACACTAGGGGCAGTGGCCACCACTCATCAGCTGGCTCACTAAAGCACTTGGCGACGATACACAGATCTCTTCAGAGAGTCTCTGAAACAAATGGGAAACAGAGCCTGAGAATGGCAAAGGGAAACAATACTGGCCTATCCAGTTGCAGTTTCCAGGACAGCTAGATTTAAACTCAGACAATTTTATGTACTACATAGAGCTTACCTCACACCTGGGAAGATGATTACTTCCTGGTGTAAATGGCAGAGTGAAGATATGTTGCACATGCTATAGTCATGCCCCTCCTTATCACAACTCTGGTTGTTAGTCACCTCACATCTTGCCTAAGTTACAGGACAGTATGCTGGATGGTTGGGGGGGCTTTTGCTTTAGGATCATACAACCACACTAAGAAAAATAAGTTGACAACCCGCTTTTTAGTACTTGCCCTTTTGCTAGCAAAGTGCGTTATTAACCAAAACTGGAAGGCCCCCATGCCCCACCCCAAGTATCTAGATGGTACCAGTAAGTAGCTACATGGCCAGAGCTGAAGAATAGAGTACTAAGAAGAGAGGAAGCTTGGTGTCTCAGGAAACATATCCTGTTTCACGAGTGGAACGAACTGCTGTCCAATTTGCAGTCCAAACCCAAAGATGACACCCTTGCACCTTAAATGTGCTTCAACTGCCAGAGAATAAAGCTGCCTCATGAAATGAGCCTGCCTGCCCCCACTTAGACCCACTTGTGAATCCATCCTTTACACTGTCAGTAGCACATCAGAAAACAGATAATACCTCTGGAATAATAATTTATCTTCCTATGACGGATGTTCTGTTGCTTAGAAAAGTTCCCTTTTGTACTCTCCTAATTGCCAAGTCAAATCACTTACAATGTGTCTATATGTCATAGTTGTTTGTTGCCCACTGTAGGAAGCTGGCTCTGTATATACTATACCAAAGTAAGGTATAGTGTGCACAGAGTCCAGTGGATCCCAAAGGTATAGCAGAGGCTAAAATAGATAATCACTAACAGCTCTCTTTGTGGTAGTGTGGTCGAGCAGTTAGGCTTATCAGAAGGGTGTGTGAAGCATTTATTGTATTCACTCAATCAAGGCTGATGGCACACACTAAGAGACAGAATCCAGACCAATTAGGTAAGTATAAAAAAGATATACTTATGTTTAGAACCAAGCAGGACTTGGCACAGGTAAGTGAAAGATACTTTCAAATGCAAAACTTTACAAGGAAATGCAGTTGTGGTTGAAATTGAAATCGTTACAGGTTTGTATTTGCTTTTAAAACAGTTTAGAATACATAAAAATTACTTTAGAGTACTTTTAGATTATGTTTTAGTTACTTTTGATATTCGGGGTGATATGCCTAGATATCACACCGTGGGTCTTACAAAACACAGGTAAGTATGACAGTTTTTAGTTCAAAGAAAATTACTTTGGTTTTCATAGAAAAAGTCAGTTCCTATGGGAGAAAAGAAGGTTATCGATTTGCAGGTAAGTAAACGTCCTGCAAGAATAGCTCTTTAGGGTTTGAACCAAGGTTCACCATGCAGAACTGGCTCTATCTCGGAGCCCTCGTGGAAAGCAGAGCGCCAAGGTGAGAGGCGGGAGCCCGGGTGAAATACGCGGCACGCAACTTAAGAACCCGGAGGGAGGTGAGAGGAGGCGCTTAGGGGGTCGATCTCAGCAGAGAGGCTGGGGCACTCTTCCCCCCGCACGACTCCCGGAGGAGGGGGCGGCCACGTGGCAAGAGATATCACCGGAGCGGGATGCCTGACTCTAAAATGTCGCCCGTTTCGGATAGGAGCACATAAAGTCTGATTCTCTCGCCAGTAAGGCAATATCCCATTATTCCAACTACATTGAGGGCTGCATCCTAGACCGAGGAGGCCCCTTACATGAAAGCGAGAGAGACCTAGAAGAGAACTTTGCAGGGATCTGGGCAATATTGACAAGGTGGGCCCATGCCTGACCCTAAAATTGCGCCGACGTGTCTCGGTGTAGAGCTTCTACAGGCACCGAGATAATGAATCTGCGTGGCAACTGGAACCTACACAAAAAGCCATACACACAGCCTGATCTTCCTACAACAATACATAAGGAAACCCCCTTGGAACAAAGATAGGCGAGGCAAGTCATCACCTAAGAGGCTCCACACCCGAAGTAAATCTGCTGTTCAACACACCCTGCAATTTTAGAGAGCCAAGACGTGACTCCACTCAAGGGGATCTCTCTTCACCAGACCCTTCATGGCCCAGACCCCCTACCTCATTTATGCCTCCTAAAAAAACAACAAGGTAATAGGGTCTCCAACTGCTTTGCCCCAGCTGAATCAGACGGCAACTTCCGCGGCAAGGCGGACACTGACCAAATGGCCCTCACAAAATAAATACTTTTATCCTCCCTTAATGACTTTAAAAAGGAGCTACGTGAAGAACTAAAGGGGTATATGGGCTCTTCTTTGGCTGCTCTGAAAGCAGATCTCTCAGATAAAATTAAAATTAATTTCCCCATCCGTACCTCTCCTGCACTCACCCCGAGATGGAGGACATGGCGGACGGCACCTCCCAGTAACACCGGGACTGATGCCTTCTATGGAACTATGACGATGCCCCACGGGCTGAAACTTTAAACTGTGTGTACTTACCGCGGAGCCCGAGTACCATTGGCCGCTGCCCGGTGGAGCTGTCCTATGCAGCTATAGCGGAGTCTGGCTCTGGGACACCCCCTCGGCCGTCACCTACCCAGCCGGACATCGGACATTGTTTTTCACAGTTCTTCACGGTTCTATCTGTCTCTCTCCGCGACTGCTTTGTTCCCCCTGGAGTACTTTCCCCCTTCAGATCTACCTGACTCTGTCTGCTTTCCTCTCCCCTGTTTACCTTTCCCCCACTACCTTCCATTCCCCATATGACGTGTGTCTTGGATATGCTACGCGCTAATAACTTATATTATTGTTAACTTAATTACAGAGCACAACAATTGATAAGTTTTCAAAAATCTGACTTTGTTGTCAGTTATTTAATAATAATAAGCAGAAAAATCATTCATAGCCAAGCTAACGATCCTATTGATACATAACAAGTCAAAAAAACTGTTCAATAAAGGCAAGAAAAATTCTTGAAATAGTTGACACGCAGTAGATGTTTGTATATGTTGGCAGCCGACACGTGTTTCGTCAGTAAGACGACTTCTTCAAGGCTCAAAAGTTTATGATGCTAAAGACGTTTTTAAGTTCTTAATATTCCTTCAATTGATTCGAACTTCACTAGTCCACAGAGTTTATCGTTCTTTGTTGGACACAGTAAGCTTTAATTTGTACGAAGTCAGTGATGTATACTCGCTCGTAGCCAAGTATCACGAGCCATAAAGTTCAAAGGTGCAGTAGTCCAGCAGCAGAATCCCTGCTGTACAACTCCCAGTATTCGAAACGTGTCTCCACTCGACCCAGTCTGGGAGTTGTACAGCAGGGATTCTGCTGCTGGACTACTGCACCTTTGAACTTTATGGACTAGTGAAGTTCGAATCAATTGAAGGAATATTAAGAACTTAAAAAACGTCTTTAGCATCATAAACTTTTGAGCCTTGAAGAAGTCGTCTTACACAGGATCGTTAGCTTGGCTATGAATGATTTTTCTGCTTATTATTATTAAATAACTGACAACAAAGTCAGATTTTTGAAAACTTATCAATGGTTGTGCTCTGTAATTAAGTTAATGTTATTTGTATGGGGAGGTTTTCTTCCTAATACTGGAGAACACTGGGTGAGTGGCACAGTGTTATACATTGAGCAAACCTTAAAACTTAGTTTGAACCATTTTAGACTATTTCGGTAAAAAGGACGGAGGTGCTGGCGGATGTGTTCTTTACCACTGCCATTCAATTTGTAAGTGATCTTATATTATTGTGTAAGCTCAGGTTTCTTTCCTAAGCATATACTGGTAACTGCAACTGTAACTGTAACGGATGTATCTATGTAACAATGTTCTGAAACAATGTCCTATCTCATGTAAAGCGCTCTGATACCTCCGGGTCTAGCCAGCGCTATATACCACTTTTCAAATAAATAAATAAATGTTAAAAAAAAAAAGGTTCCCCAAGGTTCAAGAAGGCACTCGAGTTGCACCACCAGTGGCACTAGGGCAACCAGGTGCAGAGTGCAGAAGCCCAATGTTAGCCAATGGGGCTAGAGGGCATTTTGGGTTGGGGGATGCTCACGGGCAGGCCACTCAGTCTTGGGAGTCAAGCTCCTATGGTTAAGGTCAGGGCAAAGGAGGCCCCAGGTTGGCACCAAGTCCACACCACCAGCAGCGCAGGGCAGAAGGGGGCAGGGTGCAGGGTGTTTAGGAGGAGTCGGGAGCCCACTGCAATCCTGTTGAGGTTGCCGGCTTTGGATTTTGGCTGCAGGCTCAGTCCAGGAAGTCTTCCGGGAGGAGCGAACAGTTGGGCAAGTATGTTGGAGGGCTCGGACATAGGTGCACCTCGGGTCCTCTTCTCCAGGGCGCAGGGCGGCCGGATGCAGGGGTGCGTTTTGAGGTCATATTTCACCTTACCGGGCCAATCGCAGTTGGGGGTGTCTCCGTGCAGAGGCTGCAGGCGATGTCGGGGAGTCCTGGAGGGGGTCAACCCTCAGTGGACTCGGACTCTGGAATGCTGGGAGACCTGTATGGGACCGGTGAGCCAAAATACAACACAAAAAGATGATGGACGTAATGTTGAACATTGTCAAACATTCTCCCCCATTCACAGATCTGGATTTAATCCATTGTTATTTTGCTTGCCGCGCCATTCCAGTTCGGACCCAGCCATATGCAAATCAGCCTTGACCCTGTTCCCCAGGGGAACAGTCCAGCTCGAACTGCCAGGCCAGGTCCTTCCTGGACAGGAAAACAAGCATCCTGGGACCGGTTTCGGGGCATCACCCCTCATCAGCCAGGCTATCTTGAAACCGGTGGCGTAGCGAGCACGGGACCCACGTCTGGGCATAGCCTTCCCACTTAGAGTGAAAATGCGACACAAAAAGATGATGGACAGAATGTTGAACATTGTCAAACATTCACCCACAGTCACAGATCTGGGTTTAATCCATCGGTTCATGCCTTTTTTATCAGCTATGAAGTAACGACCATCATGTCGCCGCCATGACCAGCCCCATCCGAGTCTCCTCTGTTCTATCCTGAGCGAGGGAAGCCAAGCGGGTCTGTCCTGAGTCCCGTGAAATCTTAGTCTGCTGGATTGGTGAATGTTTGATTCTCGAGCAACTATTGGGTGCTTTATTAAAACCAACACTTTGGGAAATACGAGTCTTTTCCTGTCCTCAGCGCCTCTATACTTGGCACCTAATAACGGACTTCAGAAACTCTGTATGTCATTTGAATTTTATCAACACCCCAAGTCAGCCTTTTTCCCGTGGAACACCGTACTTAAATTACGCCCTACTGGTCAGCTGTTCAACCCACTGAAATTTTTCCACCACTCCCCTGTCGTGGTATCCACGCCCTGATGAAGGTGTTTCGCCACATTTGGCCTGTACACCGAAACGCTGTCGGCGTTTGTGATACATTTATGATCAGTTGAATGTTGTTTATTAGATACATGATATTTATCGAACAGTTTATCATTTACTGTTTATGTGTTTTGCTTTAGTTAGTATATACAGGTTAGTTGTTAGTATGATTGAAGTATGGTAGTATGTGTGTAGCTGTGAGTTGTTGTTTGAGTGGTGGATCTATGTATATGTATTTATTTAACAATTATCCCAAAAAATATTCCTGTATTACATTTGAGCCTTTTGTCCTTTTACTGAAAAAATAAATTTATTTTGTCATATTTTTGCCTTTCTTCTTGCAGCACTGTCCACTTATGTATATCATATGACGTTTAGCATATTATTAAAGAAATAGGTAGGGGATTTCCGCTTGTTTGATTGTTCTATGTTTCCCCTATGATCCCTCTACCTTTATTTGCCTAAATAGGGGCCCCCTTTGTTTGATTGCCCAAACATTCACCCACAGTCACAGATCTGGGTTTAATCCATCGTTATTTTTCTCGCCTCGCCATTCCAGTTCGGACCCAGCCATATGCAAATCAGCCTTGACCCTGTTCCCCATGGGAACAGTCCAGCCCGAACTGCCAGGCCCGGTCCTCCCTGGACCGGAAAGCAAGCATCCTGGGACCAGTTTCGGGGCATCACCCCTCATCAACCAGGCTAGCTTGAAACCGGTGGCGTAGCGAGCACAGGACCCATGTCTGGGCATACCCTTCCCACTTAGGGTGAAAATGCAACACAAAAAGATGATGGACGGAATGTTGAACATTGTCAAACATTCACCCCCAGTCACAGATCTGCGTTTAATCCATCTTTATTTTGCTCGCCACGCCACTTCAGTTCGGACCCAGCCATATGCAAATCAGCATTGACCCTGTTCCCCATGGGAACAGACCTGCCCGAACTGCCAGGCCAGGTCCTCCCTGGACCGGAAAACAAGCATCCTGGGACTGAGTGCGGGGCATCACCCCATATCAGCCAGGCTAGCTTGAAACCGGTGTCATAGCGAGCACAGGACCCATGTCTGGGCATACCCTTCCCACTTAGGGTAAAAACTGGTGTGCCACTTGGACTGGGGCCGCAGTGTGACTGGTGCAGTGGTGGTTCCAGGCGTTGAGTTTCTTCGTCCTCAGCAGGCTTAGAGTCTGTCTTTGGAGTTTCTTTTGAACATAGCTGCTGTTCGCAGGAGATCTGGTCTTTGTTGAAGGCAGTCAGTCCTCCCAGGGGTTTTGGGGGTCGCTGGCTGCAGGGCAAGTTCACTTTTGATGCAGGATCTCTGGAAACTGCAGATGGGCCGGTAGGGCTGGGGCCAAGTCAGTTCTTCTCTACAGTCTCCTCTGCTGTGTGACTTCTTCCATCCTTCTTCTTCGTAGGTTTCAGGAATCTAGGGAGGCAAGTGTCAGGGTCCCCCTAAATACTAAACTTAGGGGCGTTACAGGGGTGTGCAGGGCAGGACCAATAGGTCCCTTCCTTGGGGGTGAGTACACCCCCTATTATGCCACCCTCAAGTGGGAGGGGGGCTTGAGCCTCTCTCTAACTGGCTGTGTCCCCTCATCTTCAAGATGGAGGGGACTGAGATGTGTGCTTCACCTCGCCTCCCCCACCTGAGGGGTGGGGTTGACAAAGGTGCATACCTCTCCTCCTAACTTGGTTTTCCCACCGATTCTCCCACCCACAGTGGAGGTCAGAACCGGTGGGAGCCAGTTGCTGGGGGCAGCAAAAGGCAGGGGCATCTTACAAAGGCTGCAGGCCTTTGAAGCTTCCCCTTCGTGGACTCAGCCCATCCTAGGGGAGGAAGCATGACACCTCTGCCCAGGATGGGCTTTGTTTCTGGACCCAGAGAGCGGAGGTCCTCTATCCAGGGGTCCAGAAACCTGTCTGGTGGATGCAAATGTGGCCTACTGTACCCTGCTTGATGGGTGACTCTTCACTTTTCTCTGCACCAAAACATGCAGCCTGCAATGGCAGTGTGTGGATGTTAACCCTTTGGGAGCTCATGATGGAATGGTTCCGTCATGAGCACCAGTGCTCATGACGGAACCATTCCGTTATGAGCACATGCTCAGAAAATCCCTCTGCTGCAGACAGCAGAGGGATTTCCCTTTTTTTTTTGTTGCCTTTAATCCCTAGGTTTTGGGCTCTTCCCAGTCACAGGCCCTTGCCCCACCCACACAAGTGAGGCATCATTTTACTCGGGAGACTGAGGGGAACGCTGTGGGGTAGGACATTTGTGCCGGCATGGTAATTCCACACAGAAATGTGAGAAAAAAGTGATGTTTTCAGCTAAATTTGAGGTTTGCAGGGGATTCTGGGTAGGAAACCGTTGGGGGACCCACGCAAGCCATACCTCGCTGGACTCCCCGGGTATCTAGTTTTCAGAAATGTGTGAGTTTGGTAGGTTTCCCAAGATGGCCGCCGAGCCCGGGTCCAAAAACCCAGGTGACCCCCCTTGGAAAACCAGGTTGTTTTGTGATAGGTCATTTTGAAGTCGCCTCAATACGTTTTGGGCCCTTGCCTGTCGCGGGTACTTGACCCACCCACACGAGTGAGGTACCATTTTTATCGGGAGACCTGGGGGAACGCTGGGTGGTAGGAAATTTGTGGATCCACGCAGATTCCAGAACTTTCCCACACAGAAATTTGAGAAAAAAGTTATTTTTTCAACTAAATTTGAGGTTTGCAGGGGATTCTGGATAGGAAAACGTTGGGGGACCCACGCAAGCCATACCTTGCTGGACTCCCCCGGGTGTCTAGTTTTCAGAAATGTGTGGGTTTGGTAGATTTCCCAAGATGGCCGCCGAGCCCGGGGCCAAAAACCCAGGTGACCCCCCTTGCAAAACCAGGTTGTTTTGTGATAGGTCATTTTGATGTCTCCTCAATAAGTTTTGGGTCCTTGCCTGTCGCGGGTACTTGGGGCATCCACATGAGTGAGGTACCATTTTTATCAGGAGACCTGGGGGAATGCTGGGTGGTAGGAAATTTGTGGATCTACGCAGATTTCAGAACTCTCCACCACAGAAATGTTAGGAAAATGTGTTTTGTTTTACAAAGTTTGAGGTTTGCAAGGGATTCTGGGTAACAGAACCTGGTGAGAGCCAGACAAGTCACCGCATCCTGGATTCCCCTGGGTGTCTAGTTTTCAAAAATGTATAGGTTTGCTAGGTTTCCCTAGGTGCCGGCAGAGCTAGGGTTCAAAATCTACAGCTAGGCACTTTGCAAAAAAAAGGGTCAGTTTTCACTGTGAAAATGTGGTGTGTCCACGTTGCGTTTTGGGCCATTTCCTGTCGCTGGCATTAGGCCTACCCACACAAGTGAGGTACCATTTTTCTCGGAAGACTTTGGGAAATGCGGGGTGGGTGGAATTTTGTGGATCCACGCAGATTCCAGTACTTTCCACCACAGAAATGTGAGGAAAATGTGGTTTTTTTTAACAAATTTTGAGGTTTGCAAGGGTTTCTGGGTAACAGAACCTAGTGAGAGCCAGACAAGTCACCCCAGCCTGGATTACCCCGGGTGTCTAGTTTTCAAAAATGTATAGGTTTGCTAGTTTTCCCTATGTGCCGGCAGAGCTAGGGTTCAAAATCTACAGCTAAGCACTTTGCAAAAAAAGGGTCAGTTTTCACTGTGAAAATGCGGTGTGTCCACGTTGCGTTTTGGGCCGTTTCCTGTCGCTGGCACTAGGCCTACCAACACAAGTGAGGTACCATTTTTCTCAAAAGACTTTGGGGAATGCGGGGTGGGTGGAATTATGTGGATCCATACAGATTCCAGAACTTTCCACCACAGAAATGTGAGAAAAATGTGGTTTTTTGACAAGTGTTGAGGTTTGCAAGGGATTCTGGGTAACAGAACCTGGTGAGAGCCAGACAAGTCACCCCATCCTGGATTCCCCTAGGTGTCTAGTTTTCAAAAATGTATAGGTTTGCTAGGTTTCCCTTGGTGCCGGCAGAGCTAGGGTTCAACATCTACAGCTAGGCACTTTGCAAAAAAAGGGTCAGTTTTCACAGTAAAAATACGGTGTGTCCACGTTGCGTTTTGGGCCGTTTCCTGTCGCGGGCACTAGGCCTACCCACACAAGTGAGGTACCATTTTTCTCGGAAGACTTTGGGGAATGCGGGGTGGGTGGAATTTTGTGGATCCATGCAGATTCCAAAATTTTCCACCACAGAAATGTGAGGAAAATTTTTTGGGGGGACAAATTGTGAGGTTTGCAAGGGATTCTGGGTAACAGAACCTGGTGAGAGCTAGACAAGTCACCTCATCCTGGATTTCCCTGGGTGTCTAGCTTTCAAAAATGTATAGGTTTGCTAGGTTTCCCTAGGTGCCGGCAGAGCTAGGGTTCAAAATCTACAGCTAGGCACTTTGCAAAAAAAGGGTCAGTTTTCACTGTGAAAATACGGTTTCTCCACGTTGCGTTTTGGGCCGTTTCCTGTCGCGGGCACTAGGCCTACCCACACAAGTGAGGTACCATATTTCTCGGAAGACTTTGGGGAATGTGTAGTGGGTGGAATTTTGTGGATCCACGCAGATTCCAGAACTTTCTACCACAGAAATGTGAGGAAAATGTGTTTTTTTGGACAGATTTTGAGGTTCGCAAGGGATTCTGGGTAACAGAACCTGGTGAGAGCCAGACAAGTCACCCCATCCTGGATTCCCCTGGGTGTATAGTTTTAAAAAATGTATAGGTTTGCTAGGTTTCCTTAGGTTCCGGCTGAGCTAGTGATGGAGCAAGGATTCGAGAAAATGAAACTTGCTCGAAGAAATCCTCCATTAAATTTTACTAATCGTTAAAACTGTAGAAAAGATGAAACTAATATGCACCAGACACCGACACATGGGAGAGAAGCTTACGCATGCCTAAACTAATGAAGAATAAAAAGCAACGCGACTAAAACCCGCTTTAATTTGCAAAAACGATTTGCGCATGTGCGAAACTGAAATACGTAGAGATAACGTGACTAACTCGCTTTGAGAGGGAAAACCTCGCAAATGCGCAAGAAAAGCTAACATGCGGTCTTGAGGTACCGCGTGCCCGGCATCTGCTTGCTTGAATTTAAAAGAAAGCTGCTATTGTTAACGCTTTTGCCTAATAGAGATAATAACATGGGATAGAGCAGAATTAGGTGGTGAACAGTGAGAATTATATGTATAAGAAAATAACATCTGTTTATGATTCCTTTATTAATAGTGTATATTCGGGCCTGCTAAGAGCTTGACAGAAAAAGAAAATGGCGATGGATGACCAAAAGTGACGCATGCTCAGTGAGTCCATGATGTGACCCGGTGACCGAAAGAGCTGAATGACTGCCAAGAATTAAGGACAGAAGACATGAGAAAAAGAAGACATGTATCATTCGTCTATGTAGTCTGTATTGAATAAATTATTGCGGATGGCAACAATATATGCATGGGAAGAGGACTATATGAATGAGCTAAAGGGGAAGGGCTAGCTAACAATAAAAGTCTTAATAGAAATGAATATGTCAGCACGGTGTGATGAAAACTCCCCTACCCCCGTCCAATCGTATTTAGTGAAATTTGCAACTCTTGAGGGTGGGACATGTAGAAATAAAGACTATAACTAGAGTAAGTTGAGGTTAGTTAGTACTGATTGATTGCTTGCATCATCGACGCTGAGAGAGGGACGAGTATGCTGCATCGAGAGAGAGCATCAAGATCATCATAGAGAGAGAGGCGAGAGCAGACTGGGAGATTCAGATCCGAAATGACAGCCTGATTAGATTCGAAGATTTGCGGAAGAATATCGAGGAGGGAGAGAGTGTGAGAGAGGGAATCGCCCTGGTGCGTTGGGTTGTAGAAGAGTCTAGTAAGTATTGGTCCTGTCCTGATCCTGTCCTTTAGTCTTTGTCTCCTGATCCTAAGTCAGGGGACCTCCACCATTCCTTTGGCCAGGGGGTTGGTTTTCCGGTCATCTCTTATTAGGTAAATGATATTCTATCTCGAATTTGCATATTTCTTTGCAAATGTACGTTAATATGTGTCTTTTGTCTCTAAATCTATCCACTCTTATGCATTGATTTTTGTTGAACGAGGTTGTGTAATTGAATGTATTTTGCTAAATGAAATTTCTCTCTCTCCCATTTGAAGAATGATGGAATTTGCACTGTGAATCTGTAATAATGAGCGTTCAATTTATGACTGGAAATTTAGATAAAGCTTATAAATCTTTCTCAGATTCTGTGGTCATTTCACTAAGAGCTGTGTATTAGTTAAGAAGTTGTTAATATCAACATCAACTAACTCAACTAATGGTCCATCGACCAGCGAAAGAGTGTTGATTCGTGAAGATTAGTTAGGCATTGAAATGTCAATTTAACCTGATTTGTGGTTACAGGGACATAACTAATCAGAATTTAAGTGAATTATAAAAACTACCGCCCCCCAGCGGAGCGTCCATGGAGTGTGGATGAACATTTTTGTATGAAATGTATATGGGCCCATTGATGTGAAATATTCAACCATGGGGGCTTCCGCTGGATCAGTTTTTCTGGTAGCAGAGTTATGGTTATTATTGATTAGTTTGGTGATTATTGATTATTGATTATTGATTTTAACTACATGTTTAACACAAAGAGTTAGTGTCGCGTTCTATGTTGTCTGGAAGTACAGGTACAGAGATACCTGGGAATCCCGGGAATGGAATTTAGAAGAGTGTGGTAAGGAAATCACACTGCAGAAGGTTACTCATCTGTCGTCATAATACCTAAAAGCTACGGAGGGCTGTAGGTGTTATATTAGGGACTATATTGTATAAGAGTAGAGTGTGAGTGATAGCGAAGTGTCCACCTGTGAAACTTTGGCCTTACCCAAAGGAGGAGTATCCCTAGAGGAGTAATAGGTCCTCCCCGAGCTTAAGTGAAGGGTAAACAGTGGTTTTTACTCGTAGTGTAAGGAAGTACTTTCTCTTTGAAGCAAGTGAATAAACTATCTTTGGATTAGTGGGGCAGACGGAGTAGCGTTGTTTTTACGTTGTAACTAACTGAAATTTATAAAGAAAAATTAGAAAATGCATTGTCGTAATACCTTGTAAAGGGAGGGTCAGTAGCAGGAGCCATACTGACGTCACAAAGAGCCACGCTGGTATTGGTATTACATGTCTATGAGAGTAGTAGGCAGTGAAAAACGAGATAGGCTGTTTGCCACTACCAGGACCTGCCAGACATAAAGGCACATGTCCTACCTTTTACTTAGTAAAGGCTAAATTATCCCTGGTAACTACATATACATATAGAGCAAAGATCTACTTATAATGAGAACACAAAAAAATATAAACACATAACTACAGCCCATGTAATAGACACATAAAGGAGTATATTTCAAACTAAAAAGATTTTATATCACAAAATTATTTATTAAAAAATATTTTACAAAGCACAAATATCACAATTAAAAATAATGTACAATATGTCTCCAGATGGAGTGGATTAAAAAAGATTTTTCTTGATACACTACAAACAACAATACATGTCTGGAGAAATATTGTACATAATTTTTAATTGTGATATTTGTGCTTTGTAAAATATTTTTTAATAAATAATTTTGTGATATAAAATCTTTTTTAGTTTGAAATATACTCCTTTATGTGTCTATTACATGGGCTGTAGTTATGTGTTTATATTTTTTTGTGTTCTCATTATAAGTAGATCTTTGCTCTATATGTATATGTAGTTACCAGGGATAATTTAGCCTTTACTTGGTGAAAGTATCCTATTCCCTTGGTGAGGTACAAGGGATCCCTCTCTCTATTTCACAGCTACCTTTTACTTACACAGCACCCTTCCCATAAGGCTACCTAGGGCCTACCATAGGGGTGACCTATGCGTAATAAAAGGGGAGTTTAAGGCTTGGCCAGTGGTTAAATGGCAAGTCAAAATGGCAGCAAACTGAGCACACAAGCCCTGAGACAGGTCTGAAAGGCTACATCTGTGGGTGGCACAAGCAGTGCTGCAGGCCCACTAGTAGTATTTAATTTACAGGCCCTGGATATATGGGATACAACTTTACAAGGGACTTACAAGTAAATCAAAGATGCCAAACAGGGGTAAACCAATCATACTGTGTTTAGAGGAGACAGCACATGCACTTTAGCACTGATTTGCAGTGGTAAAGTGCCCAGAGTCCTAAAGCCAACAAAAAGAAGGTCCGAAAAAATGTTTGGGTATAAACCTACAAAAAAGGCCAGGTCCAACAGGTCTCTTTTATATCCGATGGCGCCTTTATCAGCTGTTACTGGGCCCATCAGAATTAAAGAGACACAATACATTTCACCCAGAGACACCGGCTGCCAGGCTTCTGTCAAAATCTCCAGGGAAAATGAGGGCTAACTGTCAGAACAGTGACTGAAATTCCTGGTTCCCCTGGTAATTCCACATTTCCGAAAGGAACCTCGGTTTTCAATCTGTAATATAAATTGTTCCTAACTCTTGTGTAGGAAAGTTTCAATTCTATTAAGGACGCGGAGGCGAGGATTATGCTTTCACTCTCTTCGCTTTATTCAATAGCAGCTTATTTTAACACAACATTTCTTCAAGCTTCACATAAAGCGAAGGAAAAAACTAACAGTCCCAGGAGTCCCTGGGAATGACATCATAACAGAGCCAATGAGAGTCCAACAGTAGTTCCTTTCATAACCAATGAGGGTCCCCATACAGGTGTAACAGTCCTTTCTTTGCTCTGATCCCCCTCTTTCTTCGCACAAGTCATGCCACAGTAATGTTCCTACTGGTCCGATTTGGATCCATCTGAACCTAAAAACATAAGAGACGGATCAGAGGTACTCTGAGAACAGTAAACATGTCTCAACAAGGTACAGAATCGTCATTTACATCTGCTCACTTTAGGTTAATAAATTATCTCTAAAACGCCTTACTTACTTCTTAGGGCGGGCTTCTTTGGCGAAGAGTGACTTCTCGCCGGGTGGGATAATCCTCACCTCCTTAATAGAATTGAAACTTTCCTACACGAGAGTTAGGAACAATTTTCATTCTATGTCAGGACCGGAGGCGAGGATTATGCTGGTTCAAAGCTTGCTCACCACCAAATGGCCCATATCCAGCACAGGCTTAAAGAAGAATCTCTTAAAAGTCGGGTCTGTCGACCAATCAGCGGCATTCATAATGTCTTCCAGTCTTGCCCCCAAGGAGAAGGCTTTGGAAGCCATCGCTCCCCTGGTAGAATGGGCTCCAAACATGGTCAAGTCAATACCTGCCTCTTGCATGATCCATCTAACCCATCTTGCAATTGTGGGTGAGGAGACCGCCAAGTGCGTTTTTTTTAGTGCAAGTAGAAGTTGTCTTTCGCCCGGAGGGCGGTATTCTTCAGACATTAGCTCATATTCTTTGAGGCATTGGACTACACAAAGTTTTGGGGAGTCAGGAAAGGCCGGATATTCTATAACTCTGGTATTAGTCTTGGTCCTTCTAGTCACTGTGAAAGATACCCCAGAGGGTGAAAAAATTCTGCTGGTTATATCCAAGGCACGCACGTCGGAAACTCTCCTGCAGGAGATTAAACATAGCAACATTGCTAATTTTGCCGATAACTCCTTACGTGACAAAACCCTATTTGGTTGCCAGGTAAGAAACAGGTCCAAAACTCTAGTGACATCCCAGAGCGCCGAATATCTTGGCGATGGTGGTAGTGAGAGTCTGATTCCTCGAAGCAGCCTACACACAAGAACATGTTCCCGTACCGGAATTCCGTCTACTGGGTTATGTCCAGCCAATATTGCTGAGCGGAAAGTATTGATGGACCGATAGGCTAGCCCTTCCATTGCCAGCTCCGCTAAGAAATTGGCTATCTGGACTACCTTGACGCCCAAGGGATCGAAACCCCGTTGCAGAAACCAACGTGTCCATCTGGTCCACGCTGACTTGTACCGCTTGACCGTGCTGTCTGCCCAGGCTTTGTCAAGGAGGTTCTGAGCCGAGCTCGAAAGTCCCGGGACCGCCCATCATCCCCTGTAATCCTCCACGCCATCAGCGTGAGAACGCCGTTGAGGACTAGCTGGTGGGGAACCTTGTCCGGATTGAGAAGAAGATGATGAAACTGGGGGAGTTGGATTGGAGAATCCCAGGAAAGTTCCAGTAGAACTGGAAACCTCACTTGAAATCTCCAAATCGGGGTGATCAAAACCACCTCCGCTTGTTGGTGCCTGACCTGAGCCGTCGTCCTGGTAATCATGGCGAAAGGGGGGAAGGCGTACCCCCGGTCTTGAGCCCAATCCTGCAAAAAGGCATCCGTTGCGGCCGCCAGTGGATCCGGCCTCCAGCTGAAGAACCGGGGCAGCTGGTGATCCAGGAGGGATGCAAAGCGATCTACAGAGAACAGGCCCCATTTCGCTTGTATGCCCGCAAACACTTCTGTGTCCAGTTTCCACAAACTGGAATCCCTCAGGTGGCGCGAGTGCCAGTCCGCCACTTGATTTTCCTGACCCGGAAGATACTCCGCTGTTACGGAGATCTGATGTTCCAGGCAGTATTGCCAAAAACCGGTCGCGAGATCTGAGAGGACCTTGGAGCGTGTACCTCCAAGATGACTGATGTATCTGATGGCCGATACATTGTCCATCTTGAGCAACACACAATATTGCGCTCTGTCTTTTGTCCAACATCGGACTGCAAAGGAGCCTGCTTGGAGTTCTGAGCAGTTGATGTGTAACAATTGTTCTTGAGGAGACCATGATCCCCCTGTGGAAATATCGCCGCAGCGAGCGCCCCAACCGGACCTGCTGGCATCCGATTCTATTTTTTTAATTTTTTTTAAATAATTTGTTTATTGAGTATTTCATATTAGCAAGCAGAATAATCACAATCATTGTCAACGAGAATGTACATACCAGCAGGACAACAATATTGCAAAAACTTGTATAGACACATCTATGAGTATAGAGTTTTCCAATGGCCACTAACTATTTCCAAGACATAAGGCAATTGCTTCATTTGTACATTACAGCCATAGCCCAAGTACGTAGACACAATGTATAGCGGCTTCTTCCAGTGAGGCGATATACCAGATATACAAAGTGAGAGATACCAATTGTCAGCTATTCCAATATAGGGAGTACATTGTCGGACGGGAGAGGACAATTAGGACTCATGACTAGCCTGTGCAGAGTGTTCAAGGAGATACGATTTAAGTGGGTCCCAGATATCCCGGGGTTGGGACGATATTGGGAGTAGTTCAGCATATGTGCAAGTTTGGTCCTGCCAGAGTGTCATATCCCCAATCCAGTCCTTGAACTTGGGTGCACGCCCCCGGCCCCATCTGCAGGCCACCCGGCGCCTGGCAAGAAGGAGAGTGAATGAAACAAATTTGCGGTGTGCCACAGGTATCTCTGCCGTGTAACCGAGCAGTGCGGTGAGCGGGGATAAGGGGATTTGTAAAGAGGTCATCGCCTCTAGCGCAGTGAATACCTGCTGCCAGTAAGTGAGAATTGAGTTACATCCCCAAGCAAGATAAAGGAAGTCTGCTGCTTCCTCCCTACATCTGTCGCAGTGGTTTGATTCGCGTAATTTGTATTTGTGCAGTTTAACGGGAATATAATATAGGCGGTGTAGGAACTTGTAGTGAGTGATGCGCAAACGACTACTGGAAGAGACTTGTTCAGTTTGCTTGCAGCAATACAACCATTGTTGGTCTGTGATCTCGTGTCCAATGTCCGCCACCCATTTTTCTCTGGAGGCACAGAGGGGTTAGACCATCTCTGTGTATACGCTATGATACAGTGTAGAGACCAGGTGGGAAGCGTTGTTGATGCCTAGCACCTGATGTAATGGAGCAACAGTCGGGGCTCTTGAGGGTATGAGGGAGTGTATTCCCTAAAACCTTGTCGCAGGCGGACGTAGATGAAAATGTCCATGGAAGTGGGTGGTGTATCCCTAAATAGTTGCTGCATGGTGCGGAACGTGTTATTAAAAAAAAGGTCACCCCAGCAATGAATGTTATGTTTAGTTTTGGTTTTGTGAAAAACTCCTTCTTGTAGGACCGGCATCCTTGGGTGATATGTAAGCGGAAGTAGCGGGGAGTATAGGATGGGGGCTTGAAGGCGGCGAGTGATACGGCGCCAAGCTGCAACCGTGCAGTCTACTGAAGTTGGGCAGGCCGAGCGAGGTGTGGGTGTGAACAATATAACCCCGTCCAGCAAGATGGGGTCCGATAACCAATGCTCGGTGGCGACATGAGGTGTATATCGAGGCGGGTGAACCAATACTGAGCATAATGTGCTTGGGCACATATATAGTACAGCTCCAAGTCAGGGACGTCAAATCCCCCCTGGGAGTATGGCTGTGTAAGTGTATCCCATTGCAAGCGTGGTTGTTTACCACCCCAAACTAAGCGGATGAGTTCCGAGCGGAGCTGAGAGAAGAAATGCCTGCCCGGATCATAGGGGATATTTAAAAACAAATATAGGAGCTTGGGGAGGATGACCATTTTAATGAGCGAGACACGGCCCGCCATGGTGAGGGGGAGAGCATTCCAGCAAGTGATGTTGCTAGTTATACCTGCCAATGTGCGACCAAAATTGAGTCTCATTAATTCCTCACGATCAGTGGTGATGTGTATCCCCAAGTACTTCACCTCGGAATCGCACCACTCTAGGGAATAGTCAGTGGAGAAGCGTCTCACAGAGCTTGTGAGTGGAAAGAACTGAGATTTGGCCCAATTATTATGGACGCCGGAGAGTCCACCGAAGCGAACGACTTCGTGGAGGAGCGGGTTGAGGTTTTGTTGAGGGTTTTTGACATAGAGGGTGACATCGTCAGCATACAGGGATATGAGGATAGAGCGGAGGAAGCATCGAAGGGCCTTTTCTTTATGATGCTGCCTGATTTTGGCCGCCAGTGGTTCTATGGCTAGGGCAAATAGGAGGGGAGATAGAGGGCAGGCTTGTCGGGTGCCTCGAGTGAGATGGAAGGATGGGGAGGTATGGCCATTAATCAGAACTCTTGCAGTGGGAGAGGCATATAGCAGACGTATCCATGCCAGGAAGCGTACAGGTAGCCCCATGCACTGCAGGATGGTGAAGAGATAGTCCCATTCCACAGAGTCAAAGGCCTTTGTGGCGTCTAAAAATACTGCCACTAGGGCCAGTTGGGGATCAACAGTTTGCAAAATGGAGAATAGAGTACGGAGATTGTGAGAGGTAGCTCTACCGGGGATAAAGCCTGCCTGATCTGGTAGGACAAGTTTCTCCATCAATAAGCTGAGGCGGTTAGCTAAAAGTTTTGCAAGGATTTTAGTGTCTGTGTTAATGAGAGAGAGGGGTCGGTAAGAGTCACAGTGATCAGTAGGCTTCCCAGGCTTCAGGAGTGAGGTGATTAACGCCTCGCGCATTGTATCAGGAAGGATCTGCGCCTCTAGGGCTTCAAGATATACCTCTCGCAACACAGAAAGTAATTGATCCAGTTATGTTTTGTAAAAATCAATGGGAAGGCCGTCAGACCCAGGGGCTTTGCACGATTTCATCTGCATAATGGCCGCGCGAAACTCGTCATCCTCAAAGGGGGCCACAAGGAATTCCCACTGATTATCCCCCAACCATCCCAGCGTGAAATCTTGAAGGTAGGGAGCGAAATCCGGGGGCGCGGACCGTCGAGAATGATAGAGGTTTGTGTAAAATTCAGTGAATGTGTGTAAGATTTTGATGCTATCCCGATGTCGTGTGCCTGCACTATCTATTATGTCCACGATGTAACTGGAGAATCGGGGTAGGCGAATTTCCGTCACTAGCGCCCTCCCAGGTCTTTCCCCCTCTCCAAACCGCCGTGCGGTGAAGTATTTGCCACGGAAGCAGACCTCCCGATCGGCTGTGGCAGTGTATTCTGAAAGTTTGTCCATGAGTATAGCTTTTTGAGCTCCGGATGCATCTTGCCCCATGTCTTTTTCTATTTGTTTAAGCTCTCCTTCAAGGCGATGCAGGCTGCGACGAATGTCCCTCAAGACTCCAAAGCTTTTGGATATGCAGAACCTGCGTACCATGACTTTAAAAGCCTCCCAGAGCGTGCCCATATGGGTGACTGTGCCCTTATTTCTCTCAAAGAAATCGGAAATCTCCTCCCCAAGTTCCGCTTTGAAGACAGTATCTAATAGCGCTTCTGGCATTAGCCGCCAAGTGCGTGGAGAGGCAATCGAGTTAGGGGGCGCGACTGTCATGCACACCGGAGCATGATCACAGAGGGTCCTGGCCATGTGCTCCACCGAGAGAATCCATGGGGCGGGCGGCGTGGGTCGAGGTGTGTCTCCTGGAGCATGGCGATGTGTATCTGGTGTCTATCGAGATATGCAAGGATTTGCCGACATTTACGAGGGTCGCAGAGACCTCTGACGTTCCACGTGAGAAATTGTATATTGAGAGTGTCGGGAGCTGGATGCATTATCCGGAGGAGGATACGTGGCAAATGTAAGGATCAAGATGACATGCGTCATACACGGCTAATTCAATGTGTACTGGTATGATTATCTGCTGATGTATAACCAAACGAACATTCAAAAACAACATTTCCCCTCCCACCCCCGCCACAGCGGCATCCCAAACGTGCCGGAATGACAGAACCCACCCATCACCCAAGAGGAACGTGACATTGTAGTCTAGTTCTAGAGAGTCAAACAACTAGGGGGATCGCCCACGTGGGGGGGATCACTGGTGGGTCACGGTTCCCTCCCTGCTCGCTTGTACTGCAAGCAGTCACCCAATGAAATGAGGATGAAATGGAAGAGAGAGGGAGGGAGACTTGGCATTGTTCAGTTCTACTTATCAAACCATGTAATTAATCTGCTGTTCCAACATACAAAGTTCTTGTGTGGAGCACATCACTTATCTGTCCATCATGCGCCGGGAACCAACAGGAGACCTGGAATACGGGAATGTTCATCACTGCAGACCTCGGCATCAGGAATTCGCCTGCGTTTGAGTTCATGGACTTGACAGATGAGAGAGTGTGCAAGAGGCGTTAGGGCAGCATCCAGCTGCGATGTCGGTATAGGGGTTAGTCTGCATCAAGGGATGGAGATCTGGATTCACGGAGGTTGGAGGCCCCCCTCGGGGATCGCCGAGAGATGGATTTGAGGAAATCATCCACTTGCTGCGGATTGGTAAAGATGGAGGTCTTCCCTTGGTGGGAGATCCGTAGACGTGCTGGGTATAGGAGGGCATATTCAATCTGTGCTTTCCGAAGCATCTGTTTGACCACCAGGAATTTACGCCTAGACTCCTGCACCGCAACAGTGAAGTCGGGAAAGATGGTGAATTCCAAGCCCTCGTAATGTAGAGGTTTATTCTCACGAGCCAGTTTGAGCGCCGTGTCTCGATCCCTGTAATTAAGGAAGCGGGCCACAATGGGGCGAGGTGCACTGCCTGGTGGAGGTCGGGGACCCAGGGATCGATGTGCCCGTTCCACGGTGAGTTGCGAGGAGAGAGCGTCAGCACCGCATGCACCCTTCAGAAGGCGTTCAACAAAGTCCTCCATACGGCCTGTGTTGGTACTTTCCGGAATGCCAATAATTCGGATGTTGTTCCATCAGCTGCGGGCCTCTAGGTCCTCATTTTTGGCAGCGATGACTTTGAGCAGTTTATCCATCTGCGATACTTGGAGCTGCAGCTGTGCTGTGGTGTCCTCGGTGTCTGATATACGACGCTCCGCTTCCTTGATCTGCCCGTCGTGCTTGTCCACCTTCTAAACTAAAAAATCTAGGCGGTTGTTCATGGTGTCCATTTTTCCGGAGAGGTCTGTGAGGCTGTGTTGCATAGCCAGAAGGAGCGTCTTGACCTCATCCCCGGAGGTGGATGATTGCGGTTGCGGCTGTTCCTCGCTTGGATGGATGGAATCCACTGAATTGGAGCGTGTGGCCGTCCTCTTAGCGTCAAAGACCAATTTAGGCTGGCGCCCACCTGGATTCCCCATGGCTGTCGCAAGCAAGGGCGATCAACGAGAAAAGGTGTCCGTCGGAGTAATGCGCAGCACGGGACTGTGTAAAGCAGCGTTATCAGCCCAAGATTGATGGGAGTGCGAAACAGCGCAGTATCATGCCTTGATTGCCGGTCAGCACACCAGACGACCACCACTGCAACAAGAAGAAGAGCGGCCAAGGCCTGTTGGCGTAGCAGGTAGTGGGAGTAAGTGCGTGGTAGCCAAGCTTCCGGTGGTAAAGGCTAACGGGGAGCAAGAAGGCAGACAGTTCAAAAGAATGCACCAAGCATATGGCAGCCTTCAGGCTCGCAACGCAACATACAGCGAGGTGTCCCTTGTTATTTGGGCAGGATTTCCCAATTTCGTAAAGGCGAAGTTCTGACTGAGACGGGGTCAGGGCGGAAGGCAGGCCCCAGTGAACCTCCAGCACAGCGAAATCACGGCAGTCCAGGGAAATGTAGAAGAGGGTGCCCAAAGTGGCCAGGAAAGATGAGGGCATAAACCAAGGGCTCAGTAAGCGCTGCACAGTGAGGCATATATAAGGGCTCCAAAGTCCGTCAGGTACTAGCGGCAGTGCCGACTCAAGGTGGCAGACACAGTGGGAGAAGAGACTATCAATTGGCAGCGGAGCGTAGGCTGGAGGGCAGTGTGAGCGCAATCATGTGTCAGGTGAATCCCACCGCATTTAAGGACGTGTGACCCGACAAGGAAAGGGATGGTCGGAGAACTGTGCCAATGGAGGGGGCCGACCACGGAGACCAGCCGGCGGGATCCGATGGTGGGAGTCCGCAGTCGGGTGTGGAGTGCGGGCGGTGGAACTCATGTTTTCCAATGTGTGCCCTCGCAGTTCTCGGCCCTCAAGGTGGCAGGCAATGCAGGGAGGTTACGAGTCCGTGGCAGCGGCAGTGAGGCAGAGACACGGCACGAACACAAACACACTGCAGTCTCCTCACCGCAGTCCGTAGAGCGCCACCCTCCAAAGGATGTCTGGCCAATGTTGAGGAGGCGGGAGTGGAGTCCGGGGGACGGTGCGGCAGTACCGGGGCCGGCCCCAAGCAATGGCCGGTGATACCCAATGACGTGTGTCTGCAGCAGGGGAAGGGTCCGGGCAGTAAGGCTCGCGGCCACAGCACCGCGCGAGCCCAGCTCTTCGTGGCACTATAAAGTAGACAGCAGGCCGAGCAGCAGTGAAGAGCGGCCGCCACAGATGGATTTTTGGGCAATAGGCGAAGGATAATCCCAGAGCAATGTGGCGGAGCGCAGGCCTCAGCAAACCTCAGCACACCAAGATCTCAACTGCCTGGGGATCCTTCAGAAAATGGCGCCCACCGCGATAGGGAGATAGGAGGGCACCCGCCAAGAGTACTGTGTGGATCCTGCACCGCGGGGCACAATTGGGAGCCGCTGGCGTCTGACAGGTACGTGCGGGTGCTCGTTCTTAGGGCGGCAGGCAAAGCAGGAAAGTGTCCAGACTGTAGCAGCGGTAGGGAGGCTGGGGTGCGGTGCGAACACGAACACACAGCAGTTCTCTTACCGCAGTTCGTAGGGCGCTGCCCCCGAAGGATGTCTGGCTGAGGCTGAGGAGGCAGGATTAGAGTCCAGGGAACGGTGCAGCAGTACCTGGGGCCGACTCCCAGCACTGACCGGTGAGACCCGATGGCGTGTGTCTGCAGCAGAGGAAAGGTCCGGGCAGCAAGGCTCGCGGTTACAGCACCGTGCGGACTCAGCAATTCGTGGCAAAAGAAGGTTGCCAGCGGGTCGAGCAGCAATGAAGAGCGGCCGCCACAGATGGATTCATGGGCAATAGGCAAAACGAAGTCTCAGAGCAATGTGGACGGAGGGCCTACCGCCACGTGGAATCCTTGAGGCTTGCGTGGCTGCGGCGGCCGAGCAGGGCTCCAGACGTGTCACCACCCCCACCACGCGGTCATCAGAGGTCGGCAATAATAGCACTTGTCGAGACCTGAGGGCTCTGAATTTTTCACCGAAGCTAGTGGGTGGTTGGAAGAGCAGGCGGCAGGGTGTAGATAGTAGGTCAAAGCAGTTTAGATGCGGATAATTGGAGGATTATGCCGCCAAGCAGCCAGAGCCTCACAGGTGTGCAGCCATCTTGGTCGTGCACCACCTAGCGCCCCCCTGGCATCCGATTCTATGATAAGATCCGGGGCAGAACCGAAGATTGCCCTCCCATTCCACGCTTCCATGTGGGAGAGCCACCAAGAAATTTCGTCCCTCACTTCGTCTGTGAGCTCTACCAGCTGCGAATACGTGAGACCTTTCCGGAGATGAGTCACTTTGAGGCGTTGCATGGCCCGATAGTGCAAGGGCCCTGGAAATATGGCCTGGATCGAAGAGGATAGGAGGACTAAGAGGCGAGCAATCTGTCGCAGTGAGGTGCGAGGCTTGGCCAACGTGCGGCGTAGCTCGTGTCTTATTTTTGCCATTTTCCGAGACGGTAGACTGAGGTTGGCGGTTACGGAGTTGATTGTAAACCCCAAGAAGGTTGCTGACTGGGCTGGAACCAGTAGGGATTTCTTTTCATTTATCACAAACCCCAAGCCCTCTAAGAGGTCCACCGCCATTCGCAGGTGACACAACAGTTGAGTGGGAGACTGAGCCATGAGTAGCATGTCATCCAAATAAACGATAAGGCGGATGCCTTGCGCTCGAAGATGTTCCACAGCGGGTTTGAGAACCTTGGTAAAACACCAGGGAGCCGAGGATAACCCGAAGGGAAGACTCAAAAACTTGAACGCCTGATGGCGCCACAGGAACTGCAGGAAGCGCCGATGTGGCGGAAAAATCGGTATCACTAGATCCGCATCTTTGAGGTCTAGACGGGCCATCCAATCGGAGGGTCGTAAGACATCTCGAAAGAGGTGTATTCCTTCCATTTTGAAATGGCGATATACCAGCCATTCGTTGAACTCCTTTAGATTTATCACCGGTCGTCGACCGCCGTCGGTCTTGTCCACAAGGAAGATGTTGCTGACAAACCCCCGGGGATGAATGGTTGTGCGCTGAATAGCGCCTTTGACTAGTAAGTCCTGTATTTCCGCATCTATGAGACTCATCTCGTCTGCAGAGAATTGGATTGGTCATGGCCTGGTCCTTTGACAAGGGGTTCCGTAAAATTCTATCTGGAATCCTTGTATTGTTTGCAAAACCCACGCATCTGCAGTTAGTTCGCACCATTCTCTGATGAAACCAGCTAGCCATCCTCCCACCTGAACCCCGAAAGAAGGTTGTACACTCACTGGCATTATTGTTGGTGGATTGTCCTTTCTGGCCTCTGCCGCGGAATCGCTGTCCTCTGGTAGGATAGAAGTTGGCAAAGCGCTTTTGGTCCTGGTAGCCATTACCGCGCCTGGAGCCTTGCCCTCTGGAGCAGGGTTGGGAGATACCTCGGCCGGCTGAGCGGCCCCTGCCACTGCCGGCCACTTGGAAAACCCGAGGGGAGAAAACCTTTTTGATAGAGGTCTGGACTTTATCAAGGGAGGTGAATGTGTTTACAAATTTTCCAAGCTCCTTGATAAAAGGTTCTCCAAATAGTCCCCCTTGGGCTACTACTGCCCCAGCCTCTGACGCGGCCAGGTCCCCAAGTTTCGGGTCCACCTTGATAAGCAGCGACCTTCTGCGCTCCGTGGACAGTGCACAGTTGGCATTACCTAAAAAGATAATTGCCCTCTGCGCCCACCCCGAGAGCGCTTCCAGGGAAATCAAGGCGCCCGAAGCCTTGGCGTCCTCCGCCATGTCGAGGATCTTTGTCAGGGGCCCCACAGCATCCAGAAGCTTATCCTGCCAAGCTCGCCAAGACCGATTGATTCCTATCTTCGGATCCTTGACGAACTTTGCCAGGAAAGTGGCCATCTTTGGATCGATGTCGGGTGTCAGTGCCACTTTCCCTTCCTGTGAAGGTCTGGAACACTCCGCCTTGAGGCAGCTGCGTGCTTCTTTTTCAAGCGGTTTGCGCAGTCGGTTGGCCACATATTGCGCCACCTTCTAGCATGGAACCCACTTTGCCGAATGGGGGTGCAGGATTTGGTCAGGGTCTAACATGTCTGACTGAGTGGCCTCTACTGGTACCTCAGTGTGGGTGGGGCATGGTCGCCAAGGTCTGGATGAGCCTGCTTCCTCATCCGAGGGATCATCGTCCTGAAAATCAGGAGATGGTGGGAAAGGGTCCCTTGTCTGAGGTTCTGGCTCTGCGGTTGGAACAGCAGGCAGGGTTTTGGCCATAAAGGCTTGTTTTAGTCGCTCAAAAGCGTCCACATCCACTCCTTCCTCTCTAGGGCGTTTAGCTGGGGTAATGTCAGAGGGGACTAGTTCTGGTGGGGTAGGCGCTGGGTTACCTGTACTAGGAGTTGGCTGACTTCTCTTTGCGCACCCTCGTGCTATTAGCTGAGCCAGGCGCTCTTCCATCGGGGCTATGGCTTCATATACTGCGCGGTAAATGGAAGCATCTACCGCGCCGTAGAAGTTGTCATCCCATGGGAAACTATCCAAGAGGTCCCCATAACCTTCCTCTGTGGCTTCCATACCTATCGTAGGGAAAGGTGAGCAGTATCAAAACACCCTGTAATGTCTTTAAATACTTTAAATACTTCCCTCCACACGGGTAGGATTTTGTCCAGCCATCGACTGAAGTTTGCAGCACTGAGTTTCAGTATATTTATTTAAGGTGGGCAGGGTTTCAGTGTATTTATTTAAGGTGGGCAGGGCCGCACAATCGGGGTATTACCCCAGGAACACTGCTCCCCTGGTGCTGTTATAATTGGGGGGATGCAGCCTGGGGACTCTTGTTCCTTAATTGACCCTCGCAGTAACAAATAATGCTAAGAACGGTCCCGTCGGGCTGACCGTAATTACAGACCTTGTTTGTTCAAGGCGTTCGGATCAAAATACAGACCCCTTTGAAGGGGCATCAGTCTCCCAGGTAACAAGGCTCACAACGGTCTCGGCTCCGTACGCGTGCCCGAACCTGACAGTTGAAACTGACAGGAATCGCGAGCGTCAGGAGCCGAGGACCGTCGGAGTTGCGTGCCCCCTAGCGGGCGGAGGACCGCAGCACCAATAGATACGATCGCGAAAGGAGCGAGCGACGCTCCCGCAATACGGTCAATAACATAGGCAAACATCAAGCTGCATTAAAACTAATAACAAATACTCGTAAAGTCCCATAAGGACAGAATAATGGAAAGGCACTTAACTGGGGCAGCTAGCAGCAAAGAAAGAGGGTGATCAGAGCAAAGAAAGGACTGTTACACCTGTATGGGGACCCTGATTGGTTATGAAAGGAACTACTGTTGGACTCTCATTGGCTGTGGTATGATGTCATTCCCAGGGACTCCTGGGACTGTTAGTTTTTTCCTTCGCTTTATGTGAAGCTTGAAGAAATGTTGTGTTAAAATAAGCTGCTATTGAATAAAGCGAAGAGAGTGAAAGCATAATACTCGCCTCCGGTCCTGACATAGAATCACTTTTAACTCTGGTGCTTAATGGTACCTGTGGTATTTGGAACTCCATAGGGGCGGTGGCGTTTATGGAGCAAAATCAAAGGAGCTTTAATGAGGCCTTCAGTGTTTGAAACCTAGACGGACTGCAGCTCATACACTTACTTGTAGTATTACAGTGCTTTCTCTGAGCAGAATTCATGTTACAGCCCCTGATATTTAAAATACTTCAAAAAGATTCAGTTTCTGTATTTTCAGCCCAAGTTATCATTATTAGAATTAGAAGAAACAAAGCTTTTATTTTATAACTCAGTGCATATATATAGTTGTCCTTTTCAGTCACTATCAGAGATAACAGACACTTATTAGTCACTATTAAATTTTAATTGAGCACCATCAAAAACAACTTTGCAAAGACTTCTTTTTCTATCAAGGATGTCTATATGTCAAGGAAATACCATCTATGAAGAATATATCTATATCTACTGCTTTTCATGTGGATAAAATAATCTGCTTTAAGACAATGTATAATGAGCTCATGTCAAAATATAAAGGCTTAAAAATATTTTTGGTTTATCAACGCTCATGTTTCATATGGTTTAAATTTTACTCACATCGCCACATATAATTTGAATCTGTGAGTCAAATGATCCTAGGGCTTCATTTAGAGAAGGCTGGTACAGAGACATCCACTACAAAAATACAAATGTCCAGACAATTCTTCTTTTCATTGCTGTCCCAAATTGAAATAGCGACAGAATGCAGCGTTACCGATGGCAGAACTGTGGCCCGCTCAACCATTGGGAACGCCCATCTGATGGCTATGACAGCACTGGGAATTGTGGTCGGTAAAACACTCAATTTAGTAAACCAGCTCACCACGATTTTTGGCAATTACATACTTTGCAAAACCACTGTGGTTGGGCTGGTAGTCTTGGAAAGAAAATTGAAAAACTAATGATGGGGCTGAAAAGGGGTGAAGTCACAGGAAAAGAGGAAGCAAGGGGATGGAGGCAGTGGTGCCTGCAAAAGGAAAGGTCTCAAGTGAACTGAGTTAGCATGTTTTTCTCATGGCAGAAAAAGCCCCACTACCAGCCGCGGCCCATGCAGGTAAGAGCAGTGGGGAGTTGGGGCTGGGTGGAGGGGGATTTCGACAGATGATGTCGAGGGAAAATTAATTATTTATTAAATTTTCCCTCGTTATTGTCTGTCGAAATCCCCCCCCCTCCGGGCCCCACCGCTCTTACCTGCATGGGCCGCGGCTGCCCACTACCTGTAGATTAGGAGTCTTCCACACCTTAAATCCGCCCACTTTGACAGAGTAGATAATGTTTTACATTCTTGGGAAAAGCCAATGGGTCTGGCTTGCATTTTCAGTTATAAGCCAGAACTACTAGCTTTGCTAAAGCTGTCTTAAATGCTGATAGGTAAAAGCAGCCCAGCGACAGCAGCATGGAAGCCACTGGATGCACTGAATGTTAAAGACAATCCTGCAACAGCTGCAGGGAATAAACCGGGCACACTGAATGCCAGCAATGTCTTGGTAGCATCACCCACAGTGATCAAAGGACCCTCCAGATGCAGCAAATGTCATCAGAAGCCTAGCAGTAGCTTGGCACTTGCTTTATGAACTTCTACTAAGGTTCACATGATGCTGACACTTTCCGCTATAGAAATCCACTTCTCACTTTCACTTCTCAATTTAGCTAGAATTTGCTTCTATATGGAACATTCAATATGGATAATTTACATTCTTTACATACTGGTTATTTGCATTCAGTACTTTATAATATCTCGATTTAGGGAGCATGAATGCCTTAACCTTTTCCCTATAAGGATACTTTTTTAAAAATCCTTTTATTAACGAAAGCTCGCGAGACCATATCATACAGCGACAATGTCATGAATACGTTAGTTGCCATATACAGAGAATCATAGTCAACACATTCTCGGACCAAGCAGGCCCCCTTATTACCCCTCGTCATATTACTATTCTGCCTCCCACAGCCCTCTGTACCTCTGCCACGGCATCCACACCCTTTCCCATTTCTTAACACACCCCCTGCTCTTATACACTGTTTTCTCCGCCCTCTGGCACCAATCGAGATCACGTTTCCATTCCTCAATCTGTGGGGGTGCCGGCGCCCCCCAGTTTCTGGCAATGTTGCGTTTTGCCACTCCCGCCGACAATGCCAGCCATATACCCACGTATCTGGACCAGTCTGCATCGCCTCTAATCATTAGGAGAAGCCATTTTGGGTCTAATGGAACAGGCTCGCCCACCACCTCCGACATGACCTCCGTAACCTTCCGCCAGAACATGGAAACCTCGGGACATTCCCATAAAATGTGTATCAAGGTACCTTCCTCCCCGCACCCCCTCACGCACAGCGTGGACAGGGCCCGACCCCAGGAGAATAGGTGAGTGCGAGGATAGTAGGTGCGATGAAGGATCTTGAGCTGCACCAGTCTAAATCTGACGCGCATATCCACTTCTCTAGGGCTCTGGAGCGCCTCCTGCCAATCCTCATCATCCAGACCCCCAGGTCGCCGGTCCAGGCTTCCCTAAGAGAGACCAAGGGATCCGGGAGGTTGTTAATCAATTTGCGGTAAATCGTGGAGGTGGGTTTCCCCTGTATGGGGTCCAGCAGATGCGTGTATCGCTGCGAATCGTGCAGAACGTACACTTTCTGCAGGTAATCAAACGTGCGGGGAGAGTCCTCCTTGCACACGTCGCCCAAATATTCAATGCCAATTAAGCGCCAGTCCCTGAACCCTGACAGCGCCGCCACCTCCCTGAGAGGATCACCCGCCCAGAGCGGGGTTCTACCCGTCAGCCTCCCAGCTCAACCCAGCAATTTATTGGCGTCTCTCCAACATTGGACCACCACTTTAGTATGCTCCGGCCAGTACGGGCACGTCCGCCGGGAGTACAAAAGGGATTCACAATTGCCCTGTGGCATCGTTGCCCTATCCACTCTGTAGGCTGGCTCTTCCATCCCTACATAGACCCAGTCATTAATCACCTGCATCTGGGAGGCCCAATAGTATAGCCTGACATCCGGAACTGCAATCCCTCCATCGAAGACTCCCCTATGTAGCTTATGTAGGGCAATTCTCGGCGACCCTCGAGTCCGCACTTCCTGTGCTATGCGCTTAAAAATAGTCTGTGGTATCTGAAAGGGAGTGTTCTGTAATATATAAAGAAGCCGCGGTAGCATCAACATCTTGTAAAGAGCCGCCCGTCCCATAAGTGAGAGCGGAAGCGAGCGCCAGTGGGTAACATCAGCAGTTAAACGACTCATTTGAGGCCCCAGGTTTCTCGCCAGGAATTCTTTCTGATCCCTGGTGATATAAATCCCCAAGTATTTAAAACCATCCACCACCACCACCGGGGCCGCGCACCGCTGCGGGACCCTGGGAGGGGGACCCGAGAGAGGAAAGATCACCGACTTTGACCAGTTGATATTGTATCCCGAATAGCTACCAAACAACTCAAAAATATGAAGGACCCACGCTATGGAGTAGTACGGCCGTGCCAGGTATAGTACAATATCGTCGGCGTACTAAGAAATACGCTCCTCCCAATTTTCCGGCGCACGCAATCCCCAAATCCCAGGATCTCTCCTGACCCAATGAGCCAGGGGCTCCAACGCCAGGGCAAACAAGAGCGGGGAAAGAGGGCACCCCTGCCGAGTGCCCCTTTGAAGCTGGAAGGATCTGGATAGGGCACCATTCACCCGCACTCGCGCCGTAGGCCCCTCGTATAGGAGTCTGACCCAGCTGCAAAAGGATGGGCCAAAGCCCAGCCGCCGGAGGACCATAAATAGATATGGCCATTCAATACTGTCAAAGGCCATTGAGGCATCCAGCGACATCAATGCTGAGATACGTTACCATCCGTCATATGCAGCACCCCATAAAGCCTCCGCAGGTTGTGCCTAGTGCTTCTACCAGGCATAAACCCTGACTGGTCCACATATATCAGGTCCTTAATTACCGACAGCACCCTGTCCGCCAACACCTTTGCCAGGACCTTGGCCTCCACGTTGATGAGGGAAATAGGACTATAGGAACTGCATTGATCAGCCGGCTTGCCATCCTTATAGATCACCACGATCGTGGCTGCCATTTGGTTCGCCGGCAGATGACCCACCTCCCGCGCCTCCAGTAACATATCTAAGAGCGGGGGGAGTATGATCGTTGCCTGCTTCTTGTAGATTTCTATCGGGAGCCCATTGGGTCCGGACGCCTTTCCCGACCTAAGCGAACCCAATGCTTTACCCAGCTCTTCTACCGTAAGGTTCGCTTCCAGATCATCATATGCTTCTGGGGGCACCATGGGCAAGTCAAAATCCTTGAGAAATTCTTCACAGTCTGTTGCGGACCGGGTGCTTACCGGGGCATAGAGGCGTTCAAAGTGCGTCGCGAAGGCCTCTGCGATGTCAGAACTGGTGGTCTGAAGCACTCCTTCTGCGTCTCGGATCCCCACCACCCAGGACCTATCCCATTCACGCCTCTCCAGCCATGCCAGGAGTTTAAGGGCCTTATCTACGACATCATATAGGTGGTGTTGGGTGGCTAGCGCATATGCCCGTGCCTCACCTTCCACTAGGACCCGAAGCTCCCATTGTTTCAGCGCCAGTCGGTGACCCGCCTCCGTGCATGATGTCATCTCAGCCTCGCCCTCCATCTGACTGATCTCTTGCTCAATTTGTCTACACTGTAAGGTCTCTTCCTTTTTCTGTGCCCCAATTAACGCCTGCGCCTGCCCCCTCAACACCGTCTTGTATGCTTCCCAGAGCGTGATATACGATTGTACCGTCCCCTTATTTTCCTTAAAGTACAGCTCGGAACCCTCCCGGAGCTTGTCACTAAGTTGCGGATCTCGCAGTCGCCATGGATCTATCCGTGGGAAGGCTGTCCTGTCAATAATCTGGCCTTTAAGAGTGACACACACCGGTGCATGATCTGAGATCCCCCTCGCCATGTGGTGGGCGTTAGAGAAGTCCCCCACTCTATCCGTATGAGTGAACAGATGGTCCAGTCTAGAGAAGGACCCGTGTCTGGCAGAGTAAAAAGTATAGTGCCTCAGTGATGGGTTATGCGCCCGCCACAGGTCCACCAGACCCAGCGCCCCGGTGAAGTCCGCAAGGCCGCGTTCCCCCTGTGTGCCCAATCGATGACCGGACCTATCCATTTCGGGGTTCATTACTGCGTTAGTGTCGCCTCCAAGAAGTAAGGTGCCTAATGGGAGGTCAGTTATGGGTGAACTGAGCTGTGGAAGGATCACCGAGTGAAGCCCCGGTGGTACATAACATGAGCCGAAGACTAACAAGCGCCCCTCCCATTTGCCCGCTGCCGCTGCGAAGCACCCAGGAGTATCTGTCCAAGTGTCCGTAATCACCAGGGGCAACACTTTGCGTATTAGGATGCCCACTCGCCGGGCCCCTGACGTAAACCCAGAATGTGCTACCATTTTATAGCCAAATCGATCTAGGGCTTTACATCTGCTTCCCCTCAAATGCGATTACTGAATAAGAACGACATCAGGGGAATGCCTCTTAAAGTACTGCATCACTAGGGTGCCCTTAATCTTATTGCCCAGCCCGTTCACATTCCAGGACCAAAACTTCACAGTAGCTGGGTCACCCATTGGTAGTGTATCGAGCCGTTGGCAATGGGGCCTCCCTGGTCCCCCACCAGTTTCTCTGTGGCAACCCTCATTACCTGCTGGATATGTAGGTCTCGAGCGTTACTTCCCCCCCTGCAAACAAAAACAAACAACAATCCCAACACCCCCCTTCCTGCAGCCCTGCTTGGTGAGTCCCCAACCTCCCACCACCCAAACTTGCAGAGTGCCTGTCGCCCATAGAAAACCCAGAAACCCATTCGTGAGGGGTCGTGGTCTAGCCTTCAGTGTGAAGAGAGATCTGTCTGCTGACTGGAATTCTCAGCCCCACAACTACGCCCCGCCATGCCTACTCATACGAACTTCTCCCCGCGGCACCACTATCTCACTAAACAGGTCAAATAACAAATTTATGCAGCGCTTATGTCCCATCAGCAAGAGTCCAGGGTGCAGGCCCCAATGTCCGGGTATCGTCCTGAATTCCACCCTCGCTATATAGGCGTCACCCCCCCCCCCACACACACACACAGAGCCACGTCTCAGTCTCAGCCCACGGAAGGGTGTCTCAATGGTTACTCATCTGTCCATTGTCGACGGATCTAGCCGCTGGGCGAGCTCCCAGCTTCCTGGCCCGACTCCTCTCCACTCCGGTCCGTCGCCAATCGCCTGTACCCTCCTTTGCGGCTCACGGCGCGCCAGCCCTCCAGCCAGTCGCTCGCCTCCTCTGGCTTATCGAAGAAGTACTCCTTTCCATTGTCAAGAATTTTGAGTTGGTCCGGGAAGAGCATCATGTACTTTACGCCCTGTTCCCTGAGGGCTTGTTTCACCCCATCGAAGGAGCGTCGCTGGCGTTGTACATGCAGCGTGAAGTCTGGAAAAAACTGGATCGTAGCGTTCTCGTGCCTGAGGTCGCCATGCATCCGCGCCGCCTGTAGTATGGCATCCCGATCCCTGAAGTTCAGGATCCGGGCGATGATGGTGCATGGGGGGCCCCCGGTCGGGGCTTTCCCCCCAACGCTCTGTGGGCCCGCTTTATTGAGAAGAACTGCGAAAGACGTTTCGGCTTCAGATAGTTCAGAATTAAGTCTTCTAGGAAAAGGTCCACGGCTGGCTCCTCCATGCCTTCCAGCACCCCCACCACCCGGCTATTGTTACGCCGGGCCCTTCCTTCTTGGTCTTCGAGCCGGGTGTATATGTCTGCCTGATTCTTCGTGAGGGTCATCACCTGCTCCTTCAGGCATTTTGTTTTGGCCTGGATGCCCCCAATGTCCGCCTCCGCCGTGGCCACCTTGTCGGACATCTTGCGGAAATCAGCCCGCAGAAGATTTACCTCTTCGGTAACTGAGTCTTGTTTCGGCTCCAGGGTGCCTTTCAATTCGCAATTAGCCCTCATAATGTCTTTCAGGTTCGGATCTGGGCCCTGATCACCCCCGTCCTCGTGTGAGTCCCTTCCGACCGCTCCATCGTCACACCCCAAGGCTACCGTATATTTATCGATGTGGTTAGCCTGCCCGGGCCCCGTCCCCTTGGTGCGGCCCATGACGCAGTCCGTGAAAGAAAGGGGCCGCTTCCTACCGGGCACGGCCAGTTCCGCTGTAGCTGGCACCTTCTAGGGAAGGGGGGTCCCGCCCGGGCCTCTCCACTGATGAGGGCTATACTCCGTCTAGTTGCGGCCCGGCCTCCTGAGGGTCCTCACCGGTGCAACTGCGCTAGGCTGGGGCCCACCACTGCCAGCGGGCGGCTGCTGTCTCCACACTCCACCAGTCTCACAATCGGGCCGAGGCACTGTTGGTCGCCACGCACCCCCGAGGGCCGAGGTCTCGCAGCACCAGAGGTCGCGCTCAAATCACCAATCAGAGGGGGAACACGGTCCGCGCCCCCGGTATGCCTCAGAGCCTCAGAGCCGACTCAGACTCACTGCACGGGCCTCCACTCCAACGGGCGGGCGGCCCTCGTCACTGAGAATGGCCCAGGGGGTACTGTACTGCACGGCCGTGCCCACACTGACCTGGGGCGGCCGCCTGGATGTATCGCGGTCTGTCTCTCCCGCTCCGTTTGGGCAAGCACCTTCGCCACGGGACGCCGCTGTCTCGCCCTTGGCAGGGCGCAGGCAGCATTCTCTTCTTGCTCTCGCAGCCGGATTCACGGCGCCGGCTCCTCCTACGGCCTCCGGAGAGTCGCCATCTTGCCGGCACTCGCTTCCGTCTTCCGAGCGTTTCGCAGCTCAACCACTGCCGATCACCACCAGATTTTCGGCGTTATTCAGGCACTGCCACCTCTCTGACCGCTTACCACTCGGAATCGGCTCTCCAAGCCAGGATTTTGTCGGATGTTTGGGGCAATATCGCTGGTTGCTAATGCAGCACACTCAGCCTGCGGCCATCTTCCGCGGCTGCTAGCCATGCCCCCCCCCAATAAGTATACTTTTGATTAATATTTGAAAAGCTTGACAAGTGTAATTAACGAATAATCTGAAAATAAGCCTTTATGGTCGTAAACCATCCTCTCTGTGGTTATTATAGATTTGTGTTGATTTATTGAAAATGAACTTGCCTTCTGAATGGTAGCTCTCCCTAAACACTTTAAGTTGACTACCAAAGGTCCAAACGACCAGTGGGGGAGTCTGTTCGATGGCTGCACCAAGAGGTTGAGGTTCTGAGACCCCCGCTCCATCACTTGTCAAGCTATTGCTTTCATAGGTAAGTACTGGACTTGAACAATAGATGACAGGTATGCAGGCTTCCAATTCACTTATGAAAAAAGCAATAGGTTTCACATAAATATTCAGCCAGACTACAAACCCATGGCTAGTACCAGACTTTCACTATCGTCTGGCATAAATATATTGCTTACAAAAATATTGCTACATTTGACTTAATAATAGAAATCCTACATCCAATGGGACATGTAAGTGATACGTATGCCAGACAACATTTCTATATACGATATTCTGACATACAACCATCTGGCCTTATTCACACTGGGGAGAAAATACTTTTGAGTATTGTTTCATATACCATTTGTGAGGTTCCGTGTAGAATTGTCATCTGAGAAGGAGCTTGATCCATTGGACACTGAGGAGGATGAGCGAGACTTCAGCGACTCTGGTGCAGATATCTGCTGCCAAGCTAGGGCTTTGTGCATCGATCCAGTATGGGCCAATCCACCCCAGTCTGAAATGAAAAGAAAGGCTTGGTTACAATTGCAAGCTTCATTTTTTGTAGTACAAAAAATGGGTTATAGTGGTAGATGTGATTTGTCCACTAAGGCACTGATTACAAGTTGCACAGTACTGATGGGGTGAAAACTCTGCACAAGTAATTATCATTAATGTGTGGTAAAACTCTGCCAGTACTGTGCATTTATGAGTTAAACCCCTCAGAATAGGAAATAAATGTATGAACAGAGAATTAGAGTGTGGTATTGTGCACGGTATTTCCTATAACGAGGAGTTTTATTCATTTACCACCTGCTATGAGAAGGAGGTAAACATGTGGGGGCTTCTCTGTGCAGGGGTAGACTGAGGGGGTTATGGAGAGTAGGGGATGTAGTGTCCTCCCCAGCCCGGGTACATGTAAATGATCATGCCTCAAACGGAACTCAGTATTACACGTCTTTATTCTTCAGAGTGTAAACGTTAACTGCCCCTACTATGTCATGAATTTTGTTAACCACACCTAATCACTTATGTCACTATTCTACGGAGTCCGTCAGGGACCAGGGGGGTCCCGCTATCTCTAACATACACGCCACTACAGGGGAGGGAAGAGAAAGTTTAGTTCTGGCAACAAGGGGTATTGCATGCTCCCCCCTTGTTATAGAAAAAGGTTGGGCGGGGCTGAGATCCGAGGTCCGGCTGCTGTTGCTGCCCAAGCCCTATTTGATTTTATTGCCTTAAATCGGTCCAGTGTTCCTGAAATTGGGAAAACCCTTTGTGTGAACACGGGGCGAGTTGTGATTGGGAAGAGTAGAATTCCACAAGGTAAGTCCTCTCTATCGGACTTGTAATCAGGGCCACTGAGTGCTATATAAATTCACTAACTTGCTCACTCACTTACTCAAAGAACAATAAATGTAGATAAAGAAACAGACAGAGAGGAGAGAAAGAAACCAAAGTGTGCAATGTCAAAAATTGACAAAATGAGAACCTAGAATAATTTACTTTACAACACTAAAATGAACACGTCTGCATAATAAGAATTAAACATATGATGTTTCGACAGATTATTTAAATGTAATACATGAAGCTCACCCTTGGAGGCGTTTCGACCAGCAATTCTCCATATGGTTACAAACACCATAGCAGAACCACTCTGCAAAATTATAAATAATGTCATTCTATCCGGAATCTATCCACATAGCTGGAAACAAGCCATCATTAGGCCGCTTCTAAAAAAACCTAATTTAGATCCAGGGGACTGAAAGAACTACCGTCCCATTTCTTTGCTTCCAGCTCCAGCTAAAATCCTGGAACTGCATCTTAACAGCTTATGGAAACGGCAGAACAAAATTCATGGCTTAATGATTCCCAGTTTGGATTCAGAAAACATCATGGGACGGAAACGGTTCTAATATCGGCCACTGATTATATCAGGCGCTCAGTGGATGAAGGACAGGGGGTGGTGCTGATTCTCCTGGACCTGTCAGCAGCATTTGATACCATTTCACCTACTCTGCTGCAGGACAGACTCCGGAGTCTTGGTATCTCGCAACAAGCACTAGCCCTCCTGTCCTCGTTTCTAACAGGGAGATCCCAAAGGGTGAAACTACAATCTTTCTATTCAGAATCCTATACTCTACCTTGTGGAGTTCCACAGGGATCATCTTTGAGCCCTACTCTCTTTAATCTGTATGTGGCACCCCTGGCAACTGTGATCCATTCATTTGGACTGGAGGTGGTGTCATATGCAGATGATACACAGATCAAGGTCACTTTCCCCAAAGGTCCTTGTTCAACATCAGATAATATCCTTGGATGTATGACTAAAGTGGCAGAATGGATGTCCGCTAACTTTTTGAAGCTCAATGGTGAGAAAACTGAAGTGATGATATTTGGATCAGACTCATCCAAGTGGAATAGTAACTGCTGGCCTCAATCCTTAGGTGGCTGTCCTGCCCCAAGCAAGAAGGCTAAGAACCTTGGAGTCCGGATGGACTTGGAACTCAATTTTGATATCCAAATTAACCGTACTATCTCGACATGCGCCTGGATCATAAGGATGTTAAAAAAACTTTTTCCTCTCATCCCACGATCAGCACGAATCCAGGTAGCACTGGCCTTGGTAATGTCCAGGCTCGATAATTGCAATGCACTATATCTGGCTGCCAATAAGTATAAACTCCAAGTGCTACAGAATGCACTGGCAAGACTCGTTCTGAACATTCCCAGGAAACAATCCGCCAGGAAGGGACTAGAATCCCTGCACTGGCTCCCGATTGAAAAGCGTATTAGTTTCAAGGCACTTTGCATGGTTCACAAATCACTGCATTCTCCCTACCCATCAAGATTAAAGACTATGTTCAATTGGCACTCCCTTAACAGACCCTTGCGTTCTTCGCTCCAAATGCAATTGGTCGTACCAAGAACTAAAAGGAAAAAATGGGGGGACAGAGCATTCTCGGTGGCAGCGAGCAGGCTTTGGAACTCCCTTCCCCTTGCTCTTAGGTCTATCCCACTTCTGCTCCCTTTTATAAAGGCTCTTAAGACCTGGCTTTTCTCGTGCTAGTATCTATCTGGATCTTCTTCTTCCATCTCAACCTGCTTGTTGATGGCTGGTCTCTAGCGCCTTGATGCCTTAGGGTGATTGTTGCGCTTTACAAGTCTCAAAATCAAATCAAATCAAGCTGTTTATCAACCTGGCTCCATAAATTCTCCCTTAAAATAGGCATTGTTGAATCAATGGATACATCAATTACTAAACTCGGCTTTATTGGAAAGAAATACAAGTGCATTACTGATGAATATTAGCATAAGAACAGTACTATGCTTCGAATGCTAGAAAAAAATTGCTAAAACTTTATTGATGTCCCCACGGCTATGCCACACAGGGCACCAAGATACCAGTTAGGGAACAAGACAAGTGCTGTTAATAAATATAGCGAGATTGTACAAGTGTTTAAGTGATCAATATATACTGCAGCTTAGCAAAGTTCTGGCTTCGAATTTCAGAAAAACAATTTGCGATGACGTCTGCTCAGAAAGATTTTATAATTTGAATTCCTCCTAAAATCATATGAAGAGTCAACTATATAGTCTGCTCTGCAATGCCCTGGTGCATTGACATTCAGACATCCCTACTTTGAGTGCAACAACCATAGCGAAATGGCGCCTCCAAACGGCAATCATGCAGCACAGTGGGAGCCCCAAGTCCAGACACACAAAATGAAAGTTACTGTATCCAAAGCCATGACTGCCAAAATGCAGCATCAATCAAAGAAACCAAAGATGAAGTGGCCAAGTTTGAAAAATAATCCTTGCCTAAGGGAAGGCATGACAAAGTGCTTTTCAAGTAGGCATCAAGTTATAAAAACTGTATTGCCTCTTAAACAAAGTGGTGGAAAAGTGGACAAAATGCATATTTCACCCAAAACTTCACAATTATCGTGAATGGCAACCATAACTAAGGTTATAGATCCAGTAGGCATAGGCAGAAAGGCATGCAGGATTAGTTCTATTGTTTGAGGTGTGGTGGACATAAACACACTGCCACCTTACCATAGACTTTCTCAAGCTGACAAACAGCAATACCCTACTCGGATGAAAGTAACCCTACAGCTGGCCTAGCATAGCTTTGGTACAGCCTCCAGTTCTTAATTGCAGGGCCATATTCCCAAATGAATGACAGAATTCTAAGATATCATCTTGTTTTAGCAAGCATTGGCAAAGCCAATAGATCAGGCTTTAATGTGCTAACAAGCACAGCATTTGTTCATACAAATGGCTGCCGCAGCGGCGGCTCCTTGCTATGGCGTAGGAGCGTCGCCCCCCCGCCAGGAGTTAAAAATATGTAAATATGAAAAGATAATAAAACGGGTTTAAAATCCACTTTTTTATCTTTTATTTTACTTGTTTCGGGCTTTGGGTGGGGCCAGGGATATAATAGACAGGAGGGGGAGTGGTGGGCTCTACCTACACTGCACATGTGGTTTTTGGCCGGTGGTCTCAGGCCGGCCGAAAACCACATGTGCAGTGACCCCTCTCCAACCCCAGCTGCATTTCTGGGGCTGGAGAGAGCATGCACAGACTCCCAGTTTGTCCTGGAGCGCACATTATGGGCGCTCAGGCAAATCCTGAAGCGGCTCTCATCTCTCATACTTGTGTATGGCTAATCCCTAGAGCATGGCCCAATATCTTGTGTCCTTACACAGCTCACACTTTTGGGAACTATTTCTTTCTCTTGTTTGATGCACTATATATAGAGTGCATCTTTTGTAGTTAGTGCTGTCCAGTATTTCTCCCCTATCTGTTTGCACTCTCCTTCCCTCCCGTTCTCATGTTTGATCTTCCCTTCCACCCATTTTCCATGTTGCCCCTCACTCTCATTGTTGTGTTTGCCCCCCGCCCACCATAACAGAAAAAGCTGGGTGATCGAGCATTTTTTACCTTCTCCTCACCCGCCCCTCATGGTGTCTTGCTTGTTTTTCTCTATTCATGTAGTGAACACAATTGTGTACAGCACCCATGTACGGATTTGCCAGAACATGTTTTTTTGCTTTTGATTGGAAAACGTGTGTGTCACACAAACGGGTGAATTGCTTTCCTACTCGGGCAAACGATGGGATGATTAAAACTATAATGCCTCTGAAACGGCACCGATATTGGTGCCTGTGATGTGCACTGAGGGGTGTCTCTTTTACTTGTATAAACATAGACATGTGTTTAATGATTGCATGTGTAATGCACGTTTTGTGGCAAAGCCTTTTTAGGTCGAGCCTATAGCGGCAGCGCGCATGCGCTGCTCGCTTTGCGAGGCATGCAATAATGGAGTATGGAGTGGAAGCTCTGTGGAAGCTCTGTGGAAGCTCTGCTTACTCTCCGCCCATGTTTTTAATTGGCTTGTGTCGTAGTCTTTCGTAAATGCTGCCATCTGATTGATTATGAGCCTTGTTAGTCCCTCCTTATTATGGCCATGTCGTCATTTGTCGTCATTTGTACCCTCCCATGGCTACTGGCCCCTTTACTTCGAGTGTTACACAGTACGGTACGTGTTATTTAGACTGTGAGCACTACTTTGTCCATGCCTTTTCGCCCCCTTCTCCCCCTTCCCCTCGACTGCACTCCCGTTCTCCGTGCTTCTCCCCCCTCCTGTTGTCCGTGATGCAATGCAATAGGTCTCGCGTAAATGTGAGTCCTATTGCATTGCAAATGCTTGTTATAAGCAGCCCGTCACTTGTTTATTTAAGCAGCACGGCCGCCTGAGCTGGGATAATGGCAGACGTGCTTTTCTTTTGTTCATTGTTTATTTTTGACAGGGGGTTGTGTGAACCATCACTGGAACAAAACTCTGGTTCAGTGCTGTTTGACAGAAGCTTCTTTGAAGTTAATGTAGCACGTAGCCTTCGGACTCCTCCAACATGTGGGCCACGCCGTGTCGAACAGTCAAACGTTTCCATCTGCATCTAAATCTGCTACTTGCTGCTTTTACTTCAGCCTCCTACTTGTTTAATGAGTGAACCTGCTGCTTTCTGCTCCTTTATGGCCGCTGTCCTCTCTTACGGACATCACTGATCATGCGGAAAGAACAGCAACCCCGCTGAAGTGTTCCAAGAATGCACGACTTTCACTTCTGAAACTAAACATATTGATGACTGCTCGTTACCATGAATTGCTATTGTATCCTAATCGGAAGTCTCACCAAATGAGAAATCGAGAGCACTGCAGTTTCAAATTCGTAATTGTCATTTGTAGTATTATGTTCTACTTTCCAAACGAGAGAAGTACATAGCCATTGTGCATGAACACATATGACCATATCTCTGAAGCCTTAATTAACGAATGAAGAGGAGAAAATGTGGATTTCCGAGGGAGACTTTATGCATGAATCTGTATATGATTATTAGTGAATATAAGTGAACATAAGAAAATAAGCTCATATAGATAGGTATATTGAAACTGAACGTGGGTGTCAGGTTTTGACTTATTTGTGATGACTTTCGTTATTTTTTACAATGACCTTTTAAGTTTTGGAACACGCATGTGCTTTGTTGCCCGTATGCAAAAGACACACAATTGATGGACGGAATGCAGAACAAATCAAAACATTCACCCCCAATCAAGAGATCTGGGTTAAATCCATCATTCTTTTGCTCACCATGCCACCCCAGTTTAGACCTGGCCAAATGCAAATCAGTCTTGACCCTGTGCCACATGGGAACAGTCCAGTCCGAACTGCCAAGCCAGGTCCTCCCTGGACCGGAAACAAGCATCCTAGGACCGGTTTCGGGGTTTCACCCCTCTTCAGCCAAGATAGCTTGATTCCAGTGGCACAGTGAGCCCAGGACCCACATCTGGGCATACCTAGCGCACTTAGGGCGAGAAAGCAAAAGACACACAATTGATGGACGGAATGCAGAACAAATCAAAACATTCACCCCCAGTCAAGAGATCTGGGTTAAATCCATCATTCTTTTGCTCACCATGCCACCCCAGTTTAGACCTGGCCATATGCAAATCAGTCTTGACCCTGTGCCACATGGGAACAGTCCAGCCCGAACTGCCAAGCCAGGTCCTCCCTGGACCGGAAACAAGCATCCTAGGACCAGTTTCGGGGTTTCACCCCTCTTCAGCCAGGATAGCTTGATTCCAGTGGCACAGTGAGCCCAGGACCCACGTCTGGGCATACCTGGCGCACTTAGGGCGAGAAAGCAAAAGACACACAATTGATGGACGGAATGCAGAACAAATCAAAACATTCACCCCCAGTCAAGAGATCTGGGTTAAATCCATCATTCTTTTGCTCACCATGCCACCCCAGTTTAGACCTGGCCATATGCAAATCAGTCTTGACCCTGTGCCACATGGGAACAGTCCAGCCCGAACTGCCAAGCCAGGTCCTCCCTGGACCGGAAACAAGCATCCTAGGACCGGTTTCGGGGTTTTACCCTCTTCAGCCAGGATAGCTTGATTCCAGTGGCACAGTGAGCCCAGGACCCACATCTGGGCATACCTGGCACACTTAGGGCGAGAAAGCAAAAGACACACAATTGATGGACGGAATGCAGAACAAATCAAAACATTCACCCCCAGTCAAGAGATCTGGGTTAAATCCATCATTCTTTTGCTCACCATGCCACCCCAGTTTAGACCTGGCCATATGCAAATCAGTCTTGACCCTGTGCCACATGGGAACAGTCCACCCGAACTGCCAAGCCAGGTCCTCCCTGGACCGGAAACAAGCATCCTAGGACCGGTTTCGGGGTTTCACCCCTCTGCAGCCAGGATAGCTTGATTCCAGTGGCAGAGTGAGCCCAGGACCCACGTCTGGGCATACCTGGCGCACTTAGGGCGAGAAAGCAAAAGACACACAATTGATGGACGGAATGCAGAACAAATCAAAACATTCACCCCCAGTCAAGAGATCTGGGTTAAATCCATCATTCTTTTGCTCACCATGCCACCCCAGTTTAGACCTGGCCATATGCAAATCAGTCTTGACCCTGTGCCACATGGGAACAGTCCAGCCCGAACTGCCAAGCCAGGTCCTCCCTGGACCGGAAACAAGCATCCTAGGACCGGTTTCGGGGTTTTACCCTCTTCAGCCAGGATAGCTTGATTCCAGTGGCAGAGTGAGCCCAGGACCCACGTCTGGGCATACCTGGCGCACTTAGAGCGAGAAAGCAAAAGACACACAATTGATAGGACGGAATGCAGAACAAATCAAAACATTCACCCCCAGTCAAGAGATCTGGGTTAAATCCATCATTCTTTTGCTCACCATGCCACCCCAGTTTAGACCTGGCCATATGCAAATCAGTCTTGACCCTGTGCCACATGGGAACAGTCCAGCCCGAACTGCCAAGCCAGGTCCTCCCTGAACCGGAAACAAACATCCTAGGACCGGTTTCGGGGTTTCACCCCTGTTCAGCCAGGATAGCTTGATTCCAGTGGCACAGTGAGCCCAGGACCCACGTCTGGGCATACCTGGCGCACTTAGGGCGAGAAAGCAAAAGATACACAATTGATGGACGGAATGCAGAACAAATCAAAACATTCACCCCCAGTCAAGAGATCTGGGTTAAATCCATCATTCTTTTGCTCACCATGCCACCCCAGTTTAGACCTGGCTATATGCAAATCAGTCTTGACCCTGTGCCACATGGGAACAGTCCAGCCCGAACTGCCAAGCCAGGTCCTCCCTGGACCGGAAACAAGCATCCTAGGACTGGTTTCGGGGTTTCACCCCTCTTCAGCCAGGATAGCTTGATTCCAGTGGCACAGTGAGCCCAGGACCCACGTCTGGGCATACCTGGCACACTTAGGGCGAGAAAGCAAAAGACACACAATTGATGGACGGAATGCAGAACAAATCAAACATTCACCCCCAGTCAAGAGATCTGGGTTAAATCCATCATTCTTTTGCTCACCATGCCACTGGAATCAAGCTATCCTGGCTGAAGAGGGGTGAAACCCCGAAACCGGTCCTAGGATGCTTGTTTCCAGTCCAGGGAGGACCTGGCTTGGCAGTTCGGGCTGGACTGTTCCCATGAGGCACAGGGTCAAGACTGATTTGCATATGGCTGGGTTCAAACTGGAATGGCACGGAGAGCAAAAAAACGATGGATTTAGGCCCAGATCTCTGTACTGGGGTGAATGTATGACATTGTTCTGCATTCTGTCCATCAACTGTTGTTTTTGCATTTGTCACCCCGAGTGTGACGGGTATGCCCAGACGTGGGTCCCGTGCTCTCCATGCCACTGGAATCAAGCTATCCTGGCTGAAGAGGGGTGAAACCCCGAAACCGGTCCTAGGATGCTTGTTTCCAGTCCAGGGAGGACCTGGCTTGGCAGTTCGAGCTGGGCTGTTCCCATGAGGCACAGGGTCAAGACTGATTTGCATATGGCTGGGTTCAAACTGGAATGGCATGGAGAACAAAAAAACAATGGATTTAGGCCCAGATCTCTGTACTGGGGTGAATGTATGACATTGTTCTGCATTCTGTCCATCAACTGTTGTTTCTGCATTTGTCACCCCGAGTGGGACGGGTATGCCCAGACGTGGGTCCCGTGCTCTCCATGCCACTGGAATCAAGCTATCCTGGCTGAAGAGGGGTGAAACCCCGAAACCGGTCCTAGGATGCTTGTTTCCAGTCCAGGGAGGACCTGGCTTGGCAGTTCGGGCTGGACTGTTCCCATGAGGCACAGGGTCAAGACTGATTTGCATATGGCTGGGTTCAAACTGGAATGGCATGGAGAGCAAAAAAACGATGGATTTAGGCCCAGATCTCTGTACTGGGGTGAATGTATGACATTGTTCTGCATTCTGTCCATCAACTGTTGTTTTTGCATTTGTTGCCCGTAAGAGCAGCTCCTTGGCTTGAACTCAGATTTGTATTTGCCCTTATGGCAAGCCAAGCATGCTGTTCACAAAAAACCCATCATGCACCATAGTTAAATATTGATTAAGTGGTCGCACGAATGCAAACAAAAAACTAAGCATGAACATCTCCTAATCAGTTTTTAGTTCACACAAAACACAAACTTCAATTTCAAGAAGTGTCCAAAAGTAATATTTTCTCACCAATATTCATACTACTCCCATTGACATCATAGATTGAACGGTCCAACCATTATGCTGTCTCAAATTCGTCCTGTGGGATCTCAATTTCTTCCCTCCTGCTCTGTTGTCTATGCATTACAGTGAAAATCCAGAAACTCTCCAGTGTCCAGGGGTCCAAAGGTACTGTCTCAGGGGTGAGCATGCACCCCTCTCCTAGACAAATATGCCTTCCAGTGGTTTGCCTTGCCACTACTGTAAAATATCAGCAAGGGAATCCCTGGGACTTCCCTTTTGTAAGGAGTGTTTGTGAACACTAGGATAGGGTATCCAAGGAATTATCATTGTGCCTTTGGCCTGGGGCGTTGAGAGCTGACTCTCATCACCTTTAGGAAATCCCTGCAAATTCCTACACCTTGCATGCATTCTTTGAGCCCCAGTCAGGGAGAGCGGGAAAGGGCAACTGGCTCTGTGCTCTCCGGCTCCATTGCTACCTCTTGTCATCTGTCTGTCCCCCAGGCAATTTAGAAATATTTTCTTCGTTGGTGGTGTTTTTGCAAGCTGCTGGCAATGGCGTAGGTGGGGATTTCAGCATTTCAATGGGGTCCTCTCCACTTACAGCATCGCTTTCTAACTGGCGGCTGGATAACAGGTGGCAGTAAATTGAGGCTCCAAGCTGTAGTTGTCAAAATAACTGATGTGTTCATTAACACGTACCCAGGTGTTTTTAGGTCGAGCTTGAGTCACACATCCATAAATAGAACTCTTATTATCACTCATTCACTGAGTATGACTCCACATAGTGTGTTTTTGAAAATCTAGGCCGACTATGTAGCATCACAAACGTAAATTCTGTGGTTTTTAAAAATCAAAATTTGACACCAAGAGGTTTTATTTTCTTCAAAGTCATAACAAAGCCTTGGTCATCAGCAACACCCGGATTTACCGAACGCAGACCAGTTCAATTCCCACTAACAGTTTGAAAGTTTTATACGATTAGTGCAACCTACTGTACTGCCCAGGTATGTTTCATTGCATGTATCACTGCCTTACCTTGCAGTGGGCACTGCCCTCACTACAATAAGAACCATCACTTCTCCCCAATCATATGCTATCTTTTCTCTCACTTTAATTGCCCCACTCTCTTTCTCTTGTATTTCTCCTCCTGTCTTTCACCCCCTCCTCTCTCCTATTACACACCTGTCCCCCAGACAACGCCCCCCTGCTCTAACAATGTCTGCCTTTCTCTTTCTATGTGCACCTCAAACACTGCAGGGCATGCATGTTAATTTACACAAACGTACACAAACCTCTTTGTAGGCTCCACTTATTATAAATGTAATTAAAGTTTATCAATAATTTAATGTATTAATCTTTAGACCACTCCTAAGAGCTCAAATACCACGTTCACTGCCTAATCTACAGACACAGTTATAATCACTGCCACACAGTCCATTGCAGTAATGTGCGATAATATAATGCATGGCTAAACACTCATAAGGTCCCAAAGGCGAGACCGATTGCATTGCAAATGCTTGTTAGGTTTCGCCTGCATAGCGCTTGCACTGTGCTTGTGAAATCTATTGTATTTAATATAAATCTTAAAAGAGGCTTACATCCCGCCCTCGCTTTTCATTGGTTCGCATGCTTTCCACTTACTTTTCCTCTGTTTCTATTGGCTGTAGCATGCTATTTCCTGCTGTTCCTATGTGTGTTTCTCTTATCAGTCTCCCATCTGCCAAGTACTGTGTTCATCCGCTTTGGTAGAACTTCTTTTACGCGTCTCAGCCTGCTGTAACTACAAAAGCTATACCCTTGCTTTACAGTTACAGCACTGCCCGAGTGGCATGGGCTTAGCACGTGGAGACCTCATGATCCCAGTTCTTCATGCGGGGAAGCCAAGGTCTGATCGCAACAGCACTCACCAGTCCCTCATCCCCCCCCCCCGGGCAACCTCATTCACCTGCCCCCTCCCTCCCCCCCGAGCCGAAGTAGGCAGCCACTGTAGGTTTTATTTTGTTTTCCCGATTGTTGGTTGTTTAAATTGAAGATATTTCAGCCTACCAGTGCTGTTCGGAGCGGCTAACTTTAAAAACGTGTTCTTCACTCCTGCTGCCCACGCTTTATGCCGAACTGTGAAGTTATGTTCTGGCATCATTCTAAAACAGATCCCGTTCATACATTATAGCTCTTGATTGCACTATAAATGTGCTGATATACCCTCATAGTCGTATTGTATTGCACCAACTTCAGTGGGAAAAACTTGATATTCTTGCGATTCGTATTCAGACTATTGTTGCTCGAGACTGGTGAAAAGTTGCTGTGCCTCAGGGTCACTCTGTGTTTCTAAATGTGCAATGCCCTCTAGTGCTGTATTTGATCAATGCAAGGTATTTCTATTATATTTTCACGCCGGCGCCACATCCACTGATTTATTTATCTATATCCCTTCTCTGCTCCTATAGTTAAATGTTTTTTTAAGTGAACCATTACTCTGATCAAAAGCACAATCGCTCACTTATTGTCCGTTATGACATGTAGTTCAACCAGTATTTGAAAGTGCTCTGTATCACGTTTGGTTGCCTGCAGCGCTTGTTTCAAATGCACTCTCTACGAATGCACAAGTCTGCAGCCCGTCTGCTCTTGCACACTGTATTTGTTTTTACCCAAACCTCCCTCCCCCACCCCCTCGTATTACTTTCCTTGCTCGCTTTACTCTCCCCTCCCGCTGTACACCACCACCTCACCTCATTGCCCCACCAGCTCACCGTATCTCCTAGAAGCCCGCAGAGAGTGCTACGAGTGGGCATTTAAAGATAGTGCATCTGTACTTATACATATGCAAAGAAAGGATCATGTGTGGACGCATATACATTTTGAAATGTGGACACTAAGGTACACAGTACCATAAATTGAGTAATTGTATCCTCCGGCAATTACAGCACTTAGAAGTGACACTTGCGACATGACGAGCTTTATAAACAATTTATTCTCCTCATAGCTGCAACAATTTCAAGCATACATATCAGGTAAAAATTTTTTATCATAGTACTACCCCATTTACCTAATCTCCCAACTTTATAATTAAACCAGTAACAACACGATATATTGCCTTTCTTAAAAATCAAGTCATAACACTTCAACAGACTTTCAATTACTTATATTGCACAACTATTCACCAAACTACAACTCAACTTACAACAAAAAACAAATTATTATTAATCACATAGGCAAATCCTAATGCGTTTACCAATGCTTGTTAGAATCACAGGCACAGCATCACTGGGTGATGTAGAATGCAGCAGAAAAATAAACAGTAAAATGCAGCTCTGGTGTGGAGAGAGGCTAAACTGAGGGAGAGGCGGGGCTTCCACAGATTCTCTGCCCAGAGAAAGACTGGGCCTGAGGCCTGTTGGCATTTCACCTCTAGCTGAAGGGTGATCGAGTGTAAGCTCGCCAGAACCCACCCCGCAGCTTTGGGATTAAGAACAATTATGGAATTACGTGCTTTTGCCAGGTTTCTCTATTTATAAAACTGTCCAGCTTATTTTTTGTGAAGTGCACTGAAAATAGGATTCATCCTCAAAACGAATTAGGACAGAGAAAAAATCTATACAGTATTAATCATTAAATAAAAATCCATCATTCTTTTTATAAATTATTTTTTCATTTGTTTGCACCCAATGTAGGTAGATTATTTCCAGAAAAATATTGTGCTAGATGGGATGTTTTGTCGTGCAAGCCCGTCCTTGACAGACGAACAAATATGTTTACCTGCTATCTATGCATCAATAGAATCCGACAAGAGGGAGTTTCACAAACCAATTTATTGAGACATCATTCCAATTCCAAGCGTGCATTGTCTCAGTTGATTCTCCACTCGCTGCTGGCATATGGTGGGATCTGCAGGTCAAGTGTTCAAATCTCAGCGGAGAAGTCTGCCTTTTATCTCTCAGAAGTCGATAAAATGAGAAACTTTTGACTATTTTCAACAAAAGTCCTGTTCACCTATTAATGAAAGAGCTTGGAAATAGTAATACTTCAGTAGCAGGCGCTATACAAATTAAGTTATTCTTATAATTAGATCAATAGCTTATATTTGTGGCCTTTTTTTGGCTCAGAGTCTTAGCCGGAAGGAGAATGGCATACAGAGATAATGCCTTTCGGTTTCTCTTGGTTGGCTGGCAGAATTGTTGATGAAGGCTTGACATGTGACCAGTGGCGGCTCCTCTGCCTGGCTTAGAGCCAGTAAATGAAAAATAAAACGATGTCATTGTTTTATTTTTCATTTTCGGGCTCTTAGCCAGCTTGCGAAGTGAGGGGCCGGGCATTGGGAGGAGGAGCGCGACGTGCAGTCCACTCCCTAAGTGCGCATATGTGTTTTGGCCGGCTGTCTCAGGCCGACCAAAACACACATGCGCACTTAGGTTTTCTTCAGCCCAGCTGCATTGAGCAGCCTGGCTGGAGAAACCCCACAGACTCCCTGGTCTGAGCAGGGCGTCTTTCCTGCCTGCTCAGACCAATCCCCGGGCTGCTCTCACATGAGAGCAGCACGGGGATTGCAGGGAGTTCATGACATGGTCCCAGTGCTTGCTGGGACCAGGAAGGACTGTGGCGAGTGGTGAGAGGCAGCTCCAGGTACGTTTTTGTAAATTTTTATTATTACACCCGCCCCCCCGCGGGCGGTCCCCCGCGGGCGCTCCCCGTGCCCCCTCCACCTGCCCCACCACCTCTTTATTGTGGCGGCCGCGACTGCATGTGACCACTTTGTCCAACCTCTGTGTCATACCCATCTTTTAGTGCCAGCTGCCCATAAAGCTTTATCTCAATTTCTTCACAAGCCAGTCTATTCCTTATATTTTTCAGGCACCTTTCGAACATGGCTGCCTCCCAATATGCTGCCAGTTATAGCTGACCCAAATCCTTTGCGGCACACAAACGGATGCTACTCTCTCATCATACTGAATGGCAGTTTGTGCTGGAGAAGGAGCGCAGTGTGTCCTGCTGATTCACTTTTTAGATTTTTATATGGCACAAGCTAGACCCTCAGATATCAGGTATCAGAGTGCTTTACATGAGCATCAGTTTCATTACACAGGGACACATTCCTTCACTATCTGACAGTGCGCAGGACATTATGTGGAGAGCATACAAGCTATGCAGATATATAGATATAGACTTTTCTTAACTAAGGTTACCAAAGGACTTAATGACACCAAATTAATACAACAACATAGTGCATTCTGAGGGTTCTATTTCAAGTTGATTAAAGTTCACTATTTTTTTCATTTTATTTTTAGTTTGCATAAGGAAAACCTAAACTGGAATCTAATGTTCCTGATTGCAAAGATTCAAGTTCCAAAGTCATCATTTACCGGAGCTCAATATGCACTACACTCACACGTCCGCCAACCCTGGCTCTTTTTATGCACCTGATTCTGAAAATTGCATTGGCACAGCAAAAAGGTGTCACTTATGCAAAGTCTATTGGCTTTGTCAATACTTTTTTTTCTATGCCGTACAGCAGCATGTCTGATGTGCAGCATGGTTGAAAGTGAAACAAACAAGCATTGGCAAAGCCAATAGGGCTCGGCAATACAAAGGCTATTGGCTTTGTCAATGTCTTTTAGCCATGTTATATAGAAGCACAGCTGCTGTTCAGCATGGCTGAAACTCAGGGGAAAAGGTACTATGACGCTGCTATACAACATGCCTGAAAGACATTGACAAAGCCAATTGCTCTGGCATTGCGGAGACCTATTGGCTTTGCCAAAGCTTGTTTCCTGAGTCAGAGCTTGGTCCAGCGCCAGTATATCCCCTGAGGGATGAGTGTGTAATAAATAAATAAATACTTGTATTTGCATATGCTAGCTCATTGAAGCCAGATCTATTGACTTTGGCAAAAATGAAAGAGGAAGAACAATGGTTAAGAGACGTATAGCGTAAATAACAGGAACATTCATACGAGAACAAAACTACAGGAAACAGACATAAACAGAAAGCCAATTGGAAAGAATGGGAGGGGAAAGAACTTCAGAGAAGGCAAATGAGGAAAACATGAATGCAAGTTGTTATCTAACAAATTAAAAAAGCCTCCTGCAGTGAAAAAAACAAAACAAAAAAGGATTGTTTTATGTATACAATGTATGCATGAGATAAACAATACACTCATTCAGTGTAGTTGGTAGACTGGGTATAAGTGTCTTTCGAGGCTACGTTGAGAGCATGCGAAAAATATGTGTGAAAAGTAAAATGCTTGCTTGTCTATTATTACCTACCCTCATAAAATAAGGCTTTTACAAGATAAAGGGAAAAGTGGTTGTAAGAGATTAAATAATTAAGTAGAGTAAAATACATTTTAAATACTATTGCCCACACACAGGAAAACATAGACAGTGGCAAAGCAAGGGTTAATCCATGATTTTCAACAATGTGAAGTCTGTATTGTTAACAATAGGCTGCACGTTGAGTGTGCATCTGCTCTCACACATTGTATTTAAACCATGTCTTGGAGTTGAGATCAATTATCACTACACTTGAACTGGGAATGAATTCAAGTGTATCAACCAACTAGTAACGTCACATCATAATTTCCACATGTGTGGGAGCAGTTTTTTTTCCTTTCCTTATCTTAAAATGTTTTAGAAACTTAGCTTATGCTAGCATGATCTGTGTTTGCGTTGCCCTCCATCTTGAAATGATGTTGTAGTACAGCACGTGATGAATGGCACTGTTGTTTCTCTGTTCTAACTATAGAATTGTGAGCTTTGCCCTAAAAGACGGTGAGAGTTCCCAGGAGCTTCTCACCATGCTGTACCTAACCAAGGACATCCCAATTGTCTCAGACTATCACTTGTGCAATGTATCAACAATAGTGCTAGAATATACTGTGAGAATGACTGAATTCAATGCTACAGTATTATAAGAGAATCTTTGAATGTATTCTGTAGTAAAATCTTTCTTCTTTCTTGCTCCTCATTGGTGCATATGCTGAGAACCATGTACATGTGTAGTAATGTATGAAAACCTTTGTCCATAGTGCTATAAAAGGATGTGCTTTTGATCTGTAAACAGAGCCCCCATTTCCCATTCTTAAAAGGCAAATCTATGCTGGATTTTCTATTGAACTTTACTGATGATATTTATGATTTGTATGCTTTGCTGCTAACTATTGATGGCATATTTCATATAATTTGCCAATTAATTCATTATATAAACCTTTAAAAACTTCAACCTATGTCTGTCATTCTTTCTGAGAATGTTAAAGTTCTAATTGTGGATTTGGGCTTACATAACAGAGAGATGGATCCAATTGGGGAGCACCAAAGTCCGCATAGGGACTACACCGCTCCCAGTGCGAGATGCTGGTGTGCCTTAGTAAGGTTATGAAAGACAGGTTAGCGCTCCCACAGATCTGGTAGCAGAGCTGGTGCTTCCGATTGGATGCAATCAGTATTAGTCAAACCCAATTGTAGGAGGCTGGCTCTGTAAATACTATACCAAAGTAAGGTATATTATGCACAGAGTTCAGGGAGTCCCCAGAGGTATAGCAGAGGCTAAATTAGGTAAGTACTAACAGCTCTCTTTGTGGTAGTGTGGACAAGCAGTTAGGCTTATCCACAGGGTGTGTTAAGCTTTTATTGTATTCACTCACTCAAGGGATGAATACACACATTCAGAGACAGAATCCAGACCAATTGGATAAGTACAAAAAATGTATACTTGTATTTTATTTCTAGAACCAAGCAGGACTTGGTAGAGGTAGGTAAAATGTACTTTCAATTGTAAACCTTTACAGAGAAATGCAATTGGGAAACGATTTGCAATTGTAACAGGTTGGTGTTGTTTCAAAAAGCAGTTTAAATTACACAGTAATTACTTTTAGAATACTTTTTGATTACTTTCAGATTACATCGACTACTTGGGGTGGTATGCCTAGATACCACACTGAGGGATCTCACACTACACAGTAAGTAAGACTTTGAAAGCTTTGCAGTTTTGTTACTCGTTCTCCATACAAACATCAGTTCAACACTTAGAACATTATTAGGGTAAAAAACACATAACATTGATCACTATGGGAGAAAAATGGTTATCAGTTTCACTGGTAAGTATTAGACTCACGAGTGGGAGTTTTGGGGGTTAGGACCAAGGTTCCCCAAGGTCTAGGTAGGCACTCAAGTTGCACCACCAGCGGCACTGGGGCGGCCGGGTGCAGAGTGCAGGGGCCCAATGTTAGCCAAAGGGGCTAAGGGGGCCTTCGGTTTGGGACTGCTTACAAGCAGGCCACTCGGCTGTGGGAGCAAAGCTCCCGTGGTTAAGGTCAGCACTGCAGTGGCCAACAATCAGCACAGGAGCTGCACCACCAGTTGCACAGGGGCGGCTGGGTGCAGGGTGCCAAGAGGACATCAGGGACCCTGTAGTTTCTAATGAGGACATTCGGTTTGGCAAAGTTGCTGCAGATTCGGGCAGGAAGACTTCCTGAAGGCGACCACTGGCTGGAGAGGTAAGTTGGGTTCTTGGAGAATACCTGGACACTATTGGTTGGGCCACCCCAGGCCGTGGGACGTCAGATGCAGGAGTGTCTGTTGGCATCGGGTTTCTTTAACAGATCTGGTCGGGGGGACCCTTCAGGTTGAGGCTGCAGGCGTTGTTTTGAACCTTGGGGGAGGTCGGGGATCACCAGATGCCAGATCAGGATTGCCGGGGGGAGACCTCCTCATGGTGTTGGGCCACTTGGGCCGTGGGCATCTGGTGCAGAGTGGTGCAGAATCACGCCGCCTAGTTCCGAATTCTGCGGGTGAGTCTTGGTTTGAGCAAATGCGGTGCTCACGGGAGACAGAGTCTGTTAGATGAGTGCAGAGCAGGCCCTCCAGGCTCTGGGGAATGCTGGCTGCTGGACTCGCCGGGGTTCTTTCTGTAAACAGGTTAAAGGCGGGACGGGCCGGTAGGGCTGGGGCCAAAGCAGTAGGTGTCCTCTTCTTCCTGGGTCAACACAGCTCTTTGGTCCTTGTTCTTTCTTCCTCAAATCTGAGAAGGCAAGGTTCAAGGTTGCCCCTAATTACTAAATTTAGGGGCGATAAAGGGTTATGCCAGTTGGGACCAATGGGTCACTTCCTTGGGGTGGGTACACCCCCTACTATGCCACCCTACAGTGGGAGGGGGAATGAGCCTCTCCCTAATTGGCTGGGTCACCTCATCTTCAAGATGGAGAGGACTGAGATGTGTGCTTCACCTCACCTCCCCCACCTCAGGGGTGGAGTTGGCAAAGGTGGGCACACCTCTCTTTCCAGCTTGGTTTACCGGCAATTCTCGCACCCACAGTGGGGGGCAGATCCAGTGGGAGCCAGTTGCTGGAGGCAGCAAAAGGCGGCAGGCCTTTGCAGCTTCCCCTTCGTGGACCCAGCCCATCCTAGGGGGAGGAGGCATGACACCTCTGCCCAGGATGAGCTTTGTTTCTGGACCCAGAGAGCGGAGGCTCTCTACCCAGGGGTTCAGAAACCTGTCTGGTGGTGGCAAATGGCGGGCAGCCATTCAGGAACCACACGAGGGCTGGTCGTTTTTCAGGAGGCATCTCTAAGATGCCTTCTGAGTGCCTTTTACATTAAATCCCACACTGGCATCAGTGCGGGTTTAATGTGCTGAGATATTTGCTACCAAAATTCCCAGTTTTTTGTAAAGCCATTATGGAGCTGTGGAGTTCGTAATGACCAACTCTCATACATATACTTTTTATGGCTTTACTACACTTACAGTGTCCAAGAATGGACTTATACACTGTAGGTGTACAGGGCTCATGCCACTGTACCCTCACCTGAGGGCTAGTGCACCCTGCTAGAGGGGTGACTTACCTAGGATTTAGGCAGTGGGTTGCAGGCATGGCACACAGGAATGTGTGCCATGTCGACTCTTCACTTTTCTCTGCACCAAAACACGCTGCCTGCAATGGCAGTGTGTGGGTGTTAAGGTATAGGGCCTCTAAGGGAGGCACAATAGGTGCTGCAGCCCTTAGAGGCCTTCCCTGGTCACAGGGCCCGTGGTACCCATGGCACCTTTTACAAGGGGTTTATCTGTGGCCAGAGGTGTGCCAATTTTGGGTACAAAGATACAGTCTTGGGAAGAACACAGGCCCTGGGAACCTGATTTGCAGGGAACCAGGACACATCAAGTCAGGTTTCATCAGATGACAGGCAAAAAGTGGGGGGTAACCATGAAAAAAGGGGCACTTTCCTACACCAATTGGCTATAGAACCGATTATTGCACCTTCATTGTTCAGCCAGTTTTCCCCCTGAGAATCAAAATTACCCAGCCTCTACCCGATCCAGGTTCCAGAAGATGGGATGGCGGAAGAAGGATGACATGAGTATCAATAGGGATCTGCACGCATGCAAAGGATGAACGAGAAGTAAGCGGTGAGGCAGCTTATGTTATTGGAATGACGTGTATAGATTTTGAGAAAAATTATTAAGTGGCCCTAGCTCTTGGATTTATGAGAACGATAGTTATTTTGTTCTTGATGATGTTGTTTTATTTTTTAACTTAATGAATGTGCACGTCATTATATGTATGGTATAAAGCCGAAGAGAATAACCTCAAGTTGAATTATTGGATTGTTTAACTTGTCTGGTAAGGTGAGGTGTACTGTGAGGCATTATCAGTCACACCAACATAGGGACATAACTTTTCTCTTGTTATTCTTTAGTGCACAGGAATGAGCACAAGGAGTACGGTGACTCCCACAGATTGAGGGCCTACTGCTGTGTGAATGTAGGTAGTATCCTTGCTGTTGTAGTGATTTCTGTTTAGTTGAAGCAGACAAAGAGCTGTAGTGAAAAGTGATTCAGAACGTTCTAGCAGTATTTGGGCGTGGCGTAATTTTGGCGCCATACAGGGATTGTCTGGTGAACGCCGTAGCTGCGCTGCAATAGGGTGACCTTTGACAGAGGTGTGCTGGTATTGGTAGGGAGGTCGTGAACACACTAGTACTGAGAGAGTGTGAGATTAGGACAGAGAGTAATTGAGAACTTGCCAGTATGGGAAATCCCTTTTCGAAAAAAAGAGATTGAAAGTGAATAAAGACGGCAAAGAAAGGTTTACACATGTGCGTGTGGTTCAGCCAATGGCACGAATATACGTCCAAAGATGGAGAACTGCGGTTCCCAATGAGTTGGACTTTCCATATTCCTAGAATAGAAAATTTGAGGCAAAGGATGTTTGATTTGAAACCTCAACCAAGGCCCACACAGTTTGAAGCTTTGAATCTTTGGGAGAGAAGGTGGCAAACACAAAGAAGAGGAAGAAATTTGCATTACAAATCCGCAGTAGACCTCATTCGTGGATAGGCATAAAATGATGAGAGGCAGAAAAGGTGGAGGGAAGAAGTAATTGAGACCATTGGAGCTTACCCTTTGCTAGAGAATTAAGAGATAACAATGAAAAAGCTTGTGGAGAAGGAGAAATCTAAAACTGTAGAGAATGAGGAGGAGGACGTCTTCATAGACGAGTTCTTCAGGATAAGTCCACTCCCATATAACTCAGTGGCTGCAACAAGCGCTACAGCTACAGTGGCAACAAAGAGACTAGAACAGACATTGAAACCCCTACAGAAGCTCACCCACCCCAAGCTATACAGAGACCACATTTTACCCACTCACCAGAATTCGACGAGTGCACCACTTTCGTTGGGTGCCTCAACCATTTGCTCTGCTGAGACAATTGCTAGCACCCCACTAAGTCAGACCATTGCAAGTGTCCCCCAAGATCACACACCAAGAACCGGAGTAATTGCACTAAGCTGTCCACAAGGAGAGGTTTTGACCAGTTCCATGGTGGGAGGTCAAAAATGTTATTGCAGCTCTACCAGTTAACGCCTCAAGCACAGGACACACTCCACAAAAACGTAGGGCCTGATTTGGATCTTGGTTGACGGGTTACTCCGTCTCAACGGTAACGAATAGCCCATCCGCCGAAATATATCCTATGGGATTTATATTTCGGCGGACTGGCTATTCGTTACCTTTGTGACGGAGTAACCCGCCTGCCAAGATCTAAATCAGGCCCTTAATCTTGCCCAGCTGAAAGCTGAGTTTGAAGAAATTGTTAAGGGTGATGTGGGAATGGCTTTTTTTAGGACTTGCTAATGAGAGTGAATTGCTCTACATCAGTGAAGGAGCCACAAGAGTAGCAAGAGAGGCACATGCGAGGATGGAGAAAGTGGCAGATGAACACAGAGTCGATCTGACACAGAGAAAGAAGTTAGTATGATGATGGGTGAAAAGGAGTTGAAATTGCTAAAGCCAAGGGGATTAAGACCCTGCTTAAGGGGGTTGACTTAGAACATTAGGGATTGGAATGATACCGAGAAATTTGGGTGCTCTGGTCCAATACGGAAAGGGTTAAGATGAAATAAAAAAAAGAGGTTGCCAAGGAGGATGAGGAAGAAGCTGTAGTAGAGACAGTTATAGAACCCCTTCAAGCCCCTGAAATTGACCCCAGTATCAGAATGAACATGCAAGGAGTTTCTATGACATATGAAGGAAATATCCTGGGGATGGGAAGAGGTCAAGGTAATACCAGGAACTAGCATATTGGCCCTCAAGAAGGTTACCCCTTGCCACATTAGTAACAAGGCATTAAAGGATATCAATCAATCTTTGATCGACGCTGGAACACATATGAAGTAACAATTTATTAGGCGGTATAAAAAAAAATGTTTTACTTTTCTTTTTCAAACACCACAAAACTTCAAAAAACAGGCTGCCTAGTAATTCATAAAATGGAACGGCGCAAGTGACATAAATTTACAGTGACTAAAAGTGCCAAAGTGACAGAAGGTGACTTTATACAAGAAAGTGAAGAAACAGTAAGTTGATAATACACGTTTACACTGGGAAAGGGAATTTTGCAAGTCCAAACACTATATACTTTGAGTGTCTCTAGCCCAAGCAACGATTGCTTAATGATTCAAAAACAGCGAGACTTAGGGGTATATGGAAAAGTGTATCCGTCGACGTTTCGACCCTAACAAAAGCATAATTGAGGGATTGTCATGGTGGGTCTTCTTCAGGACAGAGGAACAGGAGAAACGACAGCCTGAAGAAAAATAATTCAAAATAAGAATGTGTTCCAAATGGTAGTAGTAAGCAATTATGGGCCAAAAATGCAGATAAACTCACCCAATCCATATGTATTTATGGACTCTGTTAAAGGTATCAACTGAAGATTACTTATCCACTCAATACATGAAGCGGGCGTGAATGTCTTTACGGTGGACCATTGGTAAGTAAAGGAAAAAGGACCTAGTTAGTTTGGACTACATCAGGCTCCGCCCTATTCCTATCATCACAATGCGAAGGGGAATCATACCTGGGATGGATGATTCTGACTTATCGTCTTGGGTAAAGGAGCGTTGTGGTGGTGAATCACCTAAGGTTAAAAAAAGGGGGGGGGGGAGACCAATGAGTGAGATGTACCCCCGAAAGGTGAATAGGTGAATTGTGCCGGATATGAGCAAAACTTATCTTAATATGTGTATGTGACCCAGGGGAAGTTGTCTGGGTACTTCTGAAGCTGGTAAGATCATCCAACGGCACTTCGTAGAACAAAGGGATTTGATCAAGGGACTGGTCGTAATGTATAACGAGTGCAATAGTCCCCACACAGTGCAGTAATTGTCTTGTCTGTAAGGGATGTGTCAATTCAATTAGACGGCATCTCTGTACTCACGAACTAATCGTGGTAATGATCAGTTTCTATACAGGAGAAACGAAGGTCAAAAGGTTGCGAAAATAGCATTCGCTCGTCAAAGGGAGAAAATTATGGCGCGTGGTCATGTACGTACCTTTAAGTGCGAACCGCGAGATAGCTATTCATTCATAGCAGTCTCGAGTGGCAGCGGAGGAGCTGGCTTTAAGGGCAATGCCATAGAGCGCGTCAAACCGGCGTCGGCATCTAGTGGGCACAGTTCTGTGCAGCAGCTAGATCCGACGACTGTCGGTCCGGGAAACAAAGAGGAAAGACTCATATCTCAGGTGATTCATCCTGGATGCATTCTTTGAAAACGGTCACATTGGGTCTGAACGAAATGGATGAAACACACAAACAAATGGGACAGCTAAGCAATAGATGACATTAGCCTCATCAATCCCCGCCTGCTAAATTGTATCTGATACCATTACCTCATTATGCTAATCCATTGATAGAGTGCGGCCCATTCATATATCGACTGCATTCTATTTTCCTCATTCACAAGAGACTATTGCTTTTGAGATTATACAATGTTATCTGTTGCCACCTGCGGGGTACCTAAACACCCATGGGCCTATTTTTGCTATGATGCACCAAATATACATAGCCTATGTGCCACTGTCGGACTTGTGATGTTTTATTTATGTTTTTTATTATTTCAATTGTTATGAAATGTTATTGGGTGTCTTCTACGAGGCACCAAAGACCCATATTGCATTTGTCATATGTGGCATGTTTCCATCCTTTTTATGCAAAAATATCGGAAGTTTTCATCTACTTTAATGGTGACGATATGTTATCTGGTGTCATCTGGTATTTACCACAATCATGTTTTTACCTCTACCAGTTGTGAAATATTTTCTTTGAATGCCAAAATGTCATCAGCCTTTAATAGAGCGATGTGATTATACTCACTGAGCAGTGACTTTGACGAAGTATGAGGAGTCATCACTGCTCATACACTTTTTTCTGATACCATCAGTGTATCTGCTTACAATTTGTTTAGGTGCTTAATTTCCATAGGATGAATCATCTGAGATACGACTCTTTCCTCTTTGTTTCCCGGACCGGCAGTCGTCGGATCTAGCTGCTGCACAGAACCGTGCTCGCTAGATGCCGACGCCGGTTTGACGTGCTCTGTGGCATTGCCCTTAAAGCCAGCTCCTCCGCGGCTGCTCGAGACTGCTATGAGTGAATAGCTAAATTACGAGCAGTCCCTTGATCAAATCCCTTTGTTCTACGAAGTGCCGTTGGATGATCTTACCAGCTCCAAAGGTATCCAGACAACTCCGCCTGGGTCACATACACATTTTAAGGTATGTTATGCTCATATCCGGCACAATTCACCTATTCACCTTGCGGGGGTACATCTCACTCATTGGTCTCCCCCCCCCCCCTTTTTTAACCCTAGGTTAACGCTGCTTTTCCCAAGACGATAAGTCGGAATCATCCCTCCCAGGTATGATTCACCTTCGCATTGTGATGTTAGGAATAGAGCGGAGCCTGATGTAGTCCAAACTAACTAGGTCCTTTTTCCTTTACTTACCAAGGGTCCACCGTAAGGACATTCACGCCCGCTATACAAATACCACAAGTATACATACATACCTACAAATGTAACTGATTTCCCCCAGCCCAATTTTCTTGTCAAAGGTGTGCTTAACACGTGGCTGCCTCCTCTCAAGCCTTTCTGAAACATGCCTGTAGAGCCTCATACGAGACTCTGCCCCAGTCCGTAGTGACCTTTCAGTAGTGTGCCTGACATTTGCCTGGCTCTGTCCCACCCTATGGCCTTTCAGACGTGTGCCTGTCATATTACCCTTCTACAGAAGTACTGGTCTTTTTGATAGATGCACCTGTCATATGACCGAATTAAAGAAGCCTTTATAACGACGAGTCAGATGTGACCTAGCATGCTTTGCATGCAACTTACTCTGCTCGACGCCTACTGCCCAGTCAGTGATGCATCCAATATGTGACGGCCTTGCCGAAATCGCCTTTGTAAAGGTTTGGTTGGCTAGAGAATAATTCAGTTCACCAGACATGTGATTGGCCAAGCTTAAGGGTATTGCCTTTTGAAAAGGCCATGAACTTTTACATTTTCTGACCCGTAAGTACTCTTGAGAATGGGGCATTATTAAATGCATGGTTGGTCTCGTCCCAATTCTGAAAGACCATGGTGCCTTTACTTTAAACAGACACATATAAAAGAGTCTTACAACACATGTTTTCATGTGGTCTGGTCTCAGGCAAGCAGGGTACATTTCTCGAACAACTGTGAAAGTGACAACCCTCGGTCATCGTTCACTTATGCATTCTGCTGGTGTCGAAATTTTTTCTCAAGTCAGCAACTAAAAAATCACCTTCACAAAACAAAGAGGGTGTCCCACACTCTGTGGACTCACTTCGCTGCAGCACCAATCAAATGGTGACATCCCTGAGCAATAGCAACATTCCATAAATCATGAACGAGAGCTAGAATGTACCAATGGCCTATGAATGTAATCAATGATAACCAAAGACTGAAAGGATTGAGCACTATGCCTTTCTCTGTTGAGATTTTGTTAGCTCTTTGAGACAACTAAAGCTGTCTGAATTTAATCTGTCTCTAAGCTCAAGCTGTCTCCGCCTTCATGCATTTAAAGCAAATTTCTATGCTTCCAAAGCCAAAGAAACCAGTAGATTTATTTCAGAAGTAAATAAGTGAAAACATTAATATCAGTAGACATTAAAGATATGCAGTCAATAATATTTTGAGCTGTCTAATACCTACAGGCTGGCCTGTGTACTCTCCTTCATGAAAATTGGCTTCTTCACAATATAATCCCATTGCAAGCATTCTACTGCACACTCTTACGTCATTCAGATCCAGTTCACTGTCTGTGGATTCCCACAATCCCATTCTCTTTAGCAGTGTATACTGCAGAAGACCTCCTTTAAACAAAATCAAGTAGGCATATGTGCACCTATATGAACAGCTAATAACATAATAGGAATATTTTCTCCAGTTAGCGTAAACGAGGATGCATGACCAATGGATGATTCATTGACTATTGTAGTTAATTAGGTTCAGTAGGTGGATTCAGATATTTTGGACACCACAGGACCACCATAAAACTTTACTGTTTTTCAAAGATTATATGTTAATTGACGGTAAATTAGTACTCATACCGCTTGTGAGTGTCTTTGAAAAGGTGTCATCCATTTCATGTCTTGATCCATTTGCAAGAGAGGGTGATGAGTTGAAGTTCATTGATTGAGTAGATTGAGATTTCTGGTTCTGGGTTAGCTTATTCCATTTGGATCCAGCGTCTCCTAACCTACTCCAATCTGGAATGAAATAAAAGACCTGGCATTTAGACACAAGCCATATATTATGTTTGCAATGCAATTATAACATATTACATAGGATCCTGCAACCCCCGTATAAAGGCTGCCTCTAATTTCCTTATTACAGTGAAGTTGTGAAATCTCATCATCTGTAATAACAAAAGAACATAGCTGCTCAAATGTAATAAGGTATTATAGTTGGGATGTCATAATGTCTGCTGCCAGAGCAAGAAGCCATGGTGAAAGGCAGGTCACAGAGCACAAATACAGCTGCAGTTTAAACAACAAAAAGAAGAATGGGCTCTTTATTCTAACGGCCTGTTTTTCTAGAATGAACAATGATCAGAAAAAATGAGATATTTTGGCAACGTTTTCATGGTTTGCATGATATAGCCCATTACAGGAAAGATACAATCTTTCTACATGTTCCCTCGCATTGTGAACTACAACACTGCTTTAATCTGATTTACATTAAACAGATTCTAATATATTTTCCAAGAAATTACTATCTGCTTTTTAGTGTGTTTAATTTTGCATTATAAATTCCATTGCTAATCTTTCCACCTGCAACAAGACTATCTCTTTTACATGAAAGAGCAAGACACAAAGGGGCATATTTACAAGCCCCTTGCACCACTTTTGCGCCGCCGTTGCGTCACTTATGTGACGCAGCGGCGACGCAAAACATGTGCCACGTTGCGCAATATTTACAACGTGACGCATCTAGGGAGATGCGTCACGTTGTAAACCCCTGCGCCACATGAAACCTGCGTCAGGTTTCATGTGGGCGTTCCGGTGCAGGGTGGGCGTTTCCTCGCAGGTACGCCTCGTAAAAGTGACGCAGTGAAATCTACAAGATTTCACTGAGTCACTTTTACGCCCATGCTGCGTCAAAACCCTGCGCCTGCTTGAAGCAGGCGTAAGGATTGACGCAGCATGTTAGGCATAGGGCACCCCCGAGCCTTGCTGGAGCCGCGTCGTGCTTGCGACGCGACTCCAGCAATGCGCCGCCTTTCCGTCGGGGGATGCAACACGCATCTGCCCATCCGTGCGCCACGTCGCGCCGCATTGTAAATGCGGCGCATCGGCGTGTGGCGCAAGGGCAAACTTGCGTGACGGATCTTCCCTGGCGCATCCCTGCTGATTTGCAGGGATGCGCCAGGGAACGTAAATATGCCCCAAAGGACTTAAGTGTTTAGTGCAATGTGTAATGCTGGGACCATGTATTATAAGGAATAAAATACCCTATGCCATATGTTAAAAGGATATTGGAAGGTACATGACCTTATGAAGGCACTTAGCCTTAGGCTTCTTTCCTCTATATGCTAACAGAACTCTTAGGTAACTTGCAATATCCTTATAATGTCCTGCAGGGAGTACTTTACCCCATATATTACCAGATTACTTAAGATTTGTTATAATATTATTCATAGCTTTTTAGTTCAGTATTTTATGAACCTTTTTGTCCAATCTAAGATTATAAATTAAGTGCACACAGACAGCAACATAAAGAACTATCAATCCCAGTGGAAAGGTCCAACATGGTCTACTCCCATCAAAGTGATCACAGAAATGGAAAAAGCATTGACAAACCAATAGGGACCAAGTAGCCTACCTCCTTCCTCAGAATCGATCCTACCTCATTCTGATCTGAATCAATATAAATCCAAAGTAAGCCAATGTGCTTTGTATTAGCAATGGTTACTTCCTCTCGCTCCCCCCACCCTCTTTCCCTTCTGTGTAGCTCCTTGTTAATCCTCCTCCACATCACTGTCATTCCTCCCTCACAGCCCTTGTCTTCCCCTTTTTATTACTCCTTGCTTCTGCCCCTCTCTGTCAGTGGTTTGTTGTCAGTGCTGCAGAAATGAAAGCCAGTCTATGAGGAAGGCTCTTTTGCTGTAAGTGTAATTTATGACAGCACAACTCTCAGACAGACATACTGTTTCTAATATAATAACAGTGGGTTTTGGGGCTGCTTCCGTCAAACCTTGACTTTTTTTCATCCAGCCTCTTTCAGCCATTGGCTAAATACTTTGCTAATCATACCTTGGCCCCGCCCCAGTGGAGTATTTCTGTTTAAGCATAATGCTATTGACTGTTTGAGTGTATCCTTCTGCCTCCAATCAAGTGCTTGCATTGTAAAGTGTGAGAGATTATTTTACATTAGTACATAAGCATGGGAAGTAGATCACAATGTTTGCCAGATTGAAATATTTATGCTATACCTACATTCTCTATTGAAATCAATCATTTTTTGAATTATTTTGTAGTCAGAACGTTTTTGGCAGCAATTGAGTTTGAGCCTGACCCCGTCATGGCTGCTCCATTGACTGTTCATTTCGACATAGCAACCTGCCTTACCCCAAGATGTCTATCCCGATCGTGCAAGAATTCAGTGCCATCTTGTTGCCAAAATCACCATCACTCTTCTCTACTTCTCCTGAGTGGCACTCCTACCTGCACCTCCCTCTCGTTCTTCCTATGTGGCCCCTGCTCCTTTCCCCTCTGTGCCACTCCTTGTTAGTCCATCACCAGCTCCCTCTCATTCCTCCCTTTCATCCATCCCTCTTTCCCCTTTATGCTGCTCTTCATTCTCCTGCTCCTTCCTCCCAGTGGCATGTCATTAGTGCCAGAGAAAAGAAAGTCAGTCTATAATGTGGGCACTCCAGCATTCAATGTATTCATGTTTTCACTTCCTAGAGTCGTCTGTTTCCCAAAGCACAGTAAACCCAGACCTACAAGCTTTGCCATTGCTTGTAAATTCCAGTTTCAATAAAATATTAATTCCTAAAAAGATGTTTCTGAGATGTTTCCTGAAATTAGTATAAGTAAGGTGCGTTACTTAAGGTAGGTTCTATGTTCATAGGGTATTACTGCAGAAGGATTGTTCAGTGTTTGTATTTTTATTAGCGCAGGCACTACTGTATGTTGGTTGGTGATTGGTTACATCTTTAGAATTCACTAAGAATGTAGGGCTGAAACGATGCCTGATGTAGAGGCTTAGGTGGAATTGTGTATTGAGTGTGTGATTTAAAAAAGGCTTCAGCTAAAAAAAATCCCATAGCAGAGCGTCTTTTCTGAATTAATCAATCAATCAAACATCCTGCTTGAACTGTATTTATTTTAAAAGGCGTTTGCATTTATTTTCTCAAATCCTTCTTTCTGAACATTTGTATTCTTTCTAACTAGGGGAACCACCCCAACTCTCTTTCACTATCACTTCCCCTCTTCTTTCGTTACTCCTTTTCCACATGTCTGGTTTAATCAATGTCGGGGGCCGTAAGAAGGAGTTCACTGAGAAAGCGATGTAGTTTAACAGATTTTATTCCTGATACACATACACCCACAACCAGGAGCGTCCGGCGTCTGCGATGTACACCCAGCAACTGAATAACGGTGCGGTGAACCACGTAGACACCGTTCCACTCCGGAATGTGGAACTCACAATGAATCATGACAAGGCATCCTCACTCTACAGTCGCGCGAGGATGCTTCATACTACAACATTTCCCTCCTTTTTTTTCAAACAGGAAAATAAATCATGGCTTTATAAACGCAAACTACAAGCAAGTATAGAACATTACATAAGCATTAAATCTGCAACATATAGAACCACGCATCGACATTTAATCTGTAAGGTGGCTTTCTTTGACGACACCCCACTTCTCCTGTAGCCATGACAAAACATAACAAAGATTAGAACAATACATAATCATAATATCTGCAAGGCGTCTTTCTTTGGTGACACCCCACTTCTCTTGTAGCCGTGGTGCTAATGGAATCCTGCTCATTAACACCTACAGGACATCTCCTGCCCAGCTCTGAAGAAGACTCACCTAGAGAAGTAGAAGACCCCTCATGTGAGTCCTGCAACCCGTTAGACCAATCACGTTGGCCCAACTCTACCTCGGAATGTTTCCTCAAGGCGGCTGCCTGTACCTCAGAAAGGTGAACAAGACTCTTCTTGTTCCACCATCCCATATCACCAAGAAGAGCTGACCCCTTGCTCACTTTTATGACTTGTATGGGAGAGGTGAATTTTGGCAAACCCTTCACCACTCTCCTGGGATTTCTTATAAACACCCACTCACCAACTTGAAGGTCCATGTTTTTGAAACTCTTACCAGTATCAAATCTCTCCTTCATGGCACTCTGCTTCTGCAACACATGGGATTCCACAGCGACATTCTTAAGCCCAACATCTTTCCATGTGCTCTTGCACTGCAACCATTCAGGAAACAAACTTGTGTTCACTTTTCTCCCTCTCAATAGTGTAAAATGATGAACACCTGTGGTGCTGTGTGGTGCAATGTTGTAATTCCAGATTTCAATGTTAAACTCTTGCACATCCTGTCCTGTGCTGTCTGAATCCCTTCTTTCACTATTCTATTCGCCCTCTAAGCTAAACCGTTTGAAGACGGGGGAAAAAAAGCTACCTTAACATGCTGTACATCATTAAGATCAAGAAATGTGCGCATTTTGTGGGACAAAGGAAGTAAGTTCCATTGTCTGTAACTATCGCCCTGGGCGAACCTTTAACAGCAAGCACTTGTTCCAAAAATTGTATGGCATTCCCGGTACTAAGGGCATCACAAAACATAGGATATAACTACTTGGAGTGATAATCTATTAGCAATATCAAGTAACTGATGTTGCTAGGTAGGACCTTACATGGCCCAGAGAAATCCATCCCAACTTTATCCCACGTTCTTTCTGGGTACGGAACAGGATGAACACACGTATCAACCAGGGACTTGACTTGCAATTCTAAGGAAGCCCACCAATAGTACTGTTTGAGAAGTTTGCACGTCTTGGTGACCCCTAAGAGCCATTATTATATCCTTCCTTAAGCTTTCCGGCGGGATGAACAAATCATGACGCATGATCATGTTATTAACCACAGACAACTCAGTGGCCACCTAAAAAAATCTTTTTAACTCAGACAATTTTCAAACTGCAGGCCAGCCTTCTGTTATAAACTTCTTGACTTGACTTAGTTTAGAGTCCTTAGTATAAGCCTCCTTCCAGGCATGTTCAGTGACAGGAGCACACTCATCAACAGCATCCAATGCAGCCATCACACTCAGTGCCCTCTAGTTCATCCAGATCATGCTCCTCACTCAAGGCCATATGTGACAGGCAGTCTGCTCTGAAGTTTTTCCCTCCTGGTAAATGTTTGATGCTGAAATGGTACTCTTGTAGTTTAGACAACAAAAGCACTAGTCTTGCTGAGGCCTTTCCTAGACCACTCCTGCCTAACATATGCATAGGGGTTTATGGTCATTAAATACCTCAAACTCACATCCCCAAATGTAAGTCCTGAATTTGTTAATAAGCCACAGGCAGGCAAGAGCCTCACAGTCTATCATGCTGTAATGTGTTTCTGCCAGTCTCAGCATTCTGGATGTGAAGGCTATGGTGTGTTCCTTGCCTTACACCCACTGCCCCAGGACCGCTCCCAACCCTATTAGGCCTGCATCAACATTGATGAAACACTACATTCGTCCTGAAACAGATGTAACGCAGGGGCCCCCACAATCAAATCCTTAACTTTGTCAAAAGTCTGAGACAGTTCACTTGTTCATGCAAACTTCACACCTTTCCTCAACAGGGCTCGTAATGGCTCAACAGTTTATGCGCACCCATGCTCAAACCGGGCGTAATACCCTGCCAAGCCTAAAAACAACCACAGAGCATCTCTATCTCTGGGAAGCACTATGTCACGAATGGCCCTGATCTTGGAAATATTTGGTTTTATGCCCTCCGGTGAGATCATGTGACCCAGATACTCAAGTTGTTGTGTGCCAAAATTGCACTTGTCTTTCCTTATCACCATGCCTGCTTTGGCTAGAACAGACATCTTGTGCAGGGTCGTGTTATGTGATTCCCAATCACTAGTGAAAACCAGTATATCATCCTGGTAGGCTTGGACCCCCGGGATGTCCTCCAACAGATAGTCCATGAGTTTTTGGAAGACGCTAGCTGCGGAAGCTATGCCAAAGGGCAATTAGAGATACTTAAATACTCCAAATGGGGTGACAAAGGTGGTAAGCTCTTGTGATTCGGCCGCGAGTGGTATCTGGTGATACCCCGAGCGCAATTCTATGAAGGAAAAGAACTTGGCTCCTCCCAACTTGGCAAGCAACTCTTGTATCTTGGGGTGGGGATGACTATCAATCAGGATGTTCTTGTTCAAGGAGAGCAAGTCAGCGCAAAGCCTGACCTCCCCATCATGATGGGGTAAACCCATTCTGAGGAGTCACAGGGCCCTATGACCCCCTCAGCACAGAAATTATTAAGTACAGATTTAAGTTTGTCTCTTCCACTCAGCAGAAGGGGATGTACTTTGTGAATAATTGGCTGAGCATCTGATATGTGGCAAATCTGGTGTTTGAAGACCTTGATGGTTCCCAACTTATCAGAAAATACACACGGTAATTGTTTAAAAATGTTATCAACATCTGTAGCACGTGAACCTTCATCACATGCCACCTGGAGGCCCTCCCCTGGGTAACCTGCTGGAATGTCACCCAAAACTATGGGTTTCTCAGACCCCAACACCAAGTATAGACCCATCTTGGCCAAGTCTTGCCATCCGATGATGTTCCGTCTCTTGACGGTTACATATACCTTTGTAACAATGCGCCTACCTAAACATTCCAGATTTGTCATGAAGTACCCCAGCATATCTATGACAGTCTCACCAAACTCTTTGCTCTGGCTTAATTTTGTTACTCCATTTATCAAGAAACATGACCTCTGACAGAATGGTAATTGGTGATCCCGAATCAGCCATGTCTGTAATCTCAACATCACCAATTACGGCAGTGCATCCTGGTCCCTTAACTTTGTTGGAATCAAAGACAGCATTGAATTCAATAGTTAATATGACATTATTAGGCTTTTCTGTAGACATACCTACCGAATCCAACACCTCTATGCTGTTGACTTGTATGAACCTTTTGCCAGATCTGCACACCACCTGGAAGTGGCCAATCTTTTTTATAACAAACATCTTTTGCCAGTGGCAGGGCAGCTGTTACCATGGTGGGTTTTTGAGCCACACCAAAGCAAATTGTGTTACCCTTTCTAAAAGGTTGTTTCCCAGCTCTGCCTACATTTACAGTACTAACAGTATCTGCCAAATCATCCTTAGTAACATTTATAGCATTGACCGAGTGTTCGGTATGAATAGCTTTTGTTGAAATCATTGAGCACTCAATGCCTTTTGCTAGGTCAACAGTCTCCAACAGCATGGGATGCCTACAGCTGAGCAGCCTTACCTGGATTTTTTTAGAGAAGCAGTCAAACGTGAACTGGTCTCTGATATATATGTCACTGTTTGCCTCAAACTCACATGTAGCCACTAGGACCCTTAAGGCGGATGTGTACTCCTCTACGCTCTCATCTGCGCACTGCTTCCTCATCATAAAATTATGTTTCTCAAGTTTTATGCTCGGCTCTTCCGGGTATTGCTTGCTCATGTGCGCCAATGCCTCTTTGTAGTGATCCCAATCCTCACTATCACCAGAACCTCCTTGTGGTGAAGGAATAGATGGAAGAGTATCAAATACATGCTGCGACGCAAAGCCAATGCAATTGTACAAAATTGCCACTTTGCGTTCTGGCGGAAACTTTGCTGCATCAATGACTACTAAATAGTTCTCATAAATGTTTGCCCATTGGCGTAATTTAATACTAGGTTTGCCTGGTTGCTGTAGAAAGCAGGGTGGTTGTGCAGAATGCTGTGCTGTGGCCATGACAAAAGAGCGTGAATAAATGTAGAAAGAAAATGAAGGCCGAAGTGAGCTGCACTTACTGTTTGCCCGTGCTCAGTCAAGAACAAATACAACATGAGAGCACAATGAAACTGTCAACCCTCTCTTAAGCATTACATATTCACTCAGGGCACGAGTCGGGGGTACACGTGGGTGGACGGCGTCCACCCACTTTTTTCACAGGGTGGACACCGTCCACCCTGCCAACAAGTGAGGCCCCACTGCAAAAGATGCTGAATTCGTCCCGGTGTAATTTACAAACACCGGGACACTTTCAGCAGCGCCTGCACGTTGTTATCTACTTTCGATCGCAACAACGTGCAGGCGGGGATTGAGCTTTCTTATTTTAGACTCCTGCTGGGCCCATATCAAAGGCCGAATTTGAGGGGTCATCAGGCCTCCTTTTCTTCGAGTCTCCTGGATGGCAGCAGTCAGGAGCCTCACACCTAGTAGCAAATGCAGCAGAGGGGAAACAAAGGCTCACACCTTGTTAGCACTTCACACATACTTGAGAGGCAGCTTTTCACTTTGTTCAGGCTCTGTTTAGGAGATATGCATGCACTGTAAGAAGTCAGATGTGTTGATATTTCCCAGTATTTGCACAAAATAAATAGCATTTATATAGAGCTTACTACCCTGAGGAGGCGTTGTAATAATTTAAATATCACTATTTTTTCTTTTAAAGCACTATGGGTAGAGGAAGCTTTACGCTGACAAAAGGCAACATTGGTTTATGTGATGCTTACAAAACTGTGAATCTTCTGCCTAAATCAGGAGGGTTTGCAAGTATACTCGAAATGTGCTCAAATGTACTCATGATAGACTTGCTAAACATATATGTGAGGGCTTAAGATCTGATGTCACTTCTTGTGATGCCACTTCCTGTGATGTCACGCGCTGTGAAGTCACGCGCCTCACGCGCCGTGATGTCACGCTCCGTGATGCCACTTGCATACTGATTAATTAGGTTAGTCCCCCCACTTCTTTTTTTTTAGAACTTGTGCCCTGTATTCACTGTTGCAACGCTTTTCTGAAGCAAAAGTTCACCAGTACAAAATGCTTCTGAAGCGCCAGTCGGATGTGCACGCACGTTACCAGGCTGTGTGCGCGTGTTACCAGGCTGTGACAAGAAGGTGCTGCACACGTTGAGTTATCAGTTGGCAGGCAACAGCAATCACACGAACAAAGCGTTGACTCCCAGGCGCTGCGCTTAGATAAGACATTGACAGGGAGGTACGTCACCATGGATTTTGCACATGAGCACGCTGTAACTGCAGAGGCATCGCGCGCCAGTAAGCTGCTCCATACAAAACTCCTCAAAACTGGACAAAATGCCCTCATACAGGCCCGTGAGCCATGCGGCCTAACTCTGTGCTGGTTCTGCCAAAATCCAAAGGAATTCCCAGTTGGTCATCAGTTGTCGGAGAGACAACCGAAAATAAGGTTGGTGGGTGTATGGCTTAGGGTGCAAGTTCGTTCCGCACGTCGCCATGCTGTAAGGAGGAGTTAACTGAGGCAGCGATGAAGTTTAACAGATTTACTCCTGACACACATACACCCACAACCAGCAGTGTCCGGTGTCTGTGAGGTACATCCAGCAATTGAATAACATTGCAGTGAACCACGTAGACACCGTTCCACTCCTGAATGTGGAACTCACAATGACTCATGACAAGGCATCCTCACTCTACAGAGTTGCCTAAGGATGCTTCATACTACAGGGGCTTCCTATTTCCTCTACATTTTCTCCTCATCCTAACTTTCCCTATAACATCTCACACAAATTGTGTACTTTATTCTCCCCTTCCTTTACGATCCACTTTTCCTTTACAAACCTTGACAGCTGTTCCTCTGTGCTTCCTGTGGTCCTTGGTGTACAGTACTGCACCATGCTGATGCATGGATCTTGATTCACCAATATGTAAAATGTACCAGAAGTGACATCACAATCACAGAAAATGACAACATAAGATCTTTGACTTGGTGACATCACAAGAAGTGAGATTATTTGACCGAGGATACCCCCTCCATATTGTCACAGGAAGTGACATTGCATAACCTAGGAATCACAAGTGCTCACAAAAGAACTCTGCTGCTTGCAAAGGTCCAAAACAATAAAACTCACTGAATGATAACAACATGTAAGTAAAAGATCTTGAATGTGTAGAAAAATATGCAAGATGTCTCAGTCGATTGCCATGATCCCTTCGATGTCTACTCTCAGTTGCAAGCCATGAGTCAGAATCCCTGTTGGGACTACTTATTCTTCCACCCTACTGAGCTTGTGGCACTGTGTACTCTTAAATTGGGTAATCATAATGTCTAGTATAGACAGCACTTAGAAAATGGTAAAGTGTGGTCTGAAGTATCATATAAAAACAAATTGTCATTACATAGGAACTATCTATAGTATAGGCGAAATGTAACATATCCACTTCACAGTGCAGCGCACATTGTGAAAGCTGGACTACTGTAAGTGATGTGGAAAGACCCCGGCTGCTGAAAGTCTTTATTGCAGTACGGAATTCATTTGTTGAGCTACCAGCATGTATCTGCATTCAGCATCTGCTGAAAGGGCTATCACTGACCCTGCCAGATGTGATCAGTGGTTCTAATGTAATATTCAATATCACATGGTAACCTTTGTCAGTGAGGTCAGAAAATAGTGTGCTCCTGCTGGCTGAACTTTTATGGTGATAGCATAGCTGGCAACTTGCATAGATACCATCATTGCTGATTCTTTATATGGCCTAGTCACAGTGACAAAGTGTCCTTCTCCATCCCAACTATCTCCTTTCATTATTTTCATTCTAAACCATGTTTCCCCTCTGGGCAACCTCTCTGAAAATGATTGACTTAGATCCCACAATAAGATAAATCCTTGTATTGCTTCGCCCTCCCAAATAATAGAAATTACCGCACACCCCACACGGAGGCACACACACAGCAAAGCAATAAAAACACCAGGAAAGGGATTTCACTCTCATAAAATGAGGCACATCAAAAGACAGTTTTCAGAATAAAGCATGGGGTTTTATTTGTGCAACACTCCCTAACAGAAAGGCTTTCCCATATGTCAAATGAACAACATTCAAATGTGTATATATATATATATATCCAAGTAGAATCCTTCTTACTATGCCAGTCTCCTCGGGCAACAAGAAAGGGCGCGGACCACCGTGGTTCATCAACTGCAAATTTATTCCAACTCCCAAAGAGATGCAGCAGCCATGACGCGTTTCGTCCCTCACAGGGGACTTGATCACATGACGCGCTATCGGCCATGACAGTTTATTTAAATACATGTCAATCACTCACTTTTTTTTTCTCAACCATGTGATTAACACCTTAAAGTGATAGTGCAGTTAAAACAGATAGCAGATAAACAAATATAAATTATTGCGTAACTTTCTAAAGTTTACAAGGACCATAGTTGTCGACATTTGATCACTGTCTCTTATGATGGTAGACATAATGTAAAGCACTATCAACATGGATTTCTGCATAAATGCAAGTTTGGCAGTGGCCGTTGGTCATGCAAATACATATATAAATATATAAACAATTTAATATATAAATATTTAAATATCTAAAAGATATAAATAAGGTAATATGTACATACATATCTGCTGCCCTGTAAAACATAAACAGATTAATCTTATTAATGCTAATTTAGAATCTTGGTTTTAATACCTGACAACTTCCTAAAATCCCTGTCTATGTACTAATTCAGAAAGCAGTTGTGTATGCACCCGATTAATATCATCTGGCTGCAATGTTTTACCTATATTTACTATTGTCATCTGTTCCCCATTATTCCTATAATAAAATTCATGTTAAAAGTGATTATCACTAACTGTGCATAAAAACCGACTAAAAATATGAAAAAACATCTATATACAATGTCTGTTTGAGCAGCTTGGCTATATGTTAGTGTGATTATAAAAGATCAGTTTTTTAGGCCTTTTAATAAGTACTATTTTTTTAAATAAACGAAAAGGAGCTAGTTGAATATGGAGAATAAAACCAGGTAAGTTCATAAATATACATACATATATAAAAAAGATTTTTTTCCTCTATAAATATATAAATATATAAATACATAAATACCAGCCCAGTTGGATCAACCATAAAAAAAATAAAAAAAAAAAAATAACTGTAATTTCATAATATCTTTCAGGGTGCAGAATTGAAGTACTTCCATATATTAAAGTACATCCATATATTAAAATAAGATCCCAAGTATTTTATGTGTGCAGAGAGGCATGCAGTTCTTCAGTGGCATTTAGCCCTTTGGGGTGTTTGGTGTCGAGGTTTAGGATATAGTACATTTCCAACTTGCGTAGTGCCTTCTCCCGGTCACCACCCCTCTTGTTCATTGGAATGGAATCTATAAGATAATATTGTAGTTCCTTGGGGTTGCCATCATGTTTTTCATTAAAGTGGCGGGCCACTGGATATGCCTGATCATTGTTCCTGATTGCTCGTATATGCTGGAGCACCCTTTTATGACCTTGCAGGATGGTACTGCCTATATATTTCAGTTTACAAGGGCACTCCAGCACATAGACTACAAAGTCGGTTTTGCAATTTAACACCTTGTCTATAAGTGTTTCTCTGTCACCAAATGGGGTTTTGTATTTGGTCATAGATATGCCATGTTGGCAGGCTTTACAGGTTTTGCATCTGTGGAAGCCCAACCGTTGGGATAACCAAGTACTTTTAGTCGAAGGACCACATGGATCATTTTTGACCAAAACATCTTTCATAGATTTACCCCTACTGTATGTTATGGCCGGTTGTTTAGGAACTATGGGGCCAATGACAGGGTCTTGTCTAATCAGATGCCAGTTTTTCTTAATTATTTTTCGTACAGCACCCTCCTGTTGGTTATATTTCAGGATAAATCTAAATTTGTCCGATATGTCAATTTTATCCTTCACCTTATGTTTGGTTTTTAAGAGGGCTACTCTTGATTCCTGATTGCTTTTAGTGAGTGCAGTTTCCAAACATTTCTTACTGTACCCTCTCTCTCGGAATCTCCTTATGCACTCACCCTGAGCCATAAGTAGATCCTGATCATTGCTGCAAATTCGCTTCAGCCGCAATAACTCACCATATGGTATACTTTGTACAAGATGCCCAGGATGGGCACTACTGGCATGTAAGATGGCATTACCCGCTGTTGGTTTTCTGTGTAGCCGTGTTTCAATCTTATTGTCATCAATGTAAACTTCTATGTCCAAAAAGTTGACAGATTTGTCACTTATGCAGGCACTGAAGCATAGATTGAGTTGATTTTTGTTGATTTGTTCAATAAAACTTTCTGCTTCAGTTCGTGTGCCATGCCAAATTAGGAAGAGGTCATCGAGGAACCTCCACCATGCTTTAACATTTTTGGTCATGGTCTCTGTGTGCTCGTTCATGAGGACCAGCTCCTCCCACCAGCCCATATGCAAACATGCATAGCTGGGGGAGAAGCTGGCTCCCATGGCGACCCCTCTTGCCTGTTGAAAATAAGCATTTTGAAACATAAAAATGTTGCTAGTTAGGCAGTTTTCTATCATATTGATTAACATTTTAGTATGTTCACTGTATTCCGGACCCCTGCGTGCAAGATAATATTGTGCGGCTCTAAGACCGTCTTTATGTTTGATCGACATATATAGGGAGGTCACATCCAGAGTAATAAGTAAATATTCATCCTCCCATTGGAAATCAAACATTTTTACCAAGAAATCCCCACTGTCCCTTATATAGGAAGCCAATGACCGGACGTATTCTTGGAGGAAAAAATCAATGTATATTGATGTCCTTTCAAAAGTACTGTTCCTGGCCGAAATAATCGGCCTGCCTGGTGGTTTGCAAGCATCCTTGTGGATCTTAGGGATGAAGTACATTATCGGTGTTACAGGATTGTTGTTTCTCAGGTATTTGTATTCATCCATAGAAATAAGGCCTGTATTTTTCCAGGCAGCCAATTTTAAATTATATGATCCATGTACTAAGTTCAAAGCTTGTTTACTGCTGCGGCAGTAACAGGAAGTGTCATTTAATTGGTTCATGGCTTCACTGATGTAATCCTCCCGTTTCCATAGAACCACATTTCAACCCTTATCGGCACTCCTTACAACTATTTCACAATTGTTTTTAAGTTTCGTCATTAATTGATGGTATTGAAGTTCCCTTGTATTTTTATTTTGTTTTTTGTTGTTTATATTGCCGTCAGAGCCACCATTTTGAATTTTTTGATTGAGGTTTTTTAGTTCATTCACAACTTGTTCTTGAAAGATGTCTATCGTGTCTTTCAACATCACAGGATAAAATGTCGATGGCGGCTTGAATGGGGTTTGATCCATTTGTTGGATACTGACCGGTGATTTTAATGTTTCTGGGTCTGTATTGAAGATCTCTCCCTCATTAAGTAGATCCTGTAGTACTTCAACCAGTTGTCTGTCTGACACACTGTTGCCCATACTGGTTCCTTCCTCTTGTGTTTGATTATTCGAGTCTTCATTGATGTTTTTGGGGGCCCCAGGATTTGACAGTTTCAATTGCCTAAAGTATTTTTGTAATTTAAGTTTGCGGACACTTTTGTAAATATCAACTCTCGTGGCTGCGTAATTGAAGGAACTTTCCGGACAGTAAGAGAGTCCTAAGGAAAGGAGTTGTTCTTCTGCTTTGTTTAGGATAATGTCAGTTAGGTTAATAACTGTTTTAAACTCATTGTTTGAAGCCTCAGTCAATACTTCCGCCAGTATTTCTTCTGTTGGCGTTTCGGCTGTCTTCTGTTGTTGTCGGTATCTGCTTGCCTTGCGCCTCTCCCTGCGTTTCCTGCTTCTGCTGATCCTTGGTTGCCCTGTTGTTTTCGCGGGCGCAGGGACTGAAGCCGCTCTTGGCATAAAAAATCAACCTCCTCAGTTAAAGAGAATACATATATATATATTCACTGAAAAAACCATAGGTTTTAGGGACAGTTATAGTTACTTGGACATTGCACTCGTACAAAACCCGTGAAATTCCCCCGTTATAGTTAGTTCAGCTAACTATAACTCGCGCCCCCGCAATGCACTGCTGATGACGTCACATATTACATCACTCATGACATGGTCAGTGACATCACTGATGACATCACTGATGACATCTCAAATGATATCACTGATGACATCACTTATGACATCACTGATGACATCATCCAGTGACTGTGTGTTTCTGTAAAGTTTAAATATTTTTAATATATATAGGAAAAGACGTATTGAAGAATGAGTGGGTGTGTAAGTGTCTGTATGGATGATTTAGTAGGTGCGTGACTGACTCTATAAGTGAGTGATTTAACGTATCTTACTGAATGCATGGGTTAGTGACTAAACTGGATGAATGTCTGTATCCGTCTGTCTGTTGCTGTGTAAGTGGCTGCATGTGTTTGTGAATAGCTACATGAGTGTCTATATGAGTTATTGAATGCTTGTCTGAGTATCTGTATGGGTGCCTGAGTGTTTGTGTGGGAGGGGTGTGTGCAACTCTGTGCATAGATGTGTGAGTGGGTGATTCACTGGGTGGATGGTTTCAAGAGTGCATCTGTGATAGACTGTATGGGTGGGTAAGTGTGTGTAAGAGTGTGTTAGTGAGTGAATGTATGTCCCAGTGGTACATGTGTGAGTAACTACATATGTGAAAGGCAGTATATATGTGTGTTGGAGTATATAAATAGCTATAAGCAAGAGTGAGTGATTGTGATAGTGGCTGTATGGATGATTGTGTGCTTGTATCAGTGATTGTATAAGAGCGTAACAATGTGCTACTATTTGTATGAGTAAGTGAGCTGGTGTGTGTATAACTGTATAGGTGAGTAAATGGCAGTGTGTTTAATTATTTGCATGACTGACTAGGTGTGTGAGTATCTCTATGGATGAGTGGCGTTGTTTGAGTGTCTATATAGGAGTAAGAGTGCATATGATAGTCCTGTACTGAGTGACCGTAAGTATGAGTGACTGTACGGGTGAGTGAGTGGATGTGTGTGTGTAGACCTAAGAATCAGTGAGTGGGTATGTAGTTATTGGTGTTGGAGTGTCTATGGTTTTGCGAATGGCAGTCTGTAATTTAGAGTGGGTGTATGAAAGGTTATATTAGGGTGTGAGGAGGTGCATCAGATTATCACGTGGATGATGTCATCAGTGATGTCATTTGAGATGTCATCAGTGATGTCACTGACCATGTCATGAGTGATGTAATATGTGACGTCATCAGCAGTGCATTGCGGGGGCGTGAGTTACAGTTAGCTGAACTAACTATAACGGGGGAATTTCACGGGTTTTGTACGAGTGCAATGTCCAAGTAACTATAACTGTCCCTAAAACCTATGGTTTTTTCAGTGAATTTCAAAGGTTTTTTAAATGCTAATTTGTAACTATAACGTGTCTGAAACCTATGGTTTTTTCAGTGAATTTCAAAGGTTTTTTAAATGCTAATTTGTAACTATAACGTGTCTGAAACCTATGGTTTTTTCAGTGAATTTCAAAGGTTTTTTAAATGCTAATTTCTAACTATAACGTGCCTGAAACCTACGGTTTTTTCAGTGAATTTCAAAGGTTTTGTAAATGACAATTTTTTAATGTATTAATTGTTATATTAATTTTTTTCATACTGATTTACTACATTTTTAGAAACAATTTTTTTTACATATTTTATTTTTTAAATTACATTGTAATTACATTATACATTACATTACAAAAAATACTTTCTCAGAATGAATTACTTTAGTTTAAATACTTTGCAGATAGGCAATAGACTTTTAAGTACAGTAGTTACAGTTGTTGCAATGGGCAACACATTTTCAAACACAATGCAACATTCAGCTCAATGTGAATTTCTAGTTAAATGCAATTAGTTACTTTATGGATTACTTTTGTAACCACAGGACTGGATCCTAGATTCAGTCCTGGTACATCTCCTGTAAACAGTTGAGTAAAAGCGTTTTGGTTACAGTCGTGATTTTTAAGGAATATTATTGTATTTTAAAAGTTGACACTTAGAAACTTTTTCTCATAGAATCACCAATGTTATCCTATGGAAGGAAATTCACTTAGCAGGTAAAAACTGTTATCGTTACTTTTTCTTACTCAGTGTTGGATCCTGTATCCAGCACTGGTGCATCTCCTGTAAACAGTTGAAAGAATGCGTTTAAGTCATACAGGCGATTTTTAAGGAATATTTGTAGTTTGTGAAAATCAACACTTTGAAACTTTTTTGCTGAAAACCAGTCAATCTTAGCCTATGAAGGAAATTCAAGTTACCGGTAAGTACGGTTAAAATTACTTTTGAGGATCAGTACTGGGCTGAAAGATGCAGCACTGAGGTCTCTCCTGATAACAGGTGAGTAAATCGGAATTCGTATTTCGGCTGATTTTAGAGGAATATTTTAAAGTTCCAAAACTCCACACTTAGAAGAATTTCCAAGTGAAACCAGTCAATGTTAGCCTATGGAAGGAAATTCAAGTTACTGGTAAGTACGGTTAAAATTACTTTTCAGGACCAGTACTGGGCTGAAAGATGCAGCACTGAGGTCTCTCCTGATAACAGGTGAGTAAATCGGAATTCGTATTTCGGCTGATTTTAGAGGAATATTTGCACAATGGTGAAGGGAGGGGCGGGGCCTGAGGTGACATCTGTGCAAACGCGCCCCGTTGCGCGTTTTAAGTTGGGGGATTAAGTCCCCTTGAATCCTGAGGGTCCCTAGGGGCCAACTAGCCCACCAGGAACCTCCAATATGCGCCAGGGGCTGCGTTGCAGAGACGTGTAGAGAGGCCACACCCCTTTACACCTCTCTGCAACGCAGCTCTGTGGCGCTTTCTGGATGTACCTGTTGGGCTACTTGGCCCCCAGGGACCCTCAGGATTGAAGGGGATTTAATTCCCCATCTTAAAACGCGCCACGGGGCCTGTTTGCACACATGTCACCTGAAGCCCCGCCCTCCCTTCACCACTGTGCAAACGCGCCCCGTGGCGCGTTTTAAGTTGGGGGATTAAGTCCCCTTGAATCCTGAGGGTCCCCGGAGTCCAACTAGCCCACCATATACCTCCAAAAAGCGCCACAGAGCTGCGTTGCAGAGAGGTGTAAAAAGGGGTGTGGCCTCTCTACACGTCTCTGCAACGCAGCCCCCTGGCGCATATTGGAGGTTCCTGGTGGGCTAGTTGGCCCCCAGGGACCCCCAGTATTCAAGGGGAATTCGTTCCCCCTCTGCAAACGCGCCAGGGGGCGCGTTTGCAGAGTGGTGAAGGAAGGGGGCGGGGCCTGCGGGCCCGATCGTTTAAAAAAAAAAAAAAAAAATTTGTCCCCTGAAGGGGGGCTGTGTGGCCCCCCTTCCTTTTTCCTGTTTTTATGCCCTGGGGACCCCATCCCCCAGGGCCTTACCCTTTTTTTAAATTTTTAATTAAAAAAACGGGAAGAGGGCCGCGTGGCCCCCTTCCCTGGGCCTGTATTGGCCCCGGGGACCCCATCCCCCGGGGCATGGCCTTTTTATTTTTATTCTTTGGAGGGGGGCTGCGTGGCCCCCTCCTCTGGCCATTTAAGGCCCCGGGGACCCCATCCCCCGGGGCCGGCCTTTCCATTTTTTTTTATTTTTTAGATTTTTCTTTTTTGGGGAGGGGGGCCGCGTGGCCCCCCTCCTGGGCCACTACTTGCCCCGGGGACCCCATCCCCCGGGGCTGGCCCTCTCCGTTGGGGACTGTGGGGGGGTCCCCAATCCCCCCACAGTCCCGCCGGCTCCCCACGTCCCTTGGGAGCCGGCATTGCTGTTCCACATGGGGAGCAGCTGACATGCTGCCCCCATGTGGAAAAGCAATGTGCTTTGGATATTGGAAGAGAGAGCAGGTTTCCCTGCTCTCTCTTCCAATATCCAAAGCAGTTTGCTATGGCAGGACGGGAGCCGCGAGGCTCCCGTCCTGCCATAGCAAACTACAGTGTCCCGGGGGTAGGCACCCCGGGACACTGCAGGAGCCGGCCCTGGGGGTGGCGGTCCCCAGGGCCATCAAGGGCTCCAGGAGGGGGCCGCGCGGCCCCCTCCCTACATGAGCACAGCCCCGGGGAGGTGGTGGTCCCCGGGGCTTCGGGGGTCCAAAACGGACCCCCATTTTAATTTGTTAGTGCCCCGGGAGGTGGCGGTCCTCGGGGCGTGTGGGGGCTGGAGCCCCCACACAGGTTGTTAAATTAATTTAAAAAAAGCCCCGGGGAGGTGGTGGTCCCCGGGGCTGCGGGAGGGCTCAGAGCCCTCCCGCACCATTTTTAAAAAAGCCCCGGGTGGTGGCGGTCCCTGGGGCTTGGGGGCCCTTTGAGGCCCCCACACATTAAATTATCCCCCACCATGCCCCCGGGACTTGGGCCACCCGGGGGCCAATTAACATCGAAGCAAGGGAGACCGCGCTTCGATTTTTTTTTTTTCCGGCAGGATTTTGCGCACCCTGAGCGCATCCTGCCGATTTTTTAAAAAAAAATGCTTTTTTGCCCAGGGGGTCCTTGTGGGACCCCTGAGCAGGCCTAGGGGGTTAGGGTGTTTCTACCCTGCCCCCTTTGTGCGTTTTGCGCACTTGTTTCTTTTTTTTTCTCGGCGGGATACGCGCACCCTAAGCGCATCCCGCCGATTTAAAAAAAGAAATTCTTTTTCTGCCCAGGGGGTCCTTGTGGGACCCCTGAGCAGACCTAGGGGTCAGGGTGTTTCTACCCTGCCCCCTTTTGCGCTTTGCGCACTTGTTTCTGTCCCTCGGTTCTACCGAGGGACAAAATGGCTGCCAACACTTCTTGATTTGGAGTGTTGACAGCCAATTAGCATGCAGCTCGTGATCGGGAGGGTACGCGGATCCGACGCGCCCATAGATATATATGTGATTTTAATTGTGAATTTCTCAGGAACTACTGAACGGATTTACACTATTTTAGCAAAAGGCACCAGTCTGAACCAAGGGCTACCTCTTTGCCAAATTTGGGGTAATTCCGTTCAGCAGTTCGAGCTGTAGCTGCGACTAAAGGTTCCTATGGAAAAATGAATGGGGAAAACGCGTTTTGGGACCCCCTTTTTTCTCGGCCCCCGCTTGACGTATCACCCCGAGACTTTCAGGGTAGGAGCGGACCGGAGCGCCCCAACAAGTTGGAAACTTTCGCGAAGATTCGTCAACCGGCGCCAACGTTATTGCAAATAGAATGTCGCGGATTTCCTATGGATAATAGGTTGTAACTATAACTATCTACTGGCGACCGCCAGTAGATAATATATATATATATATATATATATATATATATATCAATAAAGTTCCTTTCGCGGTTGCGAAAATAATGCACTGCTTTCAATATGCAGTTCAGCAAAGATTTAATCCGCTTCTATGTTACGCGTTTCGGCAATGAAGCCTTGCTCACACGTGTGAATGGCATGAGGACATGTCCTTTGTACAAAGGATTTAAAATTATTCTAGATGGGGATTTTAATGTTAAACTAGGGCCAAACCAGGTAGAAAATGAGTGAACCATGTTTGACTGACTGCCTTAGCACTGGAAGCGATAGACACCCCAAGGAAAAGGGTGGCCAGTTTCTCTTGCAAGTTATCAAAATTTTCAATTTTCTTAATCTTACTGAACTTTGTGATTCACTCTACACTGCTAAAGCTACCTTTGAGAGGGGAGTGCTTCTCAGTTATAGATTATATTTTTGTCTGCCGCGACTTGTGAGCTAGGGTATCAAGGGCTGCTATCAATGAAAGTCCACATAGTGACCCTAATCCCCTAAATCTTAACCTACATATTCCTAGGAGGGGAGGAGGCCCTAAGATCATGGCTTCTCAGTCTCTAGTAGTCAAGACCCAGGTACTGTGCTTGGTATGGAGAAATGTCGACATGAGTGTCCTTCTAGGAAGAATCTGCACTAACCACCTACCTGTGGTACCTGATTGTCTTAAACTGACTAAGAGCCATCAGGTTGTGTCCTCCCAATTTGGTGAGGTCGGTTTGGTGGTAAGTAGTCTACTGATGAAACCCAGCAGACCAGGGCATGATGAGTATAAGTGGCTTGACCAAACTCGTAGAAAGACCTCAATGCGATTTCCTTATGGAAACATCTAGGGACACCTCTAAAGTGTATCAATGTATAGTGGATTACAACGCCGCCCAAAGGGCAAGACATAAAGAACTCCAGAACTAATCCTGGGGCAAGTTGGTCATGGATTGTAGGTTGAAAGATACAAGAGCTTTCTGGGCCGCCATGGCAAACATTAAATCTGTGGGTACAAATCCCAACACTGTAATTACCTCCATCACCCAAGAAGCCTGGGTCAACCACTTTTTTTGTTTAATCATTTTTTATTAAGTTTTCAGATAAAGAGAAAAGAAAAACATGATCAAGCAAATGAACACATTGTAAATAAAATACAACAATTAATGTATAAAGAAAAAAAAACATGGGCAAATAATTTAAGAGAAAAAAGAAAAGGAGAGGAAAGAAAAGAAAAGAAGAAAAAAAGAAGAAAAAAAAGAAAAAGAGAGAGAGAAGAGAAGTAGAAAATATAAAAGGAATAAATAAAAGGAAAAGAATAAAAAATAAGATAAAAAAACTAAGATGCAGGTGCATATGTAGAAAGATAAGAAGTAAAAGGTAACCACAATAGGTCAGATTTAATTTTCTGAGATAAGGAAAGAGAAGAGACATTAGCAATTCTGTGTTCATCACAAATATAGTTCCACCAAATTAACGATGATAATTTAGAGTTATCTTTCCAGCAGGACAAAATCACTTTGAATGCAAGAGCAATAAAAATATCAAACAACAAAGAAATAGGAGAAGAAACATCAAAAGTAGGTGAGGCGGAACCTAGAAAAACATTTTGCATTTATAATGGAATATTACATTGAAATATTTTCATACATTTAGACCAAATCGATTGCCAAAACTTCAATACATTAGAACACTCATATAATTGATGAATTAAAGTCCCAGTGGACGTAGAACAGGACCAACAAAGGGAAGAGGAGGTAGGGGAAAACTTGGATATATATGCAGGAGTAATTACAGCTCTACTATAAATAAAGTATAAGGATTGAGTGATGCGGGCGGCAATAGAAGTTTTGAATAACTTAAGCCAGAATTTATCCCATGAAGGAATAGAAAGCGATAAAGATAAGTCCGCTTCCCAGAGTAATTCAGTATGAGATTTAGAACGTTCATTAACAGGCAATAACAACATCTTATAAATAGAAGCAGCCTTAGGCATATGGTCCTGAGAAACACAATATATCTGTGTGGGAGGAATAAGTGAGGGAGAAGCCAATGGAAAATCATTAGCTGTTAAATAGGACTGCAAAGCTGTTGATATTAAGAGGTACTCATGAAGAAATGAGCTGGGCAAGTTATACTGCAACTGCAATTGTGAGAAGGGAATAACAGAATTATGAAGGATCAACTGATGAATAAATATAATTCCGTTCTCCTTCCAATGTTTGTAATAAAACGATTTACGTCTATATTTAATAAACTTATTATACCAAACAGTAGAGGACAAAAAACATTGGTATGGATCGAGACCATCTGACAAAATATTATATAATAATTGTTGGGAATATTTTAGAATAGGATTATTTATTATTACTTTAAAGTAGTTTATGGGTCCATGAGTCCTGCACCATCCATTGAGAAGGAGGTGGCATTTCCCCTAGCCTTGAAATTCACCCTAGATGAAGTAAGGGAAGCAATTAATAAAAGAGCATTGAAGAAGGCCCCAGGTCCGGACGGGGTCGTTATGGATTTGTACGAATCTGCGCAGAATCTGTGGGCCCCCAAGGTGCAACTGCTTTAATACCATTTGTAATTCAGGCCTACCTCAATCTTGGAACACAGCTGTTATTATTTCAATATTTTAAAAGGGCAACACTCAATCCCCAGAGTGCTACCGGCCGATATTCTTATCGGACTCCATGATAAAGATGATGGGAAGAGTGGTGCTGGAACGCCTTTTAGATTGGGTCAGGGAGACTGATATTCTGTCGGAGATACAGTATGAGTTCTGTGAGGGACTTGGCAAGATGGAGCAATGCCTTAATTTGCACCTGCTGATCAGCAAATATACCATCGCCAAGCAGGGCTCCGTCTGGCTGGCCTTTATGGACCTCTCCTGCACCTTCAACAGCGTGGTGAGGTCCAAACTCTGGGAGATCCTGATTGATATGGGGGTCGAGGGTGATTTGGTCTTATTTCTGAGAGCCCTGCATTATGATCTCTCTGCATCTGTTTGGTTTGGCCCTTCAGGAGAGAGGACAGATTGTTTTAAGAAAGGGAGAGGGGTATGCCAGGGGTGCGTCCTAGCCCCATTGTTGTTTATCCTGTATATTAACAGTCTAGGTGCTGCCCTGCCTGCTAAAGTTTCTGATGGCCCCTTCATTGGCAGAAAAATGGTCCCAGTCCTACTATATGCGGACGATGCAGTTTTACACTCGAGAACCCATAACGGCCTCAACATCTTCTTTCAAGAATTCATCACTTTTATGGGCTCTCTTGGTTTGGCGACTAATCAAACTAAAACATTTATAATGGCATGAAATCTTAAGCAAACCAAGATGAGAGGTGTCTCGCTACAATGTTGCCCCATGACTCTCACTCAGGATTTCTTCTACCTGGGTGTTATCTTTGATGTGAAGCGCAATTGGGGTCCTTGTACTGCTTACGTCCAACAGAAATTTACTAGTTAAGCCGGTTATGTTTTCAATCTTGTCAGTCGTATTGGTAAAAAACCAGTGGCCCCATTGCTGGAGATTTATAGAAGAAAGTGTCTCCTCATCTTAATGTATATGCCAGGTATCTGGGGATACAATAATTCAAATTCCTTCCAGGGCGAACAAAACAGAGTGCTGAGGAGATTACTGGGTGTTCCACCTGCGTGTTCTAGTTTTATCTTGCACCAGGAGCTTGGGGTGGATTATGTGGAAGATTCTTTTAAATTGGCCTCCCTTCTTCTGGGGTGCTCGATATGGATTAACCCACATGCCTCCTTCAATAGGGAAATTGTTAAAGATAGTTTGTTCTGTTAAAGAGGACTGAACATTCCCTGGTTTAACTATGTTAAGACTGCCCTGACGGATTTGGATAAGCTGCATTTATTCTATGAGCCTGAGAACTTGACTAAACATGATATGGTCTGGGTAAAAACCTCTTCTAAGTTGAATAAACATCATCTTAGAGAGGCCCATGAGCTCACTAAAACCTCTGCCAGGGAGTATGTCTCATTACACAGTATACCTGGCCTGGAACCGTATCTGGAGTGGATTGACCGCTCGTGGGATAGAATGTTACTCACCGCTTTACATTAGGCCGTGTGAAATAGCACTTGGGGTTTCCCCTGGGCCACTTTGACCCTTCGAAAAATATGTTGTGTCCATGTGATGAATTTTCACCCAAGAGTCTGCTACACTTCACATTTTTTTGTAACTTCAGTCTTGATTTTAGTAAACGGTTTTCAATTCCAATTATTAGGAAACGGGGCATCAGAAGCCTGGAGACGGCCCTGGAATACTTGTAGCCACAGGATTCCCCATCGAATTGTTTTAATATATGTTCCTTTTTAAAATGCGCTATTAATATAAGGAATTTAATGCTGTTTTAGCTGATGTGGATTTTCCCTCTGGATGGTCTGTACAATCCTTAAAATACTATTTTAACTTGAACGCCGTATTTTATTCATGCGTAATCTTTATGTACTTTGGTCATTGTTACTTCGTTATTATATTTTTTTTTTTACAATTTAGCATTTGCACTTTACTTGATTTTATTATAGTGGGGCGAAGGATACCCAAAAAGTGGGCTGACATAACTCCCATGTGATATGCCGGTGACTCCTTGATATTTTTGACTCTTGTATTGTATTGGTCCATTGCTGTTTCTGTTGTTTATATCTTTATACACAGTGCTGTCTCGAGATGTTTTAATACTGTTTTAGTTTTCTGTGATGCACTTTTATGGCTACATTGGTAACCAAAATAAAGTCTGACTTGACTTGACTCAGGTATCTGGATGTTGGAATTATTTAGGATTAGACGATTTATGAATATGCAACTTAATTTAATTAATCAGATTGATAGTTTATCAGACAGTTCAGTAACATTTCCTTGGTATGCTTCTCCAGAGGAGCTTTTTTCCATCTTCGTACACTCTGTTGTTAGTAGCGATTATCAACATAAAGAAGGGACTTTATTCCCTGAAGTATTTCCTACCACCATTTCCTACCACCACAGTGTACAAGACGTTATTGATTATATATATCAGCAATTTTTTATATTTTCACTTTTGCTGACCCACACTGAATCACTAATGTAATCCGGGGACCTCTAGTTCTCTAGTTTGAACCTCAAAACAATGCACACAAAAAACAGACACAACTAAGCATCAAACAAACACACAACTTATGTAATATTTAATTTCATTAAATAAAATACAAATTCAAAACTTTATTTTTAAGGAGAAGTTTGAAGCTTTTAAAAGAGGAAACATTATGCTTGACTCTAGCATATCACTTTGTCTTTTTTGCTCCAAATAAATGGTCTCTTTTTGTGAGCACATTCCAGTGCTTCAATTGAGGACACAAATTATACAAATTAGATTAAATTTGCTTTACTTGCCTTGCTCCCAGGTTTCAAGATAAGGATACCAACTGGATTTGTAGCCTTCAGTTTGAAATTCCATCACATTTAGAATATTTTAAAATGACCAATTCTCCTATGTATGTGTATGTACTTAATCGGCTAAAATGCAGTCGCTGACCTCCTGAGTAATCTTTGTGGACACGCAGCAGTCCACAGACCCCAGGTTAAGAACCGCTGTTGTGCATGTTAATGAAACAGTAAGGAAAGTATCCTCGCTTCCCAATGCAAATTTGTCACAGTCGCTATTTTCCTGTTACAGAAAGTTCCTGGATTTCTTCTTTCGGATTCGTCAGGTCGCCGCATTTTAGTGCTGTATTTTCTCACAGTTGCACCAAATATTCTTTTTACAAATAGATACGATGTTTGGTTGAACATCATGTATCCTTGATTAATTCAGTCTATGTGGAGAACTAGTTTTATTTTCCTCTTTCCTGCCACTGTATGCACTGTAGTGACAGCGAGGCAAAAGTCTGCTTACTGGTACTGCTATTTTTGGGACTGAATCTAACATTGCAATTTGAGTCTTGTTGGCCTATTTGGGACTAAAGTTGTTGCATTTATTGAAAATTATTTTGAGGAATTTTCACATCTATTTCCCTCTCCTCTGATCAGTTATTTGGATTTGCAATTAGGAGAGGCAGACCACTTTCTATTCTCTTCACAAGAAACAGTCAGCTGAGAATTATTCGTGTTGCAGAATGTCAAGAAATTAACGCAAATTTACAGAGCATCTCAGTAATCTGTGTACCCAGCTGTTAATTTCTTTCTCTCACCACTTTATCCCCCATTCATTATTCTCCCATTACCGCAATCGGTGTAGCTGTTGAGGCTGAGAGGGTGACAGCGGTCACGCTGACACTCACATGGAACACCAGGGGACATATTACAGAAGTGACCCGGTGGCGCAACAGGCGTTAGTTCCCGCTTTGCGCTCCCCCGGGGCATTTTGGTGTTATAGAAGGGGCCACAGACACTTGTGCGGCCCCTTCTGTAATACTGAAAGCGCTGATGCACATACAAGGATTGTATGATTAAACCACTACCTCCTTAATCACGAGTGCCTAAACCACGAATTCTAAACTACGACCCAATCTAAACCACTAAGTAAAGAACCACGACATACTGAACCACGAATTCCCCACCCCTAAATACTAACTCATACCCCTCCTACCCCCTTAAAACTAACTCGATTCTCCCCATCCCCCTAAAAACTAACTCTATTTTCCCCAACCCCTAAAAACTAACTCGATCCTCTCCCCCTAAAAACGAACATGATCCCCTCCCACCCCTAAAACCTAACTCGATTCTCCCCAACCCCCTAAAAACCTAACACGATCCCCTCCCACCCCTAAAAACTAACACAATCCCTCCAAGCGCCTAAAAACTAACCTGAACCCCCCAACCCCCTAAATTCTATCTCGATCCCCTCCCACCCCCTAAAACGTACACGATCCCTCCAAGCCCCTAAAAACTAACCCGAACCCCCACCTCATAAAAACTTACTCGATCCCCTCCCACCCCCTTAAAACTTACACAACGCCTCCAAGCCCCTATAAACTAACACGTACCCCCACCTCCTTAAAACTAACTCGATTCTCCCCAACTCCCTAAAAACTAACTCGATCCCCTCCCACCCCCGAAAATCTTACACGATCCCTCCAAGCCCCTAAAAACCAAACCCGAATCCCCCCACCCCCTTTAAAACTAACCCAAACCCCCACCCCTTAAAACTAACCCCAAAACCTCTTACCTGTTCCTGTCCGACGCTCCTCTGAACTCTGCACGAACACTAGACCTTCTTAGCCTGAACCACGCACATGCGTGGTTCAGGCTAAGTCGTTGTTCATGCAAGTCGTAGTTCGGCTTGCGTGACTCCGGAACTCGTTGTTCCGGAGTCGTTCTTCAGGATGTTTCCCACATACAAGGCCAGCGCTTTCTCAAGAGGATGTTCCCTCATTTGCATGGGGGCATGGCCTCATGCAAATGAGGGAATCCCTTTACTTCTGCACCTGCGCCATATTATAGACGTGAGCGCAGAGGCAATGAAGCTGTCAGGAGGTGCAATGACAGTACACTATCTAAAAGGTGGCGCACTGTCAGTGCACACCCCTGATAGCAGCCCTTGGGAGGAGGGGACCCAGGGACTCCCTTGCAGGTGTGTGCAGTCATTCACTGCAACTGCCTGCAAGGGATCTCTAATCCCCCTTAAAAGTGTAGACAGGTTGCCACCTGCACAGTGAAACACGGTGCGGCTGCTTCAAAGCTGCTCTGTTTTTCACTTGAATGCACTGCCCAGGTCAGCGCGAGTTCGCAGCTGCCCTGGGGGCTGCGCATTCAATGTGATAGGGTGCACTTTCAATGTTTGTGTATGGCACACCTGTTTTAAGGTGCGCCCTGATGCAAACAGGGAAAGTGCCCCTATCCATGATAAGGCCCCAGGTTAGAGATACTCACTGCACAGCAGCGTAATCTTATTTTAATTTTGATTCAGCCAAATCTAACCTAAACCACCACTGTCCTGACAAATATTGGGAACAGGGGGTTTCAAGCAAAGTGGCAGGGGGTCGCACTGGATTGCCTAAGGGTCGCAGCAGCAACCCCCTGGTGTTCCCCAATTGACATTAGTTTAATAGATGCCTCCAAAGCTACTGATTATAAAGGACAGAGGTGCCAGGAATGTGAGGAATATGATGGGTCAGATATCATGACACAGATAAAGAGGTTGGAGATTATGGACAAAAGAAAAATGGTGGATAGGTAGATAGGTTAGAAATCTAGTGTTTCAACACCTTAGGAAGATTTTCCTATTAATTGGGCTCCTGCACCTGGGTCAGCACTGGTCCATCTGTACAAGAAGGTGTGTAATTCAATTGCTCACTGCCTGGTAACTTTGTGCTTTACTGTGGCTTTCCAATACCGCTTAAGTTTGCCACCCTACCTTTTGTTCCTACATGTTTGATTTGTTTTCCTTTTGATGGTCCCCTTGTTCTGTGTTCCCTATATTTGAGTTAGAAAGGTTTTGTTGTACTTTTCCGCCTCTGCTTCCGCCTTCTACTGGCTCTTGTACCCGTTGATTGTGCCGTGTTGTTGTGAATCTCTCCTGCAGCAATCATAACAGCTTCGTTGGTGGTAGTACTGGTAAGAGTATCACCAATGGGAATAATGTGCTGCTACTGGGATTTCCTCATATTATGGGGCATTCATCGGTGATTATCTTCTGGGATTTAAAGTACAGGCATCTGTCTAGTACAAACTACTCTCTTGATCGCCATCCACCACAAAGAAGATCTCCTACTACCATTGCACTCTTAACCGATACCAGGAGAGAGCCTGGAGTAGCTGTGCTCTCTCTCTTTCTCTCCCCCATTCTCCCCTTGCTGCCCACTGTGCGTTAAGTTCCTTTAAGTGAATGGTGGGTTACATTCACGGAGGATTTGCAACCCAATGGACCATCATAGGAGATGATGTAATTGTTTTTTGTGCCGTGGGGGGAGTGAATTATTTTGTTTTAACAGAGTTGAGAATTAGGCAGTGAGTGGCAACTGAGTATCATATAGGTGAGGCAGCCCATGTGTGTGTTTGGGCAAAATATTTATTATAATATTGACCTGCACTTACATATACTTCACAAAACCGACCACCGAAACATTGTCAAGGTAGGTAGTTGTGGAGTTAAAATTAGTAAATGTTTTCCTCCCTATATATGCTCACCTTGATCATATGTAGGTAGGTGATATTCTGGAGTCAATATATGTGCAAGTCGATATTACTGGCCTACACATACAATCTTCATTAAGACAAGCATGAATCAAGTCTATGAGACCGAGAAAACGTAGAAAGACGTGCACATCAAAGACAATAGATGACAGATGCCACAGAACGTGAAAATACCACCAAAGAAGTTGGAGCACAGGATGAAGCGGTATTTAGGTTAGCAACACACATGGAAAGCAGTCTTAGTGTTTTGTGTTCTATGGAAGCTATTCAAAGAGCACTGTAGAGTGTTTTAGTTGTAAGATTCTGGTGTTAAAATGCCTTTCAATACAGAGAAGTAAAGGTAGAAGGGCAAGCTGGCAGAAGATAAAGAGGTGTAGGCATCAGTAAATTGACCTTTAGCCTAAGAATAAAAAGGTATTTCTAGTGTGTTATTAGCATAGGTTAGAACGCTGAGATACTTTGAATAAGTGATATATATGAGCAAGTATGAATGAAGAGATGGTGTTAATTATTTAAGAGGCGATGGATTTAAAGATCCCAGAGAAGATGTTGACCAATTGAGAACTGGGTGAACCAAGCCTTAGCAAAGACAATAGGTCTCACCTCACAAGAACTATTGGCTTCGGCAATGTGGTTTTGCCATGTTGTACACCAGTGTTCAGCATGGCTAAATGTTAGTGGTATGGAGTGTCTTAGAGTGGAGTGGGGGGAGTGGCTGCAAAGAAGAGTGCCATGCAAGCCAACGAATGGTAAGCAATGGGCAGGTTCAAAGCCCTTTTCTGTATACAAGAGTGTCTCGCAAGTGAGATGCATGCACTAGCACATGCTCTCGCAGGCTCAACCCTAAAAAAGTCAGTGTGGGGAAAAGGGAGGTGAGTATGTATAGAGTAAAAAGTAGGTCAGTACAAGAACTTGTGAGGAAAATGTGGAGTACTTGGGTTGGGAAGAAAGGGATGACATGTTTGTGTGGGTCTGCATTGAGACGATGCTAGAACTATCAATAACAGTGAGAGGTGTTTGTACAATACATGTGTGGTGAGTATATATGTAACTTCAAGACCTTGCAGAATTGTCAGCTGTGTGTATGGAGGGAGGTCATGTATATTAGTGTAGGATGTTTTTCATTGTAAATTGCAGAAGTAAGAGTGGCAAGGGGAAGCATGATGGCCGCAAGCAGTTCATGGAAGTACGTGTCTGGCTATTTAAAAAAGTAGCAAGACATGTGCAGATCCTCATATCTAGCACTGGTTGGGTGATGCTGATTTGAGGCAGATAGACAGAGGGAATTAAGGGGCGAACATGGTAAGCTACATTAAAAGACATGGTTAGGTACTTGTTGAATGAGCTTAACTATTTGGCAAGAGTCAGATCAGTAGCGTTAAAGTGGTTTGTCATCTGAAGATGTCAGCTGAGTGCCAGTTCATGTCTGTAGAGTAGAAAATTCAAGAAAATGCATTGATCATCAAGTAGCCTATAGTTATGATGCCCTTCTGATATTACAACATCTGGAATTTGGTGGTATCATGAACTTTGCTTTAGGCAATTTGCCTGTGTGCTTGTCAGGGACAGATCTCCATGCTGAGCTTTTTTGCTCTCACCAAGACACTGAAAATGTATGCCTTTTTAGCATGGTCCACATCATACAGCTCCTTAACGTAGGCTCCTATAACTGTTTAGATTTTGTTGGTTGAGTTTGCAAACAGAGTAAGACACATCTTTCAGTTTCCTTCCTTTGAGCTACAGCCCTGCATTCATTTGTATGGACTGTTTAAACAAAATATTTCGTTGTGGTTTTAAGTGCGGTTATTATCCACGAATGTTTATAAAAAATGTTTTGATGATCACACTAGAAAAAAATGGATGACATTTACTAACTCTTATTAACAGCAATATTGATAAATATGTTTTTAAGTAGCCCTTCTTACTATTGTTACATCTCAAATGTTTTTGCAATTAGAAGAAAACACCCTTTTCACACCCCCTACTAACTGCAATTATGAATGAGTCGCAGAACATTACTCGAAGTTCTGGAAAGTCTTTTCAGAATTGTAAAAGGATTTTGGTAGATTAAGAAGTATCATTTTGTGGTCGCTGACCATGTGATTTTGACAATCGCAGGGCTCATGACTGCAAAATCATTCTGTAATCAGGTCCATGGTCCCTAGGCATAGCCTTACAACCAATTAGGTAACAGCACTCATTGCATTCCTGCTGCCTTTATGATGACACTAGAGCAAGCAACAACATATCATTGTACTCCGGGGTGCACTGAAAAGCATGGGGTACCTACCAGACGAATTCTCCAGTCTAAACCTCCCAATGCACAAGTGCAGCCTCCACTGGTCCCTGACATTCTCCTTCAGCAAGCAGTGGAAAAGAAAGATGAAGAACCCTGAGAGAAAAGGGAATACATGGCATGTATTAAAATACAGTTTAAGGGTGAACCATATCACAATGGCTTTAAGGTACAGAATCACCATGAGCAAATTGCAATGATTTGAAATAGCAAATAGCCTTTGATCACTGCCAGATGCCACACCCTCCCCCAGAGCCCTGCCCACCAGACAGTGCAAAGCCAAGACCAGGGACATAGCCGGGGTTCTATTGGCCATAGTGCAAGCAAGAAATACGCCCCACTCAACTTAGGTTGGGTAGAAAAATACAGCAATAATCAAGGTTCAGTGGCCCCCGCGCTTCTCTATTATTTAGCCCCCAGGTGGGCCAGGCCCCAGGGGCATGTGGGCATAAATGAAATAATATGGGAGGGGGTGCATGGGCCCCCCACTTTGCGCCCCAGGGACCCCCACCTCTCCGGGGCTGTTAGAAGGTGGTTCTGACACTATGGGCCGCCCGGATTTTTCGCTTTTTGAGCACCTATTTGTTGAGCTTTTACTGTGGGAGAGCCTCATAAGTTGGGACTCACCCACAGTGAACTCATGATGAAAGAGACTGCATGTGGATTTTACTGGTGTCCCCCTAGCTTGACTAGGCCGCTGCGCAGCAGCTGGAGTAAGGGGCACCGGGCTGGTTACATGCAGACACCGGTGTACATGCGTGTGCACACGTGTAGGGGCTGCGCAGGGGAGATTCCTGGCGTGCGCAGTCCAGGAGCAGCTACAAAGTGAATGGTGTGGCAGGACTTATGCAGAATTGGGTGGTGACATGGAATAGGCTTTATACACTGGGAAGAAACATACCAGGAAAGTCAGTGTGTTTTACTGTGTTTTTCACTTCATTATTCCCCTATGGGGAAGTGGAGCCCATGGGCTAGTGTCACTTTCCTAAGGCCTACAGATTCCAGACACGCACTAAAGTCCACTGTAACGGGTGTGAGAAGAAGTATTCTGCAGAGTCCAAAGTCATATTTGTACTGCTTTTGGGTCTCCAGAAATGTCATATTTCTCTGAGTCTGCCATAACCAGGGCCTGGCTGAGGGCTGACCTCAGTAGGCTGGATTGATAACCTTTCTTCCACGAGCTAAGGCCTCCTCTCCAAGGAAGAGAAGATGGGTGGAGCTACAGGCTCATCCATCATCAGCTATCACTGGGTGCCAGGCACCAGGCTGCACCAAGGAGGGCAGGCAGCGAGGGGGTAAGGGGCCTTTTCAGAGACCATGTGGCAAGAGACCCTGGACGACGCCATTTTGAACAAACCCAGAGGCTGGGCAGGAAGGAGGGAGCAGGGGCAGTGAAGTGATGTGTCGCTGTTTGATAGGACAAACATAGACTTCCTGCCAGCCCCCTACTCAACTTTTAAAAAGAACTTGCACAGGAAGAGAAGCGCTCTCTGGGGTGTGGTCTGCTGGAGCAGAAGGTGCTGGAGCCTGGCGCAATGGGCAGTTGGAAGGAGGAACCCCCTGACTGCCCCCAGGATCCTGAACAGCACCAGGAGAAGAGTCCAGGACCAGTGCGCAGAAGCAGGGGCCTCTGCGCAGGGAGAAGAGAGGACCAGGAGGAGAGCAGGCGAAAGGCTGGCGCAGGGAGCCAGTGAAGACAGCTCCCTGCTGAATCCCCCCTCTCAGAGAACCAGAGGGCAAAGGAAAGTCTCCCAGTGGCTAGGGGGCGCCACCAGGAGCAAGAGGACGCGAAAATGGAGAAGATCGGACCCCTGGGGGCTGAGATATGGCCCCCAGAAGGTAGGTGACCTTTGACCCCTAAGAAGACCGACCACGAGGCACGTGGAGCTCTGCCGCCGGTCTCAGAGATGCCCCTGGGGTGGGTCAGGTCCCCCGGGGCTGCCCCCAGAAGAAGGGAAGCCGGGGAGCGCCGTCGCACTCCCCGTGAAAGTGCCCTGCAGGGGGGCCAGGAGCCCACCCTGGCCCCCACCGAAGATGGAGGTGGGGGAGCGCCGTCGCGCCTCCCCCGCGAAGAGGTCCATAGGGGCCCGGGACCCCATCCCCAGGCCCCGAAGCCAAGCCGGGTAGCGCCGTCGCGCTCCCCGTGAAGATATCCCCCTGGGGGCCAGGGGCCCACTCAGGCCCCCGTCGAAGAAGAACCGATGGAAGCAAAGCCAGGGGGGGCGCCATCGCGCCCCCCGTGAAGATGGGCCCGGGACCCCATCCCCAGGCCCCGATGTGAGGGAGAAGGCGGGGGGAGTGCCGTCGCACTCCCCCGAGGTCCAGGAGGACCCGCAGGATTCCCCGCGTCTGCCGCCGGAGCGGGCAGACCCGAAGAGAGGCGCCGGCTCCCGCGGCAGCACAGAAGAGTGCTGGCTGTGCGGGGAGCCGGCGGGGGCAGCCGGGGGTGGGCTCCCCCAGCTGACCTCCAACGACGAGGCAGATGGGGGTCCCGGGTGGGACCGGGACCCCGAACAGGAGGAGAAAAGCTGCACGGGGCCCGGGTGGGACCGGGCCCCCGAAAATCTGCAAAGCGGCCGGGGGTGGGCTCCCCGAGCCGCATTCCCTTACCTGGGGGTCCGGGTGGGACCGGGCCCCCCAACGAGGCCTGAAGATGCGGTGAAGCTGCTAGCAGCTCATTGCGGCTCTCCCCGGCACAGCAGGAGAGCCGCTCATCGAATATTCATAAAAAGGAGCCTGAAGCGCCCCATAATGCCTTGCAAGGCATGGGGAAAACATCGTTTTTGGTGCCTGGGGCCCCCCTGAATTGTGAAAAGGTGCTGAGGGAGCTGCTGGAGAAGCGCAGTCTCCTCCCCAGCACGGAGAGACGTCCCTCCCCAAGTCTCATGGGGACTTGAGAAGAATAACCCCTCAAGGGCTCAACCAGCATTTTAACTTCTCTTGGGCTGGAACTTTTGTTCTACAGCTGGAGGAGGTTTGAGAAGTGCATCAAGGAGTGAAGGGCTGAGTTGGGGATGTCTGGAGAAGGGCATCCCCTGGAGGTGAAGAGGTGTAATTGCACCAGAATTGCTTTTACTAACGTTATTTCTTTTAGAGGGACTGAAGGTCACATGTGTAATGTGAAGTACTCGTGTAAGGTGATGTCATAAGCAAAGTGGGGTTATGTTGCCAGACATTCCTGCTAGGGTGTCTGGCTGTATATGCGTAATCCTGTGATTTCATCTGTGATGCCTTTAGGGGCTGTTATTGCAATGCATTCTAATGATCCACAAATGTGATGAGTACTGTCATTCTAAAGTGATGCTTAAAGATGTAGTCTTGCTGCTGCACTTAGATGAAGAACCCAGACTGTTAGCCCTGAAGATATAGGGGTGCATACTGTATGGTCAATATAAGATGCTTAGTCAGGGTTATGTGTCACTAGGGCAGGTGAACCTATTTTTAATGCGTATTGAGGTAATGGGGTGGGTCGCCACTGGGATGGTGCCAGTGCGCAGGGCCTTCGCTCCAGGTTATGTTCAACTAACTGCATTAGGGGGCAAGATGATGTGCATACATGGGAGTGGTGGTACTAGACCCCACCCCCCTTTGGGAGGGGTGGAGATGTTATGCAATGTCACAAAGTAATTCCAACAGCTTATGTATATTTGTAAATTGGTGCATAGTATTGAGTAGTGTGTGTTTAATAAATGTACTCTTACTTTTATAAAGCAAAGTACAGTCTGGACAATCAATTATTGAGTGTTATTTCTGAGCACCTGCGAATGGCGATTACTAGCCCACACCACCTCCCTTGAGTAAGCCTCAGACTGCTCTGCAACGCTACCCTCTGAGAGTCAGGCGCTACAATTGGGTGTTTGGTTCCCAGTGAAGGACAAATGTGACATGTTATTTGTGCAGGCCTCACAGATACTGCCTCGTTTTCCAACAGGGGCTTATTGATAAAAAAATGGGGGGGTCACACCGACCCCCGTGCCCTGGGAATGCCAACTCCCGGGGGCTATTTTATGAGTAATGGGGGGCCTCACGGATCAACATGGACCACCCTGGGCCAGGGGGCCCCCATCTCCCTGGGGCCAAATTATATTGTTAAAATGGGAGGGGATCTGCTGGGCCCCCCTTTCAGCCGGTCTCAGCACTGTGATCGCCACGTCCCTCGGGCAGGCCATACTAAATGAAAAGAAAGGGCTTTGAGGCTCCCTTCGCGGTCCCATAGCACACTGGGTGCCCTGGGGGCACCGAAGAGACATGATTTGGTCCTGTGGGATGGGGTCTCCGGGGCCTAAATCAACCCAGGGAGGGAGGCCTCGAGGCCCCCTCCCCAATTAAAAATAAATTAAAAGGCGGGGCCCCAGGGCACGGGGACCCCGGGGACCCCGGGGGCAAAATTGGCCCAGGGAGGGGGGCCACGTGGCTCCCTCCCCAATAAAAAAATAATTAATTAAAAGGCCGAGCGCCGGGGCATGGGGTGCCTGGGACCAAAATCAGCCTGGGGAGGGGGGCCGCATGGCCCCTCCCCCATTTGGTAATGGGATTGTGGAAAGCTAGTCGGAGGTCCTGCCCCCTTTCTCCACAACTCTGCAAACGCGCCTTGTGGCACTCTACTGGTTCGGGGATGAAGTCCCCTTGGATGCTAAGGGTCCTTGGGGGCCAAGAACCCCTTCAGTTACCTCCAGTAAGTCCCACTCAGCGGGATTGTTGAGAGCTGGTCACAGGCCCCGCCCCCTTTCTCCACCACTCTGCAAATGCGCCTCCTGGTACACTACTGGTTGGGGGATGAAACCCCCTTGGGTGCCAAGAACCCCTCCTGTTACTGTCAGTAAGTTCCACACAGTGGGATTGCTGAGAGATGTTCGGAGGCCTGCCCCCTTTCTTCACCACTCTGCAAAAGCGCCTCCTGGTACACTACTGAGAGCTGGTCAGCGGCCCCTCCCCTTTTGTCCACCACTCTGCAAACGGGCCTCCTGGCACACTACTGGTTGGGGAATAAAGTCCCCTTGGATAGATGTATATATACTCTCTTTTATTTATGCTTAACAAATGTACAAATGTATATATTACTTATGGTTAAAATATATGCACTCCTTATATTTATGCTTAAAATTGTTATAGGCTATTACATAAATAACATATAAGTATTTGACTACATGCTTATGGATCTCTATTTGATATGATCACTCATATCACAACATACAAATATGATACAGAAAGTGTGTAAATGTTGACTATTCAATATGCTTAATACTTTAAAAAAAATCATCAATGCATAAATCAAAATGATTAAATAATAAAATTAAATAATACTAATTAATTAATGGGAAAAACAAACAAAAAATATGGGTATGTAACACTATATACATTTTTATACTTACTAGATGAATGAAAACAATAATTAAATATATTCAAAAGAGCATAAATAAATGAAATATATTATATCCATACATACATATATGTATAACTTTATCATATCCATACAGTAGCGGCCGGTGGTGGGAGTGCTGCCGGGCGCTGACGTGGGGCGGGGGAGGGGCAGGGTGGGGGGTAGTAAACTACGGATTACGGCCGATTAGAGGTAAGTAAACATATAAATAAATAAAACGAATTTCGTTGCGTGCGCTGCATCGCATTTGGCGATGCAGCGCGCGCAACGAAATTCGTTTTATTTATTTATATGTGTACTTACCTCTAATCGGCTGTAATCCGTAGTTTACTACCCCCCGCCCCACGTTAGCGCCCGGCAGCACTCCCACCACCGGCCGCTACTGTATCCATATATAAGTAGATAAATACATCAATAACAAATACGATGATGACTGTATGCTAATGAGTTTAATAGCACATTTCAGTCACAATGTGTAAATAGTAAGTCATTTTTATTGCTTGATTAATTTAAATCATTACAATAAACATATACATAAATGCAGTGTTAAAAACACCAGACGATAAAATCAGTTTTGACTCATTGAAACAAACAGCGCCCTCTTTGGTCAACGTTTCCACTAATGACCCTCAGAGCAAAATGCTGGGAAATAAGTAGTCTAGTCCACGACGTAAAATGCTAGTGCATATACATTAAGCGGCATCAAAGATCATAAACGTCCCTCGTTTGGGTTTTGCTGATGGATTAAAGTGCATCAAATTGGACCCGCTTGTTCTTACATGTGGAGACACAATGTTATAAAGTAGTGGGACATGTTCTCTGGGTAAATGTCCTTTAACTGGGGCAGTTTATGAGAGGGATCCGGATTGGGCTAAGACAGAAAATACCATTAAACAGCTGCAAAACATAGGATAATGGCATTGTAGCTCAATAAAGTGCTAGTACGTAGATGATAAATGGCCCAAAAAGTCCTCTCGTGGGGTGATGGCTCGGCCTTTCAGCTTGGCGTCCTTGCTGGTGGGATCCCTTGCTGCCTTTAACTCCACATCATTCAGGTGAGTGGATAGTCTTAGGGCACATTGAGGTCTAGGAAGTTTTTGCTGTGCCATCTGTTTAGATGCGTATACCTAGCTGCCTTACAAGACTGTTGAACTGTGGCCCATTTAGGGCAGCTACGAGCAGTAGGATGATTTAACTGTAGTTCAGTAAAGTGCTGGTACATCGATAGCGTTTTTTTATTTGTGTCCTGAAAAGTCAGCTCCAAAAGGTGATGGCAGAGGCTGCTGACTTAGCATCCTTGCTGGTGGATACCCATGGTGATTTTAAGCTTCATGGCATTCAAGATGACGGACGATCTTAGAACAAGTTGGGACCTGAAAGATTGTCACTGTTCCAGCTGCTTGGATGTATAAGTCAGGAACCTAGTTGCCTTACAAGACAATTGGATTGAGAGCCTGTTTAGAAGTACAATCACTGCAGGGCAACAGGACCTGATTTGAAGGGCTCTTAAAGCCGGCCGTAGCAATTTTCGCCTAAGAGATGAAAAAGCCAGGGCACACACACATGAAGTGAAGCATACTTTCTTGGGTATAACCAAATACGCTGCAGTAGTTTTTTGACCAGGACTGCTTCCAAGTGGGGACCAAATCCTTTGATGGAAATACGCTGAGGCGGATGAGCAGCAAAGCAAGTTTCAGGGCCGCTGAAAAATGAGAGATCAAGTATGTCTTTGGGCACGAGGCGACATATGATGGCAAAACTGCCCACATGTGCCATTTGTGAGTGAACTTGCCATGTCTAGGGTTTGTGATTGGAGCTTGGCGGCTTTGTTGGTAACTCGCTTAAAGGCAGCATATTCCATCGTTGTGTTCCAGGCATTTTCTCATTTCAGAGCTTGAATGGCTTGTACAACAGTAGGCCATGAGGCTTTACAATGAGGCTGCTTCTCCATTTCCAGCCCTCACAGACGAGCCACTGTGTTTGGAGGGGCTAATCTAAGCTTCCAGCACAATTTAACAAGAGCCCCATTCCTTACTAGTCCCTGGTGGAAGAGACCAAATTCTAGTCTGACTTGGGATTATGAGGTGCATTGTGGTAAGGCAAATAACTTTTTAAAAAGGGTCAATTGGAGAGAATTTAAGATGGTCGCATCACTCCCCTTCAGCAATTCAGATCCATAAGTGATTAATGACAAAAACTTTGCGCTGGTAACATGAACCAAATTATATATTTGTCACAATGCATAAATATGATTATAGCTATAACTTTATCATTATATTCATTTATACATAGATCAATACATCAATATCATAAGATGATGAGTGTATGATTATGGATTTACTTTTCTATAATAAAACATATCTGTCACAATGTGTAACTGCGAATATATCAATTGTATCTATAAGTGCTTCACTACTGAAATATTGGAGGACATATATAAAAAAACAAATGAACAAAATTTAAAAAAAAGAAAAAAGAAACATAATAATAATTTTTTTTAAAAACACCTTAATTTACAGCAAAAATGAAAAGCCTGAGTTTGTAAATATTTTTCCATGCATGTACATATGGGACTTTATCCAGTAGAATTTTATATCTCCTAATTTTTTTTCCACATGATTACTATGTTAAAATCTCTATGTATGTATACCTCTTATGTGTGGTCATGTGACTATCTACATTTTTATATATTTTCTTTCCAATGCAAAGAAGAAAAAAAATAAACTAATCTCCCAAAACATCATCAAAAAACCACTTTATGACTCATCCTATTCCTCTTCTAAAATATCCCCTACCGCCATCCTCTGACTCTTCCCAAACCTTTTTCCAAACTCTTCCCTCCTCTTTCCATCCTTTATCCTATCCATCCAACTAACATGATCTCTGACTCATCCTAATGTAGTCATCATAGTAGTAAAAGATACTACTATGAACTCTCAAATACCCCCTTCTAAACTCCAGCCGCGGCCGCTGCAGGTAAGAACGGTGGGGCGGTGGGGCCGGCTGGGGGGGATTTCGAGAGACAACCACAAGGGAAAATTAAATGAATAATTAAATTTCCCTCATGGTCGTCTTTCGAAATCCCCCCCAGCCGTCCCCACTGCTCTTACCTGCAGCGGATGCGGCTGCTAAACCCTTCCCTCCTCTATCCATCCTGTGTTCTATTCATCCAACTAAGAGGCTCACATATCCACCACTCCCAATAACAAATTATATTTCCATCTACTAATCCACCACTAATCCACCTTTGGGTTCTGGAGTCACGTGCTACTTGCCGAAAAGCGCTTCAACGCCTCGCCAGGGGTAGTAAGCGCTATATAAACACAATTACAATGAGTTTAGATCAGTGAAAGCATGCGTGAAAATGGGCACAGTTTGAACTGTTGTAGAAGAGGTTTGGTTTTGCAATTTTGCAGCAGTTTTATGAAAGGTGCAACCCTTCATGGGGAGTGTAAATATAAAGTACCAGGCTCAGTGGGTGTTGGGGTGGAGTAGCGGCATGTTTCTGCTGCTTCGATTCCAGTTCAAGTAAAAGGAAAGCTGTTCCCCCATACTGAGTGAAGGAGGACGGCCAAATAGTGGCTCTTATGTGAGCCAAAGTAACACGTCTGAACACCTCCAAATAAGCCTCATTTAGCGACAGCACTTTTTTGGGGTACACAATTGGTTGTACTTATATTTTATCTGGAGTTGCTGTTGTTTAGCGGGATGTTTCCATGCGCTTTCTTTTTTGAAGGAGTACTGCAATAGAAAGGGATTTGAAGTAGGATTATCAGATGACTCCATGTCACCAAAGTGGAAACCTGGACTAGTTGCACTACTAATGCGTTTGGCCTGGGAAACTTAAGAGTTCTACCATACTTTGAGAGCTAAGGGGAGCTGCCAAGGAATAGAAGGATATTAGCAATTATTTATGCAATGGCATTAGGTCTACTCACTGTCCTAATTAATTTGTATTACATTTTGCAACCTGCACGTACAGATAGCTATGTTTTCTAAGGAGTACAGCACAGGTAGAACATGAAATCAGACATCATGCCCACAAATATAAAAGGTCTTTAAACCAAATCTTGTGGAAGCTTGAATTAGTGCCTACAATAATATTCTTTAGATGACTATTGGTATTTGAAAAAAACATCTAGCATAGACAGAAGTTTCAAAATTGAGGGCTCAAGTGTTATTGTGTTGAATGCTTAATACTGTTTTTGTAACTCGTAATGCAATGTTCTTCCTTCTCTGATATATTGCGACTGTGGAGCACTTACCTTGCAACGTATTTGTAATGGCAAAGAGGTAGAGAAACACAATCTTTACAGGTCCCCAGGCAAAGAAGGCGAAGCCCCAGGTCAGTCCCAGTAAAAAGGTCAGGCTGGCCGTGCTCTTCAGGTCGCGGAGGATGGACATCACGCTCTTGTGCTGCTTGGACTTCATCGCATTGATCTGATGGAGGACCACGATGAACATGGACACGTTCATGAGGAATATGATGCCGAAGTAAGAGACAACAGAGATGTAGAACACCACAGGGTCCTCAATCCAGCAGCTGAGAAAAGGAAATCAACGTAAAGCAATCAGGTTAGAGGCATCAAAAGGGAAATGTTGGACTGAATTCCCACCTGATAGCAGGTCTTGTAGACACATACAAATTACACAAAAAACCTGAGAGCTGGACTACTCCTTGAGTTTACCTTTTCTGACGCGTTGGAACTACTAAATCTGTTCTGACGTGTATATGTTAATCAACATAGTCAGATCGTATAGGTAAGATATACACTGTCAAATTAATTTTCTAGTGAAAATGCATTGCAGTGTTGTCTAAGATTGTTTCCTTTTAGTTTGTGGGGCAGGGAGCATTCCTACCTTCCCCTCTCGTTTTCACCATTACCCTTGTTTCTATACGATTTGCTTAGCCCCTTCCACCTCCATCATTTCCGTCCCTCGAGCCCATTTATTTCTGTGAGGTTCTGCTTTTTTAATCTACTCCTCCCTCGTGCATCCATTCAATGCCACTTCCAATCCCCCCGTTTTCCTTTTCTTGTCCTGCTTTACTCTTCCACCCTCTACACAGTCCTTCTGGCTCTGGTTTGCCAGCCTTCTCTGCTTCTTCTTCCTGTACAGATTACTGTAGACTTACAAGACAGACTATTAGTACTCGTTTTTTAAGCAATGGTCTCCTCCCAATAACTTAGTAAAATAAATTTTTCACACAATTTATGTAATTTTAATAACTTAGGTAGTATTTAATTTGTTTTATTTGTACACAATATGGGATTCAATAATTGATCACATGCATTTTTATAATGAAAACCATCAGTAAAAAAGAGATAGTCTTGCAAAGTGGGTTACATCAGATCAAAATTGCTGCTGCCCTTTTGTGAACCAGTTACTAATTTCGCAATCTATGTAGATTGCAGAAAGAGTTTCACTATTAAGATTACAATGACACGACTTGTAAATGTCATATGTCATTATCTTTACATTATTCTTTTCTCTAGAGCACAGATATGAAAATGTTGTAACAATGATGCTGCGCCAAAGACAATGTGGGTTGTACTACACTTTATTAAAAGCAATAAAGACCAATGAAAAGAAGCATTGGTGAAGCTCAAAGGTATAGCCTTGGGTATAGAGCCAATGGATTTGTCAATGATTGTTTATTTTGCCCTACTTCCATATAACTTCTTTATTCACTTCCACTCATTTGGAAGCAATGGGTCAGCCATCTTCAAAGGGTATAGAATGACGTAAGCATTCCAAGATGGCCACAGGCGTGCACTGGCAGCCATCTTGGAAAGGTGTTTGTTACACTTAAGTAAAAACATTCAAAGATGTCCACATGTGCATGTTCACTCACGCACACTATTGAGCAGCCATGATCAAATGATTTTTGTTAAAGTCAATCCTGGTAATTCTACTTAGCATTTCATCTTTCTGAGGTCACTAAAATCAGTTGGATATCAATAAATATTGATTATTCATCTCCAAGATGCCACAAGCATTGAACATTTGCTTTACAACTACACATTATGATAAAATGCTCACACAATGTGTGTTGTGTAGCTTTGCTATTATCATTTGATGGTTTATGAAATACCCCTAGAAAAACCCAATGTCTCTGGCTTTTAATGTGTGCTAATGCATGTTAGTAGCATTGTGTGTGTCAGTATGTCCATGCTTTAGGCAAATTAAAGCCTGGTCTATTAGATTTGCTTTAGGAAATTCACATACCATAAAAAAGACAATAGGGAAGCTATACAACAATTGCAGGCAGGAATTTATTGTTACAGAACTCAGTGGTACTGCAGTCACTCACAGGGAAGAGACCCAATCGATGGAGTAGGCTGACCCAGACCTAAAAACCTAAAGATGATGGCACAACTTTAGTTTTCCATACAGTGGTAATTTTTTGTACTGAGCAAACACAAGGAGATGATGGACGAGAGCATGAAACTTTTCAGACACTCACCCCCAGTCACAGATCTGGGTTGAATCTATCATCGTTCTTTAGCTCACTTCGCCACCCCAGTTCAGACCCAGCCATATGCCAATCAGTCTTGACCCTGTTCCTCATGGGAACAGTCCAGACCGAACTGCCAAGCCAGGTCTTCCCTGGACCGGAAACAAGCATCCTGGGACCAGTTTCGGGGTACTGCACAGAATGTCCAGGAGCCGGGGTTGGAGTGCAGAAAAAGAGTGTGCAATTCCCAAAGTGAAGGTGTCAATAAGGGAGGGAAAATTTAAGAGTGGGACATGGAAGTGTTAAAAGCACTCTGAATCGCGTTATAAAATTTTTCCTCACCACCTCCTAATGTCCTCTTGGATTTAACCACACTGTCGCTCCTCCACCACTCGGTACCTCTCCCATCTTCACATTCTTAACAATCACATGACCTTCTAATGTTTGGTTCTGCCTCTGATTCACAGCTTTACAAACATATTCTTGTTCCCACTCACATAAGGCCATCTCTCTCTCAATCACGCTGTTTAAGCCAGTGCAGTGGCCACAGTGTTCCATGCGAGCCCCCGCTCTGCTACCAAAGGCAGAATAGAAAGGCTGCTTAGTTTTGATTCCACCTCATGCCTATTTTTTCCACCACCTTTCACTTCCTGTATTGTTTGCTCACTCTTGCAAGTTTTTTTCCACACCTGATTTATCCCTGAGTCACTCTTTTCCTATCTTTCTCTCCCTCCTCCTTTCTCCCTTTTCTGCATTTCCTCAGACCCCAAGGCACCTGCAACTACCTGCACAAATTAAGCACTGTGGATTGCTGGCTCATCATTACCTATACTATTTGGGGTATATTCACAATGCGCTAAACATCTCCAAAAAATGTTAACGCAACTTTACACATCGCAGTCTATCGCGGGAAAATAACCCCGTGTTAACGAAAACGCGGCCAATGTCCGCGATACAACCACCGCGACGGAGATAAAAACACAAACCCCAACGCAAAAAAACGTGCGATGAGCCCATTTGCGATGAGGAAAGCAGCGATAAGCAGCACCAGGCCCGCAACACACACACGGCACGCGGGAATAAGCACAACAAAAGCAGGAAAAAGGAAGACAAACCAAACAGAAAACAACAGTGAAGCACAATGGAGGCAGTCGGAGCTAGTACACAACCCCACAAGCCCCATTGGCAACAAAACATTGTACATGGCAGTCCATCGTGTACAAGGTGAATGCAGCCGGAGAGCGGAGGAGGACAATGGAAGAAAACCAGAACAGCTGGAATGATGCAAAACGCAAAAACAAGCAGAAACACGCCAACAACCAGAAGGCAGCAATGCACACCGGAGGTGGGAGTCGAGCGCCGTACCAGGAGCTGGATGACATGGAGGAAATGGTGTCCACCACATCAGTCTGGAGATGGTGGCAGGAGTCGGGGACCGGAAACTGCTCAAAATCAACAGACACAACAGCAACAGGGAGAGGAACGACCAGGGACTGGGGGGACGGGGGGAGATGGGCACAATGGCACACATGCACAATTAAGCACAGCACAACGGCAGACAAACCATACCCAAGAGTAACAACACCAACCAAGAGCACAAGTCACACAAGTCGGCAATATCACACCACTGAACAAGCACAGAAGTGAAAACCACACTGCCTGAAAGGGAGAAGGGTGAGCCAAATCAGAGCTGAAGGGCCATCTCACACACAATGCAGCACACACACATAGGAAGCAGAGCACCCCAACATCGAACACAAAGTGGTACAAACACCAACAATTGCACAACCAAACACAGGACACAAGTGCACCCGCTTGTGGCCGGTAAATGGCCATACGCATCTAGCAAAGCACGAAACAGGGACATGATAATGCACAAGTACCAACCCACAGCCCTGATGGGGTAGCAATGCATGTATGGCAGGGACCCAGATAGGCCGTGACACACACATTTGCATACATATCAATACTCATCACAGTTGGAGACAAGTGAAGGTGCGGAAACTTCTTCAACAAATGCGTGTCAGTACGGCCAAGAAAAGTGCCACAACATGCAGACCAATGCAGCAGCATGTCTGAATGAGGAACGTTGGAAAGCGCCCATGTCCACCCCGGGGGAGTCCATCACCCACACAAGTCAGTGCCAACGCGCGTTGGTTGTCCGCGCATGTATCCGGAGTCCAGGCCAATGCAACCATGTCCACTGTCGTCTTGGGACATGTGACCAGATCCCCAACATGCAACCAGGCGCCGGGACATGTGTAATGGGTCACATTCAGTTGTGGCTGCAGGTACGTTGTCACTCGTCCATGAACGCGAGTGCAGCAGCGTAGGCCAACATTTCCAACATGAGCTCGTTGTCGACTACATCTAACATGTCGGCGACGTAACCCATCAGCTGTCCCGGACAGATGTGCTGACTTCAACCCCTGGCCCCAATTGGCACTAAAGCCCAATAGGGGAGCGGCTCAATGTGGTCACTGCACACGACGACTCGTGCAATCTCCCAGGTCCAGTTGCCAGCATGCATGCCAATCATCCAGGCATGCCATAAACGGGCATCACGGTGACACTCCTGGTCGTGGGCCAACAAGGGGCGCACACACACGTCGAAATCCAGGTCAGCTACCGTTACGTTGGAGAGGCAGACATCCATGGTCCACTCGAATATACACGAGCGACAATGCAACACAGGCTGAACGCATGTGACGTTGGCAAGGCGGAAGCTTAGCCGGTAACTGATCGGCAGCACTGCCAATGGCAGTGCCCCCAGTACATGCAGCAGACGTGCACGGTACTGGTCCACGTGACTGGAGTTGTGCATGTGTCCAGGATGGCCTGCCATTGCGTCAGTGGCTCTGCTTGAAGCGGCACCGTGCTGACCCGTGCCAGTCCTGTGGATGAAATGCCACAGCTCAGATCAATGAGCAGTGTCGGTGTGTAACGGGTGCAGGCCTGGGGTGGGGTGGGAGTACGTGTGAAGGCCATTTCATGCACGCTAACTACGACCAAGGACTTCTGTGTGTGGGATGTGTACACGTTGGTCTCACGTCGGGCAGTGCGTAGTGTGGGAGTCGCCAGCAAATGCTATCTTATCTGTCAGGGGGTGCTGGGCACATGCAAGTCCCAGCTCGGAGCTGCAGATGTGCTTCCGCCTGATAGTTCAGACAAAGGACCTTTCATCCCTACAGTAACTTTACCATCTGCTTGCATACAGGAGATGTACAGAGGCCTGTCGTGGGTGGGGTGGGATGTCTGCGACCCAGGGAATCATGGATGATATGCTGAGCACATGGCACATGAGCGGCCTCACTGTGTGTTACGTTGCCTCACAGCTGCTCCTCCCTCCCACGAGCCCCCACACTTGTGTGCGCTGCGCGGTTGTATCACATGCACTCCTACGGCACACCATTGTCATGCCTGTCTGCGCATGTCCAGCGGCATGCCAACAACACCGTGAAGCTGGCCGTTGAGGGTGTGCGGCCACGTGAGTTCAGGCTAATGGTCTGGACAGGGCGGACACAGGTGTACAGTCCATGGCTGGCTGTGATCGCGCTGCGATTGAGGCTAGGCATCTGACTTATGCAGCCGCAGGACTGATACACATAACACTTGGCATGTATGAGCCAAGACCCCGAGCGGTCTTGCGCTCCTACATTTCCCCGTACGTGCGGGCCCGCCCCCCGGGTGCATGCTACATTGCAACATCGACTACTGTGGCCCTGGTGGCGAAAACACTCCAACACAGAGACACGCTTACAGCACTTCCTGCTCAAGGCCAGGCCAGAGCCACGCCCTGATCCCCCTGCTGAATCAGCACACCCCGGCGCTGACCTGACATACGCCGGACCAGCACACGCTGCTTGTGCATGCAGGGGGGGGCGGGCGAAGCTACATGTCCAAGGTCTTAGCCACTGCTGAGGTGACATGGTATTGTCCGCTGAGGACAGCACACTGTGATGTTGCAGGGCTCGGGCCCATCATGCTGACATAATGACCACAGGGACACACTTGCTTAGATGGTGTGAATGGCTATGGGCACGTGCGCCCGGCCACTTTTATTAGCAGGCTCACATGTCGAGCGACACCTGTGTTGGATGTGTGTGGGGTGTGTGTACACCAGCCTTCATGGAGTGCCTGGTGCAGCCAAAATACGACAACAGTGTCCATCGTTAAGGACACAACCATTCAACCATAAAGGCTCCATGACTTGAGCTGCACAGAGTCAGTGGCCCCGGATGCACAGCGTCCTGCACGGGCCTACCGCCACGGGCCGCTGACTTGCGGTGCACTGGGGCAGGGTCACGATAGCAGAGCAGGTTCACGTAGATGACAAAGGGGGTTGTCGCGGAGTGTCTCGGTGGACAGTGGAAGGTGTACCCCCAGGGCATGATGCAGAGGGCAGAACCACGCAGAAACAGTCACTATGGTGGAGATGAATGGAACAGACACATGTCGAACACCAAGTCCGTCCCAGCCAGATGATGATGCAGACAACCCCCAGTCCATGGACTCAGACGCCACCAAAGTCCAACCAGAAAGTGCCCATGACTCATTGCGCACAGAGTTAGTGGCACCAGTGCTGATAGGGGATGCCGCCTGCGATGAGGCATGTCTAATGGTGTGGACTCCTCCATATCTTACCCAAGACACAGTTCCACATGTGGGACCTACTGGACCGCAGTGTAGGCCTGAGCCCTCATCCAAGTGTCACCGGCTTGCGTTGAACAGGGTTAGTGGCACCACGTGTCGCAGGCTTGCGATGCAGACTTTGGCTTCACTGATCGGAGGGAGTTTAGTGATGTGGACGCTGCCACAGACTTGGGGTCACTGCCATTCAAAACTCAGGACACAGTTCCACATGTGGGACCTACTGGACCGCAGTGTAGGCCTGAGCCCTCCTCCAAGTGTCGCTGGCTTGCGTTGAACAGGGTTAGTGGCACCACGTGTCGCAGGCTTGCGTTGCACAGGGTTAGTGGCACCACGTGTCGCAGGCTTGCATTGAACAGGGTTAGTGGCACCACGTGTCGCAGGCTTGCGATGCAGACTTTGGCTTCACTGATCAGAGGGAGTTTAGTGATGTGGACGCTGCCACAGACTTGGGGTCACTGCCATTCAAAACTCACGACTCAGTACAACATGTGCCAACAACTGGGCCGAAGAGTACGCCGGTGGGGTATGTCAACGAAAAAGGAGTACTGTGGGCCAGCGTCGTGGAGGCCAGCGATGGTCTGCGGAGGCTGCAAAGGTCGCAGGACTGGGGCTTGGAACTTGCACTGGCACGTGGCGGGCCCTCTTTGACACACGCTGGTGTCGGCAGGTGAGCGGAGCCTCCTTGGTGCGCTGGGGCAGGCATGACGGGTCTGGGGACCAGCGGCCCAGGGTGCAGCAGGCGCACAGGGACGCAGGCCCCGCCACGCACGGCGCCGGCCTCGTGGCAGGCTCAGAGGTGCCGCCCTGGCAGACACGTTGGCCATTCCGAATGAGAACCATGCCCAGTGCAACTGGCTTTTTATTCACACCCCTACGCAGGCCTGGCGTACGCAGGGCCAACCCACTCCGCCCGCACATACAGGGGGGGGACGTAACGAGCGACATTTCAGCGTTCTGCCCCACAGCCTGTGGGGACATGGTAGCGTCCACTGGCCACTACACTCCATGCACCAGCAGTTAATGTCCACATGGCCATTTCTGTGGTTTGCACACTGAAGTCTGTCCAGCACATCCACGCCACACCTGGCATTGGGTAGGTTCTCATTCATTAGTCACTTGCCGCTCTCGCACATGCCTGCTCCAGGCCTCTCCTCACATTCTGCTGTTGTGTGGCTGTGGTGCCATGCCATGGCTGGGTTGTGTGCATGGCAAGGCCAGGTTCCCAATGGAGTCGTGTTGTCGTGTCTGGTCGGTTGGCATGTTGGGTGGCATGTTGCATGTAGTTTTGCTGCGTGCCCATTGCCAGTGTCGTGAGTTGCATGACTGTGGAGTGGAGGTGTGTGGTGTGTTCATTTGGTACTTACCAACGAGCAATGCATTTCCATAGGTGCCATCCTGGGAGCGCTGGTTAATGATTGACTGTCGGGAGATGTATGAATCATGCACACTGCCTGGGGAGTTGGCCACAACATTGTTGTGGAATCCCCGGTGGTCCACTATTGCCTGCACATTGATGGAATGCGTGTGCTTTCTGTTGCGGTAGTTGTGTGCAGTGTCAGCAGGGGGCACGAGGGGTACATGTGTGCAGTCGATTGCCCCCAACATGTGAGGGAATCCAGCTATGGCGTAGATGCCTCTGCGCAGTGTGGGTGAAGTGGAGGTGCTGGGGTTCCAGGCTGATGATGGCATCCAGGACAGGTGTGATGAACTTGGATAGGACTGGCTGTGAGACTCCTTCGACTCTGGCAGTTGTGGGTTGGAAGGTACCAGAGGCCAACATGTGCAGCACAGCCGGCAGCATTGTCTGCGGAGGGATGTTGGTTGTCCGCTGTGTTGGTACCGTCACCCGGTGGGCGATGTGGGTCAGGATGCGGGGGATGGTTGTCCTTTTGGGCCTGTAGTGGGCAATGACCTCCTCTGGCTTTAGGTCTGTGCGGCTGGTGCATTTACGGTGGGTCTGCTGTCTTTGTGTACGCTGCCTCTGTGGTGGTCCGGGGGGGGGGCGGGGCGGGTCCTGGGGGTGGTGGCGGGCCTGGGGGAGGTGGCGGTGGGTGTTGTGGCCCTCATGGGTCTCCGAGCTGCATGATCATTGGCTCCATGGCATCTGTGGGTCTTCAGATGTGGCTCTTGGCTGGGCTCCCTTTCATACTGCAGGTAGTCGTCCTGCTTAACACCAGCAAAAGACAGTTGTTAATTCCCTGCTGCTACCGCGGCTTATCGCCTGTTTTTGGTTCGCATCGCAGATCTGGCAGTTCGTTGTGAAAGTGGTGTAGTGGTGTTTTCGTGTGTTTTTGCACGGGAACGCCTACTCTGCATCTCATTAGGGTTAGTTGGTGGTGTCACCCGTGGAGATAAATTTTGCGGCAGTTATCGCAGGAATACTGGCGATGCCTGCAGTTTGCACCCGCTTGTGAATGGGGCGTTAAATCTATCTCCACTTTTGATGCGTTAAGGTGGCGATAACTCGGCGATAAGTCCTTGTGAATATGCCCCTCTGTCTCGTATTTTCAGCAATGCAGCCCCTCTCCCACAACCTCCACTGCCCGTGTTTTTTTAAAATTTTAATCTATAAGTGAAAATGCATCCAACTTAAAAAAAACATCAACAACGATGTTTGTCAAATTGGCAATTAAATTTAATGTGGAATTCAGCAAGGTGTTCACATCCTCTTTGAACTCGCCATGTTGGCTTTTCATCAGAGCCCTGTACCACTCTAGTACTGCAACTACCTCCACTCCTAGTACCGCTACCGCTGATAGGTATTATATTATTCTTGCTGGTATTTCACATTATTATTATTTTCAATGTTAGTAGTTTTAGTATGCATATTTTAAGCAAAACGTAAAAATAGTTGAATATCCTCATTTTTTATATGACCGTGTTTCGCCTTCAAAGCCAACAGTCATCAGCTGAGCAAATCAGATTCCTAAAACTGTGCCGCAAACGCATTGTTGACTTGATTCACTTTTATTTAACTAAGCTGCGCTCATCCCATTGAGCTCGTGCACGGATGACGAGTCAGTGCAGGGACTTTAATACCGAACTGATGCAGTCTGACCTGTAATCATGCATTGAACAGGGTTTTCCTCAAGGACTGCGACTGTCCATGAACATTTTCCTATGAGACCATATCGCATCCAGTCTGGAGGCCACCTGACCGTTTTCTACTGTCGTTTCAGATGTTTCACAGCAAGTATTGTGAATCATCCCGAAGGCCTGAAACTGACAGAACGCTGCTTTCTTTACCGCCTTATCTGAGGACATGGTGACAGGGTGGGTGCCTGATCTTTGGGTCCGTGTTATTATCTTTCTATTGATTTTTAGCAACCGCTATCAGGCATTGGAAACATTTATCACACAAAATGCAGTAAAAATCACTCGTAAACAGCTTTCAAGGCTAACTGTGATGCAAGGATGCCATACCAATATGTTTCTAATAAAGTACCATTATAAATTGCACATTGGTTGTGAAAGGGCTTCGGCCGTCGGAAGGGAGGGGTTCAGAGGGGGCAGTGTTCCCCAGGTCCCGCACACTTTCAAGGCGTGCTGCAAAATCTATTTACAGATTTTAAAACAATAGAGAACAAAATTGGGTGAATATATATACGGTTAATTATGGCGCTCACTAATCACGAGCTTGTATGACAGGCTCCAGTGTAAATTGCTGTGCTCCAAGGGAAGGAGGAATCACCCTGCCTCCTTAAAAACAGATCTAGAGGATCTTTATATCACTATAAACCAAGACCCTGAGCACACGCTAGATCATATAAAGTTCATGTAAACAATTTAATGCACGCAGGTTCCTTCCGTGTTCTTTATTTTCTTCCGCCAATCTGAACACAGACGGCGCAGAGCACGGATGCCGGAATAATGTCCGAACAGCACACTTGCTGAGAAGAATGAAACACCTCTGATTTCATCCTAAGGGGGATTGGACCCAGTACATGAAGGCATGATTTAAAAGAGTAGAGCATATCCAGCTATACACGATACGGATTGACTTAAATGTTGAAACACTGATGGTGAACACCGGGACAGAATTAAAACCGGTTACAAGGTGAATTTTGGCCTGTCTAAGGAAGAGAAAGACAGCCCAGAAGAAGTCATACGGAATTCCCTGGATGACAAAACACGCGTTGGCTGGGCAAAAGAAGTGAAGAAAATAAAGAACACGGAAGGAACCTGTGTGCATTAAATTGTTTACATGAACTTTATATGATCTAGCGTGTGCTCAAGATTTTAAAGCAAGTCTACCTCTCTTTTAGGGGGTTCACCTTCGAGATGGCTTGTCGATGTCCAAGCCTTCATGCTCTAAGGCAGTCTTTTAGTGGCTTGAGTTCCTTGTCAGTTGATAACTCAGATAGACCTTCCTATTAACAGCACAATGATGGGTCCTAATGCTCCTGTTGGCCAGGTTACATAGAGTCCTTAAAGGCAGATGACGGGGGAGAGATTGGGCCCTTAACTCACGCAGCAGGGCACAGGGATATGCTGTGATCTGATTGTGTTCATATGAATTGGAAGTGGTTTGTTGACCAGGAAGGCAATCAACCTCTGTAGAATGTAGTGATCAAAGCCTATTTCTTTTGGGAGGATATTTGTGTGTTTGTTGGAAAGTCCCTTTTTTTGCATAGTTCCCAAATTTGTTTGACTGAAAAGCATGCATATTTTGACAGCAGTGTTGGAACAATTTTCAGAGAGGGGGTGCTGCCATCAGTGACACATCACTGAAGTTTTAGGGATTGTGAAACGTCCTACTCTCACACAAAGAACAAGTATAGCAAATGTATCACAACCATTCTGCAGGCAAGTGTTAAGGGTGTAGTATGTAGCCAGTGTATTTTAGAGCACACTGTCACAAATATATGACTGAAGCATGGTGTGGTAGGGCTCTATTATTTACAGACAGCACATTTTCCATTAAAATGACCACTAAGTTTTGCATAGATATGCATTTTTACTGACAAAACCATATAGTGCACAAACGATAATGTGTGAGAATCAGGTTTCAGCGAATATTTATCATTTGCGCATCACCAAGACAACTGTCTTGATTTGTTTTGATCCTATTAAACTCTTTGTTTCCATCACACTAAAGAATTATAAAAAAAATCTGCCTTGTGTGTTTTCCTAACGGATGACATATTAGTACAGTTCATTTACAGGCATTTAAATGCAGTTACATGTTAGAATAAAAATGACATCCCACAGCCTTTCCTTTCAAATAGCATGCAGGATTGTCACGTAGCTCATCCTCTTACTTTTCTGTCAGAGAAAGAAAAGTAAATACCAGTTTCTATGTTAAAAGAATAAGCAGCAATTTTTGAGACATAGCCTGACATCTGACCTGTCTGAACACACAGCAAACGTGACAAGATAAAAAAAAAATTAAAGGCCGCTTTATTGCTCATTCAGCTTCTGAACTCCAGCATGCTTATTTTGGGGGTGCTGCAGCACCCCCAGCACCCCTACTTCTAGGGTCTATGTATTTTGACCTCTGAACAGTGGAAGGCTGCTAATCAGTCTTCCACTGTGTAGTTTTACCCCTGAAACATGGCATATAATTGGCAAAATTAGTAAAAGAACAATCGGCATAAATGCGCCCAATGCTAAAAAGTAAGCAGAACATGCTCAGCTGGCATAAATGTTAAATGTTCAGTGTAGAATTCAATGTAGTTTTACAACATCCAAATGTGGTATTTTAAAAACATAGCAGCAGGGCTGGGAAACAGTGCTGTTGAAGCCATGTTCTAATATAAGATGAACCACTGTATAGTGTGCCTTGAAGCCTGCAAGCCAAAGTGCATGACAATCAGAAGGGAGACATGCAAGTTGTGCTAAGCTTGAAAGTTTCAGCAAAGCCAGCACCAAAAATGCCTTTATGCACAGAATGATGAAGTTCCCTTTTAGCATGGCCTGCATATGTATGTATCTTGGTTTAGAGACCAGGTACAAATTTCATTTGTGTCAAATTTTACTATCCAGTGTAATTGATATATAGCGGCAAACTTAGATTTGAAGTACCAGTGTTACAACTATTGTTTCTAGAAAGATTGTTACTTTTTAACTCCAGTCAGTCTCGCCAAACCTGTCCTACTTAGCAGAAGCTTCATGTGGTGGCAGTAATTGGATTGCCCTTGAATCCAGAATTCTGGCCCATATGGTTTTAAGGATGGTAGAAAAAGGGTTCTGCTGGTTAGATAATGTGCCTTCTGCTGCAGCAGCTGCCGCTGCAGGCCTACTATCAGGAAGATACAGAGATTAGAATTAAAGGAGTTTATTCCTTCAAGAAAAACCCCCTCCTGTTCTTGTCATGTAGCTTTAAGGATAGAAAAACAAATGGGTCAAGTTTGGGATCTTTCACACCAAGCGAGACAGGAAGGCCTGGAATCCTCACTTACAATCCAAAGACCAAACCAAGTAGGAAATGAACAGCGATGTAGGCCTCTGACAGCTTCACTGTCTTTTTTTAAATCAGAAAGGCAGCACATGTAAATAGACAAGCCCGGAGATGTACTCATGGATGACGTTTGATTCCGCTCATTTGAATTTAGGCTTTCTTGGATGGTTTTGACAATAAAGAAGAGTAAGTGCTGAAAAGTCTTAGGGGCTGATTACGATGGCGGGCGGATCGCCCCCGCCGGGCCGGCAGTGGTCACCGACGGGCCGGCGGGGGCGATCCGCCCGCCATCCAGACCGCAAAGACCCCCGCCATATCATGATGGCTGGGGGGTCCGCGGCGGACGGAAAGACCGTCCGCCACTTTTCCGCCGGTCGACGAGTCGACCGGCGGAAAACGTGTTGAATATGGAGGCGGTGTCTGGAAGACACCGCCATCCATATTGCGATCCAGGGTGAGAGCAGCCTTTCCATGGCTGCATTGCCGCCATGGAAAGGCTGGCGGTTCTTGCTGTTGGGGGCCCCCATATAGTTGGGGGGGGTGGTGGGTGCACATGGGGGGTGTACTCCCCTGCATTTACATGTACAATGTGGCAGGCACCGCGCGGTGCCTGTCACGTTGTGCATGTAAAGGCACGACATGTCTATTTTACATTGCGGCGGGTGCTGCTTGCAGCACCGCCGCCGTAATGTAAAATATACAGGATGCACCCGCCAGTGTGGCGGGCGCATCCTAATGTGTATTGCGGGACCGCCGCACCTATGGCGGGCGGTCCCTTTTGCAAAGTCCGCCCGCCATCGTAATCGACCCCTTAGAGAGCACAACAGCAGGGGACATTTGTAAGTGTAGGAAGAGGGATATCTAACAAACATAGTTGTGTTCTCCCTGTAAACTAAGGCTTCTAAGATGTAAAGATGTAAAATGCTGTTTGATCCTAAAGAGAAGAAAAGGAGGTTGCTTGAAGCATACTCTTGTTACCTGAGGAATGACTGAGGGAATCCTGCTTTCTCTCGAATCTAGAGTTGAAAGTCAGTTTGAGGACCAGGCCAGCTTTTGAACACCACAAGCACAAAAGGGGTACCCAGAGTTTATCGGGGAGAACCACTGTTGTACCCTAACCCTTCACAGGGCTGGGAAGAAAGAAAGGGCCACCAAGAACAGAGTGCACTGTTATGGAACAAACCAGTCGGACCAAACAGAAGTAGAATTTTGGCTGGATGTGAGAAATTGGGTTGTTGGTTGAGAGGGAGGGCGGGAAACCCTACTCAAGCAACTGCAACAATCCCTGTCAGATTGAACCATACAAAGCCACTAAATTAAACTGTGCTTAATCCTCTGGTAGCTTGGCACAAAAGCAGTCAGGCTTATCTTGGAGGCAATGTGTAAAGTATTTATGCAGCGCTTCAACAGTAATAAAGTGAAAACACAATCCACGAAAAATCACACAGCAATTTAAAAACAAATGAGTAAACTTTAATAATTTTTGGGACACTGAAACAACAAAAATCCAATCGGTAGAACTGGAATTATGAATTTTCAAAGGTTTTAGGGAAAAGTAACACTGCGCCATTATGGTTATCTGGTTGCACACGACCAGCCCAAGGTCAGAAGTTTAGGCTGACTGCAATGGAGTGCTGGTCAGGTACAGGGCTTAGCTTAGTCCGCTGTCAAAAAATATTTTGTGTTCTTGTAGTCGAGAGGAAGAGTCAGGTCAGCCTGTGCTGTGCAGGTGTCAAGGACTCGTCAAACAGGAGGCACGTTGTGAGGTCCAGCATCGAGATGCATCGCGTTGTGTCGGTGCCGGTGAATCTGCCGACCAAGAACTGCGGTGTGGGTGTCAGGAGGCAAAGTACTTTGTCGAGCCGATAGAGCGGCCAGTCTGAGACTGGCGATGCAAGGACTTGTGTCGAGATGCGTTGACAATGGTGGCGGGATGTGTAGAGCTGAACCAGTGTCGCCGTCGCGGTCCATCAACCTTGATCAGTGTTGGTGAAGCTGCCGAACAGGAGCTGTGATGCAAGATTGGGTGTCGAGGTGCGTGAAGTTGGATCATTGCTGGGGAAGCCGCCGAGCAGGATCTGTGATGCAAAGTCTGGCATTGGGGTGCATCGGGGCCTGTGTCAAGGAACCTGTTGTGTCCCTGTAGCTCAGAACAGGAGGTCAACCAACTGACCCTTGAAGGGACCGCAGAGACAGATTTGCCGCATTTACGAGGAACACGACCATCAGACACGAATCCCTGCCTTGAAAAAGCCCTCGGCCGATGGGCCATACGGGCGAAACACGTGTCGGCTGTTGTTTTTTTGTTTTTTTTCCCCTGTGTATGAGAATATGAATAAACACAACGCACTTGAAACCTATCAATGAACTATTGGAAATTATTCCGCCTAATAAACACAAATTAAGAAGGCACAATCCTCCGCCCACTACCTAGACCCTTGAAGACAGACTGTTGGTCCTGCGTCCAAGCAGCCAGGTGGGCCTCAGGAGGGCAGTCCACAAGCAGCAGGGCAGTCCACAAGCAGCATGGGAAACATCACACAGCTCGGCAGTCCTTCTTCTGGGGAGTTCACAGCTCAAGGAGTAATCTAAAAAGTTAGGTCTGAGGGCCCACAATTTATACCTGGTGCAAAAGTGGGAAAAGCTTCTGGAGTTTCCCCCCACAGATGTGGAACAGTGTAATTAGGAGCTCCATCTTTAAACATCATTTATATGCAATATATATATATATATATACATATATATATATACATATATATTTAGTTGTCATTTATAGGACAACTTTGCAAAGTTAAAAGCAACTCTATAATGCAAAAGTTTCTTTTTTACACACTGTGGGGCCGATTCCGATCTCGGTCGGAGGCGCACCCAATACCATTCGGTCGGGAAAAAAGCCATGCGAAAGCCTGTTTCCCGACCGATCCGTACAGTACACCGAACGAGCAAGTACGATGCGAAATCGCCGACCGACTCGTCCGGGCGTCCCGACCGCTCCGACCGACCCGCTCCCGGCTCGAACCGCACCGACCGACTCGCTCGGACTCGACTCGCACCGCGCAATGGAGACGTTCCCCGGCCGGGTAAGTACGATGCGCGCCGCGAGCAGTCCGACCCGAGCCGCGCACTCCGGCTCGAAAGAGCAGTCGGAGCCGTACTTTGGGGGTCCGTGTCGGACCCCTGTACGCGTAGCCGCGCGAGTCGCACACAGGGGGACCCATGGGTCCCCCTACCTGTGCGTGTACGGCGCGAATCGCTTCGCCACGTACCCGCTGTAGGGGCGCACTTGTCCGCATCGCACCCATTGAGTCAATGGGAGCCCGCGTACGCGTTGTACGACAGGCTCCCATTGACTTCAATGGGAGTCCGACCGACTCGTGTCCGATGGCATACGTGCGCATCGTACTCGTTCGGTCGGACTGCACGGGTCCGATTCGGTCGGAAATCTCTCCGGGTCCGGCTCGGTCGGAGAGATTTCCGGCCAGAATCGGAATCGACCCCTGTGTGTTTTATAGTAACTGTTTTAGCATTTATAAGCATATTTATTTATATTGATATATTTATTTGCTTATTTATTGTAACATGCATAAAGCTTTGCACATTCAATAGAATTTAACATGCTGCTAAGAGTAACTCTTCAGTTACCATACTTTGCACTTTGACTTCATGTCGTCATTTCCTGCACCATATCACTTTAAAGGTCGCTTGTTTTACTATGCAACGCGTCATGTGATCAAGACCCGAGTGGGGGTCGAAACGCGTAATGGCGGATTTGCTGGGCACAAAATAAACTACACCTGATTTGCACCAAGAACCATTGGGTCCGCTTTTCGTCCTTTGTCCGTGTGAGGCGATGGTGGTGGCGAACTTTGTTCATTTAAGTACCGAGTTGCTTCAGCGGTACAAGCGGAACCCCTCCCCCGAGTGGGCACAGCGGCAGGAAGCAGCTGGTTCTGGTTACCCGGAACTGATTTTGGACAACTCCGGCGAGGAGCAAGCTGCAGGAGCCCCTGGTTGCCGCATATTGACCTGCCTTTAATGTGGAAGTCGGTGTAATCCGTGTCGGCTGACCGGAGAGAGCGCCAGGCATTCTGTCAAGGTAGGATCCGGCGGATACGCCAGTGTGGGAGTGTGCACGGCGCTAAGGGGTCGATTACGATGTCGGGCGGATCGCCACCGCCCGCATGGCGGTGGCGATCCGCCCGCCATTTTTGTCCGTCCGCCACCAAATTCCCCCCCGCCAGACGGAAAGACCGTCCGCATGTTTTCCGCCCGGCCGATCAGTCGACCGGGCGGAAAAGGGATTAATATGGTGGCGGTGTCTGCAAGACACCGCCATCCACATTATGATGCCGGCGGTGATGAGCCTTTCCATGGCGGCGTCGCCGCCATGGAAAGGCTCGCGGTCTTTGCTGTTGGGGGCCCGTTGCGGGCCCCCAGGGTGTTGGGGGGGTGGGGGCTGCACATGGTACCCCCCTGCATCTGCATGCACAAGGTGGCAGGCACCGCGCGGTGCCTGTCACGTTGTGCATGCAGATGCACAAGATGCATTTCCAGCACTGTGGCGGGCGGTGTTGTGAGCACCGCCCGCCACAATGCTGGAAATGGGGGATGCCACCGTGGCGGTGGCATCCTAATCACATGTGCGGGACCGCCGCACACATAGCGGGTGGTCCCATTTACCGGGGCGATGGCGGGCGGACAAAGTCCGCCCGCCATCATAATCGGCCCCTAAGTTTGGACATTGTTTCAAGAGACTAGCGACCGTTTTAAATCTTGTTTATAATTGGAGCCACAACCTAGCAGCAATTATGTCCGCCGACGCGTTGCGTAACCGTGAGGAGGCGGCCACATCCATGTTTAATGATTCCCCGGCTGGGGGGTCGACAACTGTTGAGCACAACAGCACCCCATCTACAGAAAGCCCTTCCATTAGAGACATGTTTAAAATACTGGAAAAGTTGATGCGCTCGGAACAAAGTAAATGGTGGGAGTTTAAATCCCTGTCCTGCTATTTAGAGGTCGGAAGAGTTCCAAGAGGTCTGCGAATTACCTTAGCACCCAGCTATGAGAACCCCGACCCTGCGATGCTTACGGAATGGGCTGAGTCAAATTTAGAATCGTCTAGTAAACTTATGAGGATCCTGGTAAAATACGCGGAAAGTGACCGTGTCAAGCTACAAACCCAGGTTGAAATGTTAGAGGTGGAAATTGGGAAATTAGAGATAACGGAGCTTGTCAAGAAATTGAGGGATGATATGTTGGCCCGCCTCAGTAAGGATGAAGAGATATCATTAAAAGAAGAAAGACCTTTAAGTTTGAGAGGGATAAGGCAGACTATCAAAATGGACAAGTGTTCACTTTCGCCCGCAGATATGATGCAGTCAAGGCTAAAGCCAACCGACCATTTCAAAGGCAAACCAGAGAGGCCACGGAAGCATCCACTTCGATTTCAGACCTGAGTTCCGCTGCTGAGTGTGAACCAGAGGGAGACATCGCAAAAACAGATACCTTGGGGTTTACCAAATTGTCCCTGGCACAGGAAGTGAATTACCTGTGTCAAGACAGAAGGGACACACTGAGACCCCGGGGGATATCTGGCGGCAAAACCAAAGACACAACTTCAAACGTAATAAAAGAAGACGGTGTCACAAAAGAAGGCAAAACTACTGGCAAAAAACCAACAAGGGGCAGATGGAATCGATTCCAGAATCGGAATCCAGCGCAAACTCCAATGAAGTAGTTAATCTAACTGAGCTGCAATTAACATCGGCAGAGAAACGTATTCTGGGATTAGGACTATCATACAGTCCACCCTGTAACTTCAACTACGCAGATGCGCGCATGGATACTTTCAGGTTTGTGAGAAAATTGAAACTAAACAAATTCCATATATTACAACCTAGAAAGAAAACGACATCTACAATAGATACAGCCATCAACAGCCCCTCACTTTTGACAGCTGGTGACTATAACCTGTTTCAGGATGCTTGGTCCCTCCAAAATGAACAAGACTGTGATATGTCTGCTAGAAATCAAGATTTGTTGGACAGCAGAGGACCTTGTTCAACGCCCTTTAAACCTAAATCTGTATTCCAGCCAATCATGCTGCACGATAACTTAGATGTTTATCAAGATCTAGTAACCAAGGATTTGAAAAAACTGTACATAGCAACGAATAAAGTCCGCCATGGCATTGATAAACAAAATATGTGCTATAAGCAGTTAATGAACAAACTGCAATCAGATAACAACATCATTGTGAAAAGAGCAGATAAAGGTGGAAATGTTGTTGTATGGCCGCGCCAACTGTATATGGAGGAAGCCTTGTTTCAATTGACTGATTCCTCATGCTATAGAAAGAGCAATATCCACGTGGTGAAAGCAGCATGGAATGACCATTATCTCAAATTACTGGCTTGGAAGAGTGCAGGATCTATTACGGATGAGGAATATCGTTTTTTAAAAGAAGAACATCCAGTTATTCCCACTTTTTATCTCATCCCTAAGATTCATAAATGCGTCGATAAACCACCTGGGAGACCCATCATCTCTGCCATTGATAGCATAATGGAGAACACTTCCAAATATGTAGATTATTTTTTACAAGACTGGGTTAAAGGACTGGCATCTTATGTGCAGGACACATCAGACTTTTTACGCAAAATTGAGCATGTGGTGTGGGGTCCTGATATGTTTTTAATAACTCTTGATGTAGCATCTCTCTACACCTCTATTAGGCACTGTGATGGCCTCAAAGCTGTGGAACACTATTTAAATTTGCGTCCAATGCACTACTACATACATAATAAGATGTTGATCTCAATGATATCGGCATGTTTAGAACAGAACTTTTTCATGTTCAGCAACCAGATCTATCAGCAGATCAGGGGAGTCGCAATGGGGGCCTGCTTCTCCCCCAGCTATGCCTGTTTGCATATGGGGCTGTGGGAGGAGCAGGTCCTTATGGGACAAATCAAGGCGATTATGCATGAACATGTGATTGTATATTTACGATACATTGATGACTTATTTATGATTTGGAGGGGCACGAAGTTGGGTGCAGATGAATTTGTGGACACACTCAATAAGAACTGCTATAACTTACAATTCACATCAACCATCAATGCTGAATCAGTGTGTTTCCTGGACGTAGAGGTCTATGTTGAGCAAGATCGCTTAGCCACCAGATTGTTCAGGACGCCAACTGCAGGTAACACGGTCCTGCATGCAACCAGTCATCATCCGCAGCACCTGATACGCAGCATCCCTTATGGTGAGATGCTGCATATCAGGCGGATCTGCAGCACAGATGGTGAATGTGAGGTTGCGCAGGAGGCCTGCAAGCAGAGATTTTTGGCTAGAGGGTATTCTTATGAGATCATACACAGTGCCATTAAAAAAACAAGGGGTATGTCTAGAAGGGAAGCCCTAACACAGAAAATCAAGCAGATACCAGAGAACAATATGTCTAAAGCAATACACCCACGGGTGATACTGACTTTTAATAATCAACATCAGGAACTCAGAAAAATCTTTTACCGTAATTGGAATTTGGTACAGGGAGATCCGGTCATCGGTATGTTAGTTCCAGCTAAGCCTGCATTGACTTTTAGGAAAGCTTTGTCAATGAGCAGTGCCTTGGAGAGCAGCAGCCCAGAGATGCTAGCCCCAACCACTTGTTTGGCACAATGTAAGGGATTCAGGAAGTGTCCTAGTTGTAAGGCATGCAAATTGGGATGCAACAAAACTCAGTACAATAGCCCTTTCAAACCAGACCCTATCACAATCAGTAAGAGGCTGACTTGTAAAACTGAGTTTGCCGTATATGTTCTGGAGTGTCCTTGTGGGTTGAAGTATATTGGCAGCACTAAGCTGCCGGCCCACAAAAGGATACTCCAGCACATAAGGGCAATTAGTGGCAAAGATCAGGCTTACCCAGTCGCGAGGCACTTGAGCTTAAACATGAAAGTAACCCTGCGTATCTCCAGTATTATGTTATCGACACGGTTTTACCGCTTAAACGAGGTGGAAACCGGGAGGCGAAGTTACGCCTCCTAGAAACCCGGTACATATTGGAACTCGATACAAAATATCCTGCAGGGTTAAATGCCAGCGAAGACCTTTTCACATGCTTGTGAAGGCCTAGATTAGTGGGTCAAAGAATATCATGAGGGATCACAATAGTATGGGGCATCAAAATCAGTTGTTTTTTTACATATTTTAGAGATCTAATGTGAGGATTAACAAACTAGGCATGTTGTATGGTCTTACCTCCTCAATAACATATAAAATGTATATAATCACTTTTTACATAATTTTAGAATTAGTTTGCACTTCTTTTAAGAAAATTGAGTTACACATTTGTTTGCACATATTTTAGGCTGACTAGGTGAATTTAATGCAAGGGAAAAATATGATTGACATTCATGTTTGAAGGCCCACTTGGGCATCATGACATAGGATTTAGTTGTCATTTATAGGACAACTTTGCAAAGTTAAAAGCAACTCTATAATGCAAAAGTTTCTTTTTACACACTGTGTGTTTTATAGTAACTGTTTTAGCATTTATAAGCATATTTATTTATATTGATATATTTATTGGCTTATTTATTGTAACATGCATAAAGCTTTGCACATTCAATAGAATTTAACATGCTGCTAAGAGTAACTCTTCAGTTACCATACTTTGCACTTTGACTTCATGTCGTCATTTCCTGCACCATATCACTTTAAAGGTCGCTTGTTTTACTATGCAACACGTCATGTGATCAAGACCCGAGTGGGGGTCGAAACGCGTAATGGCGGATTTGCTGGGCACAAAATAAACTACACCTGATTTGCACCAAGAACCATTGGGTCTGCTTTTCGTCCTTTGTCCGTGTGAGGCGATGGTGGTGGCGAACTTTGTTCATATATATATATATATATATATATATATATCCACAACAGTTAGTTCGCGCAGAAACCCGAGCCACTTTCAATGGCGGGCCATGACGGGGTCGCGAACCCCAAACATCAAACACAATCGTTTCAAAACATCCAAAAAACGATGCCACGGCCGCAAAAGTCCTTTCAAGCGTGATTTATTGCTCAAGCCAAGTCACTCTACGCGTTTCGGAGTTACACCTCCTTGCTCACGAGTAAGAGTGAAATGTAAATCATGGTGTTTTAAACTAATCATGTGACACACCTTAGAGTCATAGACAATAGCCTAAATGGCCTTATTGACTGGGCATGGACTAGAAGGAAATACAAGCGCGTATTGAATTTGTGTTTTGCCATAATTTGGTGTTGGAATATAATGGAACTTGCATTTAGGAGAAAATTAAAACAGTAAGATATTAGTTTGGACATCCTTATGCCCACAAGGGCCTTATTGGTTGCAGGGGTCTTGTTGATATGAGCAACAGATCTATAATGTCTTATTACGCACAGGCGTGTCAACATTATGATGATGTATGTTAGTGACACGTAATAGGCTGGTATTACAGCCATAAGGCAAATAAGGACTTTGCAGCGCTGCCATGTATATTTAGTCTATGTCTCTTTAATAATAGACCGCACACACTGGTGATTTTATATTTTTTCATTTTAAGTTGAATTTTTTTTAACTAACGTTTATTGTTTGAATTTTGAAGTATTTATTATGTATCTCTATTAGTATGCATTTAAATTAATGTAATGCTCTTTTGATCGTGAATGTTTAACTACCATTGATTCTGTTTTCACTGTCTACGACTCTAAGGTGTGTCACATGATTAGTTTAAAACACCATGATTTACATTTCACTCTTACTCGTGAGCAAGGAGGTGTAACTCCGAAACGCGTAGAGTGACTTGGCTTGAGCAATAAATCACGCTTGAAAGGACTTTTGCGGCCGTGGCATCGTTTTTTGGATGTTTTGAAACGATTGTGTTTGATATATATATATATATATATATATATATATTACCTACTGGCGGTCGCCAGTAGGTAGTTATAGTTAGAACCTAGTTTCCATAGGAAAAGCGTTTTTTGATTTGCCAATATGTTTGGCGCCGTTTGACGAATCTTCGCGAAATTTTCAAAACTAATGGCCTGCTCCGGTCAGCTCCTGTCTTGAATGTTTCGGGGTAATTTGTCAAGCGGGGACCGAGAAAAAAGGGGGGTCCCAAAACGCGTTTTCTCCATGTTAATTTTCATGGGAAAATTTAGAGAAAGCTACAGCCCAAACTGCAGAACGGAATTACACCAAATGTGGCAAAAAGGTAGCTCTTGGTTCAGAAAGCGTGCTTTTTTAAAAATGGTGTAAATCCGTTCTGCAGTTCCTGAAACATTCATATTTTAAAAAATTATATATCTGGTGACCGAGGAGGATTTGCAAACCCTCCCGAGCACGAGCTTGACTGTGATTGGCTGCCAACACTTCAAACTCGAAAGTGTTGGCAGCCATCTTGTGACTCGGTTGAACCGAGTCACAAGAAAAAAGGACAAAAAACACGAAAAGGGGGCAGGGTAATAACACCCTTACCCCCTTGGCCTGCTCAGGGGGTCCCACAGGGACCTCCAGGGCCTAAAAAAGCATTTTTTAAAATATTTTCGGGCAGATTCGGGCTGGGTGCGTGAATCCGGTTGAATTTTTTTTTTAAAAACAAAGCGCGGTCGAATTTCTCTGGTTTTGTACGAGTGAAATGTCAGCCTAACTATAACGACCCTGAAACCTATGGTTTTTTCAATGAATTTCTAAGGTTTTTTAAATGCTAATCTCCAACTATAACATCCCTGAAACCTGTGATTTTTTCAGTGAATTTCTAAGGTTTTTCAAATGCTAATCCCTAACTATAACGTCCCTGAAACCTGTGGTTTTTTCTGTGAATTTCTAAGGTTTTTTTAAATGCTAGTCCCTAGCCATAACGTCCCTGAAACCTATGGTTTTTTCAATGAATTTCCAAGGTTTTTTAAATGCTAATCCCTAACTTTAACGTCAAATGTAGTTGGTGACTACATTTAGAAGAATCAAGAGTCACCAGTAGAACATATTTAGCCGAATAGTAACTGCAATACCCATATTAACTGAAAATGTATACTTTACTTATGTTGACTGTAGCCTCCTCAGCTCCGTTTTTGGATCTTGGGTTAACATAGTCTGTAACTAGACCCAAGTTTATAAGTTACACTTTTAAATGTTTTCCAGTGTTTTCTTGTTTTTCTCTCCATTGCAGGTGCGCTATCGGACTCTTCATTAGCATGAGAAAGGTTCTTTGTTTTGCATTAGACTGATAGTAAGGTGCAATGATGAAGATTTGGCAATGAACGTGTAAACGGGACTGTGAGAAAAGTCTCCTGTATCAGGCAGACCATACGAATGATACATTTAAGGACAAGTGGAATTGTAGTTTATTGTGTGGGGCTAAGAAAATAGGGAGTCTACCAGCTCCCAGAGAACTCTGTTGTGGGATTGGTTAATTATTTTTAGGGGTATATTAATAGTGGGGCATTTTTGGAAAATATCTGTTTCAATTTGTGTTCATGACCCTGTCCTGACTTCAAGGAGAGGAGACCTCTTTTTTCTACTCTGCTTATTTTCCTGCCTGGAATGGAAAGGTTCAAACTTGAACACTCTTTCACTTCCCTCCTGAGCCTTAGATGTGGTTCGTATGATGCTGATACCTTTTTCTCCTTTCTCTTAGAAATCGCCTGCCACTTTTAATTCTTCATTTAGAATAGGAAAGTTTCTTTATGGGACTCTTAATTTGGGTATTCTACCTTTGTGGTTGTGGTTAACCTTTTGTTCTTCATAATACTTTACATTTAGATGGCTTGATCATTTTAATATCTATGCTGTGATTATATATTTCCTAAGCGTTTGCCAACTAATTTGATTTGTGATTTGAGTAATTTGCTAGTAAACCTTCATGGTATGGACACCGTAATCCGTCTTTCTTGTGGAGCCAAAATGGTTCCACGGTAATTGAAATGTACCACTCATGTTAGCTCCTGTCATTCATTTCAAGTCGACAAGCAAAGGTCCATACAACCAGTTGGGGTTCCTGAATGATGATTTCACTAAGAGATCCCTGCTCCATTAGAATTGTCTGGAATTTGATTCCTCCCTGCCCTGGCCCTCCTAGATTGTCTGCGGTCACAATAAACTAGTATGAAACACTTTGTGAGTGTGCTGAGGCATCCCCTTTGAAGTACAAGTTGGGTAGGTGGCAGCTCCAACCCAGCCCATCCTGGTAGAGATGGCCCATCCTGCCAATACATAGGGGCCGATTCCGATCTCGGCCGGTAGTGCTCCGAATCGGATTCGGCTTTACCGGATCCGATTCGGAGCCCTGTTTCCCGACCGAATCGTACGCGGGTCCGGCCGAGCGAATACGATGCAAGCGCCCACGAATTCGCCGACCGACTCGTACGCGGCTTCAACACGCTCCGACCGACTCACACGGACCCGACTCGCACCGCGCAATGGAGACGTTCCCCGGCCGGGTAAGTACGATGCGCACCGCAAGCAGTCCGACCGACTCGCGCCGTCCGGCTCGAAAGAGCTGTCGGAGCCGGACTTTGGGGGTCCGCGTCGGACCCCCCTGTATGCGTGGCCGCGCGAGTCGCACACAGGTGGGACCCATGGGTCCCCCCTACCTGTGCATGTACGGCACGATGCGCTTTGCCACGTACACACTGTAGGGGGCGCCCTTTTTCACCTTGCACCCATTGAGTCAATGGGAGCCCGCGTACGCGTTGTACGACCGGCTCCCATTGACTTCAATGGGAGTCCGACCGAATCGAGTCCGATAGCCTACGAACGCATCGTACTCGTCCGGTCGGACTGCCAGAGTCCGATTCGGTCGGAATTCTCTCCGGGTCCGGCTCGGTCGGAGAGATTTCCGGCCCGAATCGGAATCGGCCCCTTAGTATAATATATAGACCGTTTTCATTAGGATCATATTTGAAATGGGTTTTATTACATCGGTGATGAGGATAAACCAGTTACTATGATTGTTGTCTTTATCACCCCTGTATCTATGAGATATGTATGTACCCTTCGATTTTTACTATAAGCATATAAATTTATACAAAAAAAAGAAATACACCCTACTTTGTTTCTTCTGTTCTGAGAGATTAATTCATTATTAAGTTATTGTATTCAAGTTGGAAACTAATTTGTTAGGATGCGAATACTTGAGCATTCATAAACATTGTTTAAAGAAATGAAATTGATGGTAAATAAAATCCGTTGTAGGCACGTTTACCTGACAACTTCTATTATCCAGGCCCACAAGGGTATACAGGGTAACCCAGTTCCTACAAACTTTATTAAAGTGGCATTTTCAGAACTGTCTGAAAATCTACTTTTTCAGTGAAAGAGGGTTTTAAATTACAATTATTTAGAGACCAAATTCGACATTCCTACCTACTCCAAATCAAAAGTCATCACTTATTAAATGTAATAAGATAACCCAATGTCATCCGGTGGGAGAGATAGGCCTTGCAGTAGTGAAAAACAAAATGTAAAAGATTTTCATTACTAGGACACGTAAAATTAAAAAGTACAAGTCCAACTTTTTAACTACAATGCACCCTGCCCCAAGGGCTGTTTAAGGCCTTCCCTAGGGGTGACTTGAATATATTAAAAAGGAAGTTTTAGGCCTGGTGAAAGGTTTATTTTGCCAAGTCAAAATGGCAGTTTAAAATTGAAAGCACAGGCTGCAAATGGCAGGCCTGAGACAGGTTTTTAAAGGGCTACTTAAGTGGGTGGCACAATAAGTGCTGCAGGCCCACTTGTAGCATTTAATTTACAGGCCCTGGCTACATGTAGTACCACTTGACTAGGGACTTACAAATACATAAAATGTGGCAATTGGGTGAAAGCCAATTTCACCATGTTTAAAGGAGAGAACGCAAGCACTTTAGCACTGGTTAGCAGTGGTTAAGTGCACAGACTCCCATGGCCAGCAAAAACGAGATAAACCCGCCATGCTCAAATGTTCCTTTTAAATACATATAAGTCACCCCTAGGGTAGGCCCTAAACAGCCTGAAGGGCAGGGTGCAATGTTTTTAAAAAGTAGGACATGTAATTTTAAGTTTTACATGTTCTGGTAGGGAAAACTCCTAAATTAGTCTTTCACTACTGCAAGACCTACCTCCCCCATAGGATTACATTGGAGTAACCTTTTTTTTTTTTTTGTCCTCATTCACCGCCAACCTCACTACACTTCGCACCCAGAGAAAAAGTAGGGAGTTAAAGAAAGGACCCGCCTACTAATATCAAACGTGCATGGGTGCCAGTGAATACCGGGTGAGATAACTCTTCTACATAGCTCCAAGAACAAGATGGCAATCATCCGGACACTTCCCGAAGGGAACCGGAAGTGACCCGACTTGACCAAGAGAGCATTGAGGCAGCATAATCATAGGACACGGGGAAAAAAAAACCAAAAAAAAAAAAAACCCTAATCGCTGTCCACTGAGCCCAAACCCACTCGCAGTAAATCCCAGAAAGCTGTCCTCTTCTTGCTGCAGGTTCTAGCCAGATCCAACTTGGAAACCTCAAACACTGAGGAAAGCCAGTCCGCAAAGGAAGGAGGCATGGATTCGGTCCATCTTTTACAGATTTGTCTTCTAGCCAACAAAATAGCATAAAAAAGCAGCAATCTGGATGGACCGGAAACTTGATATGTGAAGCCAAAGATGATCAAAGAGAGGTCAATGTGCAGAGGGTAACCCAAAATGTTGGCCAAGTAATTTTCAACACTGGCCCAGAATGAAACCAGGGCAGGGCAGTCTTTAAACATATGGATATCTGAAGCTAGAGCCAGTCCACATTTCTTACAGCAGACTGGTGACCCCTTAGTAAATTTAGAAAGTTTTTGGGGAGAGAAATAAGCCCTATGGATGGTAAAAAGGTGGTTCCTCTTCAGCCAAGCTGGTTTAACTGCCTCATACAAAATCTTACAGGAATTCTGCCAAAGGTCATTGCAGTTATAAGCAGGTAAGGAGTCGCCCCACAGTTCTGTAGCCAAATTGAATTCCCCATCTACAGCTTCAATTAGGGCTTGATACCAAAAGGAGACCTCCTTCTTCCCGGCTGACCTACTCACAAGCTGATGTTCCAAAAAACAACCTCCTCCTACTGGGTACTTATGAGATAGCTGGGATTGAACCCAGATTTTCAGAAATTTAAACCTTGAAAGGCCGTCCCCCACTCTACCTCTGAGTTGCTCCCAAGAAAGAAGACAGCCATCTTGAACCAGATCCCCCCAAACTACCAAACCTGCTTTTTTTAAAGGCATTGCCATCCTGTCTCTCAGGCACTCCGGGCCACCAGGAGATTCCCAAAGGGGCGCTGAGCTAGAGAAATAAGAGAGCTTGACTGTTACCCTGAAAAGAGCCCAGGTTTTAGCAAGGCCTTGCAAGACCTTTAGCTTGACCTTCTTGAAGAACTTGGGGTCACCAAATTTAAATAAAAAACCCTCCACAGGTAAATTGGCCCCCCTAAGCATGGCGAGGAACATTGCCCCAGCGCCAGTACTAACCGGCATTTTCAAGAGCATGCGTGAGTGTGTAAACTGAAAGGCCCAGGCATAAAACAAAAGACCTGGTAAGGCTATGCCGCCTTTCTCCCTCCTCCGCCTCAACTTGATCCACGCTATTCTCGAAGATTTATAAGCCCACACGAAGGAGTTGATATCCCGCTGTAGCTTATTGATGGCGGATTTTTCGAAGTGAAGATGAATACAATTAAAAAGAAAGGTGATCTTTGGGAGTATTGACATCTTCACGAGGTTGACTCTCCCAAGAATAGATAAAGGGAGGTGAACCCATGATTTCAACTGCCTCCGGATTTCTCTTGCTACCCGGCTCAAATTGATCCCCGAAATCTTGGAAATCTCTTGGGCTATGCTAATCCCCAAGTATCTCATTTTAGAGCTAATCTGGTGCTGATGCTGAGGCCCCTCAAGATTCCAGGCCATAACCTCTGTCTTTGAGGCATTAATCTCATAACCTGACACAAGACCAAATTCCTGTGCCTGCTGAATTACTGCTGGAAGTGCTGTTTGCAAGTTCATCGACAGAATTAAAATATCGTCGGCGTAAAGTGCAACCTTCCTCTCCCACTCTCCATACTTAAACGACTGGATGTTACCATCGTCCCTAAGCCGTTGAGCAAAGGGCTCGATATATAAATCAAAAAGGAGAGGGGAGAGTGGACAGCCCTGCCTGGTCCCCCTCGTAATCTTAAAGGGGTCGGTAGTATTACCATTAACAGACAGTCTGGCAGTTGGTTCCTGATAAATCAGCTGGACAGTGCGGCGAAACTTTTCCCCAAGGTTAAATTTCACCAGGGTTTCTGTCAAGTAGGTCCAATTCACCCTATCGAACGCCTTAGTGGCGTCGAGAGTCATAGCTGCTAGAGGGAGTGAATAAGTAGAAGCCAGATCAATTGCTCCAATGAAATCATAAGTAAGATCTGATAGATGACGCCCTTTGACAAACCCCTTCTGGTCCAAATGAAGGATATCCCCTACCATCTGACCCAGTCTAGCAGCTAATATTGAGGCGAAGATCTTGTAGTCGGCATTTAAAAGTGAAATGGGCCTATATGAGCCGCAACTAGAGGGGTCTTTACCAGGCTTCAAAATCAATATAATTATGGCATCGTTCCAAGAGGCTGGGAGGAAATCTCTTACATACCAGGCTCATGCGCAGGTGGGAAGCCAGTAAAATCGCCCACTTTGAGTATGGAGAAGGGGCAGGTAAGCTCCTTGCTTGGAAAACTAAATCAGATCGGGCAAGGAACTATGTTAAGGGAATCTCTATCGGGGGTGTGACTTTATCCTCAGACGAAGAAATCTGTGAAGTATTTCAGATTTTCTTCCAGGATATCTATCAAGAGGACAAAAGGGTAGATAACTCTATCGCTAAGAGCTGGCTGGATAACATTTCTCTTCCCTCTTTGAATCCCGATCAGCGGGAATATCTAGATCGAGAATTCACCCAGGAGGAGGTCAGGGGGGCCATTCTACAGAGTCGAAACGGGAAAGCTGTGGGTCCAGATGGGCTCCCAGCGGAGCTTTATAGACATCTGAGCGATATTATCGTTCCGATCCTGACGAGGCTATTCAATTGGAGTAACCTTATTACATTTAATAAGCTATAACTTCTAAATGGGAACTGTGAGGGGCTAGCTCAGTATATGATGTTCACTTATATAAGTGGACAACTTGCACTGATCCAGACAACCCTTATGGAGATTTTAGTGGTCTTAGACAACCTTAGAAAGCTCTCTAAATAGTAGCTGTGGGGCGCAACCTGCAGGCTTAGTCCAGAAGGAGCGTAAAGCAGCTTGTTTTACCAGAACATAATCTTATAGGTATAGATTAAGTGAAAAAGAACCACACAGTGTATTTATAAAATTATGTATTTATTATAAGACACATACAGATATCTCCTACCCGGAGATATACAAAATGCACACAATACTTTGTAATAGAAACAGGTAAGTAGCACAGAATACACAGTGGTCCCAGGTGGAGACCAAACCATATACTAAAATAGTGGTATGTGAACCACGACTCGAGTCAAGACAACGCTCAGAGGACGTAGAACTGCCGGGGACCAAAGGAACCACCCAAGGTGAGTATCTAGGAGCCCCACGGAGGTCGTGTGCAGTGTGGGAACACGACTGCGTTCTCCGTACAAATCAACATGTAAGTCGCTGTTGCAATTTTAAAGAAAGAAGACCCTTCCCAGTGGACCCTGAAGCAACCCCGTGGAAGACAAGAGGTTGGAGAGCCACCCCACCTGTGGATACCCTTGGAACCAGGTTACCTGCACCAGGGAAGCCGGGTGCATAGGTGTGAAGTGGCATCGGAAAAGGTCATCATACTCAATGGGAGACTTCAGGAAGATGCCGCTGCTGGAGAAGGTGCAAGTGTCCGGTGGAACCCAAAAGTGGATTCAAGGTGGAGAGTACCTGCAAGCAGAGGGGGCAGAGTCTAGGTCACTTGGGGGTGACCAAGGGGCACAGAACATGAGTGCCCACCGATGTCGGGTGTTACAGGAAAGACGACGGTGACCTTGGAGCTGCAGCTGTGAGGATCAGGCGATGCTGTGGGAGACCAGGAGCCATTCACAAGCTGTCCCATGTCGGAAGTCAAGAGTTGAGGGATCGGTGTCCGTCGGGAGCAACAAACAAGCCTTGGCAACTGTAAAACAACGTGGTAAGCGAAGAAGGTACAGTATCGGGACCAGCAAGGTCCAGGAGACTCACCACAAATAGGGGAGTCAGGGCAGGCCCGAGCAATCTTCAGTACGTCAATACCACAGGTAGTATCCCAAGATGCTTTGCAGCATCACACCATCCAGTCAAGCCACCTCCTCGTAGGTGATTTTCCATTAGGCAGCGATGCTCCCAGGCCTTGGCGAGATGACCATGAATCCCAGGCTTGTATCATCGCTCAATGTATCCTCTTCTCCCTGAGCCTAACTCCTAAAACAAAGACATTATTCCAGCTAACAAGGATGAATTTTCCACCTGCAACCGAAACATGAGAAAGAACAAATCCAAAATGCGAGAGCTTCCAGGGAAAATGCATTTCAGGCCTACAGAAATCGGCCAACATAAGAAATAGAACACAGGCTTCACAAAATTACATATAAATTAACACTTTTTACTGAGCACTTCTATATCATCACGTTACATAAACACATCAAATATGTGACTAATTGTCAGCAACATACACAATTTCTGCATGTTAATGTTTTCAGCTAAACAGGTATGAATTTCATGTTTATATGAAAATATCCCTAATACACCACAATTCACGTTATTACAGTTCACGTTCTACTGTCCCAGATTAATACGACAAATGATTATATGCGGTTGCGGTCTACTCATGATTATTATGCACCCCTACAAATGGAAAATGAAATTTGAGCTACATCAGTCGACAAAAAGTACAGACCTCTTAAGCCTCCCAACTTCTGGGTCCGGTGACGGTTAAAAGTGGTAGACTGTGTTTTACCCGGTGCAGAGAGAGAATATCGAATCACAAACATCGAGTTGCACAAATATCGAGTTGCAAATATCGTGGGTCAGAAATATTGACAGCAAGAATATCGTGGTCAAGAATATCAACTTAAGGTAAGTAATATCGATTTTAAAAATATCTAAGGGGCCCATTACGATACCCGGCGTAAATAAATCCGCCAGGCATGGAAGCGGCAAAAATCCGCCCGCACACACCGCCTGAACACCGACCACGCCATTACGATTACACAAACCGAAAACCGCCATCGGCGGAAAAATCACACAAAATACCGCCCGCCAACGTCCGAGTCGGAGTCAAACCGCCCGCCACGGACGGAAACACGCACGACAACACAAAACCGCCCGCCCTCACGGCTGACACACCGCACGTGAAATTACGATCGCACCGACATGAGCGCGGAAAACCACAAATATACCGCCCGCCAGCGCAAACAACGCCGATGAGAATCGACACGGCAGAAGCCATGGCGCCAACGTACCTGCACAGAAACCATCCGCACACAAAACCAATAGCACACAACATGGCCAACAAGTCCACACAGCAAGGCACGCAAAAATTACACAAGCACAGTACACATCCCGAAAACACCCCCCGGACAAACAAAAAATACAAAGGCCAGAACCCCAGACACAACACACCTGAAAACAACAGACCATGAGGACACACCCACATAGGTGAGTACAAAAGCAGCACTCCCACAGACCACAACCCCTTGCTACATTGCAAACCAGAGAGGAGAGGAGAGGACACAGTGACACAGCAAGGACAGCAGCACACCACAGAAACGCACACATCACAACCACCACCACCACCACCACCACCAAACACCGGCACCACAAACCCCCTGCACATTACACAACACACACCGCACCAGCACCACAAACACCATGGCACCACAAAGAATGCCCAAGTACACGCCCATTGAGCTGACGGTCATGGTCGACGAGATCATCAAGGTGTACCCACAAATCTATGGGAACATGGTCCAGCACACACCACTAGCCACCAGAAACAGAATGTGGAACCGGATCGTAGACCAGGTCAATGCAGTCGGGACCCTGCCCAGGAACAGAGGTGAAATAAACAAACGTTGGAATGACGTAAAGAGCCTGGTCAAGAAGAAGGAGGGCAAAAACAGAGAGCTGGCTGCCGTCACTGGCGGAGGGAATCCCGCGCTCTTTAAGACCTTCAAAGCGTGGGAGGAGAAGGTGCGAGTCGTAATACATCCGGAGATCCTCGCCGGATTAGCAGGGAGAGTGGAGGCTGGTAAGTACAAACTAATGTATACCAGCACACCGCTATGTACTCACATGCGCAACTACCATGCCACAGCTCCCAGGGACAAACACCCCCATGTCCAGCACACAATACACAACACATCACACACACATGCAACAGACACCACCACACACAGCCCAAACCGAACAACTGTAAGATGCGTGGGGACATGTGTACACTCAGCCAGCCACGTAACCACCAATAGGTCCCCAAACATGCCAGAAGCGCCACAACGAGCACCCACCACACCCATGTGTCCGCCACAGCTGCACTAACCGACAAGTAACAGGTAAGTGGCAGGAACACAAAGTGCAGTGGGTGGGAGGGTGGACAGCCCAAGTACAACACACACCAGGCCCCAGTCCCACAGCACAGCAAGGAGGAGCATCCCCCACACCCCACAGCCACGTGTCAGCCACCGCAGTGCACAACGACAGCCGAAAGGCAGACATCACGGTCCACAGCAATCGGTGTCAGTGGGTGTCCAGCCACCCCCACGACCCACAACACCCCCCACCCCCACAGACCTGCAACATGGAGCACCCCCGCTTAGAGCCATGTGGCATCCAGTACAGTGCACGCACGAACAACTTGCAGGTGGGAAACTGGACAGGGCTGGATTACTGGAGGCATGAGGACCATAACACGACCAACACATGGGACATGTCACGTAGCAGACGAACACGCAGCACCGCCCACCGTCACGAACAAGTGAACAATGTGCACACGGACATGAACAACAGACTCACACCCCACATGACCCATCACAGACATAGCAACACCCAAGGAGCCACGTCTGCATGCACAAGCCACACTGAATATAGTCCCACACGGCAGCCACTGTGCAACTCATCACACACAACCGAAACACCATTGAAGTCCTGTCCATGTAGCCCCTACTGCCTGTCAACCACACACCCCACAACTACGCCTATGTAAGACAAACAACACTAGACGCAACAGAGCGGAACAACATAAATGCACACGAACACCACTGAACCCATCAAACTCACAGACACACCATGCACATACAACATACCATCCATCCCATCCGTCAGCCCCAGTCACATGAAAGGCATGTCATCCGCACAGCTGCCACACATACAGCAGTCACGCTAAGATACATGCCCATGACCAACCATGTGCCAGAAGTCAATGAAGCGCACGACACACTGTGAGCAACAACACACAACATGGGCCACACCCCCCCGAGCACTGCAGTGATGCACATGGCACAGGGCAGCACGCACACCAAGGAGATGGGACAACTGCAATACGTTGGCTGGCACACAACCATCACTCACACATAACGATGCGTCCAATGCCATGTCCAGTAATCACAACAGACAGCAAATATGCAGGCCATGTCAAGCATGCACACACCTCAAACCATGCACTGTCATGCTGCCACAACACATGTCACGTTCGGCACCCATGGCTCACAGCATGTACCCAAAAGCATATCCCCTCCCAAATGCGAATCTGGGGCATGGCCCCCATGTTGCCATATGCGTTCCTAAGCGTTCCATTTGAACCCCAAAAGCATATTCCCTCCCAAATGCGAATCTGGGGCATGGCCCCCATGTTGCCATATGCGTTCCTAAGCGTTCCATTTGAACCCCAAAAGCATATTCCCTCCCAAATGCGAATCTGGGGCATGGCCCCCATGTTGCCATATGCGTTCCTAAGCGTTCCATTTAAACCCCAAAAGCATATTCCCTCCCAAATGCGAATCTGGGGCATGGCCCCCATGTTGCCATATGCGTTCCTAAGCGTTCCATTTGAACCCCAAAAGCATATTCCCTCCCAAATGCCAATCTGGGGCATGGCCCCCATGTTGCCATATGCGTTCCTAAGCGTCCCATCTGAACACCAAAAGCAAAGTACAAACCAGACCCAGGATGGGCCAGGAGCCCGCATACACCAGAGTCACAATAAGTAGGGGCACAGCAACACACCCATCGGCATGGCCAATCCGTCCCATGCCACATGTGCACAGCACACAGTCCCATTGCCAAGCACACACAACTACAGATGCTACAGCCACACACACGCCTCCGGGAAACCCATGTACGAGATTGCAAGGACTGTTAATGTCAGACGACAACTACATACTTCGCCAGGTGCAACACAATAACAAATCTCATTCTCTCCACAGGTGACGAACTGCTGGATGCTGGGGATGGAGCCAGCAGCCAGCACAGCCAGCCTACAAGCCCCCAACGAGGACACACGGATCTGGAGGATCTGTCCTCCTCTTCGGACACGGACCACCAAGCAGGCCCATCTGGTGTGGCAGGGCCCAGCCGCTCCCCAGGACCCCTCCTACCCACCAACCCATCATCCAGGGCTGCTGAACATTCCCAGCCCCCTGCTGCCACTGTCGTTGCGGCCACACCCACGGTCATTGCGGCCACACCCACGGTCATTGCGGCCACTACCATTGCCGCAACCGCCACCATCGCCGCACCGACCACCACCGCCGCCACCACCACCACGTCTTCGCTGGCACCAGCCCCAGCGCAGGTGGTGGCCCGGCCGACTGGATCCACCCTGGGAGCCACAGCGAGGACCGTGGTGAGCAATGTGGCTAGTGGGCAGGCCGGTGGCAGCAGGACTGGTAGGAGGAGCAGGGTCAGGGAAACGCCAGCCTCCCCTGGGAGCCATGCCCTGCCTCAAATGGCCAGAGTCCTTGGGGCCTATGAAGAGGCCCAAGGACAATGGGTCCGGTCTGCTTCAGACACGCGTGAGGTGCTGGGGGTGCTGAGGTCCATGGACGCCCGTATGGGCCAAATCGTGGACCTCATGGGCCAGCTGGTGGTGGCGGTGAGGTCACAGCCAGGGACAGCAGCTCCCCTCCGCCACCACCTGCCGGGGCGCAGGGTGGAGCAGCAGTGTCCAGTTCCCCTGCGTCCACAGCCAGTGAGCACACCTCAACCACCAGCATGTCGCAAGCAGGCACCCCCTCGCAAACGTGGAAGGGGCCGTCCGAAGTGGAAACAGATCTCCCGGGAGGACTTCGCACGCTCCAAACGCAAGTGAGGCAGCCAGCCAGCCTTCCGCCAGCCTTCCTTGACCAGCCACTGCATTGACTTGGACTACGATCCCACTCCACACAGCCATCTGGATGGCATGTGTGTGTTGGACTATGGACATAGAACCAGTGGGTACACCCTGATCATCACGCAGCCATGACCGACAGCTCATTGTCACTGCACGCACCACTTTTGTCATCACCTTACACACAATCACATGTCACAGTTTGTAATAAATGCACCTTTTTCACTAACTGCTGTTTGTGCCCTGTGTTTTATTTGTACGGAATACAACGGCCACCTTGGGCGGAAAGGCACCTGATGCGTGGCATGGCAATTGAATCCGGAGGACCTGTAGGGACCTAGGGGTGGGAGACAGAACAGGAGCACATTCAATGAGTGTGTCACACACCCATCACACAGTACATGTCAGTAACTACAAGCAATGTACACACATCGCACAGAGCAATAGGGCACAATGCCACAGCCACCAACAGTGGCATACTACCCTGGCCATGGAGCGTTGACACACAGCACGCAGTGAACAAACGGCCACCCTGACACAGCACACACACACCTGCACAGATACAGCCACATCAGCCGTCGTACATGGACACTCACCGTCAAGTGAAGTAGCGGGCGATGAGCTGCTGCCGCACATTACCAGCTTCCTCCTCTCCGCTGTCCTCCTCACTCGAGCTGTCCTGGTCTGCGGGCTGGGGCCCTGGTTGATCTCCGTCATCCACGATGAGGGGGATCTGCTTCCGAATGGCCAGATTGTGCAGCATGCAGCACGCCACCACTATCTGGCACACCTTCTGTGGGGAGTACGCCAGCGCACCTCCGGTGCGGTCCAGGCACCTGAACCTGGACTTGAGGAGGCCAAAGGTACGCTCGACCACACGTCTGGTCCTCCCATGTGCCTCATTGTAGCGATCGTCTGCTGGGGTGCGAGGATTCCTCAATGGACTGAGCAGCCATGCCCCATTCGGGCACGCAGAGTCACCTGGGTGTGAGGGACACAGAGAACCGTTGCTAATCCAACTGGACAGGGGACAGCATCGCACAGCCAGCACGCTACACCACTCCACATACTCACCGACAATACAGGCACGATCCTGTTGCATATTGGACATCAGTCGTGGCAAGATGATGTTGCGCATTATGTGTGCGTCATGGGCCGAGCCTGGGAACTTTGCACACGTGGGTGATCACCATGTCCGCAAGGCACACCACTTGCACATTCAGGGAGTGCGTGTGCTTCCTGTTGCGGTACAGGTGCTCAGTGGCCTGTGGTGGAACAAGGCCGACATGTGTGCAGTCAATGGCTCCAACGACGTGTGGGATTCTGCCAAGGGCATAGAATGCACCCTTCACTGCCGCCAATTCACGAGCCCTGGGGAAGCGGATGTACCTGTTCCGGTACAGCATCATGGCTGCCAGTACATCCCTCAGCACCTTGCTGAACATGGGCTGGGACATCCCTCCTCCAATGCCCACTGTGTGCTGGAATGACCCAGTGGCGAAGAAATGCATGGAGGCCATCACCTTAGCCGTGGGGGTGACAGCAGTCGGATATACCCTGCGGGGACGGAGATGGGGTTCTAACATGGCACACAGTCGATGCAGGGTTGGCCTGTCCAGCCGAAACTTCCTAATAACCTCTGTATCGTCCATGTCCGCCAGCAATTGGTATGGGCGGTCAATGTTCGGTCTCCGCCTAGGGACAATGGCAGAGGACACATGTCAAAGCAACACGACACATGGCAATTTCGCATACACATCACTGACATGACTGAGCAAGCACATGAGCCACAGCCCAGCTGTCAAGCTGGGACGGCACGGCCACAATACACTTACACAGGTCTCCCAACAATGGCAATGGCTAGTGATACAAACCACTGCCATGTGCATGCACATGGGGATCTAGGCCCCAATGACTTGCGGGGCGTGCTGATGGGGACTGACTGCATATCCGTCAAGCGGCAACGCCACGGCAACATGAATGTCTGCTGAGCATGGAACTGCTTCCGCGGCTGGATGAGTATGGCACACGACGACAACGATGTGTGCACAGGCTGAGCGGCCAAAACAAGTGGGACCTGTGGCACGAGGGGATATGAGACAGTAGTAGGTGTCAGCACTGCACCCTATGTACAGCACTGTACGGATCACACCTCCCGAAACATTGACAGGTGTCCACATTGACAGCCCCATGCCAAGACGGCTGTGTGCTTGCAGTCACACGTCACAGGTGAGAGGTTACATTGCACGTGCCAGGTGGCAGACGTACATAGTGGGAGCTGGCATGTGTGTGCATGTGTCTCCTGTTCAGGTTCCACCAGATGGGCGCTGACTCTGTACTGACCATTGGACACAGCATGTTCCGTGGAAGGCTTGTGTGTGTGGGATGGTGGCACTGGATGTGCCTCCGTTGGGTGGGGGGCATGCACAGGGCGGGTACGTCGATGATAGCGCATTGTTGGTCACGGTGGGTGCACCAACTAAGATGTGTTGCCCTGTGTTCAATTCCTATGTCCGCATGATGATGGACTGTAGATGTGGGCAGACTACACATTGGTCGATGTGCTGTCTATATGCATGTGCCTTCACACCAGGCACAGCTGCCCCTGCACATGTGACCCCTGCTGGACTCGCTGCTGGGTCTGTGGAGCTGATGCACCTTCTGCGCGTGGGGCGGACAGCTCTCCTCACTTCCCTCATTGCGCATGTCATGACTTTGCCGCAGGTGACATGGATCATGGAGGGCCCACATGTACGCGTGGGTAGGCTACACATGATTGTACACTGGTCGCCACCCCCAGTCAGTGTTTCGAATGGGAAGGTTGTCGTGCTGGTGGTATGTTCGATGTGGCGGATGGGCGGGCCTAGGTGCGGGCTTACATTCCGGACATGGGGGTAGTTGGATTGGCGACTAGTTGCAGTACACACGGGACACGTCTCTTCCTTTCCACATCTGGGTCATCCCTTGTACTAACTGACAGTGATACAGTCATCTTCGCCCCAGCCCTCATGTCCTCCCCCTCGCTCCCCCAATATGCATGCTCACCTGCGAGGCTAGCGCTTGCACAGGCAGCCCCAAGCTCGCACCAGAGAGGGCAAGGAGTGTATGTGTGGGTCCAGTTGCACGAGTGGGCTGTCTCAGGGTATGATGTGTGGCGGGACGCCGTCCACCTGCGTGGTGCCCCAAATGGAGACCCGGCCTGCATGGACTATGCATCACAGTCTTCGCCTTCTGGATCCGCCACCTGCGACACCCAGTGGCTGTGGCTGCCCTTGCGGCCAGGCCGCGTCCGTCTGTGGCTGATGGCCCACACATTCACTCTTTGGCCTCTCTGGGGAGGGCTCGGGGTGGTGGCGCACGCGCTTGCACTTAGTCGCAATGGCATGTGGCGTGGTTGGTATGATGGGCAATGGATGGGATGGTGCGAGCCACCTCCCGTGACGTCAGTGCTGCTCGTGCTGTGGTGCGTCCCCCTACACTTCCATTTGACTTGTGCCATGCTAGACGTTGAGGTTCTATTGCCTGCGTGATATGAGCAGGAGGAGCGCGAGGAGACCTCTCACACACCATGCTCCACTGCCATCCCGTGCCCTGTATCGCCTGTGCGGATTGACTATGTCGGGGTTACACCTGGTCGACTGGGGCTGTGTGTGCCTTGTCAAGGGGCATGGCGGGCGCACAACAGGATCCAGCTTGTCCACAGAGGGTGGGCTGAGGTGCGCCTGGTACCGCTTTGTACGTGTGCCCGGCTGCTGTGCACACACGTGTTCACTCCCCCGACAGGTGTCCTCTCACAATGCCCAGGGAAGCGGTGGTGTACTGTTCATGACCCCTCCCAACACGGCGTGCTCCAACTTGGCATGTGCGCATCTACCCTTCGCACCCACCCACCTGAGCACTGCGTCCATACGACTTCACACGACACATGTGTGTCTTCCACAGTAGTGCTACTCATTTGCGTTGACATCCAATACCAGTGGACTACATGGTCATGTCACGACTGCCGTATACTTCACATACTCTCATCCTCTCTCATTCGTACTTGTGAAATGAGTCAGCGGAGACAGTTTTGGTTTCAAACATTATATTGAGTCTTCTGTCCTCTGTGATGCAGTATAGTGGACACTACTGGCAGCGGAATACATGTTGAGGATATACTGAGCATGATTGCAAATGGGATAGGGTGTGGGGTTACATGTGATTGGCTGTTGCATGTGGGATGTGGGCTTCAGAGTGACATCTGCTTGGCCAAGGCTGTGCTAATGTACATTTACGTATAGCTGCGGAGCTGCGGACTTTGACACAGACGGTATACATGTAGCCTACCAGACCGCTTGGCATCATGGGCACAGTCCATCTCAGTTCCATGTGACAGGTTTACTGCGGTTGTTCCTCAAGCACGCGTGCATGTGAGATGACATCAGGGCATGTGCTTGCGTGCATGCAGCGGCGTGCCACTTGTTGTTGCACTGTGGTGGTTACTGGACATGTCACAGTCACTGGGGTCGTGTTGTTGTTGTATGCACTTGTCGTCCATGCAAAGGTCCTGGTATGGGATTCCCGGGCGGGGGTGGGAGGGGTGCAGCACCCACAGACTCCAGGCGACCTATTCATGTCCACTGAGCGGTGTGTGTGTCCATGGGCGCTGGATCCATGTCGTGTCCTGGTTGTTTGTGCAGTTCCGTCCATGTGGGTGCGATACACAGAGCCCATGCCACTGCCTCCCACGATGCATGCGGTGTTCCTGGATGTGATGGGGAACAGTGTGCATGTCCCGGTCATATCCGATGTCATGGCGATGTCGTTGATGGTGTGGTTACAGTTGCCGGTCGTTTGGTATGGCTGTTGTGGTGGTGACTGGCCAGTCCGTGCGGAAGCTAAGCATGGGTGCGGGGTTGGACATCATAGGTCACTCGGGGAACCTGCGTTGTGGTCAGACGAATTGACAGGTTGTCAGGTATGCGATGCCGTCCAGCAGGGCTTCCATGTCATTGGTGGTGTACATGTTTGCCAGCCAATGTAGCCGATGGTGGCTGTCAAGGTGTTGTTCGTAAGTTGTCCCTTGGAGGACCATGATGGGGCATGCTGGGTGACATTCGATGTAGCTGTTCTCGATGATCCGTCGTGTGGAGGCACAGTGGTCCCATTTCAGTGCGGGTGCGATGTTGGCCACATACGCCATGCCCCCATAGGCAGAGCAGGCCCTGTCGTGTGCGTCCAGAGGGAGGAGTAGTGGTAGCAGGTCCGCCTTCAGACATGCCGGGTTGGAGAGGCATATCTCGACGGGATGCTGGTATGGACACCTCCGACAGTAGAAGACGGGCATGACGCAGCTGAACAATGTGATGCGGTAAGTCAGTCGGTAACTTACGTTCAGCAGGGACAGGAGATCGCATCCCAATGTATGGAACAGGTTGGTTTTGTACAGCTTGAGCTGTTCGGCGTAGTTGGGTAGGTGTGTTGCGGTTGCCATTTCCCAGCGGTGCGTTGTGGTGGCGTGCTCCGGCTGTGTGTGCAGTCTGCAATGTGCACGCTCCGAGGTTGCTGTGAGCTCTGTGTAGTCGTAGGGAGACAGGACTTGTGTTCTGTTTGCTTGTTTGGAGGACACGGGCCCTCTTCCCACATGCTTCTCAGACAGTTCAAGGTCAGTGATGTGTGACTCCTTCCAATTAACTTGCATGTGGCCGACATGGGGGAGTGTTTTCTTCTTTCTTCCCCGTCCGTTGTGTGCTTCTGTGATATGCGCTATCTGCCCTGTGGTCGGTCTCCTCGGCATGCCTGTGTTGGTCTATTCTTGGACAATGGCTGTATTCACCGGCTTCTGTCGTAGGGCTGTGGTTTCGGAGTTGGAATGGAAGGTCATTCAGTGCTGTCTGCTCTCCCTTGTGTGGGCGGCAGGCTGCCTTTCCGCTCTGCGTTGGGCCTTGTGTGTGAATGTTATTCTTGGGCCACCTGTTGTCGGTCCCCGGGCTCTTTGGTGTTCCGTTTTATATGTCTTGTTCATATGTGCAGGGTGGTATGGGTGTTTCAGTGTGGTACTGGCGTTCCTCTTCCCGAAGGGGCCCTGCTTCTCCTAGTTGGTGTTGCCGCCGCTGTGTGCTTCGCCATGTTTGTTACACTGGGGTGTGTCCTGCTGTTGCGTGACTTCACTGACATGTGTGCGTCGGTTGTGTGGCGTTGGGTGTTGTCCGTGAATTGGGCGTTGGGGACATGTCTGTGGCAGGCCTGTCACGTGTCATGTGCGTTCGGGGTGGGGCTGATGTGTGTGCTGCTTGGTTGTGTCCCTGTGTCTGTGTCCGACGCATGCATGGGGCTGCGGTTGGCCTCTGCGTTGTGCGCATGTGTGGCGGCGTCATCGGCGCTTTGGGGCCGTGACGGGGTGGTTGGTTCCTAGTCCCAGGTGGTGTGTACACATGTGTTCCGCGATGTTACGATTTGGCCTGTGTGTCATATGTGGATGCAATGGTGGATGTGTTGTGTACACGCGCTGGTGGGGGTTGTCCGCTTTTTCCGCCCTTGCACTGTGTGCGCTGTTTGCGTGCACTTGTTGTGTGTGTGCCTACCTGCGTCTCCGCGGTACGTTGCGTCCTTGGTGGTGCATCAGCAGAAGCATGGGGAGGGCCTGCAGTGCTGGATTCATGCTCGGGGAGCCGCTTCTTCGTTGTCCGTGCTCGGCATCCGTGTTACCGCTTCGGTTTGTCGTACGGTATCTCTTGGCCGTGGGAGCCGTTTGTTTGCGGCATCGTAATTTATGCGCCGGGCGGGACGTGTTTCGTCGGACGGTGTGTGTCAGTTAGCTGCGCCGCTACGTGTACGGGCGCACTTTGATGGCGGATGGTGTTGCTGGCTTGCCGGCGGTGTTTGGCCTACTTTTCGCATCATAATTGGGCGGGCGTGTGGACTGCTGCGTGCCAGCGGTAACTGGTGCTTTTTGCATCCGCCAGCACGGCGGTGGTGCTTCCGCCCGCCATCGTAATGTGCCCCTAAGTGTTTAATATCATTTGCAAAAATATCGTTTTTAAAACTATTGTTTGTTTATTAATGTTTTTTAGTGTGTATTTTATATGTAAGTGTTGTATGTTTTTTTGTATAAGAATTGTTTGTATTTTTAATGTATATATATTTAATATATGGCCATTGGGAATTGTGCTCTGTTGTGCCACTAGACTGACCCGCTGATCCGCTGATCCACCGAGTTGCCATGCCACGTCTCATCCCTCACCCCGACATTGACGCTGGATGCTGGAAACAACACTGGTAGAGAAGCTATCGAGACGCCATTAGATGCATCGGACACGCGGAGGGTGCACGTGCATGATTGCACGTCTACTGCGCCCGCAACCACACATCGAGGGCGATTTCGGGCAGTAATTAAGCAGACGCGTGGAGGCAAGAGCGCCGGCTGGAGTCATAAAGAGGGGGGAAAGCGGAAGGCGAGTGACAAAGGAAAGGGCACCGCGGGGCTTACCAAGGCCCTGGCCCCCCGGTATTGCCCCTCCCAACTTTTTTAAAAAGCGTAATAAAAGCCTCTGTTGCACGGCTGTGATGGCTGGCACGAGGCTAGGTGTGTGGTAGCGCCATTGGGCAAAGCTGCAAAGCTGCAATGGTGGTAAATTGCAGCTCATTGGAGGCCATATAACACTGGAGTCTACCTGGGTGAGTGGACAGTTTAACTAAGGAAGACGAACAGGTGGCACTCCAGCGTTCTAACATGGTTCCGCCTGTCTTTTTGCGGCGGATATCCCGCCGCAAAAGGACAGGCGGAGACTGGCGGAGACTGGCTTTGGGGGCCCGTTGCGGGCCCCCTCTGTGGGGGGGCAGTTGTGCACTGGGGGGTACCCCCTCCATTTCCATGCACAAGGTGGCAGGCACCGCGTGGTGCCTGCCACGTTGTGCATGGAAATGCACAACATGGCCATTTGACATTGCGGCGGGTGCTGCAGCCAGCAGCACCCGCCGCAATGTTAAATTGCCAGATGTGACCGCCGCGGTGGCAGTCGCATCATAATTAGGGGTGCAGGACCACCGCATGACAGGCGGCCGGTCCTGTTACCGCTGGGATGGCGGGCGGACTCAAGTCTGTCCACCATCCTAATGACCCCCTTAGTTTTTATTAAATATTGCAGTAGAAGTACTTACGCTATGTAGCAGTCTGAAGGGTGGTGGAGGCTAACAGTGAAGCAACACCCTGGTGTGAAAAGTGCTGGAAGATCCTGATCTACAACCCAATTCAAATCTAACTTAAAGCTACAATAATTTCGCAATAATCACGTGTTAGCTAGTGATGGCCTCAAGGAAGAATAAAGCATGTAAAGGGCAAAAAGAGCACTCGCAGATGATTAATGAGTCCTCAACAGAAAACGGGACACCTGTAGAGAGTACGGGAAGCTCCAGAGAAAGAGAAAAGAGGCCACCAAGGAGAGAAATAAAGAAGAAAGCTGCAATTGGAGTTACTCAACCGGGAGCGAAATGGGGAGCACTAGTGTCAAAGTCAATAACGGACTTTATGGGTAAACACTTTAAGAGAATACAATCCCCAATGCAATCCCCGGTCACCGAAGTAGAGCAGCAAAAAGAGTATGAGATTACTGATTATTGCGCACTAAATTTAGACTCATTTTTAAACTATCGACCCATTTTAAGCCAAAATGAGCCCATCCTGGAACCAAGACTGTCTTCATCTCCACGGATCTTCTCCTTGCAGGATAAGGAAGAGCTGGAACAGGTGGCGAATATCACCGACGACGCAGGGAGTGATCAGAGAGGCAATTCAGTTATAACTACAAGGCCAAAGCATGATAAGAGTTCGGGGCAGCCTCAAAATCAAGGAACTGAAATTGCAGAAGAATATGCGCGTAATATTACATTGAGCCTAGATACCTCGGCAACTCCCTCAGCCTCAATGCTGGACATAATGCTGATGTTGCAAAAAACTTTCCAAAAGTTGTTAGAAGTTACTATGTTAAACAATGATGTTTTAAAAACCCAAAAAACTCAACTCCAGACGATTGTGGGTGAGTTACAAGATATTAGGGGCCTAATGCCAAATATAATAACACCGGTTCCTGATACTCAGAATTTGGGTGGTGTCGGTGAAACCGAGCAGCTAGACAAATTGCAAAATGTGTATATCTCTAGATGTCCAATGCTGATAAAGAGACGGGGAGAGCACACTTGGCATAGGCACTATAACCCACAGAGAAAAATAGTGAGGAAGGTACAAAAACCGGGGAAGGAAAAGGTGTTAAGGAAAGGGAAGGTAGGTGGGAGTTTACAACAAGTAACCCCTCAAGAGAGGAGAGCTCCTAGAATTTGTAGGGAAGTATGGGAGAGGAAGGGATTATTAGGAGGAGTGCAGATGAATGCTGAAGTGGGAATAAAAACAGGCCAATCAAAAACCTCTTTGAAAAACAGCAGGGAGAGCACAAAGGACAAAACTTATGGAAAAGACCTGGGAAGAGATGATAACATCAGGAACATAGTAGAAGGAGGTAGGAAACCAAAACCAATCACTAATAAGACTAACAGGAAGGGAAGAGTGAAGCCCATATCGTAGTAATGGAAGCAGTAGGTAATAAGTGGCTGTACTTTGAACCATCCCAAATAGAGAGGGGGAAGAAAAAAACAAGGAAGATTCTGCCCCTAAATCGGTCCCAACTCTTAGGGGTCGATTACGATGGCGGAAGGACCACCACCGCCAGCCATGCGGTGGCGGTCCTTTCGTACGCTGACCGCGAGTTTCCCCCCGCCAAATTAGGACGGCGGGGGGAATCTCACCGCGACTGTGGCGGTCGCAAAGACCATCTGCCACGGAATCCTTAGGATTGCCTGGCGGAGCGGTCTTCACCGGTAAAATGGCAGCGGTGCCTAGCAGGCACCGTCCGCCAAATTACGATGATGGCTGGAGACAGCCTTTCCATGGCGGTGGAACCGCCATGGAAAGGCTGGTGGAGATTGGTTACGGGGGCCCGTTGCGGGCCCCCCATGTGTAGGGGGGAGGTGAGGGTGCACTGGGGGGGTACCCATTTCACAGCACCAAGTGGCAGGCACCGTGTGGTGTCTGCCATGTAGTGCTATGGAATGCATAACCCGGCATTTACGCATCATGCAGCACCCGCCGCAATGTTAAACTGCAGAATGCGTCCGCCATGGTGGCGGACGCATCCTGATTTGTGGTGTGGTACCGCCGCATGTATGCGGACAGTCCTGGTTTACACCAGGATGGCGGACGGAGTCCAGTCTGTCTGCCATCCTAATGAGTCCCTTATTTTCTTTCTCAAAATGTCCTAGCTTAAGAGAAATCGGGACCAAGTACCTGAGACAGGTGGGTTTCAGTTATAATAATAAAGGGAAGGAAATTACTAAGGTTTTAGTGTACTCAGGGCTGGTAAAGGCAGCTATTGTAAAAGCATAGGTTAATCCCAGAAGGAGAATCGGAGGAAAGTAGCTAACAAGGAAGAACTTTTTTGAAGTGTCATGCAGGTTTAGGAAAAAGGCAGGTGAAGTTGATAAACGAAGAGTGTGGGGAAAAAGAAAACATCAAAATAGTAGTCGATAACTCAGAGATCAGTAAACTTTGGGGTGATTGGAGTTTAGAAAATAGTCAGACAGGCCTGCCTCAGTGGAATTAGGAGGAGGCTGATTGCCTAAAAGAAATCGATAATGGGGTGTCGCATAGCCTTAAAATTATATCTTGGAACATAAATGGGCTTGGAGGGCTGGTAAAAGTAGAAAGAATACAAGAGTTAGCCCAGAGCGTTGAGATTATGGGGCCGATTCCGATCTCGGCCGGTAGGGCTCCGAATCGGATTCGGCATAACCGGATCCGATTCGGAGCCCTATTTCCCGACCGATTCGTACGCGCGTCTGGACGAGCTAGTACGATGCAAAATCGCCGACCGACTCGTTCGGGCGTCCCAACTGCTCCGACCGACTCGTTCCCGGGTCTAACCGCACCGACCGACTCGCTCGGACACGACTCGCACCGCGCAATGGAGACGTTCCCCGGCCGGGTAAGTACGATGCGTGCCGCGAGCAGTCCGACCGACACGCACCGTCCGGCTTGAAAGAGCAGTCGGAGCCGTACTTCGGGGGTCCGTGTCGGACCCCCCTGTACGCGTAGCCACGTGAGTCGCACACAGGTGGGACCCATGGGTCCCCCCTACCTGTGCGTGTACGGCGCGAGTCGCTTCGCCGCGTACCCGCTGTAGGGGGCGCCCTTGTTCACCTCGCACCCATTGAGGCAATGGGAGCCCGCGTACGCGTTGTACGACCGGCTCCCATTGACTTCAATGGGAGTCCGACCGACTCGAGTACGATAGCATACGGACGCATCGTACTCGTTCGGTCGGGCTGCACGGGTCCGATTTGGTCAGAAATCTCTCCGGGTCCGGCTCGGTCGGAGAGATTTCCGGCCCGAATCGGAATCGGCCCCTATATGTTTACAAGAAACTTGGCTATGCGACAAAACCCCACTAATCGAAAGATTTGTCCAAATCGATAGACCAGCGAAGAAAAAAAGGTTTGGACGCCCTGCGGGTGGGAATATGACATTGATATCAACCAGGATTGCAAAAAAGGTGACGTCTATAAATGTAAAATGCAAATGGCTGCTTGCTTGCAGGGTATCCTTGTCGGCCTCAGATAGAATGTACGAAAAGTTGGTACTTATGAATGTCTACATGCAGTGGGGGTGCCATGAGGAATATGGGGCAGAAATGGGGAAATTCAAGGAGGATGTGGACACCCTGTGTGAAAAGCATGGTACTGATATGGTCATTGTAATGAGAGACTTTAATCATAAATTGAATCCGAAAAGGTTAGATCCTTGGTTTAAAGAAATATTAGGAGCATATAATATAATGTTAGCCAACTTCCCTGATTGCATCTCTTCTAGACAAGATATAGCCCTAGGGAAGTATTTGGGGACAAAGGGGTTATTCAGCATAAATGGCAGGATAGAAACTTACTGCCCAGCCAAGCAAACATTCAAGATAGGTACACAATATTGCCCAATTGATTACGTCTTTTTTCATGCATAGAACTTTGCATTAATAAAGTGAGTTTTGGGTGACCCAAAGGGAAGGTAGAGATCATAACCCTTTGCAACTTCAATTGTTTAGTGATGATATGAGCCCACATGAGTTAGTAATACCCCAACAATTAGAGTACCCAAAGCGTTTGACAACGAGACTAACAGATGAATATGGTGCACAGACAGGGTATTGAGTTGCAACTATCGACCTACACTAATATCGAGTTGGAAATAACGTGATACAGAAATATTGACAGCAAGAATATCGTTGTCAAGAATATCGACTTTAAGGTAAGAAATATTGTTTTTGAAAGTTAGTAATATCGTTTGCAAAAATATAGGGGCCGATTCCGATCTCGGCCGGTAGTGCTCCGAATCGGATTCGGATTTACCGGATCCGATTCGGAGCCCTGTTTCCCGACCGAATCGTACGCGGGTCCGGCCGAGCGAGTACGATGCAAGCTCCCGCGAAATCGCCGACCGACTCGTACGCGGCTTCAACACGCTCCGACCGACTCGCACGGACACGACTCGCACCGCGCTATGGAGACGTTTCCCGGCCGGGTAAGTACGATGCGCGCCGCGAGCAGTCCGACCGACTCGCGCCGTCCGGCTCGAAAGAGCTGTCGGAGCCGGACTTTGGGGGTCCGCGTCGGACCCCCTGTACGCGTAGGCGTGCGAGTCGCACACAGGGGGACCCATGGGTCCCCCTACTTGTGCATGTACGCCGCGATGCGCATGGACGCGTAGCCGCTGTAGGGGCGCCCTTGTTCGCCTTCGCACCCATTGAGTCAATGGGAGCCCGCGTACGCGTTGTATGACCGGCTCCCATTGACTTCAGTGGGAGGCCGACCGAATCGAGTCTGATAGCATGCGAATGCATCGTACTCGTCCGGTCGGACTGCTAGGAGTCCGATTCGGTCGGAATTCTCTCCGGGTCCGGCTCGGTCGGAGAGATTTCCGGCCGGAATCGGAATCGGCCCCATAGTTGTTTAAAATATCGATTTTTAAATTAGTGTTATGAATTTTAGTATGTATTTTAAAAGTATGTGATATTTTTTTGTATAAGTATTGCTTTCGTTTTTAATGTATGTGTTACATTTTTAGTTGTTATAAATTTTATGTTAATTACATTTTGCATTTTGCAGTTCTGTAGCGGGTTGTGGGTTTATAGGGGAATAGGGTGGGAAGTAATTTAATTATAATAAATTAATTAATATTTTTTATTTATTAGTATTTATTTAATTTAGATTTTATAGTGGGAATTAATTTATTAATAATTAATTATTAATTGGTTGTTAATTTGCATTAATTAATTAATTGGTAATTATGTTAATTGTGTTTTTTTTTAGGAGCGGGTTGTGGGTTTATAGGGGAATAGGGTGGGAAGTAATTTAAATATAATCAAAGTATTAATATTTTTCATTTATTAATATTTATTTAATTTATATTTTTATTATTATTTAATTATTAATTGGTTGACAATTTTATTAATTAATTAATTGGTAATTATGTTAATTGTGTTATTTTTTTAGGAAGGGGTTGTGGGTTTATAGAGGAATAGGGTGCGGAGTAATTTAATTATAATAACATTATTAATATTTTGTAATTATTAATATATATTTAATTTATATTTTATAAAGTTAATTGTGGTAATTAATTTATTATTAATTATTCATTAATTGGCTGTTAATTATTAGTAATTAACTGTGTCATTTATGTAGGAGGGGGTTGTGGGTTTATAGGGGAATAGGGTGGGAAGTAATTTATTTTTAATAAATGTAATAATATTTTTTAGATATTAATATTTATTCAATTTATAATTTATAGTGTTAATTGTGGGAATTAATTTATTAATAATTATTTATCAATTGCTTGTTAATTATTATTAATTAATTAATTGGTAATTAATTATCTTAATTGTGTCATTTTTTTAGGAATGGGTGGTGGGGTTTATAGGGGAATAGGGTGGGAAGTAATTTATTTATAATTAATTAATAATTAATTGTTAATAAACTGTTATTAATTAATTTAACATTAAATATGGCAAATGTGTAATTAATTTGAGATGTAAGTTGTGGGGTGTATAGTGGTAAAGGGTGGGAAGTAAATTACTTTAAATTAATTAATAAGTTGTTAATTGATATTAATATAATAATGTAAAATCAGTTATGTAAATTGTATAATGATTTTTAGGTATGTCTTTTGGTGTTTATTGGGGTAGAGGGGGGAAAGTATTTTAGGTTTCATTAATTAATAATTAGTTGCTCATTAATATTGATTCATTAATTGATAAATATTTATAGTAATTGTTTATTTTTATTTTGTGTGTGGATTACAGTTTTATAGGGGTAACGTTTGGTGAGTAAATTAATTTTTATCTGTTTTAATTTGTTTTATAATTAATAATATTTGTTTATTTCATAATAATTTATGTTAATTATGGAGGTACACTTTTTTTAAATTTAGATGTGTGTTGTGAATTGTGTGGTGTTATAGGGAAGGAAATAAAAAATATTAAATTTATGTAACAATGGGGCCCATTACGATACCCGGCGTAAAAGAATCCGCCAGGCATGGAAGCGGCAAAAATCCGCCCGCACACACCGCCTGAACACCGACCACGCCATTATGAGTACACAAACCGAAAACCGCCATCGGCGAAAAATCACACAAAATACCGCCCGCCATCGTCCGAGTCGGAGTCAAACCGCCCGCCACGGACGGAAACACGCACGACAACACAAAACCGCCCGCCCACACGGCCGACACACCGCACGTGAAATTACGATCGCACCGCCATGAGCGCGGAAAAACAACAAATATACCGCCCGCCAGCGCAAACAACGCCGATGAGAATCGACACGGCAGAAGCCATGGCGCCAACGTACCTGCACAGAAACCATCCGCACACAAAACCAATAGCACACAACATGGCCAACAAGTCCACACAGCAAGGCACACACAAATACACAAGCACAGTACACATCCCGAAAACACCCCCGGACAAACAAAAAATACAAAGGCCAGAACCCCAGACACAACACACCTGAAAACAACAGACCATGAGGACACACCCACATAGGTGAGTACAAAAGCAGCACTCCCACAGACCACAACCCCTTGCTACATTGCAAACCAGAGAGGAGAGGAGAGGACACAGTGACACAGCAAGGACAGCAGCACACCACAGAAACGCACACATCACAACCACCACCACCACCACCAAACACCGGCACCACAAACCCCCTGCACATTACACAACACACACCGCACCAGCACCACAAACACCATGGCACCACAAAGGATGCCCAAGTTCACGCCCATGGAGCTGACGGTCATGGTCGACGAGATCATCAAGGTGTACCCACAAATCTATGGGAACATGGTCCAGCACACACCACTAGCCACCAGAAACAGAATGTGGAACCGGATCGTAGACCAGGTCAATGCAGTCGGGACCCTGCCCAGGAACAGAGTCGAGATAAACAAACGTTGGAATGACGTAAAAAGCCTGGTCAAGAAGAAGGAGGGCAAAAACAGAGAGCTGGCTGCCGTCACTGGCGGAGGGAATCCCGCGCTCTTTAAGACCTTCAAAGCGTGGGAGGAGAAGGTGCGAGTCGTAATCCATCCGGAGATCCTCGCCGGATTAGCAGGGGAGTGGAGGCTGGTAAGTACAAACTAATGTATACCAGCACACCGCTATGTACTCACATGCGCAACTACCATGCCACAGCTCCCAGGGACAAACACCCCCATGTCCAGCACACAATACACAACACATCACACACACATGCAACAGACACTACCACACACAGCCCAAACCGAACAACTGTAAGATGCGTGGGGACATGTGTACACTAAGCCAGCCACGTAACCACCAACAGGTCCCCAAATATGCCAGAAGCGCCACAACGAGCACCCACCACACCCATGTGTCCGCCACAGCTGCACTAACCGACAAGTAACAGGTAAGTGGCAGGAACACAAAGTGCAGTGGGTGGGAGGGTGGACAGCCCAAGTACAACACACACCAGGCCCCAGTCCCACAGCACAGCAAGGAGGAGCATCCCCCACACCCCACAGCCACGTGTCAGCCACCGCAGTGCACAACGACAGCCGAAAGGCAGACATCACGGTCCACAGCAATCGGTGTCAGTGGGTGTACAGCCACCCCCACGACCCACTACACCCCCCCACCCCCACAGACCTGCAACATGGAGCACCCCCGCTTAGAGCCATGTGGCATCCAGTACAGTGCACGCACGAACAACTTGCAGGTGGGAAACTGGACAGGGCTGGATTACTGGAGGCATGAGGACCATAACACCACCAACACATGGGACATGTCACGTAGCAGACGAACACGCAGCACCGCCCACCGTCACGAACAAGTGAACAATGTGCACACGGACATGAACAACAGACTCACACCCCACATGACCCATCACAGACATAGCAACACCCAAGGAGCCACGTCTGCATGCACAAGCCACACTGAATATAGTCCCACCACGGCAGCCACTGTGCAACTCATCACACACAACCGAAACACCATTGAAGTCCTGTCCATGTAGCCCCTACTGCCTGTCAACCACACACCCCACAACTACGCCTATGTAAGACAAACAACACTAGACGCAACAGAGCGGAACAACAGAAATGCACACGAACACCACTGAACCCATCAAACTCACAGACACACCATGCACATACAACATACCATCCATCCCATCCGTCAGCCCCAGTCTCATGAAAGGCATGTCATCCGCACAGCTGCCACACATACAGCAGTCACGCTAAGACACATGCCCATGACCAACCATGTGCCAGAAGTCAATTAAGCGCACGACACACTGTGAGCAACAACACACAACATGGGCCACCCCCCGAGCACTGCAGTGATGCACATGGCACAGGGCAGCACGCACACCAAGGAGATGGGACAACTGCAATACGTTGGCTGGCACACAACTATCACTCACCCATAACGATGCGTCCAATGCCATGTCCAGTAACCACAACAGACAGCAAATATGCAGGGCATGTCAGGCATGCACACACCTCAGACCATGCACTGTCATGCAGCCACAACACATGTCACGTTCGGCACCCATGGCTCACAGCATGTACCCCAAAAGCATATCCCCTCCCAAATGCGAATCTGGGGCATGGCCCCCATGTTGCCATATGCGTTCCTAAGCGTTCCATTTGAACCCCAAAAGCATATCCCCTCCCAAATGCGAATCTGGGGCATGGCCCCCATGTTGCCATATGCGTTCCTAAGCGTTCCATTTGAACCCCAAAAGCATATCCCCTCCCAAATGCGAATCTGGGGCATGGCCCCCATGTTGCCATATGCGTTCCTAAGCGTTCCATTTGAACCCCAAAGCATATCCCCTCCCAAATGCGAATCTGGGGCATGGCCCCTATGTTGCCATATGCGTTCCTAAGCGTTCCATTTGAACCCCAAAAGCATATCCCCTCCCAAATGCGAATCTGGGGCATGGCCCCCATGTTGCCATATGCGTTCCTAAGCGTTCCATATGAACTCCAAAAGCAAAGTACAAACCAGACCCAGGATGGGCCAGGAGCCCGCATACACCAGAGTCACAATGAGTAGGGGCACAGCAACACACCCATCGGCATGGCCAATCCGTCCCATGCCACATGTGCACAGCACACAGTCCCATTGCCTAGCACACACAACTACAGATGCCACAGCCACACACTCGCCTCCGGGAAACCCATGTACGAGATTGCACGAACTGCCAATGTCAGACGACTAATACATACTTCGCCAGGTGCAACACAATAACAAATCTCATTCTCTCCACAGGTGACGAACTGCTGGATGCTGGGGATGGAGACAGCAGCCAGCACAGCCAGCCTACAAGCCCCCAACGAGGACACACGGATCTGGAGGATCTGTCCTCCTCTTCGGACACGGACCACCAAGCTGGCCCATCTGGCGTGGCAGGGCCCAGCCGCTCCCCAGGACCCCTCCTACCCACCAACCCATCATCCAGGGATGCTGAACAGTCCCAGTCCCCTGCTGCCACTGTCGTTGTGGCCACACCCACGGTCATTGCGGCCACTACCACTGCCGCAACCGCCACCATCGCCGCACCGACCACCACCGCCTCCACCACCACCACGTCTTCGCTGGCACCAGCCCCAGCGCAGGTGGTGGCCCGGCCGACTGGATCCACCCTGGGAGCCACAGCGAGGACCGTGGTGTGCAATGTGGCTAGTGGGCAGGCCGGTGGCAGCAGGACTGGTAGGAGGAGCAGGGTCAGGGAAACGCCAGCCTCCCCTGGGAGCCATGCCCTGCCTCAAATGGCCAGAGTCCTTGGGGCCTATGAAGAGGCCCAAGGACAATGGGCCAGGTCTGCTACTGACACGCGGGAGGTGCTGGGGGTGCTGAGGTCCATGGACGCCCATATGGGCCAATTCGTGTCCCGTATGGACCAACTCGTGGACCTCATGGGCTAGCTGGTGGTGGCGGTGGGGTCACAGGCAAGGCCAGCAACACCACCTCCGCCACCACCTGCTAGGGCGCAGGCTCGGGCAGCAGTGTCCACTTCCCCAGCGTCCACAGCCAGTGAGCACACCTCACCCACCACCAGCAGGTCGCCACCACACACCCCCTCCCAAACGTGGAAGGGGCTGTCCGAAGAGGAAACAGATCTCCCGGGAGGACTTCGCACGCTCCAGTCGCAAGTGAGGCAGCCAGCCAGCCTTCCGCCAGCCTTCCTTGACCAGCCACTGCATTGACTTGCTCTACGATCCCACTCCACACAGCCATCTGGATGGCATGTGTGTGTTGGACTATGGACATAGAACCAGTGGGTACACCCTGATCATCACGCAGCCATGACCGACAGCTCATTGTCACTGCACGCACCACTTTTGTCATCACCTTACACACAATCACATGTCACAGTTTGTAATAAATGCACCTTTTTCACTAACTGCTGTTTGTGCCCTGTGTTTTATTTGTACGGAATACAACGGCCACCTTGGGCGGAAAGGCACCTGATGCGTGGCATGGCAATGGAATCCGGAGGGCCTGTAGGGACCTAGGGTGGGAGACAGAACAGGAGCACATTCAATGAGTGTGTCACACACCCATCACACAGTACATGTCAACAACTACAAGCAATGTACACACATCGCACAGAGCAATAGGGCACAATGCCACAGTCACCAACAGTGGCATACTACCCTGGCCATGGAGGGTTGACACACTGCACGCAGTGAACATACGGCCACCCTGACACAGCACACACACACCTGCACAGATACAGACACATCATCCGTCGTACATGGACACTCACCGTCAAGTGAAGTAGCGGGCGATGAGCTGCTGCCGCACATTCCCAGCTTCCTCCTCTCCGCTGTCCACCTCACTCGAGCTGTCCTGGTCTGCGGGCTGGGGCCCTGGTTGATCTCCGTCATCCACAATGAGGGGGATCTGCTTCCGAATGGCCAGATTGTGCAGCATGCAGCACGCCACCACTATCTGGCACACCTTCTGTGGGGAGTACGCCAGTGCACCCTCGGTGCGGTCCAGGCACCTGAACCTGGACTTGAGGAGGCCAAAGGTACGCTCGACCACACGTCTGGTCCTCCCATGTGCCTCATTGTATCGATCGTCTGCTGGGGTGCGAGGATTCCTCAATGGACTGAGCAGCCATGCCCCATTCGGATACGCAGAGTCACCTGGGTGTGAGGGACACAGAGAACCGTTGCAATTCCAACTGGACAGGGGACAGCATCGCACAACCAGCACGCTACACCACTCCACATACTCACCGACAATACAGGCACGATCCTGTTGCAGATTGGCCATCAGTCGTGGCAAGATGCTGTTGCGCATTATGTGTGCGTCATGGGCCGAGCCTGGAAACTTGGCACACACGTGGGTGATCACCATGTCCGCAAGGCACACCACTTGCACATTCAGGGAGTGCGTGTGCTTCCTGTTGCGGTACAGGTGCTCAGTGGCCTGTGGTGGAACAAGGCCAACATGAGTGCAGTCAATGGCTCCCACGACGTGTGGGATTCTGCCAAGGGCATAGAATGCACCCTTCACTGCCGCCAATTCACGAGCCCTGGGGAATCTGATGTACCTGTTCCGGCACAGCATCATGGCTGCCAGTACATCCCTCAGCACCTTGCTGAACATGGGCTGGGACATCCCTCCTCCACTGCCCACTGTGTGCTGGAATGACCCAGTGGCGAAGAAATGCATGGCGGCCATCACCTTAGCCGTGGGGGTGACAGCAGTCGGATACACCCTGCGGGGACGGAGATGGGGCTCTAACATGGCACACAGTCGATGCAGAGTTGGCCTGTCCAGCCGAAACTTCCTGATTACCTCTGTATCGTCCATGTCCGCCAGCAATTGGTATGGGCGGTCAATGTTCGGTCTCCGCCTGGGTTAAATGGCAGAGGACACATGTCAAAGCAACACGGCACATAGCAATTTCGCATACACATCACTGACATGACTGAGCAAGCACATGAGCCACAGCCCAGCTGTCAAGCTGGGACGGCACGGCCACAATACACTTCCACAGGTCTCCCAACAATGGCAATGGTAAGTGAGACATACCACTGCCATGTGCATGCACATGGGGATCTAGGCCCCAATGACTTGCGGGGCGTGCTGATGGGGACTGACTGCATATCCGTCAGCGGCAACGCCACGGCAACATGAGTGTCTGCTGAGCATGGAACTGCTTCCGAGGCTGGATGAGTATGGCACACGACGACGACGATGTGGGCACGGGCTGAGCGGCCAATACAAGTGGGACCTGTGGCACGAGGGGATATGAGACAGTAGTAGGTGTCAGCACTGCACCCTATGTACAGCACTGTACGGATCACAGCTCCCGAAACATTGACTGGTGTCCACATTGACAGCCCCATGCCAAGACGGCTGTGTGCTTGCAGTCACACGTCACAGGTGAGAGGTTGCATTGTACGTGCAAGGTGGCAGACGTACATAGTGGGAGCTGGCATGTGTGTGCATGTGTCTCCTGTTCAGGATCCACCAGATGGGCGCTGACTCTGTACTGACCATTGGACACAGCATGTTCCGTGGAAGGCTTGTGTGTGTGGGATGGTGGCACTGGATGTGCCTCCGTTGGGTGGGGGGCCATGCACAGGGCGGGTACGTCGATGATTGCGCATTGTTGGTCACGGTGGGTGCACCAACTAATATGTGTTGCCCTGTGTTCAATTCCTATGTCCGCATGATGATGGACTGTGGATGTGGGCAGACTACACATTGGTCGATGTGCTGTCTATATGCATGTGCCTTCACACCAGGCACAGCTGCCCCTGCACATGTGACCCCTGCTGGACTCGCTGCTGGGTCTGTGGAGCTGATGCACCTTCTGCGCGTGGGGCGGGCCGCTCTCCTCACTTCCCTCATTGCGCATGTCATGTCTTTGCCGCAGGTGACATGGATCATGGAGGGCCCACATGTACGCGTGGGTAGGCTACACATGATTGTTCACTGGTCGCCACCCCCAGTCAGTGTTTCGAATGGGAAGGTTGTCGTGCTGGTGGTATGTTCGATGTGGCGGATGGGCGGGCCTAGGTGCGGGCTTACATTCCGGACATGGGGGGTAGTTGGATTGGCGACTAGTTGCAGTACACACGGGACACGTCTCTTCCTTTCCACATCTGGGTCATCCCTTGTACTAACTGACAGTGATACAGTCATCATCGCCCCAGCCCTCATGTCCTCCCCTCGCCCCCCAATATGCATGCTCACCTGCGAGGCTAGCGCTTGCACAGGCAGCCCCAAGCTCGCACCAGAGAGGGCAAGGAGTGTATGTGTGGGTCCAGTTGCACGAGTGGGCTGTCTCAGGGTATGATGTGTGGTGGGACGCCGTCCACCTGCGTGGTGCCCCAAATGGAGACCCGGCCTGCATGGACTATGCATCACAGTCTTCGCCTTCCGGATCCGCCACCTGCGACACCCAGTGGCTGTGGCTGCCCTTGCGGCCAGGCCGCGTCCGTCTGTGGCTGATGGCCCACACATTCACTCTTTGGCCTCTCTGGGGAGGGCTCGGGGGTGGTGGCGCACGCGCTTGCACTTAGTCGCAATGGCATGTGGCGTGGTTGGTATGATGGGCAATGGATGGGATGGTGCGAGCCACCTCCCGTGACGTCAGTGCTGCTCGTGCTGTGGTGCGTCCCCTACACTTCCATTTGACTTGTGCCATGCTAGACGTTGAAGTTCTATTGCCTGCGTGATATGACCAGGAGGAGCGCGAGGAGACCTCTCACACACCATGCTCCACTGCCATCCCGTGCCCTGTATCGCCTGTGCGGATTGACTATGTTGGGGTTACACCTGGTCGACTGGGGCTGTGTGTGCCTTGTCAAGGGGCATGGCGGGCGCACAACAGGATCCAGCTTGTCCACAGAGGGTGGGCTGAGGTGCGCCTGGTACCGCTTTGTACGTGTGCCCGGCTGCTGTGCACACACGTGTTCACTCCCCCCGACAGGTGTCCTCTCACAATGCCCAGGGAAGCGGTGGTGTACTGTTCATGAGCCCTCCCAACACGGCGTGCTCCAACTTGGCATGTGCGCATCTACCCGCCGCACCCACCCACCTGAGCACTGCGTCCATACGACTTCACACGACACATGTGTGTCTTCCACAGTAGTGCTACTCATTTGCGTTGACATCCAATACCAGTGGACTACATGGTCATGTCACGACTGCCGTGTACTTCACATACTCTCATCCTCTCTCATTCGTACTTGTGAAATGAGTCAGCGGAGACAGTTCTGGTTTCAAACATTATATTGAGTCTTCTGTCCTCTGTGATGCAGTATAGTGGACACTACTGGCAGCGGAATACATGTTGAGGATATACTGAGCATGATAACAAATGGGATAGGGTGTGGGGTTACATCTGCTTGGCCAAGGCTGTGCTAATGTACATTTACGTATAGCTGCGGAGCTGCGGACTTTGACACAGACGGTATACATGTAGCCTACCAGACCGCTTGGCATCATGGGCACAGTCCATCTCAGTTCCATGTGACAGGTTTGCTGCGGTTGTTCCTCATGCACGCGTGCCTGTGAGATGACATCAGGGCATGTGCTTGCGTGCATGCAGCGGCGTGCCACTTGTTGTTGCACTGTGGTGGTTACTGGACATGTCACAGTCACTGGGGTCGTGTTGTTGTTGTATGCACTTGTCATCCAGGCAACGGTCCTGTTTTGGGTTTCCCGGGGCGGGTTTGGGCGGGGTGCAGCACCCACAGACTCCAGGCGACCTATTCATGTCCACTGAGCGGTGTGTGTGTCCATGTGCGCTGGATCCATGTCGTGTCCTGGTTGTTCGTGCAGTTCCGTCCATGTGGGTGCGATGCACAGAGCCCATGCCACTGCCTCCCACGATGCATGCGGTGTTCCTGGATGTGATGGGGAACAGTGTGCATGTCCCAGTCATATCCGATGTCATGGCGATGTCGTTGATGGTGTGGTTACAGTTGCCGGTCGTTTGGTATGGCTGTTGTGGTGGTGACTGGCCAGTCCGTGCGGAAGCTGAGCATGGGTGCGGGGTTGGACTTCATAGGTCACTCGGGGAACCTGCGTTGTGGTCCGACGTATTTACAGGTTGTCAGGTATGCGATGCCGTCCAGCAGGGCTTCCATGTCATTGGTGGTGTACATGTTTGCCAGCCAATGAAGCGGATGGTGGCTGTCAAGGTGTTGTTCGTAGGTTGTCCCTTGGAGGACCATGATGGGGCATGCTGGGTGACATTCGATGTAACTGTTCTCGATGATCCGTCGTGTGGAGGGACAGTGGTTCCATTTCAGTGCGCGTGCGATGTTGGCCACATACGCCATGCCCCCATAGGCAGAGCAGGCCCTGTCGTGTGCGTCCAGAGGGAGGAGTAGTGGTAGCAGGTCCGCCTTCAGACATGCCGGGTTGGAGAGGCATATCTCGACGGGATGCTGGTAGGGACACCTCCGACAGTAGAAGACGGGCATGACGCAGCTGAACAATGTGATGCGGTAAGTCAGTCGGTAACTTACGTTCAGCAGGGACAGGAGATCGCATCCCAATGTATGTATCGTGTTGGTTTGGTACAGCTTGAGCTGTTCGGCGTAGTTGGGTAGGTGTGTTGCGGTTGCCATTTCGCAGCGGTTCGTAGAGGTGGCGTGCTCCGGCTGTGTGTGCAGTCTGCAATGTGCACGCTCCGGGGTTGCTGTGAGCTCTGTGTAGTCGTGGGGAGACAGGACTTGTGTTCTGTTGGCTTGTTTGGAGGACACGGGCCCTCTTCCCACATGCTTCTCAGACAGTTCAAGGTCAGTGCTGTGTGACTCCTTCCAATTAACTTGCATGTGGCCGACATGGGGGAGTGTTTTCTTCTTTCTTCCCCGTCCGTTGTGTGCTTCTGTGATATGCGCTATCTGCCCTGTGGTCGGTCTCCTCGGCATGCCTGTGTTGGTCTATTCTTGGACAATGGCTGTATTCACCGGCTTCTGTCGTAGGGCTGTGGTTTCGGTGTTGGAATGGAAGGTCATTCAGTGCTGTCTGCTCTCCCTTGTGTGGGCGGCAGGCTGCCTTTCCGCTCTGCGTTGGGCCTTGTGTGTGGATGTTATTCTTGGGCCACCTGTTGTCGGTCCCCGGGCTCTTTGGTGTTCCGTTTCATGTGTCTTGTTCATATGTGCAGGGTGGTATGGGTTTTTCAGTGTGGTACTGGCGTTCCTCTTCCCGAAGGGGCCCTGCTTCTCCTAGTTGGTGTTGCCGCCGCTGTGTGCTACGCCATGTTTGTTACACTGGGGTGTGTCCTGCTGTTGCGTGTCTTCACTGACATGTGTGCGTCGGTTGTGTGGCGTTGGGTGTTGTCCGTGAATTGGGCGTTGGGGACATGTCTGTGGCCGGCCTGTCACGTGTCATGTGCGTTCGGGGTGGGGCTGATGTGTGTGCTGCTTGGTTGTGTCCCTGTGTCTGTGTGCGACGCATGCATGGCGCTGCGGTTGGCCTCTGCGTTGTGCGCATGTGTGGCGGCGTCATCAGCGCTTTGGGGCCGTGACGGGGTGGTTGGTTCCTAGTCCCAGGTGGTGTGTACACATGTGTTCTGCGATGTTACGATTTGGCCTGTGTGTCATATGTAGATGCGATGGTGGATGTGTAGTGTACACGCGCTGGTGGGGGGTTGTCCGCTTTTTCCGCCCTTGCACTGTGTGCGCTGTTTGCGTGCACTTGTTGTGTGTGTGCCTACCTGCGTCTCCGCGGTACGTTGCGTCCTTGGTGGTGCATCAGCAGAAGCATGGGAAGGGCCTGCAGAGCTGGATTCATGCCCGGGGTGCCGCTTCTTCGTTGTCCGTGCTCTGCGTCCGTGTTTCCGCCTCTCTTTCACGTGCGGTGTCTCTTTGCCGTGGGAGCCGTTTGTTTGCGGCATCGTAATTTATGCGCCCGGGCGGGACGTGTTTCGTCGGACGGTGTGTGTCAGTTGTGCTGCGCCGCTACGTGTGCGGGCGCACTTTGATGGCGGACGGTGTTGCTGGCTTGCCGGCGGTGTTTGGCCTGCTTTTCGCATCGTAATTGGGCGGGCGTGTGGACTGCTGCGTGCCGGCGGTAACTGGTGGTTTTTGCATCCGCCAGCACGGCGGTTGTGCTTCCGCCCGCCATCGTAATGGGCCCCAATGTTTTTGATTATAATTAATTTCTAATAAATATGGTTATTAGCTTGTTATTTTTTTTTACAATTTGTATAAAATACTTTCTGTAGGTAATTTTTACATTTTTTTTAACATTATAATATGCTTCTATCTTTTGTCATTTATTATATTTTTATATATGTTTTCTTTATTTGTTTTTTAACCTCTTTTGTATTGAAGTTGATATATTGTTTTATTTTAATTTTGAATTGATTTCAGTGGGAATAGTAACTTGTAACACTCCGCTATCCAACATTTTCCCTACTGTTGCACTAACTGGAGTGGGAATAGTAGTTTTTACCTCTCCGCTATCCAACACTTTCCCTACTGTTGCACTCACTGGAGTGGGAATAGTATACAACACTTTCCCTACTGTTGCACTCACTGGAGTGGGAATAGTAATTTTTACATCTCCGCTATACAACACTTTCCCTACTGTTGCACTGACTGGAGTGGGAATAGTAATTTTTACCCCTCCGCTATCCAACACTTTCCCTACTGTTGCACTCACTGGAGTGGGAATAGTAGTTTTTACCTCTCCGCTATCCAACACTTTCCCTACTGTTGCACTCACTGGAGTGGGAATAGTATACAACACTTTCCCTACTGTTGCACTCACTGGAGTGGGAATAGTAATTTTTACATCTCCGCTATACAACACTTTCCCTACTGTTGCACTGACTGGAGTGGGAATAGTAATTTTTACCCCTCCGCTATCCAACACTTTCCCTACTGTTGCACTCACTGGAGTGGGAATAGTAATTTCTACGCCTCCGCTATCCAACACTTTCCCTATTGTTGCACTCACTGGATTGGGAATAGTAATTTTTTCCCCTCCGCTATCCAACACTTTCCCTACTGTTGCACTCACTGGAGTGGGAATAGTAATTTTTACGCCTCCACTATCCAACACTTTCCCTACTGTTGCACTCACTGGAGTGGGAATAGTAATTTTTTCCCCTCCGCTATCCAACACGTTCCCTACTTTTGCACTCACTAGAGTGGGAATAGTAATTTTTACCCCTCCGCTATCCAACACTTTCCCTACTATTGCACTCACTGCAGTGGGAATAGTAATTTTTACCCCTCCGCTATCCAACACTTTCCCAACTGTTGCACTCACTGGTGTGGGAATAGTAATTTTTACCTCTCCGCTATACAACACTTTCCCTACTGCTGCACTCACTGGAGTGAGAATAGTAATTTTTACCCCTCCGCTATCCAACACTTTCCCTACTGTTGCACTCACTGGAGTGGGAATAATAATTTTTACCACTCCGCTATCCAACACTTTCCCTACTGTTGCACTCAATGGAGTGGGAATAGTTATTGTTACCTCTCCGCTATCCAACACTTTCCCTACTGTTGCACTCACTGGAGTGGGACTAGTAATTTTTATCCCTCCACTATCTAACACTTTCTCTACTGTTGCACTCACTGGAGTGGGTATAGTAATTTTTACCTCTCCGCTATCCAACACTTTCTCTACTGTTGCACTCACTGGAGTGGGAATAGTAATTTTTATCCCTCCGCTATACAACACTTTCCCTACTGTTGCACTCACAGGAGTGGGAATAGTAATTTTTACCCCTCCACTATCCAACACTTTCCCTACTGTTGCACTCACTGGAGTGGGAATAGTAATTTTTACCCCTCCGCTATCCAACACTTTCCCTACTATTGCACTCACTGGAGTGGGAATAGTAATTTTTACCCCTCAGCTATCCAACACTTTCCCTACTGTTGCACTCACTGCAGTGGGAATAGTAATTTTTACCTCTCCGCTATACAACACTTTCCCTACTGTTGCACTCACTGGAGTGGGAATAGTAATTTTTACCCCTCCGCTATCTAACACTTTCCCTACTGTTGCACTCACTGGAGTGGGAATAATAATTTTTACCACTCCGCTAGCCAACACTTTCCTACTGTTGCACTCACTGGAGTGGGAATAGTAATTTTTACCTCTTCGCTATCCAACAGTTTCCCTACTGTTGCACTCACTGGAGTGGGAATAGTAATTTTTATCCCTCCGTTATCCAACACTTTCTCTACTGGTGCACTCACTGGAGTGGGAATAGTAATTTTTACCTCTCCGCTATACAACACTTTCCCTACTGTTGCACTCACTGGAGTGGGAACAGTAATTTTTATCCCTCCGCTATACAACACTTTCCCTATTGTTGCACTCACTGGAGTGGGAATAGTAATTTTACCCCTCCGCTATACAACACTTTCCCTACTGTTGCACTCACTGGAGTGGGAATAGTAATTTTACCTCTCCGCTATCCAACACTTTCCCTACAGTTGCACTCACTGGAGTGGGAATAGTAATTTTTACCCCCCGCTATACAACACTTTCCCTACTGTTGCACTCACTGGAGTGGGAATAGTAATTTTTACCCCTCCGCTATCCAACACTTCCCCTACTGTTGCACTCACTAGAGTGGGAATAGTAATTTTTACGCCTCAGCTATCCAACACTTTCCCTACTGTTGCACTCACTGGAGTGGGAATAGTGATTTTTTCCCCTCCGCTATCCAACACTTTCCCTACTGTTGCACTCACTGGAGTGGGAATAGTAGTCTTTACCCCTCCGCTATCCAACACTTTCCCTACTGTTGCACTCACTGGAGTGGGAATAGTAATTTTTACCCCTCCGCTATCCAACACTTTCCCTACTGTTGCACTCACTGGAGTGGGAATAGTAATTTTTACCTCTTCGCTATCCAACACTTTCCCTACTATTGCACTCACTGGAGTGGGAATAGTAATTTTTACCACTCCGCTATCCAACACTTTCCCTACTGTTGCACTCACTGGAGTGGGAATAGTAATTTTTACCTCTTCGCTATCCAACACTTTCCCTACTGTTGCACTCACTGGAGTTGGAATAGTAATTTTTACCTATTCGCTATCCAACACTTTCCCTACTATTGCACTCACTGGAGTGGGAATAGTAATGTTTACCCCTCCGCTATACAACACTTTCCCTACTATTGCACTCACTGGAGTGGGAATAGTAATTTTTACCACTCCGCTATCCAACACTTTCCCTACTGTTGCACTCACTGGAGTGGGAATAGTAATTTTTACCCCTCAGCTAAACAACACTTTCCCTACTGTTGCACTCACTGGAGTGGGAATAGTAATTTTTACCTCTTCGCTATCCAACACATTCCCTACTGTTGCACTCACTGGAGTGGGAAAAGTAATTTTTACCTCTTCGCTATCCAACACATTCCCTATTGTTGCACTCACTGGAGTGGGAAAAGTAAATCTTACATCTCCGCTATACAACACTTTCCCTCCTGTTGCACTCACTGGAGTGGGAATAGTAATTTTTACCTCTTCGCTATCCAACACATTCCCTACTGTTGCACTCACTGGAGTGGGGAAAGTAATTTTTACCCCTCCGCTATCCAACACTTTCCCTACTGATGGACTCACTGGAGTGGAAATAGTAATTTTTACTCCTCCGCTATCCAACACTTTCCCTACTGTTGCACTCACTGGAGTGGGAATAGTATTTTTTACCCCTCCGCTATCCAACACTTTCCCTACTGTTGTACTCACTGGAGTGGGAATAGTAATTTTTACCCCTCCGCTATACAACACTTTCCCTACTGTTGCACTCGCTGGAGTGGGAATAGTAATTTTTTCCCCTCCGCTATCCAACACGTTCCCTACTTTTGCACTCACTAGAGTGGGAATAGTAATTTTTACCCCTCCGCTATCCAACACTTTCCCTACTATTGCACTCACTGCAGTGGGAATAGTAATTTTTACCCCTCCGCTATCCAACACTTTCCCTACTGTTGCACTCACTGGTGTGGGAATAGTAATTTTTACCTCTCCGCTATACAACACTTTCCCTACTGCTGCACTCACTGGAGTGAGAATAGTAATTTTTACCCCTCCGCTTTCTAACACTTTCACTACTGTTGCACTCACTGGAGTGGGATTAATAATTTTTACCACTCCGCTATCCAACACTTTCCCTACTGTTGCACTCACTGGAGTGGGAATAGTTATTGTTACCTCTCCGCTATCCAACACTTTCCCCTACTGTTGCACTCACTGGAGTGGGAATAGTAATTTTTATCCCTCCGCTATCTAACACTTTCTCTACTGTTGCACTCACTGGAGTGGGTATAGTAATTTTACCTCTCCGCTATCCAACACTTTCCCTTCTGTTGCACTCACTGAAGTGGGAATAGTAATTTTTATCCCTCCGCTATACAACACTTTCCCTACTGTTGCACTCGCAGGAGTGGGAATAGTAATTTTTACCCCTCCACTATCCAACACTTTCCCTACTGTTGCACTCACTGGAGTGGGAATAGTAATTTTTACCCCTCCGCTATCCAACACTTTCCCTACTGTTGCACTCACTGGAGTGGGAATAGTAATTTTTACCTCTCCGCTATACAACACTTTCCCTACTGTTGCACTCACTGGAGTGGGAATAGTAATTTTTACCACTCCGCTAGCCAACACTTTCCCTACTGTTGCACTCACTGGAGTGGGAATAGTAATTTTTACCTCTTCGCTATCCAACAGTTTCCCTACTGTTGCACTCACTGGAGTGGGAATAGTAATTTTTATCCCTCCGTTATCCAACACTTTCTCTACTGGTGCACTCACTGGAGTGGGAATAGTAATTTTTACCTCTCCGCTATACAACACTTTCCCTACTGTTGCACTCACTGGAGTGGGAACAGTAATTTTTATCCCTCCGCTATACAACACTTTCCCTACTGTTGCACTCACTGGAGTGGGAATAGTAATTTTTACCCCTCCGCTATACAACACTTTCCCTACTGTTGCACTCACTGGAGTGGGAATAGTAATTTTTACCTCTCCGCTATCCAACACTTTCCCTACAGTTGCACTCACTGGAGTGGGAATAGTAATTTTTACCACTCCGCTATCCAACACTTTCCCTACTGTTGCACTCACTGGAGTGGGAATAGTTATTGTTACCTCTCCGCTATCCAACACTTTCCCTACTGTTGCACTCTCTGGAGTGGGAATAGTAATTTTTATCCCTCCGCTATCTAACACTTTCTCTACTGTTGCACTCACTGGAGTGGGTATAGTAATTTTTACCTCTCCGTTATCCAACACTTTCCCTACTGTTGCACTCACTGAAGTGGGAATAGTAATTTTATCCCTCCGCTATACAACACTTTCCCTACTGTTGCACTCGCAGGAGTGGGAATAGTAATTTTACCCTCCACTATCCAACACTTTCCCTACTGTTGCACTCACTGGAGTGGGAATAGTAATTTTACCCCTCCGCTATCCAACACTTTCCCTACTGTTGCACTCACTGGTGTGGGAATAGTAATTTTGACCTCTCCGCTATACAACACTTTCCCTACTGCTGCACTCACTGGAGTGAGAATAGTAATTTTTACCCCTCCGCTATCCAACACTTTCCCTACTGTTGCACTCACTGGAGTGGGAATAATAATTTTTACCACTCCGCTATCCAACACTTTCCCTACTGTTGCACTCACTGGAGTGGGAATAGTTATTGTTACCTCTCCGCTATCCAACACTTTCCCTACTGTTGCACTCACTGGAGTGGGAATAGTAATTTTTATCCCTCCGCTATCTAACACTTTCTCTACTGTTGCACTCACTGGAGTGGGTATAGTAATTTTTACCTCTCCGCTATCCAACACTTTCCCTACTGTTGCACTCACTGAAGTGGGAATAGTAATTTTTATCCCTCCGCTATACAACACTTTCCCTACTGTTGCACTCGCAGGAGTGGGAATAGTAATTTTTACCCCTCCACTATCCAACACTTTCCCTACTGTTGCACTCACTGGAGTGGGAATAGTATTTTTACCCCTCCGCTATCCAACACTTTCCCTACTGTTGCACTCACTGGAGTGGGAATAGTAATTTTTACCCCTCCGCTATCTAACACTTTCCCTACTGTTGCACTCACTGGATTGGGAATAATAATTTTTACCACTCCGCTAGCCAACACTTTCCCTACTGTTGCACTCACTGGAGTGGGAATAGTAATTTTACCTCTTCAGCTATCCAACATTTTCCCTACTGTTGCACTCACTGGAGTGGGATTAGTAATTTTTATCCCTCCGTTATCCAACACTTTCTCTAATGGTGCACTCACTGGAGTGGGAATAGTAATTTTTACCTCTCCGCTATACAACACTTTCCCTACTGTTGCACTCACTGGAGTGGGAAGAGTAATTTTTAACCCTCCGCTATACAACACTTTCCCTACTGTTGCACTCACTGGAGTGGAATAGTAATTTTTACCCCTCCGCTATACAACACTTTCCCTACTGTTGCACTCACTGGAGTGGGAATAGTAATTTTTACCTCTCCGCTATCCAACACTTTCCCTACAGTTGCACTCACTGGAGTGGGAATAGTAATTTTTACCACTCCGCTATCCAACACTTTCCCTACTGTTGCACTCACTGGAGTGGGAATAGTTATTGTTACCTCTCCGCTATCCAACACTTTCCCTACTGTTGCACTCTCTGGAGTGGGAATAGTAATTTTTATCCCTCCGCTATCTAACACTTTCTCTACTGTTGCACTCACTGGAGTGGGTATAGTAATTTTACCTCTCCGTTATCCAACACTTTCCCTACTGTTGCACTCACTGAAGTGGGAATAGTAATTTTTATCCCTCCGCTATACAACACTTTCCCTACTGTTGCACTCGCAGGAGTGGGAATAGTAATTTTTACCCCTCCACTATCCAACACTTTCCCTACTGTTGCACTCACTGGAGTGGGAATAGTAATTTTTACCCCTCCGCTATCCAACACTTTCCCTACTGTTGCACTCACTGGTGTGGGAATAGTAATTTTGACCTCTCCGCTATACAACACTTTCCCTACTGCTGCACTCACTGGAGTGAGAATAGTAATTTTTACCCCTCCGCTATCCAACACTTTCCCTACTGTTGCACTCACTGGAGTGGGAATAATAATTTTTACCACTCCGCTATCCAACACTTTCCCTACTGTTGCACTCACTGGAGTGGGAATAGTTATTGTTACCTCTCCGCTATCCAACACTTTCCCTACTGTTGCACTCACTGGAGTGGGAATAGTAATTTTTATCCCTCCGCTATCTAACACTTTCTCTACTGTTGCACTCACTGGAGTGGGTATAGTAATTTTTACCTCTCCGCTATCCAACACTTTCCCTACTGTTGCACTCACTGAAGTGGGAATAGTAATTTTTATCCCTCCGCTATACAACACTTTCCCTACTGTTGCACTCGCAGGAGTGGGAATAGTAATTTTTACCCCTCCACTATCCAACACTTTCCCTACTGTTGCACTCACTGGAGTGGGAATAGTATTTTTTACCCCTCCGCTATCCAACACTTTCCCTACTGTTGCACTCACTGGAGTGGGAATAGTAATTTTTACCCCTCCGCTATCTAACACTTTCCCTACTGTTGCACTCACTGGAGTGGGAATAATAATTTTTACCACTCCGCTAGCCAACACTTTCCCTACTGTTGCACTCACTGGAGTGGGAATAGTAATTTTTACCTCTTCGCTATCCAACATTTTCCCTACTGTTGCACTCACTGGAGTGGGATTAGTAATTTTTATCCCTCCGTTATCCAACACTTTCTCTAATGGTGCACTCACTGGAGTGGGAATAGTAATTTTTACCTCTCCGCTATACAACACTTTCCCTACTGTTGCACTCACTGGAGTGGGAACAGTAATTTTTATCCCTCCGCTATACAACACTTTCCCTACTGTTGCACTCACTGGAGTGGAATAGTAATTTTTACCCCTCCGCTATACAACACTTTCCCTACTGTTGCACTCACTGGAGTGGGAATAGTAATTTTTACCTCTCCGCTATCCAACACTTTCCCTACAGTTGCACTCACTGGAGTGGGAATAGTAATTTTTACCCCCCGCTATACAACACTTTCCCTACTGTTGCACTCACTGGAGTGGGAATAGTAATTTTTTCCCCTCCGCTATCCAACACTTTCCCTACTGTTGCACTCACTGGAGTGGGAATAGTAGTTTTTACCCCTCTGCTATCCAACACTTTCCCTACTGTTGCACTCACTGGATTGGGAATAGTAATTTTTACCCCTCCGCTATCCAACACTTTCCCTACTGTTGCACTCACTGGAGTGGGAATAGTAATTTTTTACCCTCCGCTATCCAACATTTTCTCTACTGTTGCACTCACTGGAGTGGGAATAGTAATTGTTACCCCTCCGCTATCCAACACTTTCCCTACTGTTGCACTCACTGGAGTCGGAATAGTAATTTTTACCTCTTCGCTATCCAACACTTTCCCTACTATTGCACTCACTGGAGTGCGAATAGTAATGTTTACCCCTCCGCTATACAACACTTTCCCTACTATTGCACTCACTGGAGTGGGAATAGTAATTTTTACCACTCCGCTATCCAACACTTTCCCTACTGTTGCACTCACTGGAGTGGGAATAGTAATTTTTACCCCTCAACTATACAACACTTTCCCTACTGTTGCACTCACTGGAGTGGGAATAGTAATTTTTACCTCTTCGCTATCCAACACATTCCCTACTGTTGCACTCACTGGAGTGGGAAAAGTAATTTTTACCTCTTCGCTATCCAACACATTCCCTACTGTTGCACTCACTGGAGTGGGAAAAGTAAATCTTACATCTCCGCTATACAACACTTTCCCTCCTGTTGCACTCACTGGAGTGGGAATAGTAATTTTTACCTCTTCGCTATCCAACACATTCCCTACTGTTGCACTCACTGGAGTGGGAAAAGTAATTTTTACCCCTCCGCTATCCAACACTTTCCCTACTGTTGTACTCACTGGAGTGGGAATAGTAATTTTTACCCCTCCGCTATACAATACTTTCCCTACTGTTGCACTCGCTGGAGTGGGAATAGTAATTTTTACCCCTCTGCTATCCAACACTTTCCCTACTGTTGCAGTAATTGGAGTGGGAATAGTAATTTTTACCCCTCTGCTATCCAATATTTTCCCTACTGTTGCACTCACTGGAGTGGGAATAGTAATTATTTCTCCTCCGCTATCCAACACTTTCCCTACTGTTGCACTCAAAGGAGTGAGAATAGTAATTTTTTCCCTTTCGCTATCCAACACTTTCCCTACAGTTGCACTCACAGGAGTGGGAATAATAATTTGTACCCTATGCTATCCAACAGTTTACCTACTGTTGCAATCAATGGAGTGCAAGATGTAAGTTTAAAAATTATTTGATATTTTAATGTTTTAATTGATAAGAAAATGTTTTTTTACTATATTTTATGTTATAGGTGTATGTATATATATATATATTATTTGTACATTTATATATATTTATAACATTTTAAAATAAATTATAATTCTTAGTTTATTCATTATTTTAAAGTAAATATATGTATGTATATTGCATTTTATATATGTATGTTTACATTTTTTAAATTAAATTTATTTATTATATTTGTTAAAATGTACATTACATCTAAATAATTTTTTTAAAGTAAATTTTATTGTTTAATTTATTTAACATAATTTTTTATTTATATAAAAAAATGATATTTTGTACATCGATATTTTTACATCGATATTATTTTTTCGATATTTTTAAACTTTACATTTTAAAGATAGGATGTCGATATTTTTGACATCGATATCTATGTGTCGATATTTGTGTATGGGGATATTTTTGTACTCGATATGTCAGTGATCCGATGAATATATGGCAAAACTGGCTAACTTTCAACAGGAGCTAAATGTGGAAAGTGCCTGGGGGATCAGAACTTGGAACGGTTGGAAGAAAAAATTTAACATGTAGTACAATGCCTCAGAGTAAAACTAAAAAAGAATAAATCAAGTTTGATCAATAACCATGCAACCCCAGGAAAGCGAGCAAACTGGTTGAATGTGGAATGTATGAAAAAGAAAAGGGTGATAAGGAGGGAAGAGAGAAACCTTAGAGTTAGATATGACCAGGATAGACATACAAAGCTTGACAAGTTAAGGAAGGAATATAAAATGTTAGTAAGGAGCCAGAAAAGGATCCACAAAGAGAAATGTTGGGAAAACCTGCTGGAAACCATTGAAGCCAACAATGGGGGTCATTATGATAGCGGGCGGATCGCCACCGCCCGTATGGCGGTGGCGATCCGCCCGCTATCTCACACCGCCCGCCTAACATTTTCCCCCGCCATATTATGATGGCTGGGGGTCCGCGGCGGACGGAAAGACCGTCCGTCGCTTCACGCCGGTCGACTCGTCGACCGGGCGGGCATATACATAATATGGTGGCGGTGTCTGCAAGACACCGCCATCCATATTATGATGGGCGGCGGTGCAGGGCTTTCCATGGCGGAGACTCCGCCATGGAAAGCCAGGCGGATTACACCTTTGGGGGCCCGTTGTGGGCCCCCAAGATGTTGGGGGGCTAGGGGGTGCACATGGGGGGTACCTATGGTACCCCCCTGCATTGGCATGGACAAAGTGGCAGGTACCGCGAGGTTCCTGTCACCTTGTGCATGTGAATGCCCAATGTGCATTCCCAGCATTGTGGCGGGCGGTGCTGTGAGCACCGCCCACCACAATGCTGGGAATAGGGGATGCCACCGACACCGTGGCGGTGGCATCCTAATACCCACGGCGGGACCGCTGCTCCTATGGCGGACGGTCCCATTCACCATTACGGTGGCAGGCGGACTCTGTCCGCCCGCCATCGTAATGTCCCCCAATGTACAGAAGTTTTGGGAGCTGATCCAAGAAGCTTTAGGACAGCCCCATGGGGCTATGAGCTGTGTGGTAGAAGAAGCAGCATGGGAGGAGTACTTGGGTGAATTGTATGGTACAAGTAAAACATCTGAAGAAAGCGAAAAATTGCATTGGGGAGGGGCAGTTGGAGATATAAAAATGTAATTCACAGTCGAGATTGTGAAGCATACCATAAAGAAGCTAAAGTTAATCCGAGCAGCAGGACCAGATAACCTTCCCGCTATTATAATAAACACACAGCTAAATTGGTGGGCCGAATTCACAAATGTTCTTGGCTTTATTAGACTCAGGCAAAATTCCAAATAATTGGAGGGGAGCTGTAATTAGACCAGTACATGAGAAGGGAGATATGAAAGCCCCGAAAAATTATAGTCTGAATAATTTGCTGGATGTTGGAGAGATAGTCTTTGCCAAAATAATTCTGGGTAGACTGGGGGATTGGGTGGTGCAGCGGTCGATTGTGCCTGTGGAACAGGGTGGTTTTAAGGAAGGCCACTCCACGATTGACCACTGTTTTGTCCTATGGGCGGTTGCGCAGACATCAATTGAGCAAAGAGGGAAGTTGTATTGTTGTTTTATAGACTTCCGTGCAGCGTTTGACCTGATAGATCGGAAGTGCCTATGGTAGACTCTAAAAAAATATGACATCCCAGAAGGACTTCTGGTTGTAATACAGGAGCTACACAGAGGGAATTGGGTCCAGATAATTAAGGATATGGTGGGGACATTAATATCGAAAATAGCAATTAATAAGGTCTAAGACAGGGCTGTGTGCTGGCCCCCCTACTCTTTGCCATATTTTTAGCAGATCTGCCATTTGTGCTGGAGGTAGATAGAAGTGCAAGCCCGAAAATGAACGGAAAACAACTATCGTGTTTATTGTATGCAGATGATTTAGTAATCCTTGACCAGACAGTGTTGGGCCTACAAAGGAAGCTAAACGCTTTTAGAGAATATTGTGTGGCAAAGCATTTAACCGTAAATATGGATAAAACTAAAATTATGTGCTTTGGAAAAAAGGATCCTAAGTGCAACTGGTATTTGGGCCCAATAAAACTGGAAATAGTGAATGAGTACAAATACCTTGGAGTCTGGTTTGACAGGACCCTAAAGTGGCATACGCATCTAGAGGCACTGAAAGCTAAGGCCCATATATCAGTGTGTGGTCTGAAAAAATGTAATCGTGTCTATGGAGAAATGTCCCATAGACCACTGATAAAGGCCTACAGTGCCATGATACCTGCTCACCTACATTACGGGGCAGAAGTACTCTACCTAAGTGGTAAAAGCATATGGGATATTGAGGAAGGGAAATGTATAAAATCCATAATGTCATTACCAGGCTCATCTATGATCCAGGCAATTAGATTTGTGCTAGGGATGACATCATGGAATGTACAGGCTCAAGTGGCTCTATTAATATTTTGGAAAAGATTGGGATCGGGAGCGGATCAGAAGGTCTTGCAATGGTGTAAAAATGAGATCCAGTACAGCGACTTAAAATGGGCTAAAGATGTTAGAAAGAAACAGTACTCTGTATGTGGGAACCTGAAGGTGAGAATATGTCAACAGACACTACAAGTAGAAGGTACTAATGCCCGATTCCGATCTCATAAGGAAGGCCTCCAAACGGGATTTGTAAAGACCAAATCCGATTTGGAGCCTATCTTTCGGCCCGAATCGTCCCCCATTCCTAACGAGCAAGTACGATGCGAGTATCCTGTACGCGCCATGCGAATCGTTTACGAACCCAAACCTGTCCGTCCGACACGTTCGTAGCCGAATCGTGCTGCACAATGGAGCCGTTTTCCAACCGAGCGAGTACGATGCATGAATCGGACAGCTGTATCGCCTCGGTCTCATCGAGATGAAATGGCTGGCGTATTCGGACTTCTGGGGGCCATGGCAGGCTCCCCTTCACCCGGCACCCTCAGATTCGGTCACGGGGGGTGCGCATGGGTCCCCACTATCCAAGCATGCACAGTGTGGCGGGCAACATGGGGTGTCCGCCACAGGGTGTACGCTTTTCCACGCTCACCCCTTTTTTGCTATGGGAGCCTGTGTACGCGTCTGTACACAGGCTCCCATAGAGTTCAATGGGAGTCTGAGCGAGCCGAGTCCGTAAGCATACGGCTGCATCGTACTCGCTCGTTCGGACTCCCGGAGCACGTCTCGCTCGGAAAGCCCTCCGGATCCGAGTCCTATGGAGGTCTTTCCTTACGAGATCGGAATCGGGCCCTTAGAGTGAACTCAGAACTCTAGGGAAGGAACTGTCTAGGAAGGAAAACGGGGAGTATCTGAGAAAGAAAAAATCGGTACAATTTATGATAAATAGTTGGCAGAATGAAGTCTGGTACCCATACCTGGATACAATACCAAATCATTGGCTCCAATGCGAAGTATTAAGATTGACAATTGGTATCAATCCTTGGATGATAAATGAGAGAATAAAAATAGAAATGATGCAATCCGATGTCAAATGTACATGTATGATAGGCACAAAATGTGATATTCTACACATATCAGTGGATTGTCTAAAAGTATTAGCTCTGCGGAAATAGTTTTTACGTCCCATTTTTTAAAAATATGGTACTGTATCCCGGAGCACACGCTGTAGAACTTCTTGTAGATACACCCAATCTTGATATCGCAATAGCTATTGGGAGATATATGAATGCAGTAAAAAAAGGTTTTTTATGGAAATATGAATTTGAAGATTGAAAGTCATGATGGAATTGGGTTTTAGATAGTTTTAATTGACGTAAAATCGTTAGAAAGGGTAATTTTTATTAGGAACTTTTATAACTATTTTTAAAAAGTATTTAATTATTTTATATACGGGTGTGACCATGATGTATATATTGAGTAATTGTGTTATCCTATAATGCAGTGTATGGGAATCTACGCTGTTTTCTTCTTTTTTACAGGATATTTATCTTAATGGTATTGGTTGAAGATATTGTGATGATTTTAGAATAATTAGAAGAATGTCATGTTTTTATGTTGTTTAAAGACCTGTGGTCTAAATAAACTTTGACTTTGACTGACTGACTGATATATGTGTTACATTTTTAGAAGTTATTAATTTTTTTTTTATTTGAATTTTGCGTTTTTAGTGCTGTAGCGGGTTGTGGGTTTATAGGGGAATAGGTTGGGAAGTAATTTAATTATATTAGATGTATTTATTATTTTGTATTTATTAATATTTGTTTAATTGAGATGTTATAGTGTTAAATGTGTAAAGTAATTTATTATTAATTAAATAATAATTGGTTAATTAATCTTAATTAATTCATTGGTAATTAATTATGGTAATTGTGTGATTAATTTTAGGTGTGTGTTGTGGTGTTTATAGGTGTTAAGGGTGGGAAGTAAATTATTTTAATTGATGAATTAATAATTGGATGTTAATTAATTTTAATTAATTAATTGATAATTAATTATGGTAATTGTGCAATTAATTTTAGGTGTTTGTTTTGGTGTTTATAGGAGTAAAGGGTGGGAAGTAATTTGTATTTAATTAATATATAGGGGCAGATTCCGATTCCGGCCTGAAATCTCTCCGACCGAGCCGGACCCGGAGAGAATTCCGACCGAATCGGACCCTAGCAGTCAGACCGGACGAGTACGATGCATTCGCATGCTATCGGACTTGAGTCGGTCGGACTCCCATTGAAGTCAATGGGAGCCGGTCGTACAACGCGTACGCGGGCTCCCCTTGACTCAATGGGTGCGAGTCGAACCAGGGCGCCCCCTACAGCGGGTACGCATCCATGCGCATCGCGGCATACATGCACAGGTAGGGGGGACCCATGGGTCCCCCCTGTGTGCGACTCACGCGCCTACGCGTACAGGGGGGTCCGACGCGGACCCCCAAAGTCCGGCTCCGACAGCTTCTTCGAGCCGGACGGCGCGAGTCGGTCGGACTGCTCGAGGCGCGCATCGTACTTACCCGGCCGGGAAACGTCTCCATAGCGCGGTGCGAGTCGTGTCCATGCGAGTCGGTCGGAGCGTGTTGAAGCCGCGTTCGAGTCGGTCGGCGATTTCGCGGGTGCTTGCATCGTACTCGCTCGGCCGGCCCCGCGTACGATTCGGTCGGGAAACAGGGCTCCGAATCGGATCCGGTGAATCCGAATCCGATTCGGAGCACTACCGGCCGAGATCAGAATCGGCCCCATAGTTGTTAATTAATGTTAAATACTTGATATGTATTTTGGGTAATTGTTTATTTTTTTGTCTGTTGTTTTTACTTTTAAAGGAAAGGGGTAATGGGTGGGTATTAAATACACTAATTATTTTATCATTAGTTGTTAATAGTAATAGTTTTTAATTTATAAATACGTTTTAATTGAGTTTTATTATTTTAGAGTTTAAGGGGGTCATTACGATGGCGGGCGGAAGCACAACCGCCGTGCTGGCGGATGCAAAAACCACCAGTTACCGCCGGCACGCAGCAGTCCACGCGCCCGCCCAATTACGATGCGAAAAGTAGGCCAAACACCGCCGGCAAGCCAGCAACACCGTCCGCCATCAAAGTGCGCCCGTACACGTAGCGGCGCAGCCCAATTGACACACACCGTCCGACGAAACACGTCCCGCCCGGCGTATAAATTACGATGCCGCAAACAAACGGCTCCCACGGCCAAGAGATACCGTACGACAAACCGAAGCGGTAACACGGACGCCGAGCACGGACAACGAAGAAGCGGCTCCCCGAGCATGAATCCAGCACTGCAGGCCCTCCCCATGCTCCTGCTGATGCACCACCAAGGACGCAACGTACCGCGGAGACGCAGGTAGGCACACACACAACAAGTGCACGCAAACAGCGCACACAGTGCAAGGGCGGAAAAAGCGGACAACCCCCCACCAGCGCTTGTACACTACACATCCACCATTGCATCCACATATGACACACAGGCCAAATCGTAACATCGCGTAACACATGTGTACACACCACCTGGGACTAGGAACCAACGACCCCGTCACGGCCCCAAAGCGGCGATGACGCCGCCACACATGCGCACAACGCAGAGGCCAACCGCAGCGCCATGCATGCGTCGCACACAGACACAGGGACACAACCAAGCAGCACACACATCAGCCCCACCCCGAACGCACATGACACGTGACAGGCCTGCCACAGACATGTCCCCAACGCCCAATTCACGGACAACACCCAACGCCACACAACCGACGCACACATGCCAGTGAAGTCACGCAACAGCAGGACACACCCCAGTGTAACAAACATGGCGTAGCACACAGCGGCGGCAACACCAACTAGGAGAAGCAGGGCCCCTTCGGGAAGAGGAACGCCAGTACCACACTGAAACACCCATACCACCCTGCACATATGAACAAGACATATAAAACGGAACACCAAAGAGCCCGGGGACCGACAACAGGTGGCCCAAGAATAACATTCACACACAAGGCCCAACGCAGAGCGGAAAGGCAGCCTGCCGCCCACACAAGGGAGAGCAGACAGCACTGAATGACCTTCCATTCCAACTCCGAAACCACAGCCCTACGACAGAAGCCGGTGAATACAGCCATTGTCCAAGAATAGACCAACACAGGCATGCCGAGGAGACCGACCACAGGGCAGATAGCGCATATCACAGAAGCACACAACGGACGGGGAAGAAAGAAGAAAACACTCCCCCATGTCGGCCACATGCAAGTTAATTGGAAGGAGTCACACATCACTGACCTTGAACTGTCTGAGAAGCATGTGGGATGAGGGCCCGTGTCCTCCAAACAAGCCAACAGAACACAAGTCCTGTCTCCCTACGACTACACAGAGCTCACAGCAACCTCGGAGCGTGCACATTGCAGACTGCACACACAGCCGGAGCACGCCACCACAACGCACCGCTGCGAAATGGCAACCGCAACACACCTACCCAACTACGCCGGACAGCTCAAGCTGTACAAAACCAACCTGTTACATATATTGGGATGCGATCTCCTGTCCCTGCTGAACGTAAGTTACCGACTGACTTACCGCATCACATTGTTCAGCTGCGTCATGCCCGTCTTCTACTGTCGGAGGTGTCCCTACCAGCATCCCGTGGAGATATGCCTCTCCAACCCGGCATGTCTGAAGGCGGACCTGCTACCACTACTCCTCCCTCTGGACGCACACGACAGGGCCTGCTCTGCCTATGGGGGCATGGCGTATGTGGCCAACATCGCACCCGCACTGAAATGGGACCACTGTGCCTCCACACGACGGATCATCGAGAACAGCTACATCGAATGTCACCCAGCATGCCCCATCATGGTCCTCCAAGGGACAACTTACGAACAACACCTTGACAGCCACCATCCGCTACATTGGCTGGCAAACATGTACACCACCAATGACATGGAAGCCCTGCTGGACGGCATCGCATACCTGACAACCTGTAAATTCGTCGGACCACAACGCAGGTTCCCCGATTGACCTATGATGTCCAACCCCGCACCCATGCTTAGCTTCCGCACGGACTGGCCAGTCACCACCACAACAGCCATACCAAACGACCGGCAACTGTAACCACACCATCAACGACATCGCCATGACATCGGATATGACCGGGACATGCACACTGTTCCCCATCACATCCAGGAACACCGCATGCATCGTGGGAGGCAGTGGCATGGGGTCTGTGTATCGCACCCACATGGACGGAACTGCACGAACAACCAGGACACGACATGGATCCAGCGCCCATGGACACACACACCGCTCAGTGGACATGACTAGGTCGCCTGGAGTCTGTGGGTGCTGCACCCCTCCCACCCCCGCCCGGGAATCCCATACCAGGACCTTTGCATGGACGACAAGTGCATACAACAACAACACGACCCCAGTGACTGTGACATGTCCAGTAACCACCACAGTGCAACAACAAGTGGCACGCCGCTGCATGCACGCAAGCACATGCCCTGATGTCATCTCACATGCATGCGTGCATGAGGAACAACCGCAGCAAACCTGTCACATGGAACTGAGATGGACTGTGCCCATGATGCCAAGCGGTCTGGTAGGCTACATGTATACCGTCTGTGTCAAAGTCCGCAGCTCCGCAGCTATACGTAAATGTACATTAGCACAGCCTTGGCCAAGCAGATGTAACTCTGAAGCCCACATCCCACATGCAACAGCCAATCACATGTAACCCCACACCCTATCCCATTTGCAATCATGCTCAGTATATCCTCAACATGTATTCCGCTGCCAGTAGTGTCCACTATACTGCATCACAGAGGACAGAAGACTCAATATAATGTTTGAAACCAAAACTGTCTCCGCTGACTCATTTCACAAGTACGAATGAGAGAGGATGAGAGTATGTGAAGTACACGGCAGTCGTGACATGACCATGTAGTCCACTGGTATTGGATGTCAACGCAAATGAGTAGCACAACTGTGGAAGACACACATGTGTCGTGTGAAGTCGTATGGACGCAGTGCTCAGGTGGGTGGGTGTGACGGGTAGATGCGCACATGCCAAGTTGGAGCACGCCGTGTTGGGAGGGGTCATGAACAGTACACCACCGCTTCCCTGGGCATTGTGAGAGGACACCTGTCGGGGGGAGTGAACACGTGTGTGCACAGCAGCCGGGCACACGTACAAAGCGGTACCAGGCGCACCTCAGCCCACCCTCTGTGGACAAGCTGGATCCTGTTGTGCGCCCGCCATGCCCCTTGACAAGGCACACACAGCCCCAGTCGACCAGGTGTAACCCCAACATAGTCAATCCGCACAGGCGATACAGGGCACGGGATGGCAGTGGAGCATGGTGTGTGAGAGGTCTCCTCGCGCTCCTCCTGGTCACATCACGCAGGCAATAGAACCTCAACGTCTAGCATGGCACAAGTCAAATGGAAGTGTAGGGGGACGCACCACAGCACGAGCAGCACTGACGTCACGGGAGGTGGCTCGCACCATCCCATCCATTGCCCATTATACCAACCACGCCACATGCCATTGCGACTAAGTGCAAGCGCGTGCGCCACCACCCCCGAGCCCTCCCCAGAGAGGCCAAAGAGTGAATGTGTGGGCCATCAGTCACAGACGGACGCGGCATGGCCGCAAGGGCAGCCACAGCCACTGGGTGTCGCAGGTGGCGGATCCGGAAGGCGAAGACTGTGATGCATAGTCCATGCAGGCCGGGTCTCCATTTGGGGCACCACGCAGGTGGACGGCGTCCTGCAACACATCATACCCTGAGACAGCCCACTCGTGCAACTGGACCCACACATACACTCCTTGCCCTCTCTGGTGCGAGCTTGGGGCTGCCTGTGCAAGCGCTAGCCTCGCAGGTGCACATGCATATTGGGGGAGCGAGGGGAGGACATGAGGGCTGGGGCGAAGATGACTGTATCACTGTCAGTGAGTACAAGGGATGACCCAGATGTGGAAAGGAAGAGACGTGTCCCGTGTGTACTGCAACTAGTCGCCAATCCAACTACCCCCATGTCCGGAATGTAAGCCCGCACCTAGGCCCGCCCATCCGCCACATCGAACATACCACCAGCACGACAACCTTCCCATTCGAAACACTGACTGGGGGTGGCGACCAGTGAACAATCATGTGTAGCCTACCCACGCGTACATGTGGGCCCTCCATGATCCATGTCACCTGCGGCAAAGTCATGACATGCGCAATGAGGGAAGTGAGGAGAGCTGTCCGCCCCACGCACAGAAGGTGCATCAGCTCCACAGACCCAGCAGCGAGTCCAGCAGGGGTCACATGTGCAGGGGCAGCTGTGCCTGGTGTGAAGGCACATGCATATAGACAGCACATCGACCAATGTGTAGTCTGCCCACATCTACAGTCCATCATCATGCGGACATAGGAATTGAACACAGGGCAACACATCTTAGTGGGTGCACCCACCGTGACCAACAATGCGCAATCATCGACGTACCCGCCCTGTGCATGGCCCCCCACCCAACGGAGGCACATCCAGTGCCACCATCCCACACACACAAGCCTTCCACGGAACATGCTGTGTCCAATGGTCAGTACAGAGTCAGCGCCCATCTGGTGGATCCTGAACAGGAGACACATGCACACACATGCCAGCTCCCACTATGTACGTCTGCCACCTGGCACGTGCAATGTAACCTCTCACCTGTGACGTGTGACTGCAAGCACACAGCCGTCTTGGCATGGGGCTGTCAATGTGGACACCTGTCAATGTTTCGGGAGGTGTGATCCGTACAGTGCTGTACATAGGGTGCAGTGCTGACACCTACTACTGTCTCATATCCCCTCGTGCCACAGGTCCCACTTGTTTTGGCCGCTCAGCCTGTGCCCACATCGTCGTCGTCGTGTGCCATACTCATCCAGCCTCGGAAGCAGTTCCATGCTCAGCAGACATTCATGTTGCCGTGGCGTTGCCGCTTGACGAATATGCAGTCAGTCCCCATCAGCACGCCCCGCAAGTCATTGGGGCCTAGATCCCCATGTGCATGCACATGGCAGTGGTTTGTATCACTAGCCATTGCCATTGTTGGGAGACCTGTGTAAGTGTAGTGTGGCCGTGCCGTCCCAGCTTGACAGCTGGGCTGTGGCTCATGTGCCTGCTCAGTCATGTCAGTGATGTGTATGCGAAATTGCTATGTGTTGTGTTGCTTTGACATGTGTCCACTGCCATTTTCCCTAGGCGGAGACCGAACATTGACCGCCCATACCAATTGCTGGCGGACATGGACGATACAGAGGTCATTAGGAAGTTTCGGCTGGACAGGCCAACCCTGCATCGACTGTGTGCCATGTTGGAACCCCATCTCCGTCCCCGCAGGGTGTATCCGACAGCTGTCACCCCCACGGCTAAGGTGATGGCCGCCATGCATTTCTTCGCCACTGGGTCATTCCAGCACACAGTGGGCAGTGGAGGAGGGATGTCCCAGCCCATGTTCAGCAAGGTGCTGAGGGATGTACTGGCAGCCATGATGCTGTACCGAAACAGGTACATCCGCTTCCCCAGGACTCGTGAATTGGCGGCAGTGAAGGGTGCATTCTATGCCCTTGGCAGAATCCCACACGTCGTTGGAGCCATTGACTGCACACATGTTGGCCTTGTTCCACCACAGGCCACTGAGCACCTGTACCGCAACAGGAAGCACACGCACTCCCTGAATGTGCAAGTGGTGTGCCTTGCGGACATGGTGATCACCCACGTGTGTGCAAAGTTCCCAGGCTCGGCCCATGACGCACACATAATGCGCAACAGCATCTTGCCACGACTGATGTCCAATCTGCAACAGGATCGTGGCTGTATTGTCGGTGAGTATGTGGAGTGGTGTAGCGTGCTGGTTGTGCGATGCTGTCCCCTGTCCAGTTGGAATAGCAACGGTTCTCTGTGTCCCTCACACCCAGGTGACTCTGCGTACCCGAATGGGGCATGGCTGCTCAGTCCATTGAGGAATCCTCGCACCCCAGCAGACGATCGCTACAATGAGGCACATGGGAGGACCAGACGTGTGGTCGAGCGTACCTTTGGCCTCCTCAAGTCCAGGTTCAGGTGCCTGGACCGCACCGAGGGTGCGCTGGCGTACTCCCCACAGAAGGTGTGCCAGATAGTGGTGGCGTGCTGCATGCTGCACAATCTGGCCATTCGGAAGCAGATCCCCCTCATCGTGGATGACGGAGATCAACCAGGGCCCCAGCCCGCAGACCAGGACAGCTCGAGTGAGGAGGACAGCGGAGAGGAGGAAGCTGGTAATGTGCGGCAGCAGCTCATCGCCCGCTACTTCACTTGACGGTGAGTGTCCATGTACGACGGCTGATGTGGCTGTATCTGTGCAGGTGTGTGTGTGCTGTGTCAGGGTGGCCGTTTGTTCACTGCGTGCTGTGTGTCAACGCTCCATGGCCAGGGTTGTATGCCACTGTTGGTGGCTGTGGCATTGTGCCCTATTGCTCTGTGCGATGTGTGTACATTGCTTGTAGTTGTTGACATGTACTGTGTGATGGGTGTGTGACACACTCATTGAATGTGCTCCTGTTCTGTCTCCCACCCCTAGGTCCCTACAGGCCCTCCGGTTCCATTGCCATGCCACGCATCAGGTGCCTTTCCGCCCAAGGTGGCCGTTGTATTCCGTACAAATAAAACACAGGGCACAAACAGCAGTTTGTGTAAGAGGTGCATTTATTTCAAACTGTGACATGTGATTGTGTGTAAGGTGATGACAAAAGTGGTGCGTGCAGTGACAATGAGCTGTCGGTCATGGCTGCGTGATGCTCAGGGTGTACCCACTGGTTCTATGTCCATAGTCCAACACACACATGCCATCCAGATGGCTGTGTGGAGTGGGATCGTAGTCCAAGTCAATGCAGTGGGTGGTCAAGGAAGGCTGGCTGGCTGCCTCACTTGCGTCTGGAGCGTGCGAAGTCCTCCCGGGAGATCTGTTTCCACTTCGGACGGCCCCTTCCACGTTTGCGAGGGGGGTGCCTGCTTGCGACATGCTGGTGGTTGAGGTGTGCTCACTGGCTGTGGACGCAGGGGAACTGGACACTGCTGCTCGACCCTGCGCCCCGGCAGGTGGTGGCGGAGGGGAGCTGCTGTCCCTGGCTGTGACCTCACCGCCACCACCAGCTGGCCCATGAGGTCCACGAGTTGGCCCATACGGGCGTCCATGGACCTCAGCACCCCCAGCACCTCACGCGTGTCTGTAGCTGACCTGGCCCATTGTCCTTGGGCCTCTTCATAGGCCCCAAGGACTCTGGCCATTTGAGGCAGGGCATGGCTCCCAGGGGAGGCTGGCGTTTCCCTGACCCTGCTCCTCCTACCAGTCCTGCTGCCACCGGCCCTGCCCACTAGCCACATTGCTCACCACGGTCCTCGCTGTGGCTCCCAGGGTGGATCCAGTCGGCCGGGCCACCACCTGCGCTGGGGCTGGTGCCAGCGAAGACGTGGTGGTGGTGGCGGCGGTGGTGGTCGGTGCGGCGATGGTGGCGGTTGCGGCAGTGGTAGTGGCCGCAATGACCGTGGGTGTGGCCGCAATGACCGTGGGTGTGGCCGCAATGACCGTGGGTGTGGCCGCAACGACAGTGGCAGCAGGGGGCTGGGAATGTTCAGCAGCCCTGGATGATGGGTTGGTGGGTAGGAGGGGTCCTGGGGAGCGGCTGGGCCCTGCCACACCAGATGGGCCTGCTTGGTGGTCCGTGTCCGAAGAAGAGGACAGATCCTCCACATCCGTGTGTCCTCGTTGGGGGCTTGTAGGCTGGCTGTGCTGGCTGCTGTCTCCATCCCCAGCATCCAGCGGTTCGTCACCTGTGGAGAGAATGAGATTTGTTATTGTGTTGCACCTGGCGAAGTATGTATTTGTCGTCTGACATTCACAGTTCGTGCAATCTCGTACATGGGTTTCCCGGAGGCGTGTGTGTGGCTGTACCATTTGTAGTTGTGTGTGCTTGGCAATGGGACTGTGTGCTGTGCACATGTGGCATGGGACGGATTGGCCATGCCGATGGGTGTGTTGCTGTGCCCCTACTTATTGTGACTCTGGTGTATGCGGGCTCCTGGCCCATCCTGGGTCTGGTTTGTACTTTGCTTTTGGTGTTCAAATGGGACGCTTAGGAACGCATATGGCAACATGGGGGCCATGCCCCAGATTCACATTTGGGAGGGAATATGCTTTTGGGGTTCAAATGGAACGCTTAGGAACGCATATGGCAACATGGGGGCCATGCCCCAGATTCGCATTTGGGAGGGAATATGCTTTTGGGGTTCAAATGGAACGCTTAGGAACGCATATGGCAACATGGGGGCCATGCCCCAGAATCGCATTTGGGAGGGAATATGCTTTTGGGGTTCAAATGGAACGCTTAGGAACGCATATGGCAACATGGGGGCCATGCCCCAGATTCGCATTTGGGAGGGAATATGCTTTTGGGGTTCAAATGGAACGCTTAGGAACGCATATGGCAACATGGGGGCCATGCCCCAGAATCGCATTTGGGAGGGAATATGCTTTTGGGGTACATGCTGTGAGCCATGGGTGCCGAACGTGACATGTGTTGTGGCAGCATGACAGTGCATGGTCTGAGGTGTGTGCATGCCTGACATGGCCTGCATATTTGCTGTCTGTTGTGATTACTGGACATGGCATTGGACGCATCGTTATGAGTGAGTGATGGTTGTGTGCCAGCCAACGTATTGCAGTTGTCCCATCTCCTTGGTGTGCGTGCTGCCCTGTGCCATGTGCATCACTGCAGTGCTCGTGGGGGGGTGTGGCCCATGTTGTGTGTTGTTGCTCACAGTGTGGCGTGCGCTTCATTGACTTCTGGCACATGGTTGGTCATGGGCATGTATCTTAGCGTGACTGCTGTATGTGTGGCAGCTGTGCGGATGACATGCCTTTCATGAGACTGGGGCTGACGGATGGGATGGATGGTATGTTGTATGTGCATGGTGTGTCTGTGTGTTTGATGGGTTCAGTGGTGTTCGTGTGCATTTATGTTGTTCCGCTCTGTTGCGTCTAGTGTTGTTTGTCTTACATAGGCGTAGTTGTGGGGTGTGTGGTTGACAGGCAGTAGGGGCTACATGGACAGGACTTCAATGGTGTTTCGGTTGTGTGTGATGAGTTGCACAGTGGCTGCCGTGTGGTACTATGTTCAGTGTGGCTTGTGCATGCAGACGTGGCTCCTTGGGTGTTGCTGTGTTTGTGATGGGTCATGTGGGGTGTGAGTCTGTGGTTCATGTCCGTGTGCACATTGTTCACTTGTTCGTGACGGTGGGCGGTGCTGCGTGTTCGTCTGCTACGTGACATGTCCCATGTGTTGGTCGTGTTACGGTCCTCATGCCTCCAGTAATCCAGCCCTGTCCAGTTTCCCACCTGCAGGTTGTTCGGGCGTGCACTGTACTGGATGCCACATGGTTCTAAGCGGGGGTGCTCCATGTTGCAGGTTTGTGGGGGTGGGGGTGTTGTGGGTCGTGGTGGTGGCTGGACACCCACTGACACCGATTGCTGTGGACCGTGATGTCTACCTTTCGGCTGTCGTTGTGCACTGCGGTGGCTGACACGTGGCTGTGGGGTGTGGGGGATGCTCCTCCTTGCTGTGCTGTGGGACTAGGGGCCTGGTGTGTGTTGTACTTGGGCTGTCCACCCTCCCACCCACTGCACTTTGTGTTCCTGCCACTTACCTGTTACTTGTCGGTTAGTGCAGCTGTGGCGGACACATGGGTGTGGTGGGTGCTCGTTGTGGCGCTTCTGGCATATTTGGGGACCTGTTGGTGGTTACGTGGCTGGCTGAGTGTACACATGTCCCCACGCATCTTACAGTTGTTCTGTTTGGGCTGTGTGTGGTGGTGTCTGTTGCATGTGTGTGTGATGTGTTGTGTATTGTGTGCTGGATATGGGGGTGTTTGTCCCTGGGAGCTGTGGCATGGTGGTAGTGCATGTGAGTACATAGCGGTGTGCTGGTATACATTAGTTTGTACTTACCAGCCTCCACTCCCCCTGCTAATCCGGCGAGGATCTCGGGATGTATGATGACTCGCACCTTCTCCTCCCACGCTTTGAAGGTCTTGAAGAGCGCGGGATTCCCTCCGCCAGTGACGGCTGCCAGCTCTCTGTTCTTGGTCTCCTTCTTCTTGACCAGGCTCTTGACGTCATTCCACCGTTTGTTTATTTCGACTCTGTTCCTGGGCAGGGTCCCGACTGCATTGACCTGGTCTACGATCCGGTTCCACATTCTGTTTCTGGTGGCTAGTGGTGTGTGCTGGACCAGGTTCCCATAGATTTGTGGGTGCACCTTGATAATCTCGTCGACCATGACCGTCAGCTCAATGGGCGTGAACTTGGGCATTCTTTGTGGTGCCATGGTGTTTGTGGTGCTGGTGCGGTGTGTGTTGTGTAATGTGCAGGGGGTTTGTGGTGCCGGTGTTTGGTGGTGGTGGTGGTGGTGGTGGTGGTTGTGATGTGTGCGTTTCTGTGGTGTGCTGCTGTCCTTGCTGTGTCACTGTGTCCTCTCCTCTCCTCTCTAGTTTGCAATGTTGCAAGGGGTTGTGGTCTGTGGGAGTGCTGCTTTTGTACTTACCTATGTGGGTGTGTCCTCATGGTCTGTTGTTTTCAGGTGTGTTGTGTCTGGGGTTCTGGCCTTTGTAGTTTTTGTTTGTCCAGGGGGTGTTTTCGGGATGTGTACTGTGCTTGTGTATTTGTGCGTGCCTTGCTGTGTGGACTTGTTGGCCATGTTGTGTGCGATTGTTTTTGTCAGCGGATGGTTTCTGTGCAGGGACGTGGGCGCCATGGCTTCTGCCGTGTCGATTCTCATCGGCGTTGTTTGCGCTGGCGGGCGGTATATTTGTAGTTTTCCCGCGCTCATGGCGGTGCGATCGTAATCTCACGTGCGGTGTGTCGGCCGTGAGGGCGGGCGGTTTTGTGTTGTCGTGCGTGTTTCCGTCCGTGGCGGGCGGTTCGACTCCGACTCGGACGATGGCGGGCGGTATTTTGTGTGATTTTTCCGCCGATGGCGGTTTTCGGTTTGTGTAATCGTAATGGCGTGGTCGGTGTTCAGACGGTGTGTGCGGGCGGATTTTTGCCGCTTCCATGCCTGGCGGATTTTTTTACGCCGGGTATCGTAATGGGCCCCTTAATTATTTAAAATCACACCAAGTTTCAATTAGAATAAAATTATGTGGCAGGTTTATTAAATTGGGTAATGGGGTGATTTTATCAGTGATTCAAAGGCAGTCAGCAAATATAGGACCAAACTAACTGTGAGCCAGATTTGCCTGCAAACACAAAGAAAAGGCCTCATCATAATTTGAGGTTGAAATATTTGGGGTTTGGCACACATTTGTACCCCATAGCCCACAGAAATATTGCTGTCACACAAGACAGAGGAATAGCCACTGTTCACTCAGTTATTGACCTGTACCCTGAGCACATACACCAAAAGTGTCCAACAAGAAGTAAAGAAATAGTCGTCTGAACGTTGTCCTTTTTTCATCAAGTCTTCACTTTATTCTGGTGATATAAAACAGCCTCACACCAGCCAACACGTGTTTCGTCTTCGGGTTTAAGTCACCCTATGACTTCTTCAGGGCTGCATATTTCGGCGTAAGTCTTGTGTGGTGTATTTATCTTGTCTGCTGATTCCAGATTTATTTGCAGTCAAAATTATAGTAAACGTGTATTTTTTTTTAAAGAAACCGTTATCCTTTTTATGGGACCTCAGTGATGTTAAAACAAAGGGCTTTAAACCGATATCAGGCGGAAGGCCATCCGACAGCTCGTTGGTGGCAGTCCGCCCGACATCTGCTGCTGCAGTCCGACCCCCACATTACGATGTGTGCGGTCGGAGGCAGGAGGCGGAGGGACCGTCATTGGACGGACAGTAATCCCTACAATAGGGGCGGTGCCTGCTCAGGCACCGTTGTAGGGATTACAATGCCCCCTTCCGTCTGCTGGTCTATGGTGGTCCGACCGCCATAGAACAGCAGCCGGAAAGGGACTTTAAGGGCCCCTAGTAGAGCCCTTGTCCACCCTGGGCCTCCGCTATGGGGCTTGGCCCCCCTAAACATCCCTGCATCGTGGGCACGGTGCCTGCCACATGATGCAGGGATGTTTAAAAAGTGCAAATTTCCTATTGTGGCCCGCAGCGCAAGCCACAATAGAAAAGATACACTTTACGACAGCTGTGAAAGAGGTTGCGTCATTATTAGGGAAGCGGAACCTGCGAATCCTTGTTGGGCAGTCTGTTTCCGAAACAATGCCGGTTGGATGCTCATCCGACCGGCATCGTATTGATTTTCAGAAAACATATTGGGGAGCATTTAGTGGCCTTCCGAGGCTTTTGCACCACAATTCTTTAAAACAAAATTGTCCCAACGGGCATAGTTACCATTGCTACTCCAGTACAGCATGGAGAAAGTGCATACATTAAAGGGTGGGAATATCTGCTCTAACTCCAGTCTCACAAACATTGGGAAAAGTGAGTTAGTCTGAGAGCTTGAACTTCCCTGTTTTAACTCCAATGCAAATGAAATTGATGAAAAGTGCATAAATTATATGGGTGTGAATTATTATTCTAGCTCCAAGCCAACTAATATTGGGGCGAGTGCATTAATGAAAGAGTGATATTTACAATTATAATACTAATCAACAATCAAAATTAAATTCAGGAAATATTCATAAATAAAAGGGGTGAGATGTAAGCTTCTAATCCAACCAAACTACAATTCTGGGCAGAGCATTAACACAAGGGGTGAGACTTACTTTTGTAAGCCTCACAAAAATAGGGTTAGTGCACACATTGGGTAGGTGAAATGTACTATTTCAACTCTTAATCCATGTAAAATTTCAAACAATGCAAATTTAAAAGGGGTGAGTTTAACTAGTCTAACTTTAGGGGGAGGATTATTATTCTAACTCCAATCCAACTAAAATTGGGAAAACATGCATAAATAAAAAAAACATCCAATCCAAGTAAATTTGAGTAAAGTGCATCAATAAAATGGGTAAGGTTTACTATTATAATTCAAATCTCACAAACATTTGGGAAAAGTGCATAAATCTGATACATAAAACTTACTATTCTAACTCCAAACCAACCAAATTGGGAGCATTTCATAAATAAAATGGATGTGATTTACTATGCCTACTCCAGGCCCAAATAGATTTGTGGGAAATGTGTAAACAAAAGGGGTAGAATTTAGCATTCTAGATCCAATCTTACAAACACTGGGGAAAGTGCAATAATTGAAAATTAGGATGTACTATTCTAACTCTAGTTCAACAAAACTTGGGAAAAGTACATACATGAATGGTGTGTGATTACTTTTTCAACTTCAATCCAGGTAAAATTGGAGAAAATGCATGAATAAAAGAAGGAGATTTACCAATCTAACTCAAATCTCATAAGCATTGTGGAACGTGCAAAAGGGTGAGATTTACTTTTCTAATTCTAATCCAGCTACAATTGTGCAAAGTGCGTAAATAACATGGGTGAGAATTACCATTCCAACTTCAGTCCAAATAAAATTGGAAAATACAGGGGGTGATAATTACTATTGTAATTCCAATCCATCTCAAATTGGGCAAAGTACATCAGTAAAATGGGTGGCCATTAGTGTTCTGAATTCAATCCTACAAACATTGATGAAAGTGTCCAAATCGGAAGGTGATATTTACAATTCCTACTTCAATCTTAGTAAAATAGGGAACCTGCTTAAATAAAAGGGGTGAGATTTATTATTCTAACTCCGGTATAATGTTAATTTGAGAAAGTGCATAAATTAAAGTCAGATTACTTTTCTAACCCTAATCTCACAAACATTAGGCAGAGGGGTAGGGTTTGCCTTTCTAACTCTTATCCAACTAAAATTGGGGAAAGTGCATAAATTAATGGGTGAGAATTACTCGTCTAACTCCAATCTAAAGAAATTTGGGGAATCAAGGGATGAGATTCACTATTATAAATCTAATCTAACAAACATTGGTGAAAGTGTAGATATCAGATAGGTGAAATTTACTATTTGATTTCCAATCCAAATAAAAGTGCAGAAAATGCATAAATAAACTGGTAGAGATTTACTATTTGAACTCTAGTAAAAGAGAACATGGGGAAAGTTTATTAATTAAAGTAGGTCATTTCACAAACATTGGTGAAAGTGCATTAAATGGAGGGGTAAGATTTACTATTCTAGCTGCAAACTGACTAAAATTGGGAACATTGCATGAATAAAAAAGGTGTGATTGATTATCTTAAATCCAAACAAACTTAAGTTGGAGAAATTACATAAACAAAAAGCAGGCAATTTACTGTTCTAAATCTAGTTAAAAAGTTATTGAAGAAAGTGCTCAAATGAAAATAGGTAAGATTTATTATACTAAAACCAGTCTCAAAAACATTGGAAAAAGTACATAAATCAGGTGAGGTAGGTGGTGAGACTAACCATTACAAATGCAGTCCAAGTGAGATTGGGAATAACTTATAAATAAAAGCAACAAGATGATTTATTCAAACTCCAATCCAACTAAATGTGGAGAAATAACTAAGGGCCTGATTATGAGTTTAGTGGTGTGGGAGTGGTGCGGCACGCCGCCACCCTGGTCCCACACTGCCAAACCTCACCGCCTGCTGCCTGCTAGATTATGAGTTTTCTCATGGTCTGGCGGGCGGTCCTTTGGCATTCCCATGGTGGTGCCTATTAAAAATGGAAACACCAAAGCCCGTTCCTGCACGGCATGGACTGTGCAGTTCATACCGTGCAGGAAAGGGGGTGTATGCAGACAGGGGGCACACCATGCGCCGCCCTGCATGCATCCTCAGACCATGAGGAAACAGGGGGCCCTTTAGGGCCCCCTTAGTTTCCTCACCACCACAGGATTCATGGTGGGCTCACTGCGATGAAATATGTGGCGGCGAGGTAACTCATAATATGCTTGGCGGTGCTGCAGCAGCACCACCAGCATATTGCGGCCCTCAGACCAACGCGCCACCACCAGGAATCACGGATCCCTGGCAGTTGGGGCAGTCATATGCAAGTCCGACCGTCGTAGTTGCAATACGGTGGTCAAACCACTGGTGCAGCCGTCCCCGACCACCACTGGACCTCCACCATGAGTTTGGCCGTCCTATGGACGTCCAAGCTCATAATAAGGCCCTAAATAAAATGGATTCTAGTTAGCATTCTAACTCCAACCAGACAAACACAGTAAAGATTTATTAATCAGTGAGGTGAGATTGACTCTTCTAAGTCAAGCCCAGCAAATATTAGGAAAGTGCATGCATTACATGGTGAGATTTCATAAGCCAGTCAAAATAATAATGTGGAAAGTGTATAATTGTGTGTGTTTGTTTAGGGGAAGGGTAGTAAATTATGTTATTTTTACTCCAGTGTAACAAGCACTGTTTTTAATTTAGAAAAGGGTAGGGTGGTGTTAAATTCAAATATATCAAATTAAATATATTTATATTTTTTAATATTCACGCTACATGTACACTAAACTTTCATTTGAAAATAAGCCAACTAAAATATTACATACTAAAATAAATGAAACAACCAAACCATATAGAAAATATAAACATTATACCACATGTTTTATTTAGCATTAAACATTTCAATTTAAGCAAATCAAAATATTTTACATAAGGTAATAACTTTAATAAATATATTTCATATTGAAAATGTAAATAAAAAATACAGTAGAAGAATTTTTTAAATAAATTATAGGCACACCTTAAAAAAACACAAGCCACAAAAAGTTAGTCCCCCCAAAAAATACCTAATTTACTTTTAGATAAATTTAGCAATTATCATAATCAGATTGTTACCTCCTGAAAAAGTACACCTAAAAAAACCAAAATCCATGCAGATTCTAATATTGTAAAAAACATATTAAAATATTCAGCCCAAAAAATATGATCCCTATTTATTCAATACATTTATACAAATGCAATATTTAGCATTAATAAATGTATTTTAAAATGCTCTAAACATTATAATAAATTAATAATTCAAATTTAAATTTGAAAGAAAGCACTACACATCCCATCCCCAAAAATAATTTAAAAAGGACTACTAAATCATTTAAACAATAAGATCCAAAATAATACTACATAACAAAAGAAAAGATTAAAAGAATTATTTAAAAATATATATACTACTAAACCATAAAAATGTAGCATTAAAATAATTATATTATGTATTGGAATGTTTAGTCACAATAATGGTGCAGCATTAGAAATAATGGGGCGACCCAGTGTCCCTCAGAACCTGGGTATTAGTAGTATATAGAACGATTGGTTCTGTTGGGTGGTACAATTACTGTGCACACTGTATTTACTACAGATGAAAGGGTGTCTCACAATTCCTTATTTGTGACACACGAAAAAATAATTTGGAAAGGAAGGACACACCAAAAGGAGAAATTCACAAGTAAAGTTAATTTACTCTTATATTTCAAAAAAGTACTGAATAATAACGGCTGTCACAGATACACATGAATTGCAACAAGACAACACGTGACTAAGGTGATAAAGTGACATACAATGAATAGTGAAAGAAACAGTACACTATATACATGCCAAATGTAAGTGACATAAAAATAAAAGAGTATTTTTTGAATTTTTCTCCTGTCTTAATTTTTCACATGTAATGCAAGACCCATTCACGAATCAATTTATGGTCAAGAGAACTGTGTGGACATATGTAATGATAAATGTCGACGTTTCGACCCTGGAAACAGTTCTATTAATCAGGAAGCCTCTTTTAAAAATAGGAATGATCGTTTGTTCAGAAGATCTCCACCAGCCGGTCTTTTACAAGAACACGTCTGACATCCAGCAGCCAGTTGGAGTCTCGTGTTAGAGCCTTCGCATTTAAATGTCCAGAAGCTGACAGGCGGATGCGGGTTGCTACTTTGAAGTAAGACGACCTTCATTGTCGACTTTGATCATTACGTGAAGGCTCTAACACGAGACTCCAACTGGCTGGTGGATGTCAGACGTGTTCTTGTAAAAAGACTCCAACCGGCTGGTGGAGATCTTCTGAACAAACGATCATTCCTATTTTTAAAAGAGGCTTCCTGATTAATAGAACGGAACCCCACCACGTGAATATTTAGTGGAGAACATTATTGGATTTGATCTACGCCTTATCTTTTCTGATTTCATTGACTGAAGTTTCTGCTTTGGCTGTCCACTCACCCCCCCTTCCACAGTCCTGAGGAAGATCCGCTCTGACGCACACCAAATCTGCGCTGTTTCCAGGGTCGAAACGTCAACATTTATCATTACATATGTCCACACAGTTCTCTTGACCATAAATTGATTTGTGAATGGGTCTTGCATTACATGTGAAAAATTAAGACAGGACAAAAATTCAAAAAATACTCTTTTTATTTTTATGTCACTTACATTTGTCATGTATATAGTGTACTGTTTCTTTCACTATTCATTGTATGTCACTTTATCACCTTAGTCACTTTGTTGCAATTCATGTGTATCTGTGACAGCCGTTATTATTCAGTACTTTTTTGAAATATAAGAGTACATTAACTTTACTTGTGAATTTCTCCTTTTGGTGTGTTCTTCCTTTCCAAATTATTTTTTCGTGTGTCACAAATAAGGAATTGTGAGACACCCTTTCATCTGTAGTAAATACAGTGTGCACAGTAATTGTACCACCCAACAGAACCAATCGTTCTATATACAATAATGGTGCAAGCATCAATATTATTGCGAAAAATATATATAATTACCTCTGATATTATGTTCCTTAATTATTTTGTAGTCACAATATTTTGAACATGATATTATGGTCAATCAATATTTTGGAGTCATAATTCTGGTATCATATCCACACAGGCGTGCGGGGTGGTGAAAAAAGTGTAAGGAACTGCCAATGTAATCAGATTCCCTAGCTGCAATTTGGATTCCAAAAGGGCTATACATAAAAGAGGAAGTACTGATTTTATATGTCAGAAGTTTGTACAGGGAAATACTGAAGGGCATAAACTGCACTTCCCGATTTTTCTGTACAGAAATATTGTCCCATTCCCTGTAGAATTTTCATTGTTAACTCCAATTTCTGAAGTATTTTTGCAGATGATATTTAGGACACAATCTTTATGTGAGCTGGTATTCTGATAATGAAATTCTGGTATTGCAGGGGATTGGCAACAAATGACATAATCCACCGAAACATTTTTAAATTTAATTTGAATGGGATTTGTTAGGCAAATGTGCATATACAAAACATAACTATTTTAGATGCACATGAGAAATGAATTGGTTGTGCTCCTGCTTTAAAGCATACAAGCAACAGAGCCTGACTTAGAGTTCGGCAGATGGGTTACTCCTACACAAACGTGACAATATCCCGTCGGCTGTATTGCAAGTGCCATATGAAATAATGCATTTGTAATACTGTGGACAGGATATCCCTCATGTTTGTGATGCAGTAAACCAGTCTGCCAAACTTTAAATCAGACCCATTGTCTCCATCATGAAATGAAGTGTGTCTTTTAAAGTGCAAATGGGAAACAAATTAAATCTGTCCCTTATAGCAGCATGATTGGTCCATTTGGTGCTCTGGCATATTTGCTGAATTGACAGCACACTTCAGTTAAGCTTGAAGTGACCATATTTTAATTTCTTGGCAGCAACTTACAGAATGAGTTAAATAATATAGCATTTTCAATCAGAATCATGTAATGTTTGTTTACTTCAATTGTTTGGATGTAATTCAATGAATTTCAAAAATCCTCTGCAAATTGGCTGTAGAAAAGATCTGTAAGTGCGTGCATTCATTATACAGACTTCTTAGTTTATTCATCAATCTTTGTGTCAGGGTAAAACAACTTGGCTTGACTCAAATTCAGACAAGAGCTAATCTAGCAGTTTGAAGCTGGTACCAAATATGCTGCACTGGGAAAAGGAATTTCTCATACATCTGCCATCTGAATTCCCTCTCCAAGGATAACAGATTTGCTCATTTTTTCTGAGATTCAACGGGATTGAAAAAAAGTGTATATCTAACTTTAGGTATTAATCTGAGACCACTGGAAGGGGTGTCTGACATTTCCAAGTGAGGATATTCGGAAGCCTCCCAAATGCAAATTATCATTAATAAGAGCTGACTTAGCAAGAAAAGTTTTATTAGCCATCTTATCAAACTCCTTATACAACTGATTTGTGATACTATAAAAATGCTCTTACGTGCAAAATAATGTCAACATCTACTTATGTATGCAAGTGTGATGCATTCCATTTTAATCTGCATGCAAATGTGACTTTCAAAGCTGCTGGTGAAGATACAGTTTGTAATCACTGTCCAGTAATGTAGGCACTTAAAGACTTGCTCATTGTAACAACTGTGTCTCTGAAGTATTAGTCTCTTCAAGGTGATGGGCGATAACATACTGCCCTCATACCATTATAAGGAACTTCAGTAATACTGTGTGATGCATAATGTGTAGCAGAGAAATGAGTGGGACAGGAGTTGTTATGGGATGGGCGTGTAACATGTAGCGGCAGATTTATCAACACTTTGCGCTGATACAAATTCACAAAAAGTGAGCCAAATCACTCGAAATTGTTGATAAACTATTTACTTTTCAGAGCAAAACTGTTTTTGCACTGGAATTTAGCCTGAAAAGTAGCCCAAATGCCCCTGTGCACTGCTTTGTGTTACTGTGCATCAAAGGGGTGTCTCATAGGTAGTAAAATGTCATTCCCATGGTATCACCCATGGTTTTGGACACAAATGGCCTGATTACGATGTCGGCGGATGTCGCCGCAGTCTCAGGACTGACCAACCTACAGTCGGCGGTCTGTTCGAATAGAAAAGCTTGCTTATGCAGTATGTTAGCATTTGCGGTGCCATTTTATATGCCGGCGCCATTTTGGGTTATAATCGAAACTTATCCTTCGTCATTTCTGAGAAGAGGCCTCAGTTAGGTTTCATTTCCCCGAAGCCGGAATTCACCTCACTAATGAATACACTGTTCTTATTAACTCATACCTATCCCTTTAGATAGAAGCCTTCTCCCACTTGTCTAGTGGCGGGCATGGGCAGACTGACCTTGACTGCTAGATAGTGTGTGCCCGGCCCCAGAATCGAAACTTAATTTTTTGTACTTCACTGTTTTACTGTCTTTGCTTGGAAAATTCCATTGTGGGCGTGCCTTCGTTGGTGTCGAATGTACATAATGTAACTTTATGCTTGCTGATGTAAGTCCCTCTGCAGCACTCCTAAGCGACTGGGCAGATTGGGCTCCGCTCTGAGTGCACTCTAAATAAACAGATACTGGTTTGTATTCTGTACTGTCAGACCTACTCTTCATTTGGCATAGAAGGCTGAGAGGTGGTCGTGAGTGACTGGGGTGACCCAAAGCGGGCCCCTTCCTTCAGGTCCAGACACCGCCATTACAATGCAACCGCACATGGTGCGGTCACATACTCCCATTTCTCTATGGGAGCTTGTGCTGCAGCCGTAAACCAGCCGTAGCACAAGCTTCCATAGAGAAATGGGAGATTCTGTTAATTCCTGCACCACGTGGCACCCGATGCAGGGATTGACAGGGGGCATCATAGGTGCCCCCCAGGCTTCCAAATGGAGGCCGCTATGGTAAGGGGGCCCTTCTAGGGGCCCCCAAAGGCACTTTCTGACAGGCTTTTCATGTCAGAAAGCCAGGCATGTAAAGCCTGTCGGAAACCGACATCTAAATCCCTATGGCATAAACGCTGTACATAGGGGATTATGAGTGGCCTCTGACTGGGAGCCCATCGGAAGCCAGTCGGTCCGACTGGCCGGTTTCAAATCCGACAGCCTTCATCGTAATAAGGCTGTTGGATTTGAAACCAATGATGTAAGTCGGAAAGCCTCCGACCTGCGGTCGGAAGCTTTCCAACTTACATCGTCATCGGGCCCAAAGTCTTATATACCAAAAATGATAAACAGGGCATTGTGTCACAAAATAACACCTCCTTCAGGCAGGTACAAAAAATTTAAATTTTGTCTTCATTTCTCCTAACTCTTCCAACATTGCATGTGTGCTGCATTGTACAGCACTATTTCAGTTTGGGAAATGTTTTGAAATGTGTCTAATCATAGTATTTTGTACTGGTAAGGTACCTTTCTGGTGCAAAATCTATGCTAGCCATCACACACCCACCTTTGCACTATGGTGGAAAGATGTTTGTGTGGCACTCAGCAGCCTACTTGAGCACCAACAAAGGGATGACAGCAGCAGTGCATATCTTTGTAGCTATGCCTCTGCATTGTTCAGCACTAGAACTTTGGTTGCTGTGCTGTGCTGTGTTGCGCACCATGTTGATAAATCTGGTCCAAAGTCTCTAGGGCAGAGACTAGATATAGTGACAGAAACGTGGGGGAGGTGGGAATAATGATTTGTTTGACAGTGTTGGAAAAGTCATTTTTGGGCGGGGACTGGAGAGAGATCACTGTGGAGTAGTAGGAACAATGAGGCAGGCATGGGAAACAGGAGCTAGAGAAATTGGTAAACTGGTTCTCTCTGTGTCTTTGCATGTGTGTCTAAATACTAATAACTCTAGGACATTTGATAAATTAGAAGTGGTAATTCCCCCTTTTCCCAACCAACAGTCATGCTTTCACTGCTTTATTGTGCACTCACATCTCTCCACTCTTCTGGTGTGGTTGTTTTAGTCAAAACAATGAAACAATCAAAGTTTAAGGGAAGACAATATTGAACAATTTCACCACTGCAAACCTCCCACAATCATTGGTGATTCATGAATGGAAAGTGAGATTAGGCAGGAACTGGTCTCCATATGTTTGTCTTTGGGGTTTACATGGATATCCTTCCTTGCATCCTATATAATATTTATACAGGCAAATCCCAACATGTTCACCGTTTTTCCCAAATATATAAGTTTGGGTGGCTCAAACATTCTTTTTGCTTGCTTGAGATTTACCTGCATCATTTAGATAGGAGAGAAATAAACAAATTGAAATCCTGTTTACTTGCCTATTTCTTTGTTCCTGAAGTGGATCACTACTTAACATGTTCAAGTAACTGCAAGGAAGTCTTAAACATGCCACGTTTGATGAGTGTGTATTCACACAGAGCCATAAAAAGCAAAAATTGGATTCTCAAAAATATAATAGTATTCCCCAATGCTCCAGTGTTAACTCTAGTAATGAAGGTTTGCCCATTGCTTCCTTAAAATTTGAAGTCGGGTTTCAACAGTGTTTATGCAGACCATCGCAAAATTCTCCTCAAAAATGCAAACCAGAATTGATAGTGGTATATGTGGATGGACAATGGTTGTTGCAAAGGAGACTGGAGTATCAGACGAATTTGGGCCTCATTTAGATCTTAGCATGTTGTTCGCCAGTCTGAGAGGTCAGCGCAGGCTACATCCGCAACTTCCCTGGTAGACTTCTGCTCACTCTATTTGGAGATCTCTGCTTGCCTGACAGAGACCTCTAAACTTACAACAGAGCCTCCACTCGAGGAACTACTCTGTGGGCTCCGGAAATGCCAAAAAGGCCCTGCTCATCATTCCTGTTTCTATTTCTAAAACAAGCTGCTACAAAGGACATTTGTTTTTGAAAAAACAAGCAATCATCGGCCTTTAGGTGCAGAGGCGTTCCTGCTCTGAGCTCCAGAGCCATTAGTTGAGGTCCTTCCCCACTACCACCATGTCTCATATGCTGATGATGGCAGGGAAATCTACTAATTGTTGATCAGCCCTAAATATGACAGTGATGTTCACTATGGCCCGGAGGCCCAGTGGCAGTGGAGACTCTGGTCATTGATTTGTGGAGGCGGAGCCTGTGGACGCTCAACTGTACAAACCCTGCAGTTTCCCCATCTGTATATGGGGCAGGTGAACTGTGAGTTTGGTGGTGTATGCTAATTAATGAAAAATTAAAACTGGGAAACCACATTGGGGAATAAACTTGGATGGAGTTTATGACTAGTGAGAGTTTTTTGAGTGCAGGGATGGGTATTGCTTAGGTGTGATCAGGGTTTTTTTGGAGTTAGGGATGGTTGGGGTTTGGGGGCGGTGAAATGATTATTTACTGATCAGGAAAGGGTGTAGTTTAGAGGTGGTGATGGGTTTTTATGGTTCATGGACGAGTGGAGTTTCTGAGTGTCAGGTCGTTTGAGGGTACATAGATGGGTGGAGTGCAGGTATGTTGAGGGGTTTTAGGGTTCATGGATGGACAGAGTTTAGGGCTGGTGGTGGTTTATAAGGTTCAGTGATAGGTAGAGGTTAGGTGTGGTGAAGAGACTTAAGGGTTCAGGATTCGGTGGAATTTAGGGTGGTGATGAGAGTTAAGTATTCAGGGATGAGTGGGGTGCAGATGTAGAAGGGGTTTTAAGGGTCAGGGATGAGTAGAGCTTGGGGGTGGTGAGGGTTTTGTAGGGGTCATGGATGGGTGGTGTTTAAGGGCATGGAGGTTTTTTTTAGGGCTCAGGGAGGGGTGGAGTTTGGGTGTGGTGAGGAGTTTTAAGGGGTCAGGTTTAGGCATAGAAAGGGTTTTTAGGGTTCCGGAATTTGTGGAGTTTATGGGTAGTGAGGGGGTTTACGGTTCAAGAATGGTTGGAGTGTAGGGCCAGAAAGGGCTTTTAAGGTTCAGGAAAGTTTGTAGTTAAGGGATCAGGGATAGGTGTAGTTTAGGTCTAGTAGGTGTTTTTTAGGTTTCTGGGATGGGTGGAGCTTAGGGGTAGAAATTGCTTTTAGGGTTCAGGGATCGTTGTCGTTTAGGTGTAGTGAGGGTCTCTTAAGGGGCAGGAAATGATGGTGTTTAGAGGTTGTGAGGGGTCAGGGTTCAGGGATGGACAGTGTTTAAGGACTTTGAGAGGTCAGTGAAGTAAAAGCATCCCAAGTAATTGTTTGACAATATAAATTATATAAATCTGTAATAATGTCCTCTGAAGTGAAGCCCTGAAATAAATACCTCAGACAAAACTGTTTGTGAAAGTAACATCTGCAACTATTGTATTTACACCTTAAAAAACCAAAGCATGCAAAAACCAATTTTGAACAAAAAGACATTCTGTGAATTGGTTTCTATGAAATGGTAAATGCATTTCATTCACAAAATTTCCATTAAACAGTTCAGGTGAAAAGGTTTCTCAGTAATGGTATTCTATGAAATTTTTTTCTGTGAAATCAGACAATGAAGTTAGCCAATGGCTGAAGTGGGCTGGCCCATTGCCCCATGCTGTACGATGTAGTGGGCAGAAGAAAGATGTGACAGTCACAAAAGAGCTGACTCAAAGCACCTACACACTCTGCATCAATTTTAATAAACTGAACCTGTCATCACACTCATTGTTACCTGCATGTTGTTAACGTTTTTCCCACCAGGCCTTGGGGAGAAAGCCAGCTTGTATTGAACGCTCATATAAAGATCATGCATAGACTGGAAATGGTATTTTAGGCATGCGGAAAAAATATATGCAATTGAGCGTCTCAGAATCGTTTTATCACCATGCACCTAAACCCTGTAGAACTGGCTATTTCGTAAATCATTAAAACAGAAAAAAGTTATATATATATTGATATGCCTCTTCCATTATACATTGTTTTATTAAAGAATTATTTTAGTTAAATTGATGTTCTACAGTGATTCAGAATTAACAGCTGGTTGCGACAGCTGGTGTGTCCTTTTTTTGTCACTGAATAGAACTTGCTATTGTTCTACTTAACGTGGGAGGTAATTTGTAGTTACAGGAGTATTAAACTCATTGTCATTAAAAAAAGATCACAAATGCTAAATCAGGCTTTCTCCAATCTGGTAGCCAATATTGTAGCATAATATGTCATGGGAGTTCTGGGAACGAGCGCTCGTTTTCTGAGAACTGATCCCAGCTTTCACTAAATATTGGATTACACGGTCTTCTTCTGCTCATCTTGTTTTTGGGAATGTATATCTGATGTACTAAATCTACATTTGGATCTTTTTTCTGCATTTACCACTTCAAAGTTCAACAATGAATGTGGTGCGTAGTGGTTTCAGAGTGTTGAATCTACGAGTAAGAGCTGTGCTGATACCAGTGGCGGCCGCTCCATTAGGGCATTGGAGCACCGCCCCACTGCTTTCTTGCAGTGCGAGAAGCAGAAAATAAAATGGTATTTTAAATACCATTTTATTTTCTGCTTCTCGTGCTGCGAGAAAGCAGACGGCAGGGGTATGCCTGGTTGGGGGCGGGTGGGAGCGTATGCCTGGTTGGGGGTGGGCGGGTGGGTGGGTCGGGGAAGAGTGGCTTGCACCACTCTGAGTGCCCTGACTGTTTGGTCAGCCCTGGGGCCGACCAAAGCAGTCATGCGCACTCTACATTTTCTCTATGTAGGCTGCATGCAGCCTACATAGAGAAAATGGCCTCCCTACTGGTGCCTGGCTGGGCGCCGTCCGGGACTCCGCACCAATCACAACGCTGCCATTGCAGCGTTGTGTTTGGCTTACAGGAGGGGAGGGAGCTGCAGCATGCCTGTTCCTGTTAAGAACGCCGGACCCCGGCCCAGGAGCAGAGGCGGGGCGGACTCGGTCAGGTAAGTTTTCTTTTTTATTTTAATTTTAACCCCCGTGCGACCCCCCCCTCTGCGAGTATTGCGAGCCGCAACTGAAAGCAAGCAGTTTTTCCTCCCCACTTTCCGAACCGCGTCATAGACATGGCTTGTAAGCAGGTAAAAAAAACAAATGTTGTCATAATGGTGTTATTTCAGAGTTAAATTTCCTTATGCGCTTTTTTGTATTGCGTGAAACACAGACATGCCCCCGTCTAGCGGACTTCACGCCGTCTACTTGAACGTTACCCCAATAATCCAGATATTTTCGAATCGGTAGTGTTGAGGAAGCAGTCTATGCAGGCTGGCCATCCGCCTGAGGGCATGCGCCTCTGCAGCCCTGTCCAAGTGCGCAGCTCAGCGCTGTTGTTTACACTGTCACCAGTGATACTGTGCCTCCTATCTCAGGGAGTGAGTCAGGCTAATTGCTCTCTGCAGATCATGTCAAATCTTGCATGCTGCAAGTCCACGTTAATTATAAACCCTAATTTCACCGGGTGAGTTCAACGTAAACACCACCTCAGTCAGTGGAACTTGTTTCCGGTTCCGCAAATCTGTTTTGTTTCAAAGCGTTGTGTGTTTCAAACCATCAGTGAATCTCTATTTTTCTCCGTGAGTGAGCATGTGGTGGCCTGCAATGTCAGTTGATGGTGCTGTTGTTGCCCTGCGAGGTGGCATCATGAGGGGAGGGTGGGGGGTCTCTATGACTGCCTACATGAGAACGCAGCACATTGTATGTTAATAATTCCATTGTCCTTTTATATTACATACCCCCCACAAATGGAATCGTCTCTTTGTGTTTCAGTATTGCATGCCATTAACATCCTAGGGCAGTGGTGCTTGATTTATCGGCCCCTGACTGTCAAAGGGTTGAGTCGACCCTGCTGTGATTGGAAGCTACAACCTGCAGGCTTCATGCAGGCGGCTGCAGTGGGCGCTCTAGCCACTGAGCTGCCTTGCAGTCGTGTGAGCAATGAACAGGGTATTGATTCTGCGCGAGGACTAACAAACAGCCACGTTGACTTGAAATTAACAAAGGACAGGTGGTGTAAAGGGACACCCAACTACTGTGGAGTAAAATATGTACACCCAAAAAATCTTCACACCTGGAAGCCACCTCCCCCCCGCAGTCATTTATCCAGGGGCTTCACACCTGGGTCACAGCACAAGCAGAATTTGCAGGTATACAATTTGATAATTAACGTCCTCACCCTCTTTTCTTCAGAAATTCTAGAGCCTGTGGACGATTCTGGGGTGAAGTCGGTTGACTGTGGTAGCTGTGAGAAGGCGTGTGGGTTTTCCGATGGAATGCGTATATTCTACTTGGTGGCGAGCACAGTCCTCTCCCTAATACAGTGAGGGTAAACACTGCAATGCCCCTGCAGGGAAGATGGCCGCCATTTACAGCAGAGGCTGTCTTGGTATAATTATGCCCACTGTCAGAGGCAACTTTGAAACGTACAGCCTTAAAAGGAAATGCTTTCAGATATGTGCTGGTGTGTAGAAATGAACAACGTATAAACATTGGGCAGGCAAGTCTGTGGTGATAGTTTGATAAATCATGCTGTTTACATTATTATTCTCCATCCAGTCTCAACGAGTGAGGGAATGATTTTGGTAAAGAACAACGTGACTGACTCTGTCCCAGCCCTGCTACGCCCATCGGCCTGCCAGGAGCATTCCAAATTTCCCAACAGGCCACTGTGCCTAAACTGAAAAGAAAAAGCATTGCAGATCATATTGACAACTATAATACTATAATGCGGGCCACTTTTATTTGCTTGACTGACAGTGTGTGGGTTTGGTATTACCACATACAAAGATATTTTTTCAATCTCCAGGCGTTTTGGCTGCTGGATTTGCGACTAAAAGCAGCACGGCTATGGCCTCGATAATGATACAGGAGGCACAGTAGGGCAGTGCACACTGTCACAGAAGGCTTCGAGGAGGGCAACTCAGCGTCTATATTGCTCAGAGGTGCATGGCACTGGCAGGGCCTAGCTTCAGAAATATTTCTATCTACATGTTGTTATATGACATCCCTTTATTAATGTAATAACTGCACTTTCACAATTGCTCTATTAACCTTCTTGCTTCTCAAATTTGCTTGAAAATGCACCATTTACCCACTCTTTTTTCAAAATTTTCTCGGGGGGATAACCCCCGAACCACCCTTAAGAGGTTCGGGCTCGCTCGCTGCTCTTGCTCGCCACGGTGCACTACGACAAAAAGTTTACGGCCAACCACTTTCAAATGTCACCAGCCACCACTGGCTGATACACAACTCAGGGGCATATTCTCAAGGAGCTATCGCCGAGTTAACGGCACTTTAACGCCGCCAAAGTTGCAATAAATTCATCGCCCCATTCACAAGCTGGTGTCAACAGCCCATAACACCAGTTTACCCGCGATAGCAGCCGCAAAAAACATCGCCACAGATGACCCCCGCAACTATCGCTAATGAGATGTAGAGTAGGCGTTCCCGTGCAAAAAGCCGCGAAAACACCACTCCGCAACATTCTCAACGACCAGCCAGATCGGTGATAAGACCACAAAACAGGCGATAAGGCGCGTTAGCAGCAGGAAACTAACACCTGCTCTGAACTGGTGCAAAGTCGGACCACAGCCTGCACCACAAAATGGAGCCCAGCCCAGAGCCACACCTGAAGGGCAACAGATGCCATGGAGCCACTGATCATGCAGCTCGGAGCCCCAACAGGGCCACAACACCCACCGCCACCACCCCCAGGACCCCCCCCTCCCCGGGCACCCCACCCGGCCAAAGACATGCCACATCAACCACACAGAGTCATGTACCAAATAATCCGCCTGACGTCGCACAATCACATTTGGTGACATGCAAGTGTCGTCACAAAAATGAGCATCACACATACACCTTCGATGTAACAAATGAAAATTTATTCAAAGAAACACAGAACAGAAATGAAGACACATGGCAGCTCCCCTCGGGACAATCCGTAGGTGACAGCCTGCAAGACAAAAATCATGATGAGAAGGTGTGTCTTGCACACATCAAAGGACAGAGAGAGAGCGAAGGAGAGAGAGAGAGAAAGAGAGGGAGCGAGAGAAAGACGGACAGAGAGGGGGAGCGAGAGAAAGACAGACATAGAGGGGGAGCGAGAGAAAGACGGACAGAGAGGGGGAGCGAGAGAAAGATGGACAGAGAGGGGGAGCGAGGGAAAGACGGACAGAGTGGGGGAGCGAGACACAGATAACAGAAGAGATGGACAGGGAGAGAGAGTGCCGACAATGCGCACCCAGGCCACACTGCTCACCTGCTGCCACCGATGTGTCTCTAACCACGTGCCGGTATGTAGTGCAGTTCACCAGGTCACACATCTGAAACAGATCCGTCATCTGAAACAGAGTCCGGATACATGAATGGCAAAGTACATACAATTGCACAAGACATCATCGCCTGTCCACCCCTGCGCACCCAGGCAGATGCACCCCAGCCCCTCTCGCCGCCCAGTGGTGCATGCCCGCCCCTGCGCACCCAGGCAGATGCACCCCAGCCCCTCCCACCGCCCAGCGGTGCATGCCCGCCCCTGCGCACCCAGGCCTCACTGCTCACCTTCCACCCTTGGCGTGTAGCAATGAGGGCCCACCACGTGCCGCTGCAAGCCCCATGCCCGGGGCCCACGGACATGGCACCCGCCACATCATGCAGCCCTGCTCCGCAGGCCACCAGGTCTCACATATGATTCTGGGTCTTGATTTCGCCATGGCAGAGGACATACCAGTGCACCCGGCATCATCGCAGGCTGCACACCCCCTCAGCCCTTGAGGAGCCACTAACTCTGTGATCCGGGATGCGACGCCACGTGGCGGTAGGCCCACGCTGCCTGCTGGCTCTGGCCTACACTGTGGTCCAGCAGGGCACACAAATCCTGAGCAGTCCGGACCGCCGGGATGGGGCATCATCACAGGCTGCACACCCGCTCAGCACTTAAGGTGCCCCTACCTCAGTGCACCCAAAGTCACCGTCCCGTGGCGGTGTGCCTGTGCCGGCCGCAATGTATCCGGTGCCACCAAGTCTGTGTCCCAAAGTCATGGACCCTGTATGATTGGGTATCGTGTTGCGGACGCCATCATGTCACCTCCGGTCCTGGGGAATGTGACGTTGCAGGGCCCGAGACCCTCATGCTTACGTTGACACCACACGGATGCACCCAGATAGAGAGTGGAAATGGCGTCGAGCACATGCGCCCGGCCCTTTTTATTGGCAGGGTCACATGTCCTGTGACGCGTGTGCTGGATGGGTGTGGTGTGGGTGTAAACCAGCCATGAGGGAGTGGCTGTGGCATGCTGACAACTAGACCTGTGAGCAGCAGAGCACCACAGGAAAGACATGGGACATGTAGCGTTCTATCACCTCCGTTATCAGGATCCTGTTTTCCTGCGGACTGAACCGCTTCTTCCTACTCTTCTTGTCCTTGCCCTTCCCTGACCCCGAAATCCCAGGCTGGTCCTCCGGGGGGGCTTGTGGGGTTCTGGTTCTCCTCCGTACTTGCTCCGGCAACATCCATTGTGCTTCGCTGTTGTTGTTTTCTTCTTTTATGGTGATTGTTCCCGCCTGACACGTGTGAATTGCAGGCCTGTAGCTGGTTTTCGCAGATTTTTGTATCGCGATTGGCCTCATCGCAGCTTTTTTTGCGTTCGTGTTTCGCATTTTTGCGGCATGGCGTTGATTTTAACGCGGTCAGTTGACGCGTTATCTGGGGACTATCGCATGGTACCGCCGTGTTGTGAATACTTGGTTAACATGGCGTAAATTTCCCACGATAGACTGCGATGTTGAAGGTTGCGTTAAGTCACTTTTGCGATGGTTATCACACGTTCTTGAGAATATGCCCCTTAGTGTTGAGCTCATCGAGTTGGGATCTCTTCTTAATGGTCTGACTTGGCAACGTGCTGTCGCCAGACGAATATGTAGAACCACCAGGAGAGAGGCTTTGACTATGCCTACATGTTGGGAGCCAAGAGTACATGTTTGATTGAGCGGACATTGTGTGCTTCCACAAAAAAGTGCTTGCCATTAATGCCGCTGCGTTCATTTTGTTTATTTATCCAGCTGCCTGACCTTGAACTTCAGGGACACACTTGACATAGTAATGCTATTAAAGTGTCTTCGATAACTAGATAATTTAAGTTTCTTTTCCTCTGGCAGCAGCACAGATGAGAGGAGGGCAGTCATTACCCTACATGGATTTGTAGGTCTGGCTTGACCTGAACTTTTAATCTACACCAATATTATTCTACACTTCTTTGCTTCCAGACAAATACATATCCATTCCCGTGCTTTTTACTTGCAATGCTTCTGAATACAACATCCCTTAAAGACTTATTGTCATTGCCAATGCTTGTTGACGTTCTGTGTGCGATCTGTAGCTTGCATGTTTGAATCCTGGCAAGGTTGACTCAGAATTTCATCCTACTGAAGCTCATAAAATGAGTAACAATTTTGATTGGGTAATAACATTTTTCCATGTAGAGTGTTTTTGGATACAAAAGCTATATAAATTCTAGATTTTGGAATATATGTTGTATTCATTTATTTACGCTTTTATATTCATAGCCTTTTGTAGCTATATTTAGTTTTAGATTGACTTATTGTCATGTTTCAGACTATCTGTCCTTGGCTGTTGGAGTGAATTACTTTGCCCCTCACATATTATTTTATTTCTATAGATAGCTATAGGGGATAGAAATGTTAGGCTTCTCATTAAATGTAAGGAGAGGGACTGCCCTGTCAGGGCTGCTATGCTACAGGCCCCCAGCAACCCTTCTTACTGTTGCTCAACCTTTTCTGGAGCTTGTTTCAAATTTGGCCTTGACCCACTCCAATTTTTTGGCTCTGGGTGATTTTAATATCTGGGCAGAAGGCTCTTTGCAGAGTCAAAACAGTGATTTTCTGAAGACTTGTGAAAACCCTGGTCTGCAGCAACACATCAGAGACCCAACACATCAAGGTGGGCATACCCTTGATCTAATACTTGCGCTGCCAGAGATGGGGGTAGTCGATAATCCAATCCCAGTGAGTTGGTTGGATCATTTCTTAGTGTCTTTCCAACTAATTAGACCCAATCTGACAATAAAGACAAATATGGTAAGATCCAAAGTACAGGGAAGAGCATGGACCAAACTGGGAAAGATGGGTGAACAAAAGGTATTCAATACCACACTTTGCTTTCAAGAGACAGATTCAGTTGAGGTAAACTACACTCGCCTAGAGAGATCAATTACTGGCACTCTTGACAATTTAATTCCCCTGAAATCAATTTGATCGAAATCTAAACCCTCAGAGTCATGGTTTACAGACACTCTAAAGGAATTTAAACTGAAATGCAGATCGCTGGAAAGGCAGTGGCGTAGACTATATCTAGAGGAAAACAAGCGAATACTGAAGATGACTCTCTTTGACTATAAAAAGGAAATCAAAAGAGCGAAAGAGAGTTACTATGCTAGATCCATTACAGAGGCAGCCAAAAGATCTAAGAAAATATTTGACATAGGAAAAGAACTAGCTTCTCCAGACTGTCTAAAACAAACAGTTAAACCATCTCAAGAACTTTGCGATAATCTGTTCTCTTTCTTCGATAATAAAATAGATCAGATTATAGAGGGGATAAAAAAGGTAGATGCTGTCGAACAAACGAAGGACCCCAACATGGAGATCGACTACTGGGCTGTATTTCACCATCAACGGGTGACAATCCCCACTGGGAAGAGACACATGGAACTTTGGAGAAGGTAGAACTACTCAATGAGGAATAGTTTAGAACTCTACCTTCATTAATCTCCTCAGGCTCCCTGCCGGACCCTATCTTCTCGAGAATTTGGAAGGATAAAGCAACTGATCTCTACCCAGCCTTACAAAAAATTTGTAATCAACCCCTAGCCACTGGAATAGTGTCATCTGCTTGGAAAAAATCACTAGTAACCCCATTGCTAAACAAACTCATGGAATTTATTAATGATTCTACTAAATTATCGGCCAATTTCTCTGTTTCTATACCCGGTTAAGATTTTAGAAAAATATATCAGAAAAGTACTGTCTGGCTATCTGGAACATAACGCTTTATTGGAGCCAGAGCAAATGGGTTTCAGACTGGCTCACGGCACAGAAGCAGCCCTGGTTGTGACAGCGGATGAATTGAGAATGGTGGTGGGCAGTGGTCGGGCAGCAGTCTTGATTCCGTTGGACCTGTCGGCTGCCTTTGACACCGTCAGCCATCAGATCTTACATAACAGACTAAAGGAGATAGGGGTAGGTGGTACTTTTCTTGACTGGATTGAGTCCTATCTTTCTGGGAGATCTCAAGCAGTATCTCACCTCCCATTTAAGTCAAAATTTAAAGTAATTCACATGAAGTGCCTCAAGGGTCAGCCTTAAGCCCCATTCTGTTTAATGTTTACCTCTAGCCACTGCTGGCCTTGATTAAATCTTTTGGGGTCTCATTTATAAATTACGCTGATAATACTCAGTTAATACTGACTATTGACAGTAGTAACACAACCCAGTTAGAAAGTTTTCATGTCTGCCTAACTGAAATGGCTAATTGGCTTAATAAAAACACAATCAAATTCAGCGGTAGCAAGACGGAGTTTTTGTATTGCTCGCCTGGAAAAAGGTCAAAGGGCACAGATTTAAAGATAGCACAGTCAGTCCGGAATTTAGGAGTCCTGATTGACAATAAACTTTCAATGGAGGATCATGTTAATAAAACCGTAGATACCTGCCAGGGACTTATGAGGAACTTTAGAAAAATTGTCCCTTTACTACTGCAGCCTGCTAGGAAGCTGGTAGTGCAATGCACAGTGTTGCGCATATTAGACTACTGTCATTCTCTTTTGTTTGGAGCTCCATACTACTTGTTCAAAAGACTCTCCAGGACACAAGTGCTCATCACAATAACTTGCACTGAATAAAACCAGATTTGATTCGGCAACCGGTACTTTGAAGGAACTCCATTGGCTGCCGATAAAGGAGAGATATATCTTTAAGGCTATGTGTCTAACCCATAAAGCCCTTAATGGAATTGGACCTTGGATTCTACAAAATAAATTCTGCTACTACAAACCCCCAAGGACCTTAAGATCGTCCTCAGCAAGTCTGGTCTGTTTGCCTAGTTTCAAAAAGATAAGACTTGGGGGGAGGTCATTCCAAGTGAAGGCAGCACAAATTTGGAATATACTCCCAACTACCCTGAAATCAAACACAAATCTATTGAGCCAATGCGAAGGATCTGAAGAGGTGGCTTTTCCCCAAATAATCATGATATAATACAATCTTCCCATCTGCATATCTTTTCCGGGAAAAATAATCTTTTGTGTAGGCTGTTAATGTGAGAGCGCCAAGATGCCCGCTGGGTGAACGTAGCACTTTACAAATATGTAAAAAATAATAATTTAAATAATATCCAATGTTTTTGTATCTAGTCACTCTCTCCATTGCCTCTCGTTAAGTATGTATCATTCTTCTAGAATCATTTCTCATATAGATAATACTCTTCTGTAATTTTTCAGGCATGATGTAATTGATAACCATGATAGTGCTAACATAAGATTTGTTAGTTCTATGAATTTACTGACTTTTAATTTTTGAAGCAAAAGTATTGATTATTCACTAAATAATGTATTTTTCCTTCAAGTGAAACTGTATTCTTGAACTTAATTTAGAAGCTTGAGAATATTGATGTTACATCTATATCTAGTGTCAGCTGTGCTTGCGTACTCAGATAAATCATGAATCTACTACAAATATGTGTTTTTACCTTATCGTTACAGGTTCAGATCCTGCCAGGTCCACATAGCCTGTCATCTTACCGAGAATAAATAAAATGAGCATGATTGAGTTGAGTAAACAAAACATTCATGATCTGTCAATATTCCCAAATGATCCCCTTAGGGGGTGAATGTGAGCTCTAGAAATACTTTTGTATTTATTTTGTAAGTGTTGGAATGTCTGGTGGGGAGAATTAATGGGAAAGGATGGATAAGGAATAGAAAGCAGTGACTGGGGGAACAAAAGTTCTGAGACAGCCAAACACAGCCATCAAGATTGATATGTTGACTACATTCGGAATCTTGACTGCTAAACTGGATTTTGCCAAATGTGCTCACCTGTAGGGGCTTTATGGTGGTTATTTTTGTGGACAAGTCATGTGTTTCATCTATGAAACAAGGACATATTCCCAGTCACATACTCTTGAGTCGGCTGGCCATAGAGTGCCCTATTGCAAAGGAGCGAGTGGGTCATTCGTACTGTACACAGTTACTTTCCCACTTGTTTATTTTACTGGTTGAAAATCCTATGACTAGAATATTTGGTCAGCTGGAGTACCTGTCACAAAATTGGAATGGCTAGACACATTATCCTGGCAACATCAGTTAAGTCTACTTAATTTCCTTGGAGCATGACCTGAGTATGATAGTGTCCAGTAACTATGCTCCAGCCTCCGACCCGTCAATGGAAGCAGCAGGTCAACATCTGTATTGAGGTTTATGGAAGAATTGTGTGGGTAAGTCTACACTTGGGGATTATTTAATGTTTGGCAAGCAGCCCACTGTCCTAACAGAGTGGTGAATACCAATATCTCCACCACCCCTATGGATGACATCCTGCCATATTTAGAGATCTTTGCCTTCCTGGTAGAGATCAATGTGACTTCAGAAGAGCTACTGCCACAGCGGCTCTTCTAAAGACACTGCAAGGTTACTGAGTGGCTCCCGTGCTTCAAGTGGCCGCTAAACAATGTTTTAACACAAACCTCCAAAGTAGGAGTTTGTTTTTGAAAAATAAAAAAAACAGTTGGCCTTGGCTCCCTTGGAGTTTACTCCCAAGGGTGAGCGTAATTTTTAATATTTTCAGTTCAGAGACATTAAGATTTTTCTGAGGGACATGAACAGAAAAAACTACATCATGGAGTCCACCCTAAATAGATCATACGGTCTGAGGTACTTAGATTGACAACCCAATGCTCGTTGGACCATTGATCTAGAGTTTTCACCGACGGAGCGAAAGGGAGTTCCGCTAGTTGAATCATGACACATTACTTGATTCTAAGATGGGGTGGATTGTCAGTTTGATGGATGGGATACCATTATTGTGGTGAAGTACCCTGTCCTCAAAATGCTAAAAATACTCCTTAGTCATTTTCATCACGTTCTTGTGCCATGATCTCTGTAAAACAGTGCATATACTTACCTCACAGCACAGTTCTAGATCATTGGTGTAGTGGGATTGTACTCACCCAGAACTGGAATTGGAGTTGACCTGGAGCTAGTTGCTTTTTAGCAAAAGGTGTGTCCCAAGTTTAACGATCTTCAGAATGTGTGGCAGGTCCTGAATGGATTGAAAACTGCTGTGTATGAGGGCTCATGTTCTGTCAAACTCCAGACGGAAGCAAGAAATAACAGAAAAGGATCCAGGTTCCAAAGTAGTCCTACACAAAACTACAAAGAAAATGCCCTGGCCCTCAGTGGCCAAAATATACCTCACCTCAAAGTGAGTTGTACCATAAGGAGCCAAGCATAGTTCAGTTCTTCCAAACATCAACGAGGTCCACCCAGCTCCATCAGTCCCCCACCAAAAAAGACATTTCCTACTTATCAGTGGGATGAGTCTGTTACTCGAGACAGCTGCTCTAAAAAAATAATAAAAAGCTCCTCCACTCTTTTGGGTTGTTCCCATAAAGAATTATCACACAATCTTTCTGGATAGTCGTTGTGCCTTAAGGGATTAAAAGGAGGACGATAGAATAAGAAAACTGGTAGGTATCGGTAAGCAATAAAATTATTACCTCCACATCCCATTCCATACTTGAGAATGCACCCAAGAGGTATGCTTTTGTTCTCGTTGGCAAAAACTACATGCCAAAGCACAACACCTCAATGAACCATAGGAAGGCAAAGTATGTAATAATTCAATAAGGCCAGATAACATGGAACTCAAAACTCCAGTTAGAAGCAGGAAATATCAAAAAATTATCCAACTCCCAAAATAGTCCACACATGAATACCAAGAAACTGCCCTGGCCAGAAATATACCTCACCTTCAAAATGAGTTGTACCACAAGGTGCCAAGCAGCAAATATGTATTCCAACTCTGTAGGGTAATGCAGATGGTAGCGATCACTAATCCTTCCCGTTCCCGAATTAATGGAAGCACACCGTCCAGGCTCGGGATGATCACCCAAGATATATAGAGTATGCCAAATTTCAAGGGGCTCTTCTTGGAAGAGAGATTATCGTCAGCCCACAAGGGAATGATGAACATATGCTACAATGGCAAAACACAGTTAATTGAGAAGAACATCTGATAACACCGATCAGAAACACCCATTCTATAGGGTTGAGTATTTTTTGTATGCTAGAAATTGGACATCAATGACTGCCAGAGAGAAAAAACAGGGTAGAAGAGATCCTAATCTTGCATGGAGATAGTAAAAGGGTCATTTGGAGGAGTGGGGGCTCATGGTGACCAGCAATGCTGGGAACATGGCCAAGGTTGCCAACTTCTAAAGTTAGCAATCCAGATAACCTCCTCTTTCCTAAAAAGAGAACTGGAAAAGAGTGCTGGCACTGAATTGCCCTTGGCCTCTTGATGTTCTTGCTCATGAGCAAGGCACAATGTAGTCCATTAGCAGAACTAGAAGGACCCTCATGAAAAGACCTTTATGTGAGAAGGGGGGGTGAATCAGGCTCACACAGTCACTATTCTAGAAATCCTCAACCTTGTAGATTGAACAATCAGAGACACAAATTTTACGACAGAGTTTAGCCTATACATTCTGCTGTTTTATTTTCAATTCAAATGTAAACAAATGGTAACTGCCCAGGGGTGCAAGAGAGAAAGATTGACCCAAGACAATTGACCCAAGACAACTAGTAGTTGTGCAAATAATTCACATGCGCTATAACCCAGTTTGTCCAGTGGAAAAAGGGACAGAGGCATGGGAAAAGTCCTAGGACATGACTTATAATAATTTCTTTGGTTTGGGCTGTAATTCCCTCTTACAGAGCAAAGAATAAAGAGGTGGACACTAAACAAAGACACTTTTCCTAACTAATTGTAGACATCCCACAATAGGACCTAACTCCTACAAACCTTGATAACACTTATAAGCATTGGGAGGGTCAAAGAAGTCATCACAACACTCACCTGCCCCTAAACAATGGTTAAAAGATCTAAAAGAACCTTCAGCATGCCACTGCTTAACATACCATAAAGGATTTTGGAGAAAACATTTTGGGGCAGATTTACAATTCCTGGCGCATCCCTGCAAATCAGCAGGGATGCGCCAGGAAACTTGCGACACGCATCACAATCCTTGCGCCACCACGGATGCGCCGCATTTACAATGCGGCGCATCATGGCGCAAGGAAATGCAGATGCGTGTCGCATCTGCCGTCGTAACGTTGGCGCAGTGCTGGAGTTGTGTCGCGGGCGCGACGCAACTCCAGCACTGTGCCAACCCGGCCTATCTTGCACATGGTGCGTCACACCTTACGCCTGCTTCAAGCAGGCGCAAGGTTTAGACGCAGCGGGGTCGGAAAAGTGACTGAGTGAAATCTTGTAGATTTCACTCAGCCACTTTTGCGAGGCGTTCCTGCGCCGGAACGCCCCCCCTGCTCCGGAACGCCCACATGAAACCTGACGCAGGTTTCATGTGGCGCAGGGCTTTACAACGTGACGCATCTCCCTAGATGCGTCACGTTGTAAATACCCCGCAGCATGGCGCTGGCTTACGCCGCGCGTTGCGTCACAGAAGTGACGCAACGGCGGCGCAAAAGTGGCGTACGGGGCTTGTAAATCTGCCCCTTTGCATCTTTCTCAGTGCTGTCTCTGGCAACGTATCTTTTAAATGCACAGAGATCATGGTGCAGTTCCTAGCTAATGTAAAGCTGTGCCAGAAGAGAGACATAAGCTTGGCACTGTTTGTATTCCATCATTCTGTGACTGGTCAACCACACATCACTGACTGCACTAAATCTGATGTCTATGATTTGATGTTGTTCACTGCTGAGGGATGCTAGAGGCCAAAAGGGCACATGTTCAAACTGCTGTATCAGGCCCGCCCAGATAAAACTGCAACTGCATCCACAAAAACACAAAAATTGTTTAGTTATGAGCCAAATCTGAATCCAACCCCCTTGTATCCAGCACCTCACTAATAGGTATTTGACATGTAGTTTTATTTATACTACACTGCGACTTTACATTTCCTTCTCACGCTTGCTTATTTGCCTTTCCCTCCTCAGCCCCTATCATCCCCTTCCTGCACTTACCTAACCTTACCATTCTTTCCCCTCTCCTATGGTTTCAGGCAGGGTATAAATTAGAAAAAATAATAGGAATGCATAAGTTAAAAAGTACTTAAACAAAAGTAACTGTTTCTTATAGGACAAATAACTAAGAGAATGTGGAACAAGAAGCAACCAATATACAAACCCTTCCAAAAACTGCTCAGAATGTGATCTACCAACATCTACACTACACTGCACTTACCTTACCTTTCTTATCCCTCTCCTGTGGTTGCAGACAGGGTATAAATTAGAAAAAATAAAACGAATGCATTATTTAAAAAGTACTAAGAACAAAAGTAACTGTATCCCATTGGACAAATAACTAAGGGAATGTGGAACCAATAGCAGGCAAGATACAAGCCCTTTCGGAAACTGCCCAGATTGTGCGCTACCAACATTTACACATCATTAAATGTACATAATGTACATTTACACATGCATGAATCTTAAGCACTTGTGATTTTAAACTTTTTAACCTCTTTTAAACTTTTAAAGACTTTTAAACAGCTTTAATTTTGTTTCTCTACAGAAAACATATTTGCCCTGTGGAGCAACTTCTTTCCTAACACCGCCAAAATTGCAGGGGTTTTTCCTTCATTGTCCATTCCCACACTTACTATTGCCATTGACAAGACAAGGAAGATTCAGGATGAGAAATTGACTGAATACATTTTTGAAAATTGACACATTTGTGAGTGTGATTGTGTTCAGCTGCATTTAAAATGTTGTCACACAGAAACATCCACTCCCTACTTGTGTGAGGAGATTTAAGCCATCATTTTCCAAGTGGCACTGTTTCACCCGGAATGATAACTTCTGGTGGAATCACCCCACCTGCAATTACAAATACCTCCATGCCCAGAATTATCAGTCTCAAACTCCAGACCTGATAATTCTTGGTCCAGGGACACCAGACCTGTCTTTGATGCTACCTCTGACTCCATCTCTCTTTGTTTGGTGTTGTTTTAACAATTTTTTGGGCCCCTAGTTAGAAATATGTTTTTGTATGACCCCATTTGTGATACCTTGCTAAGCATCATGCTGACTTGAATTGGCAAAAAGAGGGTAATAAAATCCAAAGATGCCCCAAAGACGGGCCCCCGAAATATATCTTGCCCGGGGTCCCAAAAATCTTTAAGATGAGACTGCACTACAAAATGTTTGATTATTTTTCTTTGTAGTTGTTTTTGTCACAGACATGGTCGCCAAGCCTTATACAATGACAGTTGAGTATGAAAATGAGGAAACATTAGCAAAACCATTAGGTTTGATTTGTATTTTCAGTTATAAGCCAAAACTGCTGGTTTTTCTAAATCTTTCCTGTGGCTATTTGTTAAACCTGGTATCTTTGGCATGGTTTCCCCTGGCTTTTTGTCATCTGACCTCCTGTTTTGCTGACTGCATTTGTACTGGCTTTAGGATTCTGGGCATTTTATCACTGCAAACCAGTGCTGAAGTGCATATGATCTGTACTCTAAACATGGAAACATTGGCTTAACCACAATTGACTTATTTAATTTACTTGTAAGTCCCTAGTAAAGTGCACTGCATATGCCCAGGGCCTAGAAGTTAAATGCTACAAGTGGGCTTGCAGCACTGATTGTGCCACCCACTTCAGTAGCCCCATAAACATGTCTCAGGCCTGCCACTAAAGAGCCTGTCTGTGTCGTTTTAGACTGACATTTCAACTGGTAAGTTAACCTACTTGCCAGGCCCAAACCTTCCCTTATATTACATATAAGTCACCCCTAAGGTAGGCCGTAGGCAACCCTATGGGCAGGGTGCAGTGTATTTAAAAGATAGGACATGGACCTGTGAGTTTTACATCTCCTGGTAGTGAAAAGCTATCAAATTTGTTTTTCAGTACTGAAAGGTACATCTCTCCCATAGGATAATATTGGGATAGCCTTAAAACATCTTTTGAGTGTAATTTCAAATTGGGAAAAGATAGAAATTTGGAGTTTGGTATCTATGGACTCACAATTTAAAATCACAACTGATGGTGAAGTCAGATTTTAAATTGCAAGTCTGAAAAGACACTTTTTGAAAGTTGGCATTTTCCTACTTCAACCATTCTGTGCCTATGCCTGTCTCTAAATACATGTCTGGGTTGGGTGACAGCTGGGCTTTGTGCATTCCCTCTAGACAGTCACACACAAAGGGAGCTGGGGTGTGACATTTGCATTCTGGAGGCCCATCTCCAGGCTGATGGGCCTTCCTGAGGTAGATTGGGAGAGAAGAGCTGACAGTTGCACCTGATTAGGTGGTGCCTGCCCCTACACAAAGAGCTGCATAACCCCCAGTAGTGATTCTGGAGCAAGGCAGGAAAGGCAGGGACCTTGTGATCTTCAAAGGCCTCTTCGGAGTATCCCTCACTTCAAAGGCTCAACTGGGTATAAGTACTGGCCCTCTGACCCCACCAAATGAGAACTTTTGTGGAACCAAATGCATTCTGCCATGAAGAAGAGCTGCTGTGCTCTAGAAGGGACTGCCACTCTGCTAACTGCTTTGCTGTGTTGGCCTGCTGCATGCTTATTGCTGTGCTGCAGGAGGGACTGCCACTTTGCTACCTGCTTTGCTGTTTTGGTCTATTGCCGGCTGCTTCTTGCCTGGGAGTGGGAAGGATTGGACCTGCTTTCTACATCCTTGCACCCAGGTTCTCTGACTGACTTGCCTGCTGTTCTTGAAGTCTCAAGGCCATCAAAGACTTCCTTCAAGCATTGCTTAAGCTGCTGGACTCTGCCTACTGTGAGTCCTACCCTGCCAAGAGGTGCCAATCCGGTCCTAGGCCATGAAAGAGGGTTCTGCATCTATTTTCCTACAAAGATTGACACAGTGCTGACTTTGTGCCAATCGGAACTGACACAGTGCCCTGTGTGGCTCAACAAAGACGCAGGACCTGACTGCGAGGTTTGACGAAAGCGTGTGCCAATATAAGGTCCCAACTGCGAGATTTGATGGTGATGCCGTGCCAATACATGGTCCCGACTGTGAGGCTCAACGATGATGCAGGACCTGACTGTATGGCATGACTTTGATGCATCGACATGACTTCCTGAATCAGAACCGACACATCGAGTCTTCAACGCTGATGCTTGCTCCATCCAAGGTACTTTTTTAGTGGGCCCTGCATGGGTCCTGTAGCCGGCCTGTCCTCCATCACGGTCAGCTTGAAACTTTGGATTTCTCCCGATCCAGCGCATAATGTAACCCCTAAGCACTATTGACTTCTAAGCACTATATTGCAGTGTATTCTTTAAAAATGAATATCTCAAGTTCTACTTATTGGATTTTTGTTGTTTTGGTCTTGCTTCACCCAGATAAATATTCTCTGTTTTTCTAAACAGGTGTGAAGTCTTTTGTGGTGTTTTCACTGTGTTACTGTAATTTAAGCGTTTCACAAATACTTTTCACATTGTCTCTTAAGTTAAGCCTGACTGCTCTATGCCAAGCTACCAGAGGGTGTGCACAGGTTAATTTACGTTGTGTGACTGACTTACCCTGACTAGGATTGTGATCCCTTTTCGGACAGGGTGCATATCTCTGCCAACTAGATACCCAATTTCTAACACTGTTCAGCAGCTCAATGTGAAGGAGGTGATAGGTGGATTAAAAGTCAGCAACTGAAGGTGCCAATAGATATGCTAAAAGACAAGTGCTGCCAAATGGCATGATCACAGGAAGCTGCCAGGCATGCAGAAAGGCAGCAGTGGCCCATTGGCTGGATCTGAAAAAACCCGCTGGGCACATTGAAAGCAGGCAGTGTCCTGGCCTGCAAAAGTCCCAAGAAGATGCAGCACTGAATGAGTGATCAGTGACGAGAAGTAACAAAACTGTTGGCATGGGTGCAGGCACCTCTAATGTGAAGACAGACCAGAGCGCAAAAAAAGGCTGTCAGTGCCCAACCACTGTAATAGCTGCAGACATAGAAAGGAACTACTTTATTCTCTCTTACCCAAGCCATAATGTAAAGTCAATGGCTCAGTGTATGCCTCTGTGAATTGCTGTGTGCCTCACTGACAAGTCATCTGAACAATGGAGCCGCTGAGTGGAGGAGTGAGATGACCAAGGTTCGGGATAGAGAGTTCCAAAAAGGAACAGAGTTAGTACTGGTTTTCATTAGGTGAGCCTCTGTTTAGAGTGTCTCAGTAGGTAAAAAACAATGGGTTGGAATGCTACCCCTAGCGCTTGCCAGTGAGTAGACTATTTGTAAGCATTTGTCTGGTCACCTTTTGCATATTAGATTGCAAACAGTATGCCTGTAAACCTGAGACTGGGGCACCTTTCCAAGCCTACAACTGTCGCATTTTGTGAATTCCCAAAAGTAGTAGATCTGCACCCATTCAAGGAGTACTTTTGTGGGTGCAGACTTACTACGTTTTTTGGTAAACCAGTCACTGCATATATTTAATTTCCCAATCCAATAAAATGAATAAATTAAAACCTTGATTAGAAAAACCAGCACAGTAATAGGAGACTCAACTCAGGGCCTCCCTGACCCAACTATGAAGCCAAAAATGCAGTTATTTGGGGAGTGTCACACCCCAAGCACCCTTCTCCGGAAGTGATGGCCATAATGCTGGCCAAGGGCTAGAGTAAATCCCCTCCCAGAGCAGGGAGTGGATTGGATTACACTCAGATTTGGTTGGGGCATGGGGGAAGGAATTTCTCCTCGAGGAAAATTGTTTTCTTTGAAACAAAAGGGGTTTTAAATAGTGGTGCCTAAAATTAGAGTAAAAATCACAAAATAGCATAAAATGGAATGTACTTTGCTTGGTCTGCCCGTCACAAGGACAGGAAATAGAATCTGGGGGACAAGCTTTAATGGTGGGTATGGCAACTAAATGATGAACAATTCCAAATCTGAATCTGATTAGTACAAAGCAGTGCAATGGATTTGTTACCTGGGTTAGGTAGCTTTGAAAGCCCCACTCAAGCTGAATTTTTGGATAAAATATAACATTCGGTGAATGTGACCCGATTGTTACATTTGTTTTTACATTAACAGAAAGCTTGTTTGATATAAGGATCAACCCCTTTTTTTAACTCAAAACCTTAGATCACATATAGCTGCTTTGAAATGTATGCTTGATCTTAATGATAATGGGGTTTGTATTAATGTTGCACTTTTTATTTTGAAAGCAATAAGCAAACGGAAAAGTGTTTCATTTCTAAAATGATGATAATACGAAGTATTTGATGAGGAATAATTGTTTTATGGAAATTGTTAGAAAGTTTTTTGCCAATTTTAAGCATGGTCCTCACTTTTTGTAATATGTTTTTATCAATGTAATTGCTTTTATGGTTGTTTATACACACCGAACAAAGCTTGTTTTGATTTGATTTTGGGTGCTGAGCTACATTGTGTTTAAGTTTTTTTAAATCTGGGCTGTTGTGTGTTCTACATTGTTGAAATTCTGCATGGCTAGGGGTAAATTAAAAACGTAAATGGAGCTAAAAAAATTAAGGGGCATATTAGCAAGGCGATTATCGCCACTTTAGCGGGACTTTTTCCCGCTAAAGCGGCGATAATATTATCGCCTTATCAACAAGCTGTCGCTAACTGCTGTTAGCGACAGCTTGTAGGCGATAGCGACCGGGTTGGGTGCCGCTTTGCATGCCAGCGATATTTATCGCTAATGGCATGCAAAGTAGGCGTTCCCCACCTAACAGCGACTGGAAACAGTCGCTGAGGTCGCTAACGCCTATCAGCGAGGCAGGGGCGGTGATTAGCGAACCAGCGCTAAACACGTTTAGCGCTGGTTTGCTAACACCTGGTCCCACCCTGACTTAGCCATGTAATCCAATGAGAGGTGGATTACATGGCTAAGTCCCCTCGCACTATCAGCAAGCAGAACTGGGGAACAGTGTGAATATCGCCTGTTTTCAGGCGATATTCATACTGTTCTCCAAGGTTTCTATCGCTTTGGAGATTAGCATTGCTGATTGCACGCTAACTCCGCGATAGAAACCGGCGATGCCTGGCGATAATTATCCAAGCGCTAATTGCGCTTTGCGATAATTATCGCCAGGCATTGCTAATATGCCCCTAAATGAGGCCAATACTATTAGAGTAACAGTTTTCATTAATGGAGCAATTAACACATGCGAGGAAAATTGACACTTATTTGGAAATAGAAAGTGAGAAAATGAACAGCAATTTGGTGTTTATCTTGAGCCATGAGAGAAAGATATGGAATAGGAGTAGTGGAAAGCAAAACAGATGAGTCAAACCCAGAGCTTAGAACAAAGTAATGAAAATGAATCCAGTACAAAACATGTGACATGGGTAAATAAAGCAGAGTGGGTTGATTGAGGAGTGTATTTGAGTTACGAAAAAGAGAAATTGGGCAATAATAACAAAATAGCAGACAAATTAAAGGAGTTGTGGAGCAATTAGAAGCTGGAAGAGACTAAAGTAAAGCTGTGCGCAAATGAAAATTGATGTAACTCCAATAGGAAGTGCTGTAAGAAAATCAGGCAAAGTTTTAGGACAATTAATAGTAAACATAAGGAAGCATGTGACCCAAGCTTCTTGGGAAGTGTTACAAATTGAACAGTTCTAAAATCTGATGTTGACTTAGAGCAAAAAAAAAATATATATATATATATATATATATAATACTTGTTGACATTAAAATTATTATTCTAGGTATTCATCTTCTTGTATCCAGAGATCATTAAATTTAAATTAATTTACTGATGCATCAGTTACAGATTTGTGTCTGTGGCCCTTCTTTTAATGTATGTACCATTCTTTCACATTTACAGCAAAATATTTTCAAATATGTGCAAAAGATCCAAATAAAAATTCTGTTAATATTCTATCTTACTGAAGTTTATTTACCTGATTTAAATTTTGTATAGATTCATTTTGTAGACATTAACGTGGAATATCTGGCAATTAATCAGTGTTATACCTGCCAGCCTTAGGGTGGTCTTGCTGGACTTATTTTGTTGTCCTTAAGACTCTACACTTTGCCACTGCTAACCAGTGATAAAGTGCTTGTGCCCCCCCAAAATGTAGTTAAATTGCCTTTTACCCAATTGGCATATTTAATTTACTTGTAAATCCCTTGTAGAGTGGTATACCATATACCTAGAGCCTTTAAATGAAATGCTACGAGTGGGCCTGCAGCACTTATTGTGCCACCCATTTAAGTAGCCTTCCAAAACATGTCCCGGACCTGCCATTGCAGCCTGAATGCTGTGCCACACTGCCATGTCGACTTGGCATTTAAAACCATTTGTGAATCCTTAAACTCACCTTTTATTCCATATAGGTCACCCCTACGGTAGGCCCTAGGTATCACATAGTGCATGGTGCTGCAGCACATATTGTGCCACCCACTTAAGTAGTACCTTAAAACATGTCCCAGGTCTGCCACTGCAGCCTGAATGCAGTTTTAAACTGTCATGTCACTTTGGCATTAAAATCTCCATGCCAAGCCTTAAACTTCCCTTTTTTACATATAAGTCATCTAAGACCTAAATAAGGCCCTAGGTAGCCCATAGGGCAGGCTGCTGTTTAATTAATAGGTTGGACTTGTACTTTTAAGTTTTGCATGTCCTGGTAGTGAAAAACTCCTAAATTTGTTTTTCACTTCTGTGAGGCCAACCACTCCTATAGGATACTGTTGCAGAATTCTTTATTATCTTTAATAAGCTATAATTTCCAAGAAGGGGCTGGTAGTGATGTGATGTTTAGTGTCTTTGCATATGTAATGAAAAACCTTATTTAGTGGTAAAGTCGGGTTTTTGATTGCAATTTAAAAAATGTGCCACTTTTAATTTGGCCTTTTTCTGCCCTTTGCTCTTTTGTGCCTGCAGCCTGGCCTAGGTCACATGACTGGGTGTGACTGACAGACTTTATGACTTCCTCCTAGACAGTCTCACCATAGAGGGATTAGGTGTGCCTGAATGGGCCATCTGCTGGCAGGATGGGGAGTGGAGCTGAGCACAGCGCCACTTGCAACTGAATATCCAGAGTTCTGCCTTCACACAAAAGGCCTAACACCTACCCATTGTTACTGCATCCAGCTTGGAGCCTGGGCAGGGGAGGCAGGAAATTCCATTTTTCTTCAATGGTACTGTTTAGAAACTTCTCTCATCTTCCAGAAGGAGGGCACAAGGGTATACAAATGGGACCTCAAACATCAACTCTTCAGTACACTTCTGGACCTGTGGATACTCTGCAAGGAAAAGGACTGCTGTGCTGCTGGGTGGACAGGCACTCTGCTGAACTGCTTCTCTGAAGGACTGCTGTCCTTCTGCATTTCTGCCCTGTTGCCCTGTTTTCTGCTGCCTTCTGCTTGGATACAAGGACTAGATCTTCAACTGAACCAGGACCTCCAGAGTGAATCACAGGGGCTAGTTTGCTGGCCTCCTTTTCAGAGCCACAGGGACACAAAAGGCTTCCTCCATCTTGAACCCGCCCCTGAATCAGCCTGAGGAAGTCCTGACTCTCCAAGTGGTGCTTCTCCAGTCCTGGACCCTTGGAAGTGGTGCTAAAGTTGCCCATATGGCTAAAATCCAAAACTGAGGACTTAGACAAATGTTGGCTCCAAAGTGCTCTGATAACCAGTAGGAGACTGGACCAACCTGCTCACCTGTCCACCCGAGATGTACCATCAGTCAGATTGACTAAGCAGCTTCTCCCGCTGCGCTGTTCTCCGTAGCAGCAAATCCTTTTCAGTGGTCCTTCACCAAAGGAGTATCCAGCCGTGAGAAACTGTCTTCGGCTGCAGCCCTCTGCCTTGTTCTGCTCAAGATTTTCAAATTCCATTTCAGAGACTAAGTCCGAACATAGAAATCTTCACCGCTGCTTCGACCCAAGGATAGCCGAGGACAACGCTCTCTCCTCAGACACCTCCTGCAGCCTTGCCCTGCTGAACTTTACCTTCTCAGACACTTTGTTTTCAGAATTTCTTCTGAGTCCAAAGTTAAGCGCTGACTGGGCACAATCGACTTTGTGTATCCGAACCGTGCTCCATTGTGGTTGCCCATATTTTTCGCCTTTGACCCAGTCTGGTGCAACTAGATGGCTGTGTTTGCCGCTTTGATCTTTTAGGCACTCGTTTTTACTAAAATCTTTAAAAACTCATCACCCCAGTTCTACTGATTTTTTGTCGTTTTGGCATCAAATAATTTATTAAAATTTGCTCAATTTTTCTAAATTGGGTTGGGATTTTTTTGTTTGTTCTGTTTTCACATTATTACTGTTTGTGTGCTGCATAAATGCTTTACACATTGTCTCTAAGTAAAGCCTGACTTGTGCCAAGCTACCAGGGTTAAGTACAGGTTAATTTAGTCACTTTTTGTGGTTCACCCTGCAAGGGATTGTGGCTGTTGCTTGACCAAGGCTCACACCCCAGTCAACCAACAACCCAAGCCATAGAGAAGGATAAATTAAGAAGGAGAAAGTTATGTAACACATTCAGAACATTAATGGTAGGGTTAAATGTGAGACAGTAAAATGTATTCCCCAGATTGCAGTCTTTCACATTTGGTATTGTGCTGTGGAAACTGTGACTGAACACAGTCCATTTCAAGCTTTGGCAAAGGTAAAAGGAAAATCTGCCAAAGTAAAAAAGTGGAGTAAGAAGGGATGTGGTGACCTCGCTGTCAAATGCACATGCTAATAACTCTATTGACCTTCAATCTGCTTAAAGGCTTTTCCTGTTGCTCATGAGTCAGTAATGGTTTATCCAAACTGACTTCTAAAGTGTAATTTACCTTTTTGGATGCACTGTGCAAATGAAAGATCAGTGGTCATGCATAATACCAGTACTCATGAAACTATCACATATTCTCACCGTCATGTCATCACTATACCTGATTGACACATCTTCTTATCTTCTGAAGTCTTTCTTTCAGCAGATTTCAATATTCTCCTGCACAACAGGTACCCCAGGTGCGGAGTTGAGCTGGTCGTAGTCCATCCTGACTCCATTTTGTAAATGGCTCAAGCTATGAGTCCTTCAAATACCTTCTTATGAAATGTATCACTGGACTAGAGACTTCTTTCAGCAGTTGGGTCATCTAAGATCTGCCTGATTGCAAATTGAATTGTCGACAATAGTTAGCACTCTAAGGGGGATATTCTCAAGAACGTGCGATAATCATCGCCAAAATAGGTTAACGCAATATTTCATATCGCCGTCGATCGTGGGAAAATAACTCCGTGTTAACGCCGTATTCCCAACACGGCGGTAACATGTGATAGTTTCCCGACAACGCGTCAAATGTCCGTGATAAAATTACAGGGACTGCGATAAAAATCTAAAGCCTAACGTGAAAAAACCTGCGATGGGCCCAACTGCGTTAAAAAAATCCAGCGATAAGCAGCGCCAGGCCTGCAAGTCCCACAAGTCAGGCGGGAAAAACCACTATAAAAGCGGCAACAAAAAACACAAACAACTGCGAAGCAACATGGAGGTAGCCGGAGCAAGTACAGAGGACAACCAGAACCCCACAAGCCCCACGGAGGACCAGCCTGGGACCTCGGGGTCAGGGAAGGGCAAAGAGAAGGAGAAGAGGAACCCGCCTTTCAGTACGCAGGAAAACCAGATCCTCATTACGGAGGTGATAGAACACCACCACCAACTGTTCATCACCACCACTGTGTCATTGGCAACTAAAAATACTATATGGCAGCCCATCTTGGCCAAGGTGAATGCAGTCGGAGTGAAGAGAAGGGAAGTGGATGACTGCAAGAAGCGCTGGACTGATGTGAAGCGCAAAACCAAGCTGAAACTCACAGCCAACCTGAAAGCAGCAATGCAGACTGGAGGTGGGAGTCCAGCGACACACCAGGAGCTGGATGAGATGGAGGAAATGGTGACCCGAGTCATCATTGGGGAGACGGTGGCAGGAGTTGGGGGACCGGACACTGCACAACATGACCTGAGCCAACAACAGGGTGAGAAATGACCAGGGACTGGGGGTACGGGGGGAGATGGGCACAATGGCACACATGCACAATTAAGTATAGCACATCTGCGGACAAACATGCCCAAGAGACACAACTCCGACCAAGAGCCCAATTTACCCAAGTCTGCAATATCTCAGCACTGTATAAGCACAGAAGTGAAAGGCACACTGCCTGAAAGGGACAAGGGCCAGCCAAATCAGAGCTGAAGGGGCAACACACCCACAATGCAGCACACACACATAAGAATCAGAGCACCTCAACATTGACAACAATGTGGTACAAACTGCAACACTTCCACAATAGAACAGAGGACACAACTGCTGCCGCTTGTGTATAGAAAATGGCCATTCGCATTTGGCATAGCAGGAAACTGTGAGATGATAATGTACAAGTACAACCTCACATCCCTGATGGTGTAGAAATGTCAACTGTCCCGCATCAAATAGGCATCTTCTCACAAACAGTCACAATGTACATTGTCATGCAGTCTGTTAGTAAACTTGTACAATGCGTGAACATACATGTGAACACAATGTCAATCTGCATCTCCCCTTCACATTGCAGAGGGAGAATAAACACCTCCTGCAGAGCAGACCCAACAACTCAGCACTGATGATGAAGAGGACCTCCCCAACATCTAAGCCGACGCCCTCCAACAGCTCATGGACGGCTTTGGCACCCCACCTCCAGGAGCAGGGCAGCCCAGCTGCATCGAGGAGACCCCACCCCCTGCACAGACCACACAGCAGGAAGCACCCACCACCACGGCTGTCTCCCAGGACCCCCACGACCAACACATGGCATTCCAACGCCGTGTGTTAGGGTGCCAGGAGAAGATGGCTGATCAGCTGCGGGTGGGGTTCGACCTCATGGCCGCCAAACTAGATGACATACGTGGGTGTCTAAGTCCCATCAGGGGCGACTTACAGTCCCTAACGGACACCCACTATCCGCTCCATGCTCTCCAACAATCCATGGCTGACATCGCTGGAGTCATGACTCTGAGCCAAGAACAACTGTCTAGTCATAGTAGCTCCAGCGATGTCAGCCAGGAGTTGGGACACATAAGGAGAATGATGGAGAGCTTGGAGCGGATGCAGGCGGTAAGAATGCTTGCCACGGCTGCACACCGGCGAGATGTAGCTGTGATCTTCCATGCCCTGCAGATCCTCGTCATGGCATTGCCGCCACAAGGCCTGGCGCGGATGAATGCTGCTGCTACTACTCCATCCACATCTCCGCCCCTGAAGTGTCAGTGCCACACAGTGCGGCAGACATTCCACCTCTGGGCCCTGATGTGTCAGTGCCACACAGTGATGCAGACTAAACACCACCACCCACATGTGAGGCACCTGACACATCAGAGGACGAAGATGATGATGAATCTGGCTTTGTGGTAAGAATGAAGTGGTAACATTCATCTCCGCCATATGGCCTGTTTCAGCTTGGTTCTGCCCTCTGCATCATGCCCTGGAATAACACCTTCCACTGTCCCCCGATACACTCAGCGACACTCACCTTGGACCTCGACATGGACTGCCATATTCTGTTTGGTCACCAATGACACAGCAATCACACTGCGGACTGAAGTCTTCCGCTTCCGATGAACTTGTCAATCCCTAAAGGACTCTGGCTGGCCCTCCACGGGGCAACAATGTAAAGTGGGCTTTGCATGGCCCTGTACTGGTCCAGCTTCAACACTCCACTGAATGCGAATAAAACATTCTAATTCACACAGATGTGTCATGGCTATGATCAATCAAGTATGAAAGTATGGATGAATGTAGGGACAGTGATTCCACAAAAAGCTACTCCCTGGGTAATGCTATCAATGCGCATGTATGGCCGTGACCCAGATAGGCAGTGAGACACACATTGTCATTCAAATCAACACTCATCACAGTTGAATACAAGTGAAGGTGCGTAGACTTTATTAGCATATGCGTGTCAGTACGGGCAAGATAAGTGCCACAACATGCAGACCAATGCAGCAGTATGTCAGAATGAGGAACGTTGCCAAGTGCCGCTGTCCACTCTGGGGGAGTGCCTCACCTTTCACAGGTGTGTATTAACCCGCGTTGTTGTCCGCTCATGTATTCGGAGTCCAGGCGAATGCAGCCATGTCCACTGTTGTCGTGGGATATGTGACCAGATCTCCAAGATGCAACAAGGTGTTGGGACATGTACAATGGGTTTCAATCTGTTGTGGCTGCAGGTACGTGGTTACTCGTCCATGAAAGCGATTGCAGCTTCGTAGGCTATTATTTCCAACATGAGTTTGTTGTCGACTTCATCAAACAGGACGGCGAGGCAATCCATTAGCAGGTCCGGACAGATGTGCTGCGTCCACCCCTTTTCACCAATTAGCACTACAGCCCAATAGGGGAGCGGTTCAATGTGGTCACTGCACACGAGGAGTTGTGCAATCTCCCAGGTCCAGCTGCCAGCATGTATGCCAAGTATCAAGGCATCCCATAAACGGGTATCACGGTGACACTCCTGGTCGTGGGCCAACAGGGGGCACACACACATGTCAAAATCCAGTTCAGCTACCGTCCTGTTAGATAGGCAGACATCCATGGACCACTCGAATATGCACGATCGACAATGCAACACAGGCTGAACGCAGGTGACGTTGGCAAGGCGGAAGCTTAGCCGGTAACTGATCCGCAGCACTGCCAATGGCAGTACCCCCAGTAAATGCAGCATAGGTGCACGGTACAGTTCCACGTGACAGGGGTTGTGCATGTGTCCGGGATGTTCTGCCATTGCGTTAGTGGCTCTGGTTGAAGCGGCACTGTTCTGACCTGCGCCAGTTCTGTGGATGAAATGCCACAGCTCGGATCAATGAGTTGTTTTAGTGTGCAACAGTTGTACGCCTGGGATGGTGTGGGAGTAAGTGTGAAGGCCATTCCATGCAAGATAACTTCGAGCAAGGACTTCTGTGTGTGGGGTGTGTATACGTTGGTCTTTCGTCGGGCTGTGCGTAGTGTGGGAGTCGTCATCAGCTGCTATAGTATCTGTCAGGGGTGCCGGGCACATGCAATTCCAAGGTCGGAGGTGCAGATGTGCTTCCGCCTGATAGCTCAGACAAAGGAGCTTTCATCCCTAATGTCAGTTTGTCATCTGCTTGCATTCAGGAAATGTGATGTGGCTTGTTGGGGGTGGGGTGGGATGTGTGCGACTTTGGGATTCATGTTTGACATGTCTTGCATGTGGTAAATGAGCGGCATCACTGTGTGTTACATTGCCTCACAGCTGCTCCTCCCTAGCCGAGCCTATTTACTTGTGTGCGCTGCGCGGTTGCATCACTTGCACTCCTACGGCACACCATTGTCATTCCTGTCTGCGCATGTCCACAAGCCTGACAACGACACTGTGATGTTGGCCGTTGAAGGTGGGCGGCCACGTGAGTGCAGGCCTATGGTAAGGATAGGGCGGACACAGATGTAGAGTTCATGCCCGGCTGAACTCGCGCTGCGATTAAGGCTAGGCATTTGGCTCATGCTGCGGCAATACAGATACACACAACACTTGGCATGTATGAGCCAAGACCCCGAGCGGTCTTGCGCTCCTTCATTTCTCCGTTTGTGCGAGCCCGCCCTCCGGGTGCATGCTACATTGCAACATTGTCGATTGCGGGCCGGGTGGCGCCGACACTACAAGAGAGACACACGCATTAGTTACTTCCTTGTCCAGGCCAGAACTGAACCACGCCCAGAGCCCCGGGCAAATTCTTCACACCCCTATGCTGGACTGGCGTACGCCGGCCCAGCCCACTCCGCTTACGCCTACATGGGGGACGACAAAGCTACGTGTCCAAGGTCTTACCCACTGCCTGAGGTGACATGGTTGCATCCGCTGTCCACAGCACACTGTAATGTGGTAGGGCCCGGGGCCATCATGCATACATAATGACCACACGGACACACTTTGATAGATAGTGGAACTGGCTACGGGCACGTGCGCCTGGCCCCTTTTTATTACCAGGGTCACATGTCCAGTGACGCCTGTGCTGGATGGGTGTGGGGTGAGTGTAAGCCAGCCCTCAGGGAGTGGCTGGTGCTGGCAACAACCAGAACAGTGATCCACGTTTCGCACACACAAGACTCAATCATGAAGGGTCCATGACTTGTGGTGCACTGAGGTAGGGGCACCAGCTCTGACATCACACACAGAAGACTCAATCATAAAGGGTCCATGACTTGTGGTGCACTGAGGTAGGGGCACTGGCTCTGACATCACACACAGAAGACTCAATCATGAAGGGACCATGACTTGTGGTGCACTGAGTTAGTGGCACCTGAAGCGCTCAGCGGGTGTGCAGCCAGCGATGATGGCGTGTCCTTGCAGGTCAGGATTGGATTCGATATGTGTGAGCCCTGCTGACCGCAGTGTAGGCCGGAGGCAGCGGTCAGCAAGGGCCCACAGCCACTTGGCGATGACTTGAGCTGCACAGAGTTGGTGGCACCTGAAGCGCTCAGCGGGTGCGCAGCCGGCGATGATGCGTCGTCCGGGCGAGCCGCACTGGAAGCAATGTCTGTTGTCTACTGGACTGCGCCATAAATAACTCAAGACTCAATTTGAATTGGGGGACCTGCTGACCGCAGTGTAGGCCGGAGGCAGCGGTCAGCAATGGCCCACAGCCACGTGGCGATGACTTGTGGTGCACTGAGTTAGTGGCACCTGAAGCGCTCAGCGGGTGCGCAGCCGGCGATGATGCGTCGTCCGGGCGGGCTGCACTGGAAGCAATGTCTGTTGCCTACTGGACTGCGCCATAAATAAATCAAGACTGAATTTGGATTGGGGGACCTACTGACCGCAGTGTAGGCCGCAGACAGTAGTCAGCACACACATAACTCCGCGGTGCTGTGCCACTGGGTGCGCTGGGGGCCTGTGTCACGGGAGCCAGCGATCGGCTGAGGAGGCTGGCGGTCATGGCAGTGGACTCGTGGCAGGGTGAGGGGCGCCGCCCTGGCAGACGCATTGGCCATCCCGGAAGTGAACCACGCCCAGAGCCCCGGCCTATTTATTCACACTCCTACGCTGGACTGGCATACGCCGGCCCAGCCCACTCCGCTTACGCTTACTGGGGGGGGGGACACAGCTACGTGACCGAGGTCTTCCTCACTGCCTGAGGTAACATGGTTGCGTCCACTGTCCACAACACTACAAACACCAGCAGTATATGTCCACATGGACATGTCTGTGCTCTGCATACTGAAGTCTGTCCAGCACATCACCGCCACACTTGGCATTGTGTACATTCTTTTTCATGGGTGACTTGCCTCCTTCACACATACTTGTTTATTTATTTATTTATTTATTTGAAGAGTTTTATATAGCGCTGGCTAGACCCGTAGGTATCAGAGCGCTTTACATGAAGATTGTTGCGTTACAAGTTACAAATTACGTTCGTTACCAGAGCATAGTAAAACACAGGCAAAAAAAAAAACAGTGTTACGGAATTTGTCAGAGGGAGGGGGAGGAAGGGGAGACGGGGAGAACTGTGCCCAATGTCCGGCTGGGTAGGTGACGGCCGAGGGGGTGAACCAGGGCCGATCTCCTCTATAGCTGTCTAGCAGCTCCACCGGGCATCAGCCATGTTGCTCAGGTCTCAGCGGTCAGGAATAACAAGAATAACAGATTTTTCATGGTTACATTAGTTACAGTTGCATAGTCAAACACAGAAGAACAAGTCCCCAAAAGAGGAATAGAGGAAATGGGGGAGGGGAGTGGAACCAGGGGGTTGGGAAGCAGATCAGTTCTGGCAGACCGGCAGTGGGAGAAAAGTACCTTATGGGGGCCCAAAAGGTTAGAGTAAGCGGGCCCATAACCCAGATGGTGTCACATAGTCACTAAGTCCAGTGCCAAATTCAATCACCTCGTTAGGTCATCTGCACTGACTACTGTATGCCCTCCTATATACTGCCGTGGGGTGGAAGTCCACTGTAGGGAACAAAAGTCCGCTGTAGGGAACAAAGTACCCCTTACTCCTTTGGGGCGTTTCCTCAAGCTCCACAGACGCAGGACCGGTCCTGCAGGCCTTAGCTATTTCCATAGGCTCCATTGTCTAGAGCCTCCAGTCGGGTTGTAGCAGTCCCCCAGAGCTCAAGGATACTCAAGCGATCATCGCACTGCCGCCTACCTCACAGCTGATTCCCACAGTGTTCACTCGGGCAGCAAGCACACCTCACGCCTCTTCGCAGTTGGCTCTGCTCCCAGGCGCTCTCTTCCTCTCACATCGCTAGGCTACCCTGGTCTGAGACACTCGCTCAGGCCGATTCAGTACTCTGCCCCAGCCGTCACTTCTCACCTTGAGGGCCTGCACCAAGCCGCGAGGGATCCGACGCGGCTTGCAGGACTCAGCGCGTACCTTCTGCATGGGTTCTTCAGCTCAGGCAGCAGCGTCGGGCGGCCGCCATCTTATTGCCACGCATCACTCTCCGGGCGATCACTGCTAGAGAGCGAGAGGTACCCCATAATGCCCATCTGCGAGGCGCCCAGCAGGCCAGATGCGGTCACTCCACTTTGTTTTGTGGGGACCTGCTGTTTGCCGACTGGGCTCATCCTCCGTTCTGGGACTTCTTCGCGCAGCCCAAAATGGCGGCTTCGGTCGCAGCTTGCAGCCGGTTCAAATGTTATTTTCGGCTAGCGAGCCTGCACAGGCGAGATACAGTGCTAATCTACTCGCTGATCCTTCAGGTGTCTGAGGTGCCATCTAGAAATGCTCTCCAATGCCTCGGAGCCGTGATTGGGTGAGTGGGTAAAACCTTATGGACAGGAATACGACCAGACCACATTCGTACCTCACTGGTGGTGCAGACAGGCGGGTTTCCCGTCAAGGAGTTCTCTCACCCATGGGGGTCCGCTGCCGGGACCCTGCTACGAGAAGAGGGCAGGGGGGGAGGCCGCTATCGGATGTTGAAGCGGCAGCATCATGGTTTGCTTCTCTTGGCCTCCGGGATTTTTCACATAATTCCCCGGGCGCCATCTTGGATCATTTCCAGGCGGGGATGTCACGGTTCATATCTCTGCGAGGTGGGAACTTGGTTCCCACCTCTCCCCACATTCTGCAATTGTGTGGCTGAGGAACCATGCCGTTTTCGGAAGGTCAGCTGTCTTCTTCTGCGCTGCCTAGGTGGTAGTCCTGGGGGGGTGGCCCGGGGGGGTCCTGGGGGTGGTGGCGGTGGGTGTTGTGGCCCTCTTGGGTCTCCAAGCTGCATGATCATTGGCTCCATGGCATCTGTTGGTCTTCAGCTGTGGCTCTGGGCTGGGCTCCCTTTCCTTCTGCAGGTTGTCATCCTGCTTAACACCAGTAAAAGGCAGGTGTTAAATCCCTGCTGCTAACGCGCCTTATCGCCTGTTTTTGGATCGCTTCGCCGATCTGGCTGGTCGTTGGGAATATCGCGAAGTGGTGTTTTCGTGTGTTTTTGCACGGGAACGCCTACTCTGCATATCATTAGCGTTAGTTGTCGCTCTCATCCGTGGCGATGTTTTTTGCGGCAGCTATCGCTGGAAAACTGGCGATATTGGCAGTTTGCACCAGCTTGATAATAGGGCGATAGATCTATTGCCACTTTTGCGTCGCTAAATTGCCGATAAATTGGCGATAGGTCCTTGAGAATATGCCCCTAAAGCTCATTCCCTTTCGCAATGACAAGTGTTACACAAATCTTTAACCTGACTCACCCCTCATCGTGAAGCTAGCACATGTATTTTGAAACAAAGGACATTCCCCTGGCACATTACCAGTGGCGTAACAAAACTTGAGGGGGCCTCCCTGGAAAGTGCAAGGAGGGGCCCCCTTTCAGACTTACTCAGGAGCTCTAAGGCCAGTGTATTGTGCTGAGGGGGCCCCCTGGAGTTCGGGCCCCCCACACTTCCATAGCTGCCAAGGTTTCAGATTGCTACGTGTGACATTTTCATAATTTCAGTGTAATTAGTTCAGTAGGGCGCCCTAAAATTCATCAAGGCACACAGAATACAACCATGGGCCTTGACCCCAGGCTTTTCTAAAATAGAAAGGTGAAACAGTTTTAACCTCCCTCCCACAGAAAACTAACAAAGGCCGGAGAAGAGGGATGTCCCTTGATATTGTGATTTTGAGATCTGATAAAATGGATCTTTTGCATTACTTCCCTGGTATTACCCTAGTCCCCGGGGATTTATAATATGGCCTATATTTCTCTGATACATGTATAGTGTCCATTTCTGCCCTGCCGAGAAGCTGCAATATTTGTTGTACTGGAAAAATAAGAGTCAGACTTTTGGAGAAAAAAAAATTTCTTTTTGTGTATGAACTTCGTTCTAAATTGAAAGCATATATGAATTCCAGTGCCATTTTAGAAACTGTTTCATGTCTGAGAGCCGCAAGTATTAATTTTTTATATCTTAGAAGAAAATCAGTTGATTGACAAGAGCACACAAAGAGGCCTTTACAAATGTACCTCAGTGAAACAGGCATCTAAAAATGAATACTGCTTCCAATTCAGGCATCTGGAGACTGCAGCACAAAAGCGAAAATCAGAGGAGAATGAAAGCAAGCTAGGAAGCGTACCAAGTTATTGGTCTGGAAAATCAAATACAACGGACGGGCAGACATGTATTTTCAAATGACAGGCTCTGCAGCTGATAAATATAAAGTAATCAAAAAAAACACATTTAAAGCTGGGAAATAAAACTGTACGCTCCGCCGCGCACGCGGCATAAGTGCCAGAGCTCACAGGAGTGTTTCTAATTCAACCTCTCTAGCGCCCGCCGTCACCTTTGGCCCACCAAGACTGCCGCAATCCAACTACAGGGCTTTCTCAAACACCATTGGGGAGAGGATGTGGTCTCACGGCTAGACTGCCAACCTTGGAGCTGGGAAACCAAGGTTCGAGCTCCACATTCTGTGATTCTGGGCAAATCACTTAATCTCCCCGTGCCTACCAAAAAATGAATGTGTTCTTGTGTAACGTAACTGGTGCTCATGTAAAGCGCTCCAATACCTTCGGGTCGAGTTCGCGCTATATAAATCTGCAAAAAAAAAAAAAATCTAGAAAAAGATTGTGATTCGTGTAAATGCTTAAATGTGACTCTTCAATGACGAAAAAGACTGCTATCTCTTGCACACGTCTTTATCTGGATTCACAGCCTTTGTGATAAGCAATATGTGCAGAGGACATTAATGTGATTCCATCTATCTGGCATAAAGTTTCGAAAAACATACCTAATCAAGATATTGCAAGTCGTCTGTGATTTCAGTAAGCATACAGTCAAAATTAATAATGGCCAAAGACATGGGTATAAAACATACCCAGACGACGTCAGGATCACCATTCAGTATACATTGAAGGATGCCTCAGAGATCCATTGCAAATTTTAACTTAAACATGGGGGCTTATTTACATGCCATTGCGCCGCCACTGCATCACTTGTTTTGATACACCGGCGGTGCAATGTGCTTGCCCATATTTACAAGGCCACGTAAAGTCACCCTGCGTGACTTTTCATGGCCTTGTAAATATGCACCCCTTTCACGCATTACTCTGCGTGAAAGGGGCATCCCATGAATGTTGCTGTGGGTGTTTCCATGCAACATCCATGGAACTTGATGCATTTCCAGATTTACAACATTTTGAAAAACTGTAAATGTGTCAGAATCCTACACCTCCCCAGGGGAGGCGTAGGAATGGTGCACAGAGGAGAAATACTTTATTTCTCCTCGTTTTTTACTCTTTCTATCCGCATTCTGCAGCATGCATAGAAAGAGGAAAATGGCATTAATGATTATTTTTGTGTAAAAAGCCGTCCCTTCGAAGGTGTCCCTTCCTGCACAAAAACAACCATCCCCGCAGCGAAGGTACCCTTTCAAATGATGCAAGGGTGCCTGTACTGGCGCATCGCAGCCAATTGTGCACCAGTGCAGGGGAAACCACAGGAATGCGTCGTATTGTTGTTAACACAACACATCCCTGTGCGTTGAAAATTATGCAGTATGGTGCAGCTAAATGGCTTGTGGCGCTGCGCTGCGTCATTTTCTTGTAGCTGAGGCCCATGATATTTTGAGTGTATGTGATTGATACATAGTAGATGATCGATCTCACTCACATATAATTAACGTCTTATAAAGTGTTATACAAGTTCTTTACCAAATGGTATGTGTCATGTGCATTATGAATTTTTTTCTTTCCACTTTGCTATATCTGGGAATTTACTCAGAGACACCAAATACACCCCATGATCGCGCAAGATCACAACCCTACCAGTAAATAAAGAAACCACGAGGACCCTGGGATAGAGCTAGATGGTAAAAGATACCTGCAGGCAACCATTCACCTTAAGCCAGATCTAAACTCACATCCATGTTATATTTTGCAGTCTAAACCCGACAGAAGGTCTTGTGTGGACCATAGTTGTTTTCCGTCTTTGACTAATATGCCATTTAAACACACTGAATTCCAGACATGGGTGGGCAATTGTCGCACTGTATATGTGAGAGATGAAGAGTTGAGACAAAGAGGACCCATGTTGTGCCTAGGAAGAGAAGACACTTCCTATTTCAAGAAGCCGCCCTCCCCTTTTCAGCAGGAAGTAGAGGGGAGCAAGAAACAAGAAGGAGCTCCTAGCTCTGGCAGGAAAAAGTGACCACCCCTTCCCCATTAAAGGGGATAAGAAGGGCACACCGTCTGTGTTCTGCTGTTCTGCCCTCAGCATTGACCAAGGCCCTTTCCATCCTATAAACATGGTGTGGGTGTAAAAAGGCAATGGAAAGCCATAGGTCAACTCCTTTTAACCAATGAAACAGTCTTTTGGACAACTTTCTGTCTTTAGAGAAGTGTACCAACCAGAAACACATTGGTGTCCTGTCCCTAAAAGGAGAAGCCTGACCCAAACTGCAAGGCCATGGTTTAATGCACAGGATCACAAGCAACACCTGACAGGCTTCTGCCTTACCAAGCTTGACTACAGCATCACAGGAAACACTGTATCCAGATCTCAAAGACCATCTCCTATTTAGAGAAAATTACTTTAGGGAAATGGCTTCAACAAATGCTTAACAGCTTACAAGTTGCTCATTTCATGAACTCAGTGATGCATTTCATATTTTTCTATCTCGTCTATTATTATTACTATAGATATTTGTAAAGCACATGAATAACCTCCTATGGGGTCTATCGACGCTCCAGCAGGCCGCACAGATCAAGTTTGGTTGAAATTCATAGATTAAAAGGCCATTTTTTTAGGAGTTTTGTAAATGAGGATAAATTGACGCAGGAGTGTAGCTATAGTGTCAGCTGATTCCAATGGTGAGGGGCCAAAAAAGAAAAATAGGGGCCCCGTACCTGACTGTACGAATACGCTGGGGCGTAATAGCAGTTGCTCACTTGATCTAAGGTTGCGAGTAGGAATGCAAGATTGCAACCTATTTTGTAGGTAGCGAGGCCCATTTCCATGAAGAGACCAATGGACCAGACATAAGAACTTAAAAAGGGTGCGCTTTCTTTAGGCAGCCAGTGCAGAGATCTCAATGTGGGTTCAGAAGGAGAGCGAGAGGGTAAGTTGCAGACCAACCTTGCTGCTGTGTTCTGTTTCACCTGAAGCTTGGAAAAAAGACTCTCATTCTTTGCAACCATTAGAGAGTTTCCATAGTCAAAGCGACTCGCATTAAGTGCCTGGGTAAGCTAGATTTAATGTGATTATTACAGAAAATTTGTTTTAGAATTTACTATCCTGAAGTTCTCTAAAGCAGGCGTGTAGCAGCCTCTTCTGATTGGCCTGCCTTTGACAGCCTGAGCCAAGCTGCTCCCTGAGTAGGTGTGAAGAGGCCTGGGGCTGTAACAATACAGCAGTTTGGTGGTAGAAGATTTCCTTCCTGGAGAAGCCAGGGAGAGGAAGGCGCTGGGGAGATAAGCTGGACTTCAAAGGCAGGAGACCAGATGTCATAGTACCCAGGCCAACTACCACTTTTTTGATCCCAGTCAGATGGGAGCCCTATAATTAGGTTAGGAGAGGGGCTGGAACGGGAGTGTAGTTAGTCATTAGCCACACCTTTGGTTTGGGTTACACAGACACACACACCAAGGAGAGATTGTGTCCATTTTGATTTTTATGAGAACAGTGCATTCTGGGTCACAAATATGCCACACTTTGCAGGAAGTGATCATAGCAGAGGGGGGTAACTGTACTCCTATTGGCTGGAGTGTCCCCTCCTCTTGCCAGCCCAGAATGGAAGATAAATATGGGTGGGCAGAAGGAGCTCTTCAGACCACTGCTAGGAACATCAGAAGAAAAAGTACTGCCCTGCTGGACCCTTGGACTGCACCACAGAAGGCTTGCACTCAAAAAGACTGCACCTGCTGAACTCATAAGGCTCCAGAAAGCAAGGACTGTGTCTGACTTAAAGGAAAAGGAGTGAACTCCCTGACCAGCAACAGGTACACCAGAGCTGGAAGAAGTCACCTGCAAAGACAAAGAGAGGATCTCCCAGCTGACCAGTTGCAGCTGGATGTTTCCTGGATTTGCAGGTGCATTGTGGGAAATTGAGTACTGGCCACTTAGAGGCAATCCAGAGTCTGTGAACCCTTGGCTGGAGCTACTAGACCCTTATTTTCCCCAAAGGAACTCAGAAACAGCCAGATCTCAAAGTTTGGAAACTTTCTGCAAAGTTTTGCAGAAAAGCTCCAAGAGGAGACCGGCTCAACGTTGAGAGTCAAGTTGCCATCATTGACTCGCAATTTGGCCTGACCGTGCTGGTTTGTCCAGCTGAATGCTATGGAGCACCTTTCCATTGAGGACAAAGACTTCCAGAGGCTCATCGAGGTAATGCTCTGCAGCAGGCTGTTGTCATTGAATCAAAGTTTGGATCTAAGAAACCTGAAGACCCACCGACGAGAGAAAAGTTCCAATAAAAAGGCAGAGTCCTAAGGTAAACTTTTAACTACGACCCAGCCCTACACCTATCCAACCCATTCTCCATCCTGGTCGGTCTAAAAGTTTGACTTTCTCCCGGTCCAGCATGACCAGATAGCCGTTAGTGGAGAGTTAAGCTTTTTGGCGCTAGAATGCACAATTATTTATTTCATCTTTAAAAATTCACATCTCTCGTTCCCTAAATTGAATTTTTGTCATTTTGGTGTTGTGTTAAAGATGAAAATATTCTCTATTTTTATAAATTGGCGTTGAAATTTTATTGTTTTGTGTATTTTACTTATTTACTGTTTTAGTGGTATTAAATGCTTCACACATACCTGTCTCCTTAGTTAAGCCTGACTGCTTGTTTGCTAAGCTACCAAAGGTTGAGTGAGGATTAATTTACTGAGACTTGACTGGACCTATTAGTGATTGTGGTATTATTACTAGCTGAGGTTGAACACCCTCACCCACCAATATCCTACTTACCTCCACCACCTCAGTTATCTTTTCTATGCAGAGATTTCTGCCCCAGTAGCGGAGATTTGCGTACATGTAACTATACGCTATAGTAGTAAACATGGAAGAGACAGCTGTGAGTTGCTGGAAAACAGAGAATGCCTCACCTAAATGGGAGGTGTTTCGGGAGAAGTAAGAAGGGGTTTAGGGAGTGGTAAGGAGGGGTTTTGGGAGAGACAAACATCCACCCACAAAATAGTAATCTCAGCACTATTCACAAACTAAACTTCAAAAGTCAATACTGTCATAAGGGCCCTAAAACAATAGTAAATGTAGTCAAGTCCAGCCTTGCAGTAAGTCCAGCCTTCACATGGAACCTCAAAGGTACTGCAACACACTCCCATCAAAAATAATGGAGGCAGAGACTTAAAAGAAAAGCAAAAGGCAATAATGTAATAATGTCAAATTTAATAAAATGATTTAAACTGATAAAACGTATGCATATATACACACAGACACATATCTATGTATACATATGTATAGTATATATATATATATATATATATATATATATATATATATATATATATATGTCTTCATCTTCCCCACCCGTCACTCCAATTACATCCGCCAAGTACCAGGCACAGACACCAGCTTTCTTCACTCCAATTACATCCGCCAAGTACCAGGCACAGACACCAGCTTTCTCCAAGCTATTTTTATTCAGCAAAAAGCAGCCATTATGCATTTCGGTCAAGGAGTTACCTTGTTCACATATGTGCAGCGCCATTTTACTTGCAAACTTATAGTGCCCTCGTGACATTAGACATCAATAAAAGACTAACCGCATCTTCTTTCTTCAGATAAATGCATATTACCCCTCAAGTAAAGTACGATCAGAATGTAAACACATACAACAATGCACAAATTGAAAATATTAAAAACATAAAAATTATTTAAACAATGTTCTGGTGCATACCTCTGCATCAATCATTCATTGACATCGAAATTAATTGGTACTGTGCAAACTGCAATGTGGATACAACCAATTGTACTGTTACGTCCCCCATTGTTTGCGATAAAATATATATGATATTTGCATATAATGTGAAGAGTAGGTCGATTGCTCAATCAGTACAGTCTTAAAATGTTTGGTATTAACATAATTGAGCTCAAAGTGATCCATGATCCATTTTCACACCCTCATGTGCACAAGACATAACCACATGATTGTGTAACCATTGTCATCATCATAGCCCTAGTGGGCAGAGTTAATAACATAATTGAGCTCAAAGTGAGTCATGATCCATTTTCACACCCTCGTATGCACATAATATAATTGAATGATAGTGCAACCATTTATCATAATCAATTATATGATATGCAGTATTTTGGGGTTTCGTAGTATGTCAGTAATACACTGTTGTATTGCTTCACTTACTACAAAGTGCAGTTTGTAAATAGGCCCCTACATATGTAAATATAACCTTGTGAATAGGCCCATTGTGATATGATATCGATGCCAGAAATATCATCATGGGATAAAGTACCTCCTGTTGTACATTATTAGAATTTTACAAGTCACTGAGGAGTTCTGTGATGATACAGAGGACGAGTGCCGAGTTCCTTTATAAGGTCATGGAACTTCACCTTAATGTGCAATATCCTTAGAGTGAGCAGCAGGGGTACTCAATTCCTTATAATACATCTTCACACCATCACCCTTCCCACAAACCACTTAAATCTTTGGTGTGTTGCTCTTTCATAAATGGGATGTTTGCAGAAATAAAAGAATAAAGGTAGCATCTGTAGTACATAATGAAATATATAAACACACATATAGTTACTTGTTCCAAAAATATATTAGAATCAGTTGAATGTAAGTCAGATTTGAAAAAGGCTGTAGCTCTAAATGCATGCAGACAGATTCCACCTTATCTATAATTACTTATCACCTTTTGCTGATCAGTTCTTTTTTTCTTTTTAGAAAAATATATCAGAAGGAAAAGTCAGTTCTTGTTTTCCTTGTTTAGCCTGCGGCTGTAATTATGCTTACTGACATGTCTTTCACTCTCAGTTCTAGCTCTGGCAGCATTGTAAGATCAGAACTCAACAGTAATAACTTATTACAGTTCAGCAACTACTTCATTTCTTTTTTATAGTCGACTGGAAACATCAGACTTCACCTAATAACAAAATTAGAGATGGTACTTTATACACGGCTAGCAGGCTCCCATGAACTAAAAAGTGTTGATTTAGTATTATTAACTCCGCTGTAATTCTATTTGGGAGGTCAATATATCTGTTGTTGATATTTTTGACAGAGATAACATGGTACACCATCACCATGGTGGATGAGCGTGCTGGGATCTAGTTCTGAAAATGGAGGCTCACAAAATGCAAGTTCATTTTTTATAACACTCGGAGTGCCATCAGGGCCCTTGTGGTATATTAGAACAATGTCTAAGTAAATTGTGAAAGTGCTTTTATATAGATAGTACAACCTTCCAGCATTATAAATCTATAAATCTCTATCCATATATGCAGCTCTTAAACGATGATTCAATTTTGTAACTACCTTCTGGACTGCAGGGATCCCAAATTTCCTCCCTACGTGCATGTCATCTAACAGTGGGATACCTCATAAATAAACCATTTGCATATTAAATTGAGGAATCGGCTTGCAGAGAAACTGTAACATCGGCAGATGACATTATGGAACCTCTGCTGGCTGTTACATTATCACAGTTAACCTCAAACGCACACGGCAATAGACGGCATTTAAAATGTGCACGGACATTTCAAACATTATATTTTATGCAATAGGGGCAATGAGAGGCAGGTATAGTTTTCCACCACAGATTTTCATAGGAAAATCTGAAAACTCGTGCGAATGTGGATCAAAAGCAAAATGGCATTTTTGCCTATTTTATGGAAATAGCCGCTCATAGGCGTCAGTTCCCAAAATGCCAGAGGTAGTGTACGTGCCATCACATGCCCTTTGACCTTCACTTTCACTCATACACACACATGCATGCACACACACACATTCACACTCTCTTTCACATAAACACACTCTCACCTGTAAGCATGCACACAACCTACATTTAAAAGTATATTTTTTTACTTACCTCAGCTGCCAGGGAAGGTCATAGTCCAGCTAATTGCGCACCACTTTTATTACAGTAATAGTGAATAATGTATTATTATGCACTATTAGTGTAATAACAAATTGGCATTGCTAATAGGCTTTACATCTTTAGCAGAGTGCTATAGGTGCTATAGGTTTCACCTCAGTGGTTAAATCCAAACAGTTACCGCCGCTATAGCCCCAGTGCTAGAAGATGTGGTACTACCCATAGCAACTGACCATACATATTCATTTTGTTTAGATTAATTATGTGTAAATTCTTGTTATTTGGCTATCTTGGAAATCTGTTATGGACCTGGCCTTCTAGTCTCCAAAGCACACCACAGCATTGGAATATTTGTGTCAATATTGCAAAATGCTAAGGTGACCTATGGCACCTGCTCTGGAAATGAACTCCAGACAGAGTACCAGAATGGTTTGGGTTTGAGATTTCCCAGGGATGGCATACATCGCAGTGCAGATGGGTGTGCCAACATTGGCACAGGGCTGACACCTAGCAAAACATATGCCAGTAAGATGGTTCTAGTGGTGCTTAATTTGTGTCGGTGGTTGCAGGTTGTGGGCAACGGCACCCACTTTAGAACTTATTTTGCATCATCAGACTTTGACCCAGAGCAATACAGTGAGAGGCAGAAAAGGGAGAAAGAAGGAGGAAGAGAACAATTGGAAAACAGTGGCAAAGGGATAACAAGCATTTGCAATGCAATCGGTCTCGCCTTTGGGACCTTATATGTATTTAGCTATGCAGCACATTCGCCTGGGTGCTGAAACATCTACTGTTCTTCAACATGGAGGGAAAGTAAGCACCAAACTGCGTGACACGCCAGGTATGGGAACACATGGAGAGAAATATTGCCTTTCAGCGGGAAATGGTATGGTCCAAAGCTCTGTTTTTAATATAAAATCAGGGCCTTCGGTGGTCATATCACTGAAAATACAAGATTTGAAAAAATATTATTGTCTACGGGTGCTCGTGGAAGACAATTTCTATGGACTGGAATCTAGAGAATGCTAAAGTGATTCTGGTATTTTACTGACCTCTGCTGGTCGTTTTCTATCAAGAAAGTTAAATAGATGCAGTTGCCAGAAAAATTAAAAAAGAAAGTCCCTCAGCAGAAAGCAATTCTAGTATTTTACTGACCTCTACTGGTCGTTTTCTATCAAGACAGTTAAATAGAGGCAGTTGAACAAGCAGAAAGCAATTCTGGTATTTTACTGACCTCTACTGGTCATTTTCTATCAAGACAGTTAAATAGAGGCAGTTGAACAGAAAAAAAGTCCCTAAGCGGAAGCAGACAAGTCCTAGGGCTGATCTCCAGAGCCCACAAAGTACATACACATATAAGTATATACTAAAGTATATACAAGAGGTCTCGAATGCTCAACCTAAAAAAGAATAACAAATATACTTTAAAGTGATATAAAAAGGCAGGAAGAATAGGTTGGAGGAAGAAAGTGGCCTGAGTACAGACTAGGCCGGCTTGGTATTCAGCAAGCCATTCTGCAGCAGCAGTCCTGGCTCCTAAGAAAAAAAGGCCTAGGTACCTATTTATTTATTTAGTTAGTTAGTTAGTTAGTCAGTTTGTTAGTTAGTCAGTTCGTCAGTTAGTTATTTCATACAAATTAAGCAATGAGTTCCAGCTTCTTTTGGAGTTTCTAATGTGTGCACTTGACTGAGATGGCCCCACCCCCAAAAATGTGAATCCTGTCCATTTAGACATGGTAGGTCACCTGTTTGAGAATGACCCATTATGATAGTTTGGTGGATTATGCCAAATTACGTTGAGTTGATTAAATTCACTTCCTATTGCATCTCAACATAATCACTTTTTTAATAAGCAATCTGAAAAATAAATGACTGGATTGTAGAGATGCATGCATATTCACTAGTATTGTGGGCATCCACTTTGTGATGCACTCTGTGATAGTGATAGGTGTTAGCCTCATTGATTTATGTTTGAAAATCTCAAATTCTTCTTGGGGAAAAGTCACATGGAAGGAGTTCGGGTTATGAATATTATAGGATGTAAACTTTAGGGAGTGATCTTGGAGGAAGTTCCCATAACATGGAAATTGAACATTTCTCCTGTTAGCGGTTGAAATGCTCTCCAAATTCATGTCCATTGTGTTGTATCATGGCATTTATATAACATTTCATACCTCTGATAAGGCCACACAGCTCTGCAATTATCATTGGATTCCTTTCAGGGTCTATGGCTGGAAAGGCTTAGGTTGTTTATCCTGTATGGAGGTGTTCGGTGAGGTGCTTGAGGTTCAGAGATGTGCTTTAAACATGATATACCCTACTGGCAGGTATTCGTAAGCACGGTGTAATGCAGAGCAGTGTGACAGTAGACTCAGCATGTATTCTCAGTCATGGGATTAGGTGGATAGAAAGAGACTAGTTTCCAGTACTCTCTGGAACTCTAGGGGATTGTCAATTCTAATTATTGTTATTCCTGTAGACGTTTCAGTTTTTATTCCTCTGAGCAATGAAAGAGGTGCTGACAGTTTGTCTCTTTTGGTAGGAATGGATGATCAAAAGAGGGCCATCCTAAAGTGTTCTGGTCTTATTTTTATTTCTATAGTTTTATATAGCGCAACCTTGACCCAAAGGTATCAGAGCGCTTTACATGAGCACCTGTTGCATTACAGATGGACACATTCATTTTTTGTTAGGCATGGGGAGATTAAGTGGTTTGCCCAGAATCACAGGATGTTGAGCGTCCATTGCCGAGACTCGAACCTGGTTCCCCAGCGTCAAGGTCGACTGCTCCAGCTGTTAGGCTACATCGCGAGTGCAAAATGAATGTTGAAGGAATACTGATCTGATTCCATGGATTGCTCTATGTGCAATACATATGGACTTAAAGGTGATGCCATCGGCAACCATTTTAGTGATTTTTGAATTAGTGAGATGGAAAGATTGTGGCGAAGTCTGATGGATGCAGCTTGTATTCCATGTAATTTGTATAATAATTAGAGACAAGCTTCAAGGCATATACAGTTGACATAGTCATGGTTTGAGAACATTAAGGAGATGATTGCCTAGGCTTTATGAAAGTAACCCAGCTACAGGAAAATTCAGCACCAACATCTCATTACATATATGCTTTGTTTGAGAACTTAATTTACTTGTGATATGTGAGATTGTATGGAGTCCATAATCACCCTTAACTTGATCACCTCAGTTTAGAGGGTTGGTTGTGAGCTTAGTTTGTGTGGTCAAATTAAGGCTTTTTTGTTCATTTGCATATATTGTGTTTTCGACATGTTTATGTTGAGCTGGCTTGATGGTATCCTTAGTGACCACTTGAAGGCATTGCCCTATTGTACATAGGTCTAGGTAGATGGACTTCCAAGCTTTAGTATGATTTGGATATCATCGACATTCTATTCTGTTCTATTCTGTTCTATTCTATTCTATTCTATTCATGGGAATTTCTAGAGCACATGGCTACCCAGAAGGGCCTTGCAGCACTATGACAGTAAAAGGCACAGCATTGGTGTTGATCAAAACAAGGCTAGAAAAAGAGCTGTCTTTAGCCGTTTCCTAAATATTCGTTCTCATTACATTTGCCTTATCTCAGTGGGAGAGGGTTCCAGAGTTTGGGTGCCAGGAAAGCAGAGGAATGTCCTCCCCTCCTGGCTTTCATGATCCTGGATACTTCAAACAGTTGCTGGGTAGAGATATGCAGCATTCTGATGGGGTTGTATGGTGTAAGTAGTCTTTGGATCAGTTTGGAACCTCTTTCATGCATTGCTCTGTGGGCCATGCATAGAGCCTTATAGTGGATCCTTTTAGGCATGGGCAACCAGTGGAGGCTGGCCAGGGCCACAATTGCAGAGTGTCATTCGGGAATTTTTAACCGTATGCACGCTGCAGCATTCTGGATGACTTGAAGTATTTTTATGATTGATTTGGGACAACCCAGGTACAAGGAGTTCCCATAATCGAGTTTTGAAGTGATTAGTCCCCGTACTACTCTTCTGCGAGTTGGCTCAGGTAGCCATCTAAGCAGCTTTCTCAAGGGCCGAAGCATGCCGAAGCAAGTTGCCGCTAGCTTTTTGGCTTGAGTTGCCATTGACAGCTTGTTGTCCAGCCAGAAGCCCAAACGTTTTGCTTCCGGGTCTTGAGGGGAGCCTGATTTTAAGAATTTTAGAATCTCCTCTGTGTTTTTCTGGGTTATTTCTGGAAACATGTTTAACTTTCCAGGCTGCATTTGTGGGGACTTAAAGGCTTCTTCATCTTCTCCAAACGTGAGGAGAATGTTATTCACTTTCTCCAGGAAGAAGTTGGCGGGGGACTGTTTGTTTATGGGTTTTCATTAGGCTGCTTCCCACACTGCAAGGTTCTTTAGAAGAATTAGCTGCACTAATAAATATAGAGGCAAAAACGTTGACTCTGGCATTCCTGATGGCATAATGATACTTTTTTACTGCCTTCTTATAATTCTCCTTTCTGGGTGCATCATAGTTTCCCTCCATCCCCGTTCTAGTTTTTTTGATTCCTTTTTTAGTTCTGAGAGCTCTGCTGAGAACCACGGTGCTTTATCTCCAGGGCAAGTTACTTAATGTTTTTTTAGGGGTGCAAGAATGTTTGAGGCGCTCTGCATCCAGGCCTCAATTCTGCTATATCTGTTTGCTACATCTTTACTCATCTCAGGAATATTATTGGTGAGCATGTTCTCCCAGGCGCCTAAATCTAACTTGGACCAATTCCATCTCACTTTGTGCAGTTGCGATGTGGTGGCTTTGATACTTGTGTTACTCACTTGAAAAGGTACTAACTTGTGGTCTGACCATGTAATTTCTAGTGGGTCCTTTGTTGTTAGTTCGTGTAGGTGGGTAAATATTGGATCTAGTAGATGGCTTTGTTTATGGCTAAGGGCTTCGGACCATTAGGTTAATTGAATTGGTGCTAGGTCCATTAGGAAATCTTTTGATATTTCACAGTTGGTGTTCTCTATGTGAAGGTTCAAGTCCTCAAGCATGGTGAAGTTCGAACTTAATAAGCTATGTTCGATACAATGTCAGGGAGGGTCTGTATAAATTGCATAGTTGTAGCAGTAGAGGATAAACAAGTGGATATGGTCAGATGCGGACTAAGAAAAGGGGGTGATGGTCAAACCTAGAGGCATAAAAGCTATAGATGTGAATGATTGAGACCAGAAGGGAGAAAGGGAAATTATGAGAAATCCAGTTGAGGACAGTTCGTTGCATGCCAATGGTGTCATGCCTCTGCAACAGTGTAGGATGATAGGCATTGTGGAAGGTAGAGAAAAGATCAAGTAGCAAGAATGCCGCTACTTAAATCAACGGTTATTTCATATCATCCCATGTGGCCATCAACTCTGTTTCTGAACAGTGTCTCAGGATCACCTTTTCATCCCTGGAGGTCAACAGCAGTTGAAGAACAAATCAATAGTCATTTTGGAAATCTGATGAGTACAGGATGTGTCTCCGAGGGCACTTCTGGTCTTCATGTCTCCCAATCTACAATTGTGTACCCTTCAAACTCCTTACGCACTCAGACAAAGCCTTACACAACATTGGCCCCACGTACTTCAACAACAACTGTATAAACATCCACAAACGTACCATACACCTCCGTGCAGCTAGACTCCTACTCACATATACCCCTCACATATGTAGAATCAGACCCAGTAACCTGGAAGAACCTGCCCCTGCACAGCAGAGCTGCCTCCTCAGTTCTTGAATTCCGCAAGAAACTGAAGACCTTGCTTTTCACCAAGGGGTATATGTAAGATCCCAAATTGCAGCTGAAAGGATCACGCAGAGGCAGGTTCAGTGAAATAACTTCAGGTTTATTTCAAGGTAGAAGAACGCATCCAGGCCCCAGCATCCAGTTCATCCAACAGCTTCAGCTCCTTTCAACAAACACAATCCTATCACCTGGGAGACCAGGACTCAGCTTAGAACCTCTCGTAACCAAGGCAGCATGACATCAGAAGTACACAGGCTTCAGATGCAGCTTAAGATGCCACACACCTTCCCCCGTTAACAAAAGAAAATAAATAAAATAAAAGAAAGGAAACAAGAGAAATGAGAAAGAAAGAAATATAAAGGAAAGACACAAGAGAATAATTAGTACTCAAAAATGAGAAGAAACCTTCAAGACACAAAATCCTTACGATAACTTGGCCTCTTAACAATCCTAGAGGACAAGCGTGGAGATGCAACAAAAGTATTATTAGCATTCTCACTAACCCCAGAACCTTCACCACATCCAGCCCCTTTACAAACTGAGACCCTATTTATATTCCAAATTCTGTGATCCTGAGTTTTAACAGCATTTTTTAAAACCTTTATAACCCGTATGGGTTTGGAAAATCTAACCTTGGTACCAGGTTGCCCAATGACAACCAAGTCACCTAGCTTGACCACAGTCTCTTTGGACGAATTCTTGGAGTCAAAATGTATTTTCCTAGAAAAGCACTTGGCTTCCTCTCTCTTACGCCAGTCAGGAGAAACCTTCTCAGACAAAGAGGTAGAAGCAGCCTCTTCTAGATGTCTGACCCAAGGTGGCTCTACTAAAGTACAAGGAGACCTACCCCTAAAGAGGACAAAAGGTGACTTCCCAGTCGTGCTGTGGGGTGTAAGCCTATAATTCTCAACCTTTCTGAGAACCTCCTCTTTCCAGTTAAGACCAGAGCTTTTCGCCCATGAGATGGTCTCCTTCCACACCCTACTAAACCTTTCTACCATTCCATTGGTTTCTGGGTGGTAAAGAGAACACCTCTTGTGTTTTATGCCATGATTTTTAAGAAAATCCTCCATTTCTCGTGAAACCAACTGCACCCCATTGTCAGTGAGAATAACTTCAGGGTAACCCTCTTTGGCCATGAGGGATTCTAAAAATTTGATGACAGACACAGTCTCAATGCTAGACGTAAAACAAACTTCAGGCCAGCTTGAAAACAAATCCAAAAGCACCAAAATAAAAATCTGCTGGCCATTAGTATGCACTGGACCCAAAATGTCTAACGCCACTTCTTTCCAGGGACCACGAGGAAGTTCCCTAATCACCATTGGTTGGACCCTTGGGAGCTTAGACTTATCACTTAAGGCACAGGCCGTGCAGTCCCTCACAACTCTCTCCACATGCAGATCCATACCTGGCCACCAATAAGAGGATCTCAGCCTCTCCTTAGTCTTTGACATGCCTGAATGTGACTTGTGAGCCAACTCAATCAAAAGTTGACGAAATTTAAGGGGTGGAACGAGTCTCATTCCACGTAATAGCACACCATCACAAGCAGCTAACCCTTGTATAAAAGAATAATCCCGGTAAACAAGTTGAAATAAACACAGTACCTGAGGTAGGAGTGTCCGATCACTACCTATAAACAGGGAAAGTAAAGAAAGCAGTTGAGGGGTGTTGAGTTCTTCATCTTGCCTTTCAGCTGCCGACTACGCCAGTGTAAGATCCCAAATTGCAGCTGAAAGGATCACGCAGAGGCAGGTTCAGTGAAATAACTTCAGGTTTATTTCAAGGTAGAAGAACCCATCCAGGCCCCAGCATCCAGTTCATCCAACAGCTTCAGCTCCTTTCAACAAACACAATCCTATCACCTGGGAGACCAGGACTCAGCTTAGAACCTCTCGTAACCAAGGCAGCATGACATCAGAAGTACACAGGCTTCAGATGCAGCTTAAGATGCCACAGTATATTTGCAGAATCGGGCTGTTACCGACCCCTTAAAATGCTTTTCCATTTGTACAGAGCACATCTTACCGAATTGCAATTTGAGTTTAGCAATTGGATATTTGGAAGGGGTGTGTTTAAGGCGTTCCTTCCAAATGCTGAATTGCAGTGATTTGTATGAATGTTTTGCGACCGAATTATGGTCGCAAAACATTCATTTTTTACCAACACCTCAAGGGTGGTGCTAGCCATTCACAAAGGGGGAAGGTGAGCACATTGGACCCCTTCCCTTTTGTGAATGTTGAAAAATAATAATTTGCTGAGACGTGACTGGACCACTTGACTAGACCACTACTTACTCTTGAAAAATGAAACTTAAACATTTCATTTTAGTTTTTGAAACACATTTCATTTTACTTCAAAGAAAACGGGCTGCATTTTTAAAAAAAAAGATTGCCTCATTAAAAATCGATCACAGACATGGTGGTCTGCTGACCCCAGCAGGCCACCATCCATGTGATGGCAACAATTTCTAATGGGTCGCAAATTGCAACTTAATAATTAATATTCATGAGGTAGGTTTATTGTAACCCCATTAGGAATCTCTATTACTAACTTGTACATGTTGTACATTCGGAATTGCAATTTCCTAATTGTGAGCCGCAAAGAATTGCAATTAGGAACTTGCAATCCCTAAATTCTGTACATATGACCCCTAGCCCCGAACCTGGCTCAGTCCATACAGCTCCTGCTTCAGAGCCACGATACACTGTCGGTTGAGTTGTGTGCTATGCAAATACACATAACATAACATTCATATTGAAAGTGCTATTTTGCCAAACTTGTCAATGCGGTGTGTGTGGAATGAGAATATACATATTCAAGAGTAGGAATAGCAATACACTTCAATTTCTTAATATAGTAGGATGTGTGTAAGAAACTGGAGTATTATTTGAGGGGGTGAGAGTCCTTGTCAGGGTGAAACCAGTGGTGTAACAAGGGGGGGTGGGGAGGGAGGTCTGCCCAAGTTTTGGGAGCGGCGGCCTCCGCAGGAATCACCAGCACCCCCCCTCGCTTTTACATGTGGGCGCAGGATCCACCGCGGGTGGCAACATGTCTAGCTGCGCCACTGGGTGAACCACCAAAGTCACTACATAAACCTGTGCTGAACGCTCTGGTAGCTTGGCACAAAGCAATCAGGCTAAACTTAGATGAAATGTGTAACGTATTTATACACCCCTCAAACAGTAATAAAGTTAAAACAACACAAGGAAAATCTCACACCAATTTAGAAAAATAGATCATTGTTAATAAATAAAACAACACCAAAATGACAAACATCCAATAGGTGGAACCGGAGATATTAATTTTTAAAGTTTAAATTAAAAATAGCTTCAAAAAGCACAAAGCGCTAGCTGCAGTTATGTGGTTGCGCTAGATCAGGTCAAAGTCAAAAGTTATGGCCAACTGCGAAGAAGCACAGGTGGGACCAGGTCCGTCCCAGTGGAAAGTTTACCTTCTGACTTAGAAACATTTTTGGAGAAAAAGTAGTCATCGATGAATCGTCGGAAGAGGTAACTGCAAGCTGAATGCGAAGAGGGCTTCATGACAGCGGGTTGCTGCAGAGCAGGGTCCCAGTGCGGTCATCAGTGAAGGCAGGAAAGCTCAAAGTGGGTCAAGTCCAAAGTCTGTGCCTGGGAAGTCCTTGTCATTGATCAAATGCTGCTTGGCGCCTGTCTCAATGAAGCCCTCTACATTTGGACTTAAAAACATTTCTGGAAGTCAGATCTCCTTCAGCGGGGAAATCCGGCAAACTCCCAGTCTCCGTCAGTTCTGCAGGCAGAAAGTTTATGGAAAGTTTCTAAGTCCCAGCTTTTGCTGTTTGGGGCATGAGGAGTGCACTCTAAAACCAGCCAAGGGTCCAGGACATGGGGGCCACCACTTGTGGGTTAGGACTCACTCCAATTGAGCACAGCACCAGGGTCCAGGACTGGTCCAGGTGATAATGGTCAGCTGAGCAGTTGCACGGAAAGGGTCTCTGAGAGCTTGTTGTATTCCTGTAGCTGAAACAAAAGGTCAGCCAACTGATCCTTGGAGTCACTTCTGGGGTCATGGGTTCAAGGCAAGCAAGTCCAGTCTTGCTTCAGGTTTCAGGCAGCAGGGTAGTCCTTCCTCTGACCCTCACAGGTCCAGGAGTGTTCTGAGCAGAGGTCTGTGAAGTCCACCTCTATGCTTAGTGATTGTGTGTGGTGGAGGACAAGCCTTTATCCAACCTCTAAACAAGTTTTGGTCAGCTCCTCTACCCCCACTGGGTTTGGTGCCAGGCTTATTAGTGAGACAAAGAGAAGAAAGTTCTAGGTGTGAGCTTCACTAGTCAGTGACAAGGTAGGCATCCTTTGAAGCTCGGGAAGGTGTTGGGCACATCCTCCCAGGCTATCCTATCAAGGGAGGATTCCCCCACCCCACTCCCGGGGCCCTATATCCACTGTCTAGGAGCAAAACACATCTCACCACAGGGGAGCTATCAGGGGTCAGGTGACAGTTGGACACTGGCAGGAAGACCTTTTAGATTTAGGCAGGAAAATTGAAGCTTTCTAAAAGTGTAATTTCCAAATTAGTAATATAAAATCCACTTTAAAATTAAGTTGGATTTTAAATTACTATTAAAATGAAGCCTTGAACTATTTTCTATCTACTCCCAAACTGAATTTAGCACTTATTAAAGATAATAGTGTAAACCAGTGTTCACCTATGGGAGGGCCAGCCGTGCCACAGTGATAAACAGCTTTGGAGGTTTTTCACTGCTAGGCCATGTAAAACATTATATATAAATATCCGTCTTTTTAAATCCAAGCACTCTGCCCTATGGTCTGTTAAGACCTACCTTAGGGGTGACTAATAAGTATTAAAAAGTAAGGTTTAGGCCTGGCAAAAAGGTTTATTTTGCCAGGTCGAAATGGCAGTTTAAACCTTCACACCCAATCTTCAATGGCAGGCCTGAGGCATGCTTTATAGTGCTACTCTAGTAGGTGGCACAATGAATGATGCAGCCCACTAGTAGCTTTTAATTTACAGGCCCCAAATACAAGCTGTACCATATACTAGGGGCTTATAAGTCAATTAAATGTGTCAATCAGGTGTATACCAATTTTAATATGTTTAAGGAGTTGGGGAGGGAGCACTTTACCACTGGTTACTGGTTAGCAGGGATAATGTACACAGAGGTCTAGAGCCAAAGAAAGTAGGATTTGATAAAAACGCCCAAAATCCTGAGTGACCATGCAGGAAAGGCAAATTTCCAGCACTGTGTAATAGTGCAGACATTTACATTTAAATTCATCCAACATGTAACATGAGATTGAGTGTAAGTATAATCAACTCATCTCTTGTGGTCATAAAAGATGCCTAAGACTGTCCATCTTTTTAGTAGGTGTTCACCATGAGTGTTTGGTCTAGGATGAAAGATGGGTTGGAGAGTTAAAGATGTTCAAGAAGAAAATACTCACAAATGATCAATGAGAGATGTATGGAATTAACTGAATACACAGACATTTTCTAAAACAGCAATAACCCCTTAAATTTGCTACATTTGAATGTATGTGAGGTACTAAGTTTCAACTGTTTCCAACAGGAGGGAGGCCGAAACAGTAAACGTCTATTCACAACTGCATTTTGGAGTACATAAAGTAGTATTCCTGTAGTGCTCTTTTAAGTACTCTTACATTCCTTTGTGAATTTGATGCAAAACATCTAAAATGGCTACAAAATGGAATTATTAATGGAATAGTCATATAGAGTTAGTACAAATAAAAAAAGAATGTGCCCTCCATGCGCTTTTACTAATAGGAGGTTGGAAGTTTCGGGGACAATTCACAAAGGAATGTAAGCGTGTGTAAGAAGGTACTCCTGTGGTATCACTTCCATACTCATAAACACCTTTGTGAATGTAACCCTTCTAAATTATGTACCATTGCCTACTAGTCCCACAGCATTTATGGCTGTTTCTGGTGATTTCTAACAGGTGGCACCAGAGCATAGAATCTATAATGTGAATACAGAACAGAAGAGAAAAAAATTGAATATGCTGATCAAGCGAAATTTGAAATGAAGTGAATTATTCTACAGCCTGGTGTGACATGGCTAAATACGGGTGTCAGGGCACCAGATGTCAGGATGTTTGTGTAAACAGAGTGGCACATGTTTACACTGCACCAGGCTGGCACATACATATATCATTCTGTTATCATTAAAATAAGTATTACTGAGATAATAACAACAACTCTTCATCAAGAGTTTTGGCCTATGAAAATGATCATCTTTACAGTAGTACTGGTCTCATTTTAATAAGCAAAAGGCAGCGTAAAAATCAATTCCCATGGTAGGGACAGCTGTAAAAATTGCTCATGTTTCAAGGTCATTTGGATAGCTAGGAAAGTGTTTTGGATGGCGGTTTTCCTACTGATTTTCAATGCTATAGGCAAATCAGTATCAATAGTATTGCACAGGTAGTATCAATGAAGACCTACTGTCTTGAAAACAAATTAATAATAAACGTTGACAAGACAAAAACAATATTTTTTGCTAAGAGGAAAAGGAAATTTGGGTGGTTCCTAGGTGATATACGTCTAGAGCAAATTAGAGAGTACAAATATCTGGGTGTAACCTTTTCAGACGATGTGAGGTGGGATAAACAAATGGCGTCCCGGAGATCTGTTCTCTCCACAGTAGTGAATGTGGTGAAAAGTTCTGAGCGTAAATTTGGGAGCCATACCTTTGAGCCACAAAGTAAGGTTATACAGGGTAAGCTAATCACGCAGGCCCTTTATGGAGCAGAGGTGATGGCTTTGGATAGGTGGGTATCATGGGAAGGTTTAGAAAATAATTCTCTCAAACTGCTCCTTGAACTCCCTAAAATGCTATGATTCATGTGATAAGGAGGGAGTTGAGAACTGTAGCTGGAGTGCCCAGGAGGACACCAGAGCCTTGCGCTTCTATTTTTCTCTTAAAGATGGGATGCCTCATGATAAATAGTGAGAGCAAATCTCACCAGAAATAATGTTAAAGTACGCCAATAAAAATAATCCCGTGATACTAATGTTGAAATGTTTGGGAGACCCAGTGATGCGTTCCTAAAGTGGGGAAGTGGCTCGGACCACCCAGATAAAGAGTACACTCTAAGTTCTCTAGAAACTAGCTGGAGAGAAGATTTGCACTATCTTAAAACCAAGAGCTCAGCTATTCCCTACTTAAGCTCTCAGGATGGTGCGGATCTATTCCCTTACGTGTATAACATTCCGGACAAGCGCCTACGTAATGAAGTCTTGCGTCTGAGGGTGGGAATCAACCCTGGGTGGCGCATCAAGGGATTAAAAATAGAAGTTGCTAAGACGATGGGCAGTGTCCCTGTAGGCGAGGTAGGAAATATTCAGTGAGCCATATATTGATGGATTGTGCATTCTTCATGGTGGAAAGGAAAAAGTTACTCCGGCCGGTATTTAAAAAATATGAAATCTAAATGAGGGAAATGGGTCTGGATTTTATACATGACCTTAGGCTCCGACATGTAGCTACAGCCATTGGCCAGTATTTGTGTAAAATCTTAAAGACACCTGCGATATTACTCCTTTTGTAGGATTTTAATATAAAGTTGGCATAGGTGTTTTTTACTTAGTAATGAAATTTCAATTGCAATGAGAGGATCTCCTAAACAGGAATGCGTTAGAAGTCGGGAAGTATGTCTTAAATTGAAGCAAGATTAAGAGAGATCATAGAAGTTGCGATAAGCTGCTATTTACTTTGCACTTTATAAATGCTGATAGGCGTAATATGATTTGTTTGTCATTGGCTAAAATCTTATCCTGTTGTTTTAAAAGAGCTGAAAATATATGTGAGATCTTGGGCTGTGAACAATATTGAGGCATGGTATGAAGACATTTTTATATGTTTGTAATTGCATAATTTGTAAGTATATGGGGTTGAAAGATACGATCATGACTTGTTGTTTTAGGATATTTAACAAAATATTGTCTATGTTTTATGAATTGTGTGTATATTACTATAAGAATGTATTTATTGGAAATAAGGTATTTTGACTTGACTTGAAGGCCTGAATTATAAAGCTATTTCTGTCCCGCGCTGGCATGGAGGTTCACAAAGAGGAATTTACCAGAGAAAGCCTACTATTTATACACATAAAATGCAAATTTGCACTTATCACAGGATTTACTCAAATATACAATTATATTAGTATGAGGTAGTTTTATGTGAGAGTAAACATCAAATTCAGGCATTGGGAGTTCTAATGTGGGAACACATAGAAAAAATGGATGATCATTCATTTACTTGTAAGGTTGTGGACATTTGCAGGTAGAATCCAACCTTGAAAACAGTTAGCATGTTAAGGGCGCAAGGACTTTAATTTTCAGGCTGGGAAAGAGATGAGATCACCCCCAAAAAAGAATGCCCACACATTTCCTGGTTTTCCTATGTCTTAAATGGCCTAACTTTCATTGGGTTGACTAATGTGGGCTCATCAATGCTCCACAGTGTGCTGCAAACTATGTATGAAATGTTTCCACTCTCCTCAGAGGTTGCATTCTGTCAATCCTTTCCATATTTTGTATGGTTTCCTACCCCCCTCACCCCAGTGATTGTAGTTCATTGCTATTTCCTATTCATTTGTCCAAGGCTCCCTAGTCTTTCTGTTATTTCTTGGAGACACACCCAGTTCCTTTTATATCTGTTCAAGAGAAATATGGGCCAGATGTAGGTAAATGCATCTTTGCGATTCCTTAATAGCGATTTTTAGGAATCGCTATTAAGGAATCGCAAAATGCTATGTAGGTAGGAATCGCAATATTTTTAGCGATTCCTTAATATTCCTTAATTGTGAATCGCAAATTGCGATTCGCAATTAAGGAATACCTTCCCATTCATTCCTATGGGCCAAGAGGCCCATAGGAATGAATAGAATTGCTCCCGCAATTTGCGAGTCACCAATAGGTACTCGCGAATTGCGGGTGCAATTTCAAGGGTGCCAGGGTTCCAAAAGGACACCCTGTTGCACCCCTGAAATGTGCATGTGTGCACATGTGGCGCACATACATGCCCTAAGGGCATGAATGTGTGCCACATGGCACTTAAAAAAAAGCAAAAAAGTGCTTTTTTAAAGGAAATCGCTAATTACCACCAACTTGAAGTTGGTGGTAATTAGCGATTCCTTAAGGCTAAAGTGCACTTTCTTTTGTGCTACTTACATTGCATTTAAGGAATCGCAATTTGCGATTCCTTAAATGCAAGAGGAAAATAAGGAATCGCAATTTTGCGATTCCTTATTTTGCTAGTAGGTTTCAACTTACCTACATTGCTCGCTGCCAAATAGCGATCGCTGAAATTCTGCGAATTTCAGCATTAGCGCCGCTATCTAGCCACCTACATCTGGCCCTATATTCTTAAATATCTTAATGGAGAAATCCCTTCTACTTTAACGATGGGGTATGCTTCTTTATTTAAAACTCTTCTTCAGTATGTTGAATGTTATATAGAGGGGGTGTTGGGTTCTGAAATTAATTTTACACAGGCCACATTCTCATGATTGATTTAAATATTATTATACAGTGCCTAATGCTTTTTAAAGATCCATTTTCTTGTCCAGAAATTATTCGCTTATTTTAGTATATGATTTTATGGTTTTAACACAAAGGGGCTGATTACGATGTTGGGCGGAGTTTCCTCCGCCCGTCATGGTCTCGGTCATGAGACTAACTGACAACCGGTCGGCAGTTCCGACCGGCCCATTAAGATGCGAGGTCGCATTCCTACATTTTACAATGGGGGCATGCATTCCGCCTGTAAACCGGCCGGAATGCATGCTCCCATTATAAAATGGGAGGTGCAGTTCATCCCTGCACCCCATGGCAGGCACCTCAAGGTGCCTGCTACGGGGTGCAGGGATCAGCAGGGGGGCACCATAGGTGTCCCCTCGGCCTCCAACTGGAGGGCGTGCACCAATGGGGGCCCTGCTGGGGGCCCCCAAAGTCGAGTTCCGCAGCCTTTCTGTGTCAGAAAGGCTGGCACGGAAAGGCTGCCGAAACCCGACTTCGTAATCCCTAAAGCAGAAAGAGCCTCCCTTGGGATTACTAGCCGCATTCTGACTGGCCGAAGCCAGCCGGAATGACCGGTCAGATTCCTTTCTGACTGCCTCTATCGTAATAAGGTGGTCAGAAAGGAATCTGACCGGCATATTACGATGCAGCCAGAAGGGCTCCGACCGAGGGTTGGAGCCTTTTCCGACTGCATCGTAATCGGCCCCAAAGTATTCATACCTTGCAACTATGACTTTACGGCCATTTTGGTGATTTGTATTTTTTTCTTTATAACACGTAACTAGATACACTTTTGAAGCCAATATTTTGATGAGGATCGGTGCCTAAAAAATATGCATTTTATCTCTCTCCCTTAAGATCTCGAGTTAAATCAACATGCTTTTCTAGCTCCACTTGCCATGCATGAATTTTGCCCTAGACAACTGGCCACTGGTATTCATGAGAAACTGGGTTGCACGCAGTTCAGAATGATACTGAACCACAGCAGCATTTGTGGTCGAACTATGTAGCAAAAGGCTGTTCAAAACAGACTAAAAAGTTCGAGAACTTCATAAGCATCTTACTCACACTTTTATTTATTTAATTTATCTTTATTTATTTACAAAGGATAAGTTCCGTTACGGGGCTTTATGCCGCTAGACTAAAATAATTAACATAATAATTTACTTTTGAGTGTTTTCTAGGACCGCAAATAGTTTGTGTGTTGACGTTTCACACTTTCGGACCAACATAACGAAGTGAGCAGCTACCAGCACACGCCAGTTATCTTTTTAATAGAACAATTGTGTTGATGGCATACTTACCATATTCTAGTTGCTTTAAAAGTCCTTTACGCCTATGTGGACAACTGGGCTGTAATCGGCTGGCCATATGTGCAGGCCCACATTGTTAAGGGACCTGTATTTTTGATGCATTGGTAAACCACGTCTACCACTCCAGTGGATCAATTTAAAACTAGAAGTCAAAGGAATAAACTCGTCCTCGTCTAAAATGAGAATTTTCCAGTTTTCACTGCAAGATAGTGAATGGAATATCCGTTGCTATGGCCTGAAAACAGAAGCAGTTGTGTATTATTCACCGTCATCGTCAAGCACTGGGAGGGGTGAGGAGCAGTAGAATCAAAACCCCACACTGTTGTCGGAAGCCATTTTCTCTTCACTTGTTTAACGCAGTGTAAACAAAATCTGGACTTTCATGTCTTTTTCTGTTGACCCACTTTTTAGGTCGAGCCTATAGTGGCAGCGCACATGTGCTGCTCGCTTTGCGAGGCATGCAGTATTCAGTATGGCGTGGAAGCTCCGCCCACTTTCCGCCCATCTTTTTAATTGCTTAGGTCCTAAATGCTGCCTTCCGATTGGTTTTAGGCTTGTTAGTCCCTCCTCATGGCGGCCATGTCGTCATTTGTATCCTTCCATGGCTACTGGCCCCTTTACTTTGAACACTATTTTCTTCCCGTGCCTCCCCCCCATCCCCTCCCACAGTCCGTGACTTCTCGGCCCCCCCGCACTCCAGCTCATGCCTTCTCACCCGCCCGCACTCCCGTTTCCAATGCAATAGGTCTCGCGTAAATGCGAGTCCTATTGCATTGCAAATGCTTGCTTTTAAAGTAGTTTGTGCTTTTTTTTTTCATCGTCCGACTGCACTGAGGAGGAGTAGAGAGCTGGCACAGGATGAGTGTCTGTGCAGAAGCATGCGCAGTCATTTAAATTTTACATGCGCGCGATGCCCGGTCACTAGTTACATCGTACGCATGCACGCCAGAAGGTAGGAACGCTAACGCTGTGACAAACGTGAGAACACCATAACCACGGCACTTGCGTTCTGTTGCTATGGTGAACTTGATCACCGGAAGTGATGTCGATACATGAGCGAGTGCTGCTCTTTGAAAATGTATGTGCTGGGAAGACTGATGCTCCCCGAGCGCTGCTTCACCATCCAGGGGTCGTAGGGAGACATCCTTAATTGCCTTGCTTGCAAAAGGTATTTTTAACCTATAATTTTGGTAAACGTTACGTTATTAACAAGCGCCGAACGGCTTTAGAGCTGGCTGGCTGGCTTTCCCCTCCTGAATTGGTGGTTATGACTGGCACTGCTCCGAAATCGGGTACACGGGACTGGTGATCAACGCCCAGCAAGCGTCCCTGCTACAACTAATGTCACCCGCTCGAGGAGTTAGAGGATGGCATGGCAGAAGACATTCCTACATTATTACCAGTGCTTTAAATGGGCCGATACTGAGTGACACTTTTTTTTATTTTGAGAGGGAGAGTACCGGCACTTCTCGGAAACAAGCAGGTACTCTGCACTTCTATTTTTCCATTTCAAGCACTGATTATTACAGGTACATCCATGCACGCCTAACATTCCATCCAGTGATGTTACTTTACATCGATCACCCCCCACAGCCCCTATGACATTACAGAAAGGCGTATGGATACATACCTGTACTACATACGAATATCACGTACACACGTTCCAAACCCTCCCCACCAGTTTTGTTTATCCAGACATTCGCGTTCTGGTACATCTGATTCTAAGACTTTGTACTTTTTGCACATTAAATGCTGGATTACAGGTACCTGGGTGCAAGGTGTGTAAAGGACTGGTTGAGAGAGATGGCATGTACAACAGCAAATCGCTGCTTACAGATTATGAACCCTCCCAAACACCATTACATAATTAGCATTTTTATGACTAATGCAGCTTTGGCGTACATTTTTTTAAATATTTCTTGGTTTCCTGATTACATTATACTGTCTATTAACTGAAGACTTTAGGCACCATGGCATTCTATTTATGGCCTCAAGGCTGCCAAGGACAGACTCCCTGCTTCACCGTCAGCAGATGGGAAGGTTGGAGTGCATGGACCACTGGCTCTTAGTCTCAGCTTGTGAGTATACTACAGGGCCACTGGCATTATGCAACAAGGGAGGACCAAATTATGCAGTAGGGTTGACTAAATTCACCAAGAAAAGGCAAGCTGTGCAGCACATTTTCTGATAATGTTACTTCGTTATTTTGTCATTTGTACCCATGTTAACATGGTCTGGGCAAAGGTTTCACCACATTAGTGCGAGTCTGACATCCAAATACAGCAAAGAGCAACTGAAAGGTGACCAGTCAACCTTTGCTAAGGGCTCTCCTCTGCACGACAACACATTTTTAGTAACTTTTGATGCATTTGTGGTTAACTACATGCTTTCCTGCAACATTCATCGCGCCATGCGCGCTTTCACTTTCCAAGCAGCCCGGGACAATTGTGGCCGCTTCTTTAAAATGAAATAGGTCTCGCATTTACAAGAGTTTGAGCTATTGGCATTGTAAATGACAATGCCATTTATTTATGTGTTAATTATCAAAACAGATAAATAAAAGGCATTGTCATTTACAATACCAATAGCTTAAACTCTCGCAAATGCGAGACCTATTGCATTGCAAATGCTTGTTTACTTCAGGCAGGGATTGGAACTGAGTATAATGAGATAATTGCCGCACCCCCCAACACTCCCCCCCCCCCCACACACATACAATTATCTCCTGGCAAATTTCGGCGCATGCAGGCTTTGTTTCGGAAAACGCAGAATCCTCATGCAATCCCCCATTTTCGAGAGAAGAATTCAGAATATGAAATATTTATCACACTTGGTAAATATTACACCCTGTATGGACACTAAATACTACATCCTGCAGTTCACCTTGGAATCCATAATTTTGAAAGCCAGTCGTTTTGCCTGTCAAAGTAATTTTATATTCTATCTCATCTCAATCAAGAAAATGCTGCGAAGATTCAATACTAGGTCCATTACTTTCCTAATTGTGCGGTTAAAGTAATGAAAAATGGTGTTGTATAGTAATGATGAAAAATGAGCAGTGGGTACAAGGTACCTGGTGCAACTTTACAAACGAGTCCAATCATTCTTGTTTTTCAAAGTTTTCTTTTTGTTCTTAAAATCAGACGTGTCACAGAATTAATTTATTTGTGGACAGTACTTGTCATACCAAACGGAAGGGGTTAACTATGCAACAAACCCTATTAGCATTGAGTGACTGCTTTGAATGAACAACATGCTAGCTTACCCTCACTAAGGTGGAACCCGGGACCAAGAAAGAAGGAGACATTTTCACTAGACTACACAAAACAGGCCCAACAAATGTAATTCATGGAGAACAGGTCATAAGAAATAGCTAGTATCTCATTGGATAAATTCAACTATGGCCGAGCAAATTTAGAAATAACACCATTATGTTGTGGTTAATCATCTTTTTTGGAAAGAAGATATTTACTCATGATAAGTTACTGTTCACCATAAAAGCAGACACTGGCGTTTATTTAGAGTTTGGAGGAGTTGGAGACCCGCCATAAATTGGCATTCTCTTACCCCATAAAACCTGTGGTTTTCCTGTTTCTCCTTAGGGAGTGGAAGCCCCAGGTTTGCGATGGGGAAAACTCGGCTAGCAAACCTTTGACCAGGTGGCCCGTCTGCCACTGGGCCACCAATATGGTTATCCTCACATATGTAGGGTAGGGAAACATCACTAGATTTCCCTGCCCGGGACTGACTGCCACACATTCATTTTGTTTCATTCCTAGCAACAAACCTGGGTTTGGCAATCTGTTTCTGGAAAACAAAATGCTTGGTGGAGGGCACAATATGGGAATCCCTCATCTAAGTTCACTGTCTTCACTGTAATGCATGCTGTAGATATCCCCATCTGGTAGCAGGGATCTCTAATGATCATGTGTCAGTCTCCACCACCAGGATTGTAAGGCCAGTTCCATGTGGACATGAATCACACTAATAAAATATAGGTTAAAAGAGCATATGATCACTGACTGGTTAGCAGGTCTCCGACATCGGCAGGTGTCAAAATGAAAGAGTAAATATCTGTGTGAAGGCCATGAACAAGTGGAATTTCTTACAACTACCATCATCAGTGGCTTGGCTGAGCAAGCAGGTCTGGGTTACATTTGGAAATTTCCTTAGCAGAAATTAAACAAAATGAAAAATTATTGCATTTTACACAAAAAAATACCGTAAATCACACATGATGTGAGCAAGAGCTGGTATTCTGTTCGTTCATATTCCTCTTATGCTCCCACAATAGGATTTTAATCTGAATGACGTCTCATTTAGTGGCATATTGGCATAATCTCAGGCATTTCGAGAAACAGTCATAAATTGAAATGCTCAAAATCATGCAAGATTACTGCAGCACAAATAAAATGTTGCTCGTTCCTAGCCTATAATTGGCAATAACTTTTAATCAGCTTTTGTTTTTTTCAGCATCATGGTAAATACATGCGTCATGTGCACTGGCGTAACAAAGGCCCCTGCAGCTCCCAATGTGCAGTCCTGCCAAGTACCACGCATTAGGCGTTAGACTAACGCATTTCAGTGTGGTGCTCTGCATCACCGCACTGAAATGCATTGTCATGCATATCTGATGTCTCAGCTGTCATTGAAGCGCTGGAAGGAAATAAGTGTGTGGCAGCTACCAGCACGCCGCCTGTGGCTGCGTGCGCTGGTCCCTCATGCTTGGGGCGCTCCCGTCTGACCTAAGCACCGCTGACAACCACTGTGCTACAATGTATACAAAATTTCGTGGTGCAGCGGCGCTCTTAGTCAGACAGCATAACGCCACGGGCGGGCTGGGTAGTGCCCAATGGCAACTACCGAGACAGCCTGGGCCCAGACAAGTCAGGTTGTTTTATACAATTGGCCTGGCACTGCGGGGAATTTGTGAGGAAAGCCGGTGTGGCGGCTCAAGCAGTGCTGCCATTGGGGTTATCTTATGACCCGTGCCGCGTCGAATTAATTATTGCCGAGCCCGGCCCGGGCCAAGGGATAGTTACGTGCAGTGGACATCTTCGGAGTGATGGCTGACCGACCGTGCACTCCTGTTGCAGCGGCCTCCTGGACAGTCGCAGGACTCACAGCAACAGGCAGCCTGGACAGCGGGCGGCATTGCAAACTACCCGAAATTATGACTGATGTGGGGGTGGTTTGCGGCCTGAGCCTGGAAGCCTGTTTCAGAGAGTCGCCACAGTCACGCACCTGGCCGATTTGTACTGGTTTTCTGGCTTTTCTGCATTCGGCAAATCCTCGGCTCGGTAAGTTTTCTGTGTTCTTTTAATTGAACAGTGATTGAGCGGGTGGCGAGCAGCCGCCTAATCCTGATATTGCAATGCAGAAAGTGGCGCCTGGGGGCTTCTTGCAGTCTGCACCTGCCAATCATGCAGCCTCGGGAGAAGGGGGCGTTAAAGGGGAGCATGGATGTACCTGCTATAATGCCATCATGGAGGGGCATGGAATGAGTGGTTAGTGCCCTTCCATTTCTGGTGCTTTGCAGCAGTTGTAACATATTCTTGGAGTTTCTTGTTGCTCAAATGGGTGTCATTTCTGAAATGTATGTTTCCCTCTTCTTCATTGCTTGATTTTGCTTGATTTTGCTTGCGAGAAAGTGTCACTCATAGTCGTTGAAAGTAGCCTAGGGAATATGGTGTACCACTTTGTAAGGGACTTACCAGTACATCAGATATGCCAATCAGGTATATTCCAATGTCATCATGTTTAGTAGAGAAGAACATGCACTTTAGCACTGGTTAGCAGTGGTAAAGTGTTCAGAGTCCTAAGAACCAACAAAAGAAGCAGCAAAACACAGGAGGTAAGGGCAAAAGAATTCTGGGGGAAGAACACCCTGAGGATGCCAGGTCTAACACATGTCCATCCCAGCTGAAAGCATGGAGATTTACCCAACCTCTAGGGAGTTCTCATCACTAATGTGGAAACACCTTGATAGACCATCAGCATTGGCGCGGCCTACCCCAGGTCTGTGTTCCACCCTGAGGTCAATGCCCTGTAGGGAACTTGACCACCTCACTAGTTAAATTCTCGCCTCTCATTTGCATGAGCCACCTGAGGGGCCTGTGGTCAGTCTGTGAAGTCAGTACCAAACAGGTATGGCCTCAACATCTTCAGTGCCCAGACCACAGGAAAAGCTTCTCTTTCAATAGCACTCCACCTTTTCTTCCTGGTGAGTAACCTCCTGGAGATGAAGGCTACAGGTTGGTCTAGGCCTGCCTCACTGAGTTGGGATAGTACTACCCCTATGCCATGTTCTGAGGCATCTGTCTGGACGATAAACTCATTGGAGAAGTCAGGGGCCCTGAACACAGGAGCTGTGCACATGGCCTGTTTAAGGGAGTCAAATTCAGTTTGGCATGCCTCTGTCCTAATCACATTACTGGGCTGCTTCTTCGAAGTCAGCTCAGTCAAGGGGGCAACAATGGTGCCATATTCCTTGACAAACCTCCTATAGTACCCAGTGAGGCCCAAGAATGCTCTGACCTCAGCTGTCTCTTGGCCCAAAGGGGTTGCACCTCCCCCCTGCACACCAGGTTTCCAAGTACACCACAGACTCCTTACCTATCTGGCACTTACTTGCCTTGGTAGGCCTGCGGTTACAGAACCTCAAGCACTTCCTGGAGGTGAAAAAGAGGTCTTTCCAGCTGCTACTGAAGACAGCTATGTCATCCAGATAGGCAGCAGAGAAGGCATCCATACCAGCAAGAATCTGGTTCACCAGCCTCTGAAAGGTGGCAGGGGCGTTCTTTAATCCAAAGGGCATCACCCTAAAGTGTTAATGGCCCTCTGGAGCAGAGAAGGTTGATCTCTTCTTTGCTCCCTCTGTTAGGGTGATCTGCCAGTACTCTGATGTAAGATCAAAGGTACCAATCAGCTCCGATGGTGGCTCACCAAAATGTTGCTTGAACATGAAATACCATGAAAAAACAAGAGATAAGAGGCATTTGCAAACCAGGAACAGTGCGTTTAATTAAACAGTGCAGCCGGGAGAACAGTTACAGACGTAGGGTCTGAGGAATTTCTCAATTTGCAATCGGTCTAACATAGACTTTTAAACAGTTCATTGGGTGTAATAAAATGTTACACCATTCCTTTTCTGGAAAGGGATGTGGACAGATGTCTTTGGGGCTTACATTAATGTTTGGATGAAGAATCCAGGTGTGCCTCGACTTTGCATGGACACAATGCAGCCAGTAGATAATGTATCCAGATGTCCAGCATGGAGAGCGCGTGATTACTGCTTGTACTGTGTGTGCTGTGTCCTGGTTGGCTGAGTATACCTAACTTTATGTGGCATCTGAATTTATGGTGTTTTGCGCGCACCCCTCCTGCCATGTGTCCTTTATTGGGGCCAATCTCACTGGACCATTGTGGTGTCACTGTGCCTATCTGCGAGTTGGATCTGGGGGGAATCCTCTTCACACGTTTGTCTGTATGCTAAGTGCTACCCATCTGTGATCTGTCAATCAGTGACCTCAGGCCTAGGTCTCAGGGCCTGCCTAACTATGTATCTCTGAGTCGGGGTTGATATGGAGATCACAACGGGTGAATTCGACAATAAAGATGCAATTTTGTTTCTGTAAGTAAATGTATCGTTATTCACATTGACATTGATTTTTTCAATATTAACATCTCAGTAAGCAAACAACAGGCATGGCAAGAGAATATCCCACTTTTTTCTCAGGGCCGCAGGCAAGCCTCTGATCATGCCCTTCAGAGTCTTGTTGAACCTCTCGACAAGCCCATTGGTTTGTGGATGCAAATGGGAGGAGACTTCGTAGGTTACCCCACACTAATTCCACATTGACTGCATATAAGCAGAAATTAAATTTGTCAGGGCCTTTGCCACTGCAGGTGCAGTCATGGAAGGATTGCCTCTGTATACCTAGTGGCATGATCCACCAGAACCAGGATAAACCTGTTGCCTGATGCAGTCTGGGAACCCATAGGCCCTACTATGTTGATGCCCACCACCTCAAAGAGTGTACCAATAACAGGCAAGTGATTAAGGGGGGCTCTAAGCCTCTGCCCTGTCTTCCCACTGGCCTGGCAAGTCACACAAGTCCTACAGAGCACATTTGAGGTATTCTTGATTCTAGGCCAATAGAAGTGGGGGACAAGTTGTGCAAAGGTCTTGTCATGGCCCAGGTGCCCTGCCAGGTGAATTTCGTGAGCCAGCTCCCGTAGGAAGGCCCTGTAGCTTTGGGGGACCACCAGGGCCCTTGCTGTCCCATGCCCAGGAGCCTTAGACTCACTGTGAAGGAGGTTAAATCCCAGTAAGTGTGGTGACTTCCAGAGTCATCACCTGCTGCTTGGGATTCAGCTGGTTGCTTCATGCCCACATGGGTTGGGCACTCCCTTTGTGTCCGATAGAAGTCCTCCTTGGTGGGTCCTCCTTTCACATACCATCCAGCAAGCTCAGGCAAGACACTAAGGGAAGCAACGTCTTGCTCAGTGGACTGCGAGGCAGCCAATGCAGGTGACCCATCCATCTCACTGGCGGTATATTCAGGGGCCGGTTTACCATGCCCTCTGACTCTACCTTTCCTAGCAGCTGGCTTGGCCATTGTTCCAGGCTCCAGTCCTTTTTGACTCTGATCTTGGGCTACCATGGACTGTGTGGTAGAACAGATCCAGTCAGGTAACCCTCTCATCTCCACATGAGCCTTGAGCTCCACTTTCTTCCCGGTAGTGTGTTCCAGGTCATTACCCAATAAACAGTCCACAGGCATGGCAGGGCTCACTGCAACTTTCAGAATACCTCAAATGGAACAAGGGCCACAGGATAGTGACCCTCTGTGTTGTCAGCTACCATAACCTGGTGGAATGCATGGGGAATTACATGCTCTGGGTAAACCAGCTGACTCCTTCCCATAGTCGTACTGGCTCCTGTATCTCTCAGAGCCTCAACTCCTTGCCCATTGATGGTGACCCATTGTCTATACTTTGTAGTATTTGAGGGCACATGGATCTTTCGAACCATCTTACTATCACCGAGGGACACTAGGGTAACCCCATTAAATCTTTCCTCCAGTGGGAGGTGGTGCTCTTTTTGGAAACTTGGGATCTCTCTTGTAGTGTCCATACTCGTAGCACTCATAGCACTTAATGGGCTTGGGCTGCTGACCTTTGTCAGGGTAGTTTTCTTCTGGTGGCCAGATTGAGAATGTGAACCAGACCATTTCCCCTGTGAGTTGTTTTAGGTGCTTGAAGAGAACTCCTTCTTTTTATCTTCCCCCTCTTTCCTCTGGTGGGAATGCTGACCACCCTTTTGGAAGTCCCATCCAGTAAGCTTGCTATCAACCAGGTGTTGGTGCAGCACTGGAAAACAAGTATCAAGAATGTGCTCCTTTAAAATCAAGATGTACAACCATTCCTAATCATTAATTCTGCTGCCCCTCACCCAGTCCTTCAGTGCCTTAAAAGCATTGTCCAGGATATCCACCCATGTTTGTGTAGAGAGTTTGATACTGGCCCTGAACTGTTGCCTTTACTTCTCAGGAGTCAGCCCAAACTTGCTGACTAAAATGTCCTTCATGGCAGTGTAGTTGGTCTGGTCCGCCACCTCCAACGTAAGGAGTGTATCCCTCTCCACTGTGGACATGAACCGCCATAACCTCCCCCCCCCCTCAGAACTCCTCTGGGTCCCTGTGTTGTTTCAAAGCCACATCATAGGCTGCCAACAATTTATCTATGTTATCCCCAACACCATAACTGGGCACCATGTCTTTTGGGATATGAAATCTGGACTCATGTGAAAACACTGCAGGTATGCTGCCACCATTATTGTTGTTGCTGAACCCCACGTGGCGGGCTCTATTATCCAGCTCTCTGATGGTCAGCTCATGGACCATCTTCCTTTCCTCCATGGCTAGCCTATTCTCTTCTAGAGCTTGCTCCTTCTCAAACTTATAGTGTGAATAGAAGTGCCCCCTGCTACTTATTACAGTTCCCAGGGCAGGGACAGTACAATAATGGAGAAACAAATCCCTAGGCAACAGTAGGTCTAAACATAATTGTTTTTTTTGTTTTGTTTGTAAAAAGACCATTGTAGGTTCTGTGATATTTCTTAAAAGAACAATAATGAAACTATGACATCACAATACAATCATAAGTGCTGACAATAACAAAAATATACAGAGAACAGAAACATGAATTTGATATATGTATTCCATGAAAATTGGTCTTTTTATAAACAAAACAAAAAAAACAATTTTGTATGAATAAAATGATTTTTGTATCGATAATCATTCTACACTGAGTCCTTAAATATCATGTTGTTTCACAACAAGGTCTTATATTATGTTTAGACCTACTGTTGCCTAGGGATTCGTTTCTCCATTATTATCCTTCTCAAACTTAGCAAGGGCAAGGGTCTGCTCCATGTCCTTCTCCATCTTGGTAAGCTCTAGCTTTAGTTTTCTTTCCTCCTTCTTGTCTTCCAGCTCCTCTGGGGGCAGCTTCTTTGGGGACACATTTCTGCCTGGTCTAGAGTGGACGTCCAGTCCTGGGAGAAAATTGCTCCCTCACTCTGTAGACTGAATGACAAGACCCTCTGTCAGATCCCACTCTGATCCTTCCTCAGACTCAGATCTCTTCTCCTCCTCCTCTTCTCTGTCTGGGTGGGCTACTGCCCATGCTCTTATGGCTTTCTGAAGCTCTGCCTTCTTCGCACTTCCCTTAAGGAACACCCTTCTCTCCTGGCAGAACGTCTTGACCTGGGCCACAGTGTATGCCTCCAAATTGGCCAGCTCGAATTCCATACTGCCAGGTAGGACCACAGACATTGCAGAAAAAATGGGATTTTGGGAAAAAGAATTTGGAAAAATCAAAAAGATCTCAGATCAGGTAGAATTGAAAAAGGCTTGAATTAATCTAAGTATAGAGTTGTAATGAACAATAAGTTACTATATGGTATTGCACAAACACAAGTCCTATCCTCACCGCTTATCGCCAGTGTTAGAAATGGGATTCCTGGTTGGCTGAGGTACGCACCCAGGCCAGGCAGGAACCACCATTCTAGTCAGGGTAAGCTAGATACACATCAAAAGGTAACCTGTGCTCACCCTCTGGTACCTTGGCACAGACCAGTCAGGCTTATCTGAAGAGGGAATGTGTAAAGTATTTGTGCAACACATGTGCACACACACACAGTAACACAATGAATACACAACAAAAAGACTCCACATAGGTTTAGAAAACAACATTATTATATTCTGAACAAAACAAGACCAAAATGACAAAAATCCAATGTATAGAAGTTGAGATATTGAGGGGCTTATTTACAAGCCCCTTGCGCTGTTGGTGCGTCACTTTTAATATGGGAAAAAGTGACGCACTGGTGTAAATAAGCCCCTGAATTTTAAAGTAATAAATGAAGGAAAGCAGTTAGAAGCAAGTAGCCCTAAAAAGGTTACTTTAGGTTGTGCTGTACTGGGGCAAAGTCAAAATTCGAGCTGACTGCGATGGAGCGATGGCCGGCTACAGGACTCACGCAGGCCCTGGTGAACAAAGTACCATTCCTGGTCAAAAACAATGAGATGCGTAGATGGCGAGGCCCACAGGTGCAGGATACATCGATCTTCTCCACGCAGTGAAGGCGATGCATCAGTTCCGAAGATGGGTGCTGGAATCGAGAGACGTCGAGCGATGCACCGTATTCTGTCACGCAGTCGAGGAGATGCGTAAACCTCACCAAGCTGCAGTAGCGGTGATGCACTGTCTGGTGCATTGATCTCCGGAGGCAAAGCGCTGGTTCTGAGGAGATGTGCTGAGTTTGCTCCCGCAACCGGGTCAATGCGCCGGTTCTGCTACACGCAAGACAGGAGATGTATCAAAATCTGTGTTGCAAGTATCTGGGCTACTCCCAGTGAGCCAGGCACAAGAGCAGGGGTAGAGAGAGAATTTGATATCCCTGAGTTTCAAGAAACAGGAGGCAAACCTACAAGCCCTAGGAGATCACTTGGAGTGAAGGCAGAGTCCAGCTCAGTTCGGCAGTGTCAAAGAGCAGATGGCAGCAGGGCAGCAAACAGAAAAGCAGGCCTTCCAGATCATCAGTCTAGTTGAGTCATTTAAGCAGCACAGCAGTTCTTCTGGCAGGGCTTCAGTAACAAGTCCAGTAGTGTTTGTTCTAGGGGGTAAGAGACCCAGTACGTATACACAAAAGAGCCTTCGATGTGGGGGGGGTGACTTCAAAGCAGCTCTCTCAAATGCACAAGTATCCCTTTCACCCTATTCCTGCCTGCCAGGCTATTTGTGTGGGGTAATCAGTTCTTTGTGTGAGGACAGGACACTGAGTATTCAAGTGAAGTGTTAGCCCCTCTCTTCAATCATGCCCAGGCTAGGCCATCAGAATGCAGATGTATATAGATGGGTACTCAGATACACATATCTTACCTGTGTTGTGGCTGTCTAGAGGGAATGCACAAAATGTAGCTGCCAACGACCCCAGATGTGTATTGGAGACAGGCTGTCAGGCACACAAGGCAAGAAAGTGCAGAGAAGTGTCCACTTTCTAAAAGTGGCATTTAAAAACAGTAATGTAAAATCTAAATTCACCAGTAAGGAGGATTTATCATTACCATTCCAAAGATATGAAACATGAAAAAGCTACTCTTCTCTGATCAGAAATTACAGCTTAAAAGTGTATTAAGGAATTCCCAATGCTAGCCTATGAGAGGGGTAGGCCTCAAAGTAATAGTAATGACAATTTGGGTGTTAGACACTACCAGGAAATGTAAAGATTAGACACACATGTCCTACCTTTTACTTACATGGCACCCTGCCTTTAGTGTTACTTAGGGCCTACCTAAGGGGGTAACTTATAATGAATAAAAGGGGAGTTTAAGGCTTGGCAAGTAGTTTTAAACTGCAAGTCGATGTGGCAGTAAACTGCACACACAGGCACTGCAGTGGCAGGCCTGAGACAGGTTTGAAAGGCTACATATGTAGGTGGCACAATTAGTGCTGCAGGCCCGCTAGCAGCATTTGAAGTACAGGCTCAAGGTGTAGGTGTACCACTTTACAAGGGACTTAAACAGTGCATCAAATATGCCAATCAGGTATGTACCAATGACATCATGTTTAAAGGAGAAGCACTTGCACGTTAGCACTGGTTAGCTGTGGTAAAGTGCTCAGAGTCCTAAGCACAACAAAAATAATCAGCAAAACAGGAGGTAAAGGCAAAATATATCTGTGGGAATACCACCCTAAGGATGCCAGGTCTAATGCTTATCTTAAGAAAATGTGTAAAACATTTAGAAGTATCAAAACAGGTAAAAAGTTGAAAACACAACACAATAAAAATACCACTCCAATTTATAAAAATATAGAATATTTTAATGAACAAATGACACCACAATGGCAAAATTCCAACAACAAGGGGAACAAGAGATAGGAATTTTAGTTGAAGTTTTAGATAAAAATAGCACCAAAATACACAAAGTGCCAACAGCCAACAACTGGTCCACTAGACCGGGGCCTAAACAAAATAATTTTTTTTTATTTCAAAGAATTTTATTGAAATTTTCAACAAAGAGAACAAAAGAAAGACAATATGACTTATACATGGTGAAAAGCGGAGAAGCATTAAGTAGTTTTCATGTACAAGTTTGGTTGGGGGATGCTGAGCAGTAGGAATCAGATATCAAATCAAGTCAGATCACATCAGTTCAAAACAAGTTAAATTATATTGAATAAAAAAAAAGAAAGGACAGAAGAAATGATAAGTGAACATGAATTTTCATTACATAGCGCTATGGATCTAAGATCTGGTACATATTGCCAATAAAGCTCTTTTAAAATACATAAAGAGATAATTACAGACATATTTCATCAGACATATAATTTTCAGATCACACGGTATATACAGAAGGTACAATTTAGGGCTGATCTTGATGGACAGCATGTCAGAATCAGAGACGAGGTTTATCCAGGTCAGAAATGTTACCATCTAACTTTGGGCCTGATAATGAGTTTGGCAGTGTGGGAACTGGGAGGCAGGACACCACCCCGGTCCCACACCGCCAAACTCCACTGCTGACCTCCCACCCGATTACAAGTTGTAATTCGGGCAGGAGGTCCTGTGGCAGCTGGCCCACGGCGCTGCCTTTCAAAGGCTCAGAAGAGAGCCTTAGAAAGGCAGCGCCGTGGGACCACCCCAGCGTGTACCAGCACAACATGGACTGTAAAGTTACAGTCCATGCCGTGCGGGAACTGGGGGTGCAGAAAGACAGGGGGCACACCATGTGCCCCCTGCATGCACCCCCATGCACCGGGGCACCAGGGGGCCCTGTAGGGCCCCCTTAGTTTCCTCAACGCCATCATTTTCATGGTGGGCTGACTGCCATGAAAAGGAGGGCAGTGAGGAAACTCATAATATGCCTAAATGCCAGCGTATTGTGGCCTCAGACCTGTGCAAGACTGTCAGGGATCGCAGATCCTTATCGGTAGCAGCGGTCCTATGGTGGTCCAACTGCCAAAGTCATAATACAGCGGTTAGACCGCTGGTGTGGTGGTTGCCGCACCACCACTGTGAGTTTGGCAGTCCATCGGACCGCCAAATTCATAATCAGGCCCTTAGACTCTGAAATCGAAGTAAAAAATCCTCAGGGTGGCAAGGCAGCATGCTGTTGCTGAGTTGGGTTTAGCGAGGTCGGATAGCTGTGGGATGAAGTCCCAGTGAAGCTGTTCAATTTTGCCAGAAAAGCTGAGAACAGGAGAAATTCAAAATTCACACCCAAATAAAGTCACTTGCTAGCCATATACTTTGGACTCCTTTGCCTGGTTAAGATATCTACCTTCAGACGTAGTCACTTTTGTGAAGCTCATAATCCTACAGCGAGACAAGGAAGCAAGTTGTTGCTGAAGGGGGCTCCATGAGTCTGGATATTTTCTCCATGACATCCTACTGAAACAGATTTATTGCTGCAGAAAAGCTCTGAGCAGGAGCAACCTTAATCTTTGGCCTAGCAGGGCAAGTTCTACAGAATTTCTCTGTGTCTCTGACCATCCCTGGCCAGTAGAACAGAGGGTCCAACTTCTCTTGAGTGTTTTTTCAATTTGACTTGGCAAGTTTGTCCTATTCTTCTGTCGGCTCTCCAGGCAAAAATCCTTAGGAAAGGTTTCTAAGTTCCAGGATTAATGGTTAGTCAGGAGGAGTGCACTCTGACATTTATCTAAGGGTCCCAAGACCTTAGGGACACTACTTAGGGGTCACAACTCACTCTATTAGAAGCCACCAGCAGAGTCCAGGGCTGGTCCTGTTTTTCTGGGCTCTCACAAAAAAGTGGGCTTCTTGTAGTTTTAGTGTCACTGGAGCTTAATGAGAGGTCAGCCAACTTACACTCCCAGTCCACTTCTCAGTCCCGGGTACAAGTGGGAGCAGGTCCAGCCCTTAGTGTTTGCCTTACAGGTCACAGCAGCAGGTACAGTCCTTCTTCTGTCTTCCACTGGTCCAACAATGTTCTGAAGATGATACTAGGGGTGCCACATGTGTGCCCAGGGCCACCCTGTGGATGGGGGAAACCAGTGGCCACTCCCTAACCAATGATGTAAAGTTTCCGGGGTGACGCTGCCCACTTTTGCGTTTGTGTTTTACCCTAAACTATCCCACAGTGCTCCTCTCTACGTAAAACCACCATGGCAGAAACGTTCTTCCCCTGTGCAGAGCTCACTGTGCCCACCCAGAGGTGTGGCTCTGATAATGCGCAAACCCTCCCTTGTGGTCACTCAAAACTGGTTCTGGGGGCAGCTCCTTTAAAACTAGGAGTGGTGCCAGGCTGCATACCAAGAGGGCAGGCCTAGGTATGAGCAACGCCTGTCAGTGGCAGTGCAAACATTATTTAAAGTTAATTAAGTTCCTGGGCACAGCTCAGATGGCCATTTGGTCAGGAGAAAGTCCACCCCTCACACTTATCTTAGTCTCAGCTCTTGGAGCCACTTCACACCTAATCAAAAAAACAGTCAGCTCCTAGGTGACAATGAACACTGGCAGAAAGGCACTTTAGACTCAGCCAGGAAAATTACAACTTCATAAAAGTGCAATTTTCAAAATAATAAAATAAAATCTGACTTGAACATTGAGTTGGATTTGAAATTACTATTAAAATTAATGCTTGGATAATTTTTCTAGCTTCTCCCAAACTGAAGTTAAGCATTATAAGGTGTTATAATATAACCTAGTGTTTTTTTTATCGGAGAGCCAGCCTTGCCACAGTGAAAAATTACTTTGGAGGTTTTTCACTGCCAAGACATAGAAAAATAGAATGTACATATTCCTACTTTTTAAATATTATGCACCTTACCCTACGCACATTTAGGGCCTACATTAGGGGTGACGTATAAACATTAAAAAGGAAGGTTTAGACCTACCAAGAGGTTTATTTAGCCAGGCTGAAGGTGCAGGCCTGGAGATATGCTTCACAGTGTGTGGCACGATATGTGCTGCAGCCCACTAGTAGCATTTAACTTACAGGCCCTGGGTACACCTTGCATCTATACTAGGGACATAAGGGTAAGGCAAATATGCCAATTAGGCAACTTGACATGTTCTTAGTGGTCAGAGCACATACAAAATCTAGCAAAAAATGGGGGTGATCACACCGAAAGGAGCATTTTCGTACACTCATTGGAATATTTAAACCCATTGTTATTTAATGGCAAAAACATCACTATATGTCTCAGAATGCAAAACGCTGCCAGCGAAAAAAGTAGGATATGCGACCCCTTGGCAGATAGGGGCATTATAACCTGGTCCTCACTATCTGGGTACTATTTGAATAATCTTGAAAATGGAAACAAATGGGGATAGGATCGTTGAGAAGCAGCTTATACCACTCGAAGAGAAGGGGAGTCCTTAAATACCACATGGACCCTTCCTTGTTATTCCTTCTTTGTGATTATGACCAGTACTTAAGCAGAGCCTGTCTCCTCTGAACCCCAATTTATGGAAAGAACATTTCCGACTCTTAAACCCTCAGAAGAGAAATCCTGGATCACACTCACCTAAACACTCCCTACCAAAACCTTCAGCAGGGCTAGTCATCCTGCCACATTGTCATTGTAGTTATAAGAAGGCTCCCTATTTTTTACTCTTGAAATTCTTAGCCCCAATTTAAAAAAAACATGGAAAGTAGCAGTGGAAATATACTTCTCCTAATCAAACCTTTCCACTTAGTTCCTATTTACTAATATACCTGGTAGGACTCTTGGAAACCTGTGCTAGGTGCAGGTGTACAGTGGTCCTACCACAGATGTCAGGTGGCTTTTTAAAAAGTTTATTTTTCCCCTTGTGCAGAGTTCTCCTGAGTGGATAAATCTGCATGGGGGAAATATGTCCCTCTGTGCAAACAAACATTTTTTTTCTATGTTTGTAAAACAATTTTCCTTGTAGAGAAAGTCCTTTCTGTACACTCCGACCAGTGGTATGGGGGGATCAATGTTCCTTCCTAGCCTGAAAGGGAAGTTACTCTTGCCCTTTGCTTAAGAAAATATCAAAGCATTTTCAGGGTGAAAAGGGGACAGACAGAAGTCTGAGGATGTCCATACATGTACATGTGGGTGGGTGTTTCAAGGCTTTCAAGGCAAACCACGCCTCCGAATACCCTCCTAACTGAGGGGCCGATTACGATGGCGGACGGACTGGATTCCGTCCGCCATGGTGGTGGCGACCAGGACCGTCCACCACACCTGTGGTGGTTCCGCACACCGAATCAGGATGCGACCACCACCATGGCAGTCGCACCTAGCACTTTTAACATTGCGGCGGGTGCTGCTGACAGCAGCACCGCCGCGATGTTAAAAATGCATGTCGTGCATTCCGCTGCACTACGTGGCAGGCACCACACGGTGCCTGCCACTTGGTGCAGTGAAATGTAGGGGGGTACCATGGGTACCTCCCAGTGCACAAACCCCCCCCAACACATTGGGGGCCCGCAACGGGCCCCCAAAACCAATCTCCTCCAGCCTTTCAATGGCGGTTTACCTGCCACGGAAAGGCTGGCGGAAGACCGCATCGTAATTTGGAGGACGGTGCCTGCTAGGCACCGCCACCATTTTGTGGATGCAGACCGCTCCGCCAGGCAATCGGAACGATTGCCTCTGGCGGTTCCGTGGCGGACGGTCGTTGCGTCCGCCGCGGTCGCAGTCTGGATCCCACCGCCATGGTAATCTGGCGGTGGGAAAATCGCGGTCCGATGTGGGAAGGACCGCCACCGCCGGGCTGGCGGTGACGGTCCTTTCGCAATCGTAATCGGCCCCTGAGTGTCATTCACGAGTACCAGTTTTCTAACACTCAGGAAACAAAAATCCACACTCGTAAATAAGTTTATGGCTGCTAGGACTACCTTTGTGAATTATTTGTATGTGTAAAAGAGATAAATTCAGTCATAAACATATGCTTATTACCAAAATATAATTTAGTGGGTAGTCCCCTTATTTATAAAATTCGTTTATTAACAGTCCATACATATATGGTAAACATACAAAATACCAACCTTGTTCACTTTGTACAAACCTAAACGCATTAAACAATATGTTACATCATATTCCGGAAAGACGAGACAATATTGGCAATGTGATAATTTCAACTACCATGATTTCATGTATCTCTATACTGTAAAGAAACCCGGATTGGCATGAATTACAAATGTAAACAAAATAGAGCCATGACTTGATTTGAGCCTCAAAGTTTATTTTATTATTTGTTTTATTTTTTAAAAAGCTACTGCAAAATTATTAGTGTTGAACTGTCGCCTTTGCTTGGGTTTTTTATTTTTAGAAAAGATGTATTTATTATACCACTCACGCAGCATTCTACAAAGATATCATTCTTTCTTTTACTTTCTTTACAACTAGCTATCACGACCAGTTTAAGTGTTTCGAGTCCGAGCAGGGCCAGCTTTAGGGCAATGCGACTGGTGCGGCCGCACTGGGCGCTGACCTGTGGAGGGGGCGCTGTGACCTCAAGGGGGGGGCGCTATGTTTGGCAATATCTTATGAATGGAGAGAGCCGAAGGGCACTTTTGCAGGTGGTAGTGAGAGAATCCGAGGTGGCGGTCCTGGGGTGTGGGGCGCCAAAAGTGATTGCCGCACCGGGTGCCACCAGCGCTAAAGCCGGCCCTAAGTCCAAGACAATTTATCTAACCTCGTCAGAACAAAGTAGGAGAAACGAACAAGTCTATTGTTTTTTTACTGTAATGCTTCTAAGAACACGGAAACAATTGTAGGTGCCTTGTTTGTCTAATTTGCCATTCTCATTCAGAACGTTAATTTTTTTTAATGGAGGATTATTGTTGCATCCTTTTTAAGTGTGATAAGAATCAGGCACAAGCCAGAATAAAATGGCCCTATCCTTTTTCTTGTCATAAATGTGATGCCCTGAAGTCTGCTGTCTGTGTATACCTTGCATGTATTTTAAAGCCAGTATTCCAAATTATTATTATTATTATTAAATATATTTCTAGAGCGCTCAATTGCCTAAAGGTGCCCTGGTGCTAAACAGTCTCACTTTAACCACCCTTAACTAGTAAAGACCCACGTTTTGAGAGATTTCGTAAACTGACCAAGATCTGGTAACTTTCGAAACGAGATTGGTAGCTTGTTCCACAAACGAAAAGGATCTACCTCCAGGCCGAGAAAGTCTACGGGGCATATTATCAAGGGCAGTATCGCCACTTTAGCGGCACTTTTTGCCGATAAAGCGGCGATATTTTTATCGCCCTATTAGCAAGCTGTCGCTAACAGCTGTTAGCGACAGCTTAATAGCGATAAGCGGCCGTTTTGTTGCCGCTTTGCATGTCAGCGATAATTATCGCTAATGACATGCAAAGTAGGCGTTCCCAACTAAAAGCAACTGCAAACAGTCGCAAACACAACTTCCCCTATTATCAATGCCCGCGAAGCGATAAAAAGTCGCGCTAACCGCGATTATCGCTGGAATTTAACACCTGATAAAAACTTGACTTAACCATCTTGTCAATGGGAGGTGGATTGTAAGGTTAAGTCCTCACCTGCCTATTAGCAAACTTTCCATTAGCGCAGTGAATTTATCGCTGAATTTCTCGTGCTATTGCTGGGTTTCGCCGCTATCGCTGGATTTTTTATCGCCTTGGAGATAAGCGTTGATAATAACGCGTTATCTCAGCGATGAAATCCAGCGATAGCCGGCGATAAAAAAACAGCGCTAAGCGCGCTTTGCGATAATTATCGCAAATCCTTGGTAATATGCCCCTACATTTTTATTAATTATTATATTATATATAATTATTTTCGATAGTGGGTTGTCCTATGGATGTTACAGACTCTCTTGGCTGGGGTGCAGCCTATCAACTTGTAAGATGATTTCAAGAAACCAGCTTTTAAAATTTTTCAGACAGCTCCATTTTTATGACAGTAGATAGAAACATGGAAAAATATAGCACTTGTCAATTTTAGCGCCTACCAAATTGAAATCTAACCTAAAACAAATGAAGTTACTATAGTCACATATTGTAGCACACAAGTTTATTTCGTTCGAGAAATCACATATGTCTGTCCCTCAAATGCTGGTCTACTCATTTGGTCAAACTTTCATGGAGCCACCATCATGAGTGCTGAAAAATGTCAATTATCAAATAATACGAAACTCAGAAATAGTCCCACCTGCGCCATTTTGACTGCGATGCAATGAAACTCTTTTGCGCGCGCACAGCTGGATACTCCCCCAACTGTTAACGATTTATTCATGCCCCACGTGTCATTAGTTTCACTTGTATTTGCATAACGATGATCAACTCCTGTTAATGAATGCAGGCATTTAGTATCACCAACCAAACATAAACCACTGCTCCAGGTAGATTAAAGCCCAAATGCATCTCATCAGAGCAATCGCGCGCCCTCAGCTGCTCTTAAGAGGACAGAGGAGTAATTGCTTTATGTATTGCATATGTTTATCTTGTACTCTGGGGTAGGTTTCAGAGTACATTTGCATCGATTATCAATACCACCATCCTATGCAATTGTTGCGCATTTCATGAACCTTAGAGGGTCAAAGCACTTCTTACACAGAAAAACACGAAGCGCTGAGCTTGCAGGTTCCTTACAACCTTATTTCCTGAGTATGTGTCAAAATAACCCTCCAGGTGATTAGCATACCAATTAATGAATGCCAGATATGCTAATAGTTGTTTCCAATTCCTGCAGTTAATCATTTGAACACACCCATAAGTATTTTCATTGACGCAGAAGCATTAGATATTTATCGACCAGTGGATTTCAATGCATTAATTAACCTTAAAGTTCTCAGAGATCTCTTAAAATCCCTTTGAACTATTGAATTGAACGTTAGGCCTCTCTTTTTGAAACCTGACAGCTTAAATGCTGCTCCCAGGGATGCAACCGGCAGCCATTTTAGGAGGCCTGTGGCTCCAGGTTGGGTTCACTTAAATGGGCATAAGTAGGTGAGAGGGTGCAGCATTCATTTTAAACTCCAAAACTTATTCCATGGGAAGACGAATTTACTCTTAATCACTAAGGGCCTCATTACGATGTCGGGCGGACTTATGTCCGCCCGACACCGTAATGGTCTGGAACCGACTGCGGAGTCTCTGCACATAAAAAGATAGGACTCTCCTCCAGTCGGAACGTTACTACTAGTAAATATGTTTGTGAATAGCAAACAATCATAAACGTACACAAAAGTATGTAGATATGTAGATGCGGGACAAACGGTGGCTTTAGTCCTACTCGAAGTTAGCGCCGCATTTGACACGGTGGCTCATCCAACCTTACTTCAACGCCTGAGGAAAGTAGGTTTGGTGGACCGAGCCATGGAATGGCTTTAGTCCTTCCTACACGAGCGTAGTTTCCAGGTGTTGCAGGAACCCTACTACTCTAAAAGTATCAAGCTGAACCAAGGGGTCCCACAGGGCTCCACCCTTAGCCCCACCCTCTTTAATCTCTACATTGCCCCTCTGGCAGAGATTATTGAAAAATTTGGGGTTAGTGTTGTGTCCTACGCTGACGATACACAATTGGTGGTGTCCCTAACACAAGAACATGAGAAGGCAGCCATCAATTTCTCGACATGTCTTCAAGAACTGGCGTCTTGGATGGCTGACAACTGCCTTAAGCTTAATGGTAACAAAACTGAAGTTCTTGTGATAGGTAAAGCTCCCACTATCTGGTCGTCAGCGTGGTGGCCGCAGACACTGGGCCCTTCCCCGCCCCCCTGTGATCAGGTAAAGAATCTTGGGGTGTGGCTGGACTCCAAGCTTTCCTTTGACAATCACATAAGGCGCGTGACGGGGAAATGTTTTGGGGTTATGAGAGGTCTTTGGAAGACCTTGGATGTACTGCCAATTTCAGCAAGGAAAACTATGGTCCATGCTCTGGTGACGTCACGCTTGGATTATGGGAACGTCCTGTATTTGGGAGCTAGCTCCAAGTGTGTGCAGAGACTCCAGCGCATTCAGAATGCTGCGGCTCGTCTCGTTTTAATGTTACCCAGGAGAGCCTCTTCCAATAAGGCCCTGGCTTCCCTTCACTGGCTACAGGGAACAAATCCTGTTCAAGGCTATGTGTGTGAGCCATCGCATTTTACAGAGAAAAGGCCCCACTTACCTGCACGAATTCCTCACCCCATACTCTCCGACCCGCTACTTGAGATCTAGCGGGACAGGGCAGGTCAGCATTCCGAACATCAGGAGAGCGAGGATGGGTGGCCGCTCTTTTTGTTTTCTGGCTGCCAAACATTGGAATAAACTCCCCCCGGGGCTCCGGCTGGAGTCTGTGGAGACACTCTTTCGTAAAAAACTCAAAACCTGGCTTTTTCCTTCTCTGAGTTCTCTGGTTTAACCGCTTGTTTCCTCTGCCCGCGATCTGAACTGTGCCGCAGCGCGGGGACACACTGGTTAGTGTAACCATGCGCTTTATAAGTTTGTTATTATTATTATTATTTTATTATTATTAAGTTTGCCTTTGTGAATCAAGCCCTCTGTGTTTTTCCCTCTCCTGCGCCCGGTAAGTGTCCAATGAGGAAAAATAAATGGCAGTCCCTAAAAATTAGTGCTGGAGGGCCCCGCTGGCAACCACCTGCCTAAATTAAGCACTGACAGTAAGTAAAAGAGAGAAGGAAAGAGGTCAGAGAGGCAGTGGCGACTCCTCCGCTAAGGCGGAGGGGCGTCTCCCCACTGAACAAAAGGAAAAATAACATGATAATAACTTTTGTTATTATCATGTTATTTTTCCTATAGCTGTCAGTGGCTCTCAGGCGGGGCAGGGCTGACCAGAGCAGGGGAGGAGTGCTGTGCACTCCCAAAGTGTGCATGGACTGTTTGGTTGACAGTTCATGCTCACTTTGCATGTTCCTACCAGGCTGCATTACACAGCCTGGTCAAGAATGTGCACAGGCTCCCTGTTCCAGTGTGAGCGCCGATCCACAGTGCTTAGGTCAATCACAACGCTGCATTACAGCATTGTGATTGGCTCAGGGGAGCCTGTCTGCCGGGTGCTTCCTGCTGCCGGCCGGGAGTCTGCAGGAAGATGACGGAGAATGCAGGAGAGGTGGCAGCCGGCCAGCCAGCTGGCGGGCCGGCCATTCCAGGTAAGTGTTTTTTTGATTTTTTATTTTTCGTTCCATCCTTCAGCCCCCCCGCCTGGGTCCGGTGGCAGCCGCTACTGCAGAGAGGAAGGATGAAGAAGCAAATGTCAGTAATGTCTAATAGCGCTATTGGCAAGGATCAGAATTGTTAGTGGGTTTACTGTGGACTCATGTAAATGGATGTAATGGAGATGGACTACATAAGGAAACATAACAGATACAGGGCTATATAATTGCATTATGTTTTCTTAGTTGTTTATTTGTGTATAGGCATAGGCCACCGCAGATTAAGCATCAGAACACTCTCCATGTTCGTGGAATCAGGCAGCAAGCCTTACATATTTATATATTATGATTCAGCACATCATATGTCGGATCAGACAACGCGGTTTCTTATCGCGATATGGATTTGCATTATAAGTAGCAGGCTCTTGCAGTGGAGTTCATGGTTATTATAGTTCTTAGGTGCTTCAATTTTCATTATGGTGCTGTGGAAAATCGATAAAATAGTATAACGCAGTGATCAGAGAGACAGAGGCAATATTCCATAAAGGAAAAACTTATTAAACAATTGGAAAAGAGTAATTTTACAATATCAAAAATGGAGTGAGTATTCAGGCATACTTATTGCATGAAAATCAATTACGTGTGCGATATTCCAATAGTAAGAGACTCGTATAAATACTTGTTTAATTGTATTTTTGAGTGGGGAAATCAAGGCGCATCAGCAATAGTCTAGTGCAAATACCTGGTACAATTAAAAGCCTTTTTTAAGCAGTGGCTCCTGACACTTTGGTAATTATGCCCCCTGATCTTGTGGTGTACCAATTAATATGGTTTGTCCGTTAATGTGGCATTCTAATCAAATAGTATTGTATGCTGCACCACATAGTACAGCCCTCATTATGAGTTGTGGTATGTCTCCTGGAGCAAAAAATCTGGGTGAAATTCCACACCTCAAAATTCGTAGTCCCTGCATGCCCTTATCAAGCCTGCAAGCTCTGGGTCCAATATTCTAGGACCTTGAGCCATTTGGCCTGTCTGTACTTTTGCAGGGGCAGGGGCTGCGAAGAGCATTATTGACCACTGCAGCAATACAGGTGGGGCACACAAAGCTACTACTGGACACGTAGCAACCTGCCCTGAACCCCTGCCCCACATCCTTTCCTCCCAACCCACCCCACCGGCCTTCCCACCAACTGCGGCCCGTGCAGGTAAGAGCGGTGGGGCCGGCTGGGGAGGGGGGCAGTTCAATGGACGTGGACGAGGGAAATTAAATAAATAATTAATTTTTCCTCATCATCGTACGTCGAAATCCCCCCAGCCAGCCCCACCGCTCTTACCTGCATGGGCCGCGGCTGCCTCCCACTGACACTTTCCGACTACTCAGACCAGGCACTGTATCCGCCGGAATCATAAAAAAATTCCTGGAAAAGGAACCAGAATTACCGGGTGTAGCAGTTATTCCATTCACTCATAATTTCCGCAATTTGGGGTGGTGACACTGCCACACTGTGTCCCCACATTACTTATACGATAATGAGGGCCTAAAAGGACTTCCCATGCGAGAGAGGTTTACAGGAAACATTTCGCAATGCTTAGTTTCATGTTTTTGACCTACAGGAATATCTCTCTGGTTCCATTCCCATCAATTTCAATGATCGCTTATGTGTATGTGTTCCTGTGTCTGTTTAAGGCAGCGCTCCATGGCGGGTTTGTAAAAAAACAAGTGTTTTTTTGCTTTTTCTTATGGTTTAATTTGTTTATTAATCAATGTATTGATTAATTTATTGAGCCTAAACAAATCCTCAGAATAGAAGCATTTGCCGCTGTACGTAGTTCCATCCTAATGGCAGTTTTGTGTATGAGTGATAAAGGTGCATGCTCAACAAACAGCAACTTAACAAGGATTATATTGCTACAGAGGCTTCAATAAATATTCAATAAATATTCTGATAGTAGGTCTACAAATAAAAATAATAACACAAATACAGGGCTACATGTAAGACCTTTAAGAACAAAGGGGCTTATTTACAAGCCGCTTTCGCCACTTTTGCGTCATTTTTAACATGGGAAAAGTGCGTACGGGTGGCGCAAGGGGCTTGTAAATAAGGCCCAAAGTGCCCTTCTGTAATAGCACCCTTAAAACGCAGTTCTTTGCATTGTTGCACAAGTTCCTTTTTGTTCCTTTTTTCTGAGGTTTGCCATAGGTCAGACTTGGACCGAGGACATTAGAGCACTTTACAGACGAAACAGATTACATTACCCATTTTGTTTTTCAGGCATCGGGAGATTCATTGATTTGACCATAATCACAGGATATTGAGCCGAGGCCAAGATTCGGATTTGGTTCCCCACTCACGTAGCCAGCATCTTCATTGATTTGACCATAATCACAGGATATTGAGCCGAGGCCAAGATTCGGATTGGGTTCCCCACTCACGTAGCCAGCATCTTCATTGATTTGACCATAATCACAGGATATTGAGCCGAGGCCAAGATTCGGATTTGGTTCCCCACTCACTTAGTCAGCATCTTCATTGATTTGACCATAATCACAGGATATTGAGCCGAGGCCAAGATTCGGATTTGGTTCCCCACTCACGTAGCCAGCATCTTCATTGATTTGACCATAATCACAGGATATTGAGCCGAGGCCAAGATTCAGATTTGGTTCCCCACTCACGTAGTCAGCATCTTCATTGATTTGACCATAATCACAGGATATTGAGCCGAGGCCAAGATTCGGATTTGGTTCCCCACTCACGTAGCCAGCATCTTTGACGCTAAACCAGATCTCTTTCTTTGTGAGGTTTTGGAAGACCTGGGAGACCCTCGCCATTTACCCCAAAAATGTATACTTTATTCAAAACCATGAAGAGGCTCATCCCACTCTAAGCTTTTGCTCCACTAAAGCAGATGACTGAAGCATCGGAAAAAGGGATCCATCTTTGTACCTCATTTGCCAGGCACAGCATGAGAGTCATTACATGGCAAATGGCATATAGTCAGTGGCGGCTCCTCCGCTAAGGTAGAGGAGCGTTGCCCCAATGAGAAGGTCAAAAAGGTAAAAATAAAATAATAATAAATAATTGTTATTATCATTTTATTTTTACATCCTTGCTCAGCTGGGGCAGGCGGGCTGCTCTGCTCACAGAGCAGGGCATGAGAGGAGTGGTTTTCCCACTTCTAGTGCTCATGACGCTTTGGTCAGCCCTCTTGGGCCGGCCAAATCGTCATGCGCACTTTGTATGTTCTCCATGCAGCCTGCATGGAGAACATGCCCAGACTCCCATTCTCTGGTTGAGCGCCGATCCATGGCGCTCAGAGCAATCACAATGCTGCATTGCTGTGTTGTGATTGGATATCAGGAAGCTGGGAGCTGGGTGCTTACTGCTTCCGGCCCTGGAAGCAGGTGAAGAAGAGGACTGAGAGGAGGAGGCTGCGGCAGCGGCAGGCAGGTAAGTGTATTTGTATTTTCACTCCCTCCCCTGCGCCCCCCCACCGCCGTTAAATACCAGTCGCCACTGCATATGACCACACTATGTGTGCAATTCATTGGCTCCTACGCCAGTAAAGAATTATAGCTCTACCTGGCCAAAAGTCTCACAGCTATCAATCCACACGGTTGTGATTGACAACAGCAACTTCACACATTTTTGTATGGGGCGTAGCTTCAGGGGGGTGTTTGGGGTTTCACACACCCCTAAAAAATGTATTCTGTAGTGAATAGATGGGTGCATGTGATTTTAGTCGGGTATGGTGAAATGTCTGTAGGATTTCACCTGGGAGCTTCACATGCCCATGCTGAGAAGAATTCTTTCATTTCTGTTTTGAAGGTCTTAAAAATGTTGTTTTAAGTACCCCTAACAATCTGCACTCCTCTCTCTTCCCAGTGTCCCATACACCCCCTCATGTCCTGCTTCTCATATAATGTATTTTAACAAGATATATCAGTGCGATTGTTGAGAAATCTGAAGCTCACACCACCCGCCCCCCAAATCTTACTGACCAAGCCACGCCCATGAATAGGTCAGCCTTGTGTGTTTGTAACGGGCCTCTTGTAGGCTGGATGTAAAAAGGATGAGAGCATTAACTTCGTCAACAGCAGGGCTTTAAGTGGGCCGGGTCTCACCGGTGCTGAGCACCGGCGGTTTTTTAAAGGGGGCCTTGAAACGGGTCTCTATCGGGCTCTTTTTTCATCCCCCTTTTGTACCCCCCTTTTGTATCACGTTTTGTGCCCTGGCACAGGTGGTCCGTTTTTTTCCGGACTGCAGTGACAGCAGGCAAATCTTGTGCGCACACTGCTCACTTCTCACTAGTGGAGAAGTTACGGCATGACGTCATGCCAGGTGAGCGTTGTAGGGGAAGGGAAATCCTTTAAAGAGTCATTTTCTCTCTGGATTTCCCTTCTCTTTTTGAAACTCAGGAAAGCAACATTGTCGTGGTGTCACCAGGCCTTTAAGTGGAAGCTTTTTCAATATTATATACAAGCCATAGTTGCTGCTTATCTTATGCAACTAACAACCATTGACAAAGCCAATAGTCCCGACTTGTTGTAGGTATGATTTTACTTGTTGTATCATATATCTGGATGCAATGACAGAAACAGCAAAACACAAGTCGGGCGGCACACTATGCTAAGCACAGATTTTTAGCTTTAGTGTTTTTAAGCCACGCCCTTAATTACATTGGCCATGCCCCTTTGAGAGACCCCCCAGTTTTTTCATCCCACTTAAAGCCCTGGTCAACAGCCTATCAAACTTTCATCAACACACACAATAGCCCCGTAGCTCCAAGTGCCTAGGGTGCGTTTTTGTGGCTTGAAGAAGCTCAGTTTGGTTTATTACTTTTTTTTCCAATTTGTAAAGCGACAATCATGTCAGGCATGTCTTAAATCGTGCAGCTGTTTTTGCAACATTATTTATTTATGTCAGATACACAAAGGACTGCCTTGGCCTTATGTCTAGCCGGTCCCTGGGCCTTCCTTTCAGCAACACAGTACTGATCTAGTGCAGATTTCATCTTTTCAGGTGTGTCTCTTTCAGATGCACTTTATTATATATTTACTCTTTGGTGTTCTGCTGCAACAAATAGCACAGGCAGCGCTAACAGTTGATCTGTGTCCTCGCGGGAGATTCACTAAGATTTCAAGCCACGTTTGCATCACAAAAGTGATGCAAATCGGCGCAAAATCTTTTTTTCCGATGTACTTACCAGTGCTAAACTTGTTTAGCGCTGGAAATAAGGTGAACGTAACGCAAAGGAGCGCCTAGCACTGCTTTGCATCACTTACCGCCAAGGAGGCTTACATGAGTGGAGGACAGGCGTTCCCATGCAACCACCCAAGGTTTCTGACGCCAAACCCTATTTACTAAATAAAGTAGACAGGGTTTAGCATCAAAAATTGTGCACTTTTGAAGTAGGCACCAAGAAGGAGAAATGCTTTAATTTCTCCTTCCTTTTCTGACTTTGTACGTGTGCTGCGCTTTACAGCACACATACAAAGAGGACAAAGGGTTAAAGTCAGTCTATGCATAGAATTTTGTACTGGAAGGGTACCCTTCCAGTACAAAACCTATGGTAGACTCACAGAGACACCCTTGCACTATGGCGCAAAGGTGTCTTCATGGCGCACAGCATCTGATTTTAGCGCCGAGGCTAGGGAAAGGGGCGATAAGTGCCATATTTCTGTAAATATGGCGCTCTCCTTCTCTCTCCTTTTCACGCAGTGCAGCATTTGTAGCAGCTGCACTGCGCTACGTGAGTAAGTGGTAATTCTGGCCCCTCATTTCTTTGGTGTCTGTACTTTAGTCTCAGGATCATGTTTGAGACACCCTCTCATGCCTTGTTGGAATAGTGTGCCTTCAAAAGAGACCGTTCCCTCAAACGAGTGGGGACATGCCTCACTGTAAATGAGGTAAACTTTTGCTGGGGTGACCACACTTTTAAAACCGAAAAACTGAATATTGAACAAACATAGCAGCAGGACTACAATTTTGCTTCGACATAAGGCACAGAATGACTCAGTTGACAGTGCTCACCAACATAGAAAATACAGGCAAAAAGGCATTAAGGCTGATTAAATTCACCCTTATACACAGCATCACTTGGGTTTCATTGTTTTCTGGTAAGGGCTGCTAACTAATACTGCACTGAAACGCATGAAAGCTTGCCTTTGCCTGTGTTCAGTCTATGCTCTCTAAAACCAGCAAATGTGTTAAATGTATTGGAATCCTCCAGGAAAGATGGTGAAAATCCAGGACTGACTTGGCCAAAACAGGAAGCTTGGTCTATCTACCCTGGTGATGCACAAGCTCCTATTAAAGAAACATGCACTGGAGAAGATGACCTCATTAGAGGGTGTTCTCACATTTGAATGTGGAGGGACCCCATACACATGCGGGTATTCATTTACAATACCAAATGCCCACCATCTATTAAGTAGCCTCAATAGCATGCTCTTCCCTTATTCCTTGCTAATAAACTGTGTATTTTATTGCCAAACCTATTTTTATCAATTTATTTTTTGCTCATTGATCATCATACAACAACTTTAAACTAGTAAAACTCTTTACCCCCTCCTGAACCCATGCATACATGTTGAAACAATGACTTGGTATGCATAAGTTGAGGTTTGTGGCAAATGTGTTAACATATTGCACAGTGATGTGCAAGTTTCAACAGAGAAACAGGCGTGGAGTTCCAAAACATTCTTGGTTATTTTACTACATATTAATGCAGATTTAGTATGTGATTATATTGTTGTTATTGTATACAAGAGAGGTCCTTGACTGATGGGAGTTTACTGGATGCTGTCACAAAGCACTTCTAATGCATAAAATAATGGGGATGTACACTGAAAGTCTTTGCTATAAACCAAGGCATTACGTTATCATGCACTTCTTAAATATTGAGTTATTGAACAAGGAGCTATTTCAGACACATTGGCATTTTATTCTTGGGGGATTTGCTTCAACTTTCTCCCTCCCACACCGCCCTTGAGATATTATTTTGACATAATAAAGGGTTACATTTGTTGACCCAAATTACAATTCTTTAGGAACCCGTTGCTGTTTGTTGACTGTCGTGGACATATGGTAGAACAATGAACAAATGACCACTGTCAGAAAGTAGGTTATGATTTTGAGAAAGGTGGACCATTATCATCTTAATAAACACACCTGGTCTGGCCTCAACACAAGTCACAAAGAAACTGTTCAACTTGTAGTCGCTATGGCACAAACAGACAGCAGTCAACAAGAGAACTGCACATTAATTTCAAGCAATATCAACAATTTCAAAGGTTAGAAAACAAAGCAATAAAATCCAAGATAATTTGAGAAAATAGTGAAAAATTGCATGAGCAAAAGGAGACCAAATTCATTAAATTCTTATAAGAGAGACATGATATGATTTTTCTAAAACGCAAAAATTCCTAAGAGAAGTAACAAGCCATTGAAAAAGAACAGCTCCTGGTTCACAAGGATCTAGGCCCAATTTCTGGATATAGTCTCTCAATTGGAAGTCAAAATCCTTGAGCAGGATAAGGTACAGTGCTAAGGATGATGAGTGTCACTTGAAGTCATATACATTGTCATTGAGCCCTGTTGGTTTTTGCCTCAAAAGCTCCAAGCAGAACAAGTTTGGAATTCATAGCCTTCAAGGTTGCTTCATCACTAGGATCGATTTGCCGCTTCACACCACTAGAAAAACATTTATTCAGACATACATTTTTTGGTTCTCAAAATCCTCCAGTAGGTAAAGGCTGCAAACTGTAGCCGCGCAGTACTAATGAGGCGAGATACTCTTTCCTTGGTGGCCTGTTAAACGCATTTTATGCATGGCAAAATATTCAGAGTGGTATAAGCCTGGTTTTTTGCCCACCTTTGGTCTGCCTCCCTGGACAAGTCTCAGCCCCTTGCCCTGATCCACTGGAGGTAAAAATAATTTTACATCCCACTTTTCTTCAACTCACAGGAAGGTGGCTTCTGATCACTTCGAGAACTCAAAGCTCCTCCAAACAGGCTTCTAGTCACCAAGCCTCTCTCTAACCAGGACTCCTGCAGTGTCCAGTCCTCCATGGTTGCCTGGGTCTTGAAGTCAGGAGTCATTCTGCTTTTTGTGCTCATGGTGAGGCAAACAGGAGGTCAGACACCTGACTATAAGGGGAGCAGATCCAGTCCTTTTTTGCCAGCCAGAATCAGGTGTCTTTGAGTCTTTTTCTTCCAGCAGGAAGCAAGAGTTCCTCAGTTCTTTCCTTCTAGCAAGGAATTTAGGTGCAGCGTTCCCAGGTCCAGGAATATTCTGATGAAGAGGTGGTGTTAAGGTGACAGTTTTATCTTGCGCACTAGCCTGTGATTGGAAAATGTTCTCTACCCAATCCTGTTACTTTATCAACCTTCGCCCACCTCTTTAATAGCAGTTCCTCTTCGGTTTACTTAAAACATGCCCTACATTCACCTTTGTTGAACACTTCTTCTTTCTGGAAGAACTCTAGACAAGCCCTTAGCCACTCCTCTATTTAAATAAGGTCACCTCTCATCTGTAGGGTCCAGACAGCTCCCTTCCTGCTGGGGTTCGACCTAAAGGGCCTAGCAGGGCTCTGGAATTGAATGGCAGCAGATCCTCTAAACTCTATTTGGGATCACCAAGTCAAAAGACTGACAGAAAGACAAGTTGGATAGTGTCCAGGGATTTAATTTATTTCAAAAGGGTCTCCACGTCATAGGCATATGTCAGACACCCACACAGGCCCAACTTTTGTCCAACCAGTCAGGAAGAAGCCAGATCCAAGGAGGGAAAAAGCTGCCCCAGAACTGGTTTGGAGTGACAAAGGAGGAGGTGACTGCTCATTACTGTGAGCACACCTCTGGGTGGACACACAGGCCTTGCACAAGGTTAGAAGGTTTTCTCCATCTTGCATTTAGTGAGTGAAGGCCACTTTGGCATTGTTTGCCTTAGGGCACACAGGAACTGTTTTAAAAGTAGACAGGTTGCCCCTGGGAACTTTTACCTCATTGTTTAGGGAGAGGCCAGGAGTCACCTCCACCCACAAGCTAGTGACAGGCATAAATGTGCCTTCCTTTGGCACATTTCCCAGAACACTACTGGACCTGTGTAAGAACAGAAGAATGACTCCCCCTGCTGTTTGAGACCAGTGAGGAGACCTGAAGGTCTGGGTGTGCTCTCACTTGTATACAGAACAAAAAAGTGGACTCCAAGGGTCACCTGGCTGACCTCCTGTGTAAGCTACAAGAACACAACAAGCTGCAAGAGATCTTTTCCTGAAGAGCCCAGCCAACCAGTAGCAACTGGATCTGACCTGGATCCTGCTGTAACCCTCCGGATGACCTCTTCTGGAGTGAGCCTTGACACACAAGAGCTGTTCCTGAGGTCTGGGGACCCTTGGCTCTGTCTAACCGAACTTTTCCTAGCATTCCTGAAAACCTGGACTTCAAGCTTTCTAGGACAGGGACGTAGAACTGGGACAGAACTGCCAAGCAGATGCACTTGAGGTGTCTTGCCCCGGGGCTAAAGAACCAGGTTCCACCTGCTTAGAGCTTCTCCACAGCAGCAAATCTATTTCAGCAGGACCTCATCGAGAAGGTATCCAGCCTAGTGAAGTCTCTTTAGGTACAGCCCGCAGCCTTTCCCCCGCTGGAGGATTCTGAGCTCCAAAAAAGAGTCTGAGTAGGTAGAAATCTTGGCCAGGCAAAGGAGCCAAAAGTATCGAGCGAGCGAGAGGACTTCCCTGGATGTGAAATTCAAATTTCCCCAATTTGAGGTTTTCCTGCCAAAACCAAAGGCTTTACCCAGACCTCATCCAATGCCTTTTTGATGTTGTGGAGGCCTTTTCAGAAGGATTTTGACTTCTAGAAAAGGGACTAAGTCCCAATCCGACCCCGCTCTATCTTGACCAGCCTAAATTGTGCCTAAGTCCTAGTCTACTGAGACCATTGGCTATAAATGGCGCTCTACACTTTTTGGCGCTATTTTTACGTAAATATTCATATCTCCGGTTCCCCTTATTGGATTTTTGTCATTTTGGTGTTATTTTGCTCATTAAATTATTGTCTATTTTTATAAACTGGATTTGTGATTTTTAAAGTATTTTGAAATTTTTAACTGTATTGGTACTTCCCAATACTTTACATATTTTCTTAAAGCTATGCCTGCCGTCTATGTGCAACAACTAACCAGGGGGTGAGCGTGGCTTAAAGGACTGAAAACTTTAACTGGACATAACAAGATAGTGACCTTGTTACTTGTGGTGGACTACCATTCACCCCAATTAATAATTCACTTTCTCACAAGACTCAGAAAGCCAATGACATTGCTCACAAAGTAGCAGGATATTGGAATTAAGGACAATTTGCAGGCTATGCAATGGCAAATGTTGGCTTTCTATGCAGATTACACTAGTAACAAATTATGTAAAACTCCGCATGGCTAGTCATCGAATGGAGGTCATCAAAATGATATGTTAATGGTTGCCTCTAAAAGATTTCAGATAACATGATAATTCAACATATACTCAAGCAAGATAACAATATTCTACCGGAAAACATCTGTGCCTCACTGTTTGCAGAGATACACAATGCCACATTAACCCCTTGAGTGCTTATGACGGAGCCACGCCGTCATGAGTCACGGGCGGCGTGTGCTCATGACGGCGTGGTTCCGTCATGCCGCTGCCGCTCCGCCCACGCGGGACTAATTCCCCGCCTGTGCGGGCGAATTAATGAGCGGGCGTGGTCATGACGGAACCACGCCGTCATGAGCACACGCCGCCCGTGACTCATGATGGCATGGAGCCGTCATGAGCACCAAAGCGCCGCGCTCACCCCCTAGCCCCCCCGCGCCGCGGCAGAATTCACGCCGCGGCGAAGGGGTTAAGCACACCCTGCAATGACAACTAATCCCACAGTAAATATGAAGAATATTTTCCATTTCTTCAGTTATTAAAGACTTTTCCTGCTTCCAAGCATTGCAATAACAGGTTCCATTGTTACTCAACATTATAGTATTTCATTTCTGAATCTCATAGGTTGAAAGAACTGAGCCAACTATACTGGGCTTCAAATATGTGCCTGTAGGCGGAAAACTGATCTCCGAAATGAACATGCAACTTAACTAGCTTTCTAAATCACTCTGTAAGCATCTTTAACTGTCAACATTTCCATAATCATCTTTATCCCTATTAACATATAACTTTTTAAGTTTTTCAAAAATCCCATGCATTCATGATTAACCCATTTAGTACACTCTCTACTCAGTTATTCATCAACAATATTATATGAAATCATACCCAGTGCCCAGTGACCCTGCAAATACCCCAAGAGCCTTAACAAAAAGAAGGAAGGCGCCCCTTACCCCAAGGCCATGGTTGGGTAGGTAAATGCAAGCCTAATTGGGGTGCAGTGGGCCCCTAACTTGCCCTGGCTCCTTGTGGCACTGCACCTGCTGCACCATTGATAAATTACACTCCCTGTCATAGATGCATGGGAAGTTGAGCTGTCAGTAGGACTCGATGGACTCCCTCTGGCTTGAAGTGGCTTTGCTCAGGAATGCTGGGAGGTTGGCTGTGGAAGCATTGACTGAGATGGGCACAGCCAGGCTGATTTGGTCACTGATGTGATGGCCTCAATAGCGCTGCTGGTGGAAGTAGTTAGTGCAGTAGTGAAGTAGTTAGTGCAGTTCTGATTTTTCCTGGACTCGTCGCTGGCTGCCCCCTATCGTGGGCTCATGGGGCACGGGCCATGTGGGGACATGTGGGTGTTTTAAACCTGTGCTTTCACATGTTGGCCAAAGGGTTGGGTCAGAAGTGTAAGGGGTGAGAACAATGAAAGTATGGCATATAAGTCTTTCCCTGGAGCCAGGCACATGCCAGGGACATGGCAGTGAATGGCTTCCATGTGAAGTGGGAGCACCTGTCCATTGGCTTGTCTTACCTGCCAATTAAGTTGTTCTCCTGCCTGGAAACATGGAGGTAATGCAATCAATTTGTCCCACCAATAAAGGCATCCCATTCTATACACAAAAGAGCCGAGGGAGGAGGAGACAGCCAAATGAGCCTTCTTGCCAGGGTGCCTGCTTACCTGAAAGGAAATGTAAATGTGCACAACGGGTCAATCTGCAAAGGTAAAAGCAGCTCGACAGCTGGTATTGGCTTTAAGTAATAGAATTACTTGACACTTCCTGATGACACAGACTTATTATTTTTGAATGGTACTGGAAAGGAGTTACCAGCTGAGCTGTGAAGTGTGTGCTTTTTAAAGGACCGTAACAAAGGCCCCCCGCAATCGCAGGGACTTGTGTTAGCCCCTAACTACTCTCCACTGCTCCAACCAGGATTCAATTCAGTGGCTGTCTGGTTACAGACACAGACCTCTGCAGTGCATTAACTAATAGAGGTTTCCCGCTGATTAACTTGACTTGCATTTATTTTTCGTTTAAGCTGCACGTTATTTTATATGTAGTTACCTGAAGATGAAAGACCGAAAAAAGTTACAGAATCTTTTTTTTTTTTGCTACGCCTTTCAACCGCTCCCACGCTCACTCGCCCCGCCCCCCTTGTGCACAGCATCACAGTTCCCTTACTTATTTTTAATTCACTTCGATCACTGCCCTCAACGGCCACTTCGCCTCTGTTTATGTGTCTTTTATGGAGCCTGTGGACGAATAAAGTGGATTATTATGTGGGAACCCCGCCAAGAAAGTGTCTTTTGAATACATAACTGCTGGAAAAGCAGCCAGGCTTTCCGTTTTCCAGGAGAGGCCTTCTTTCTATTATACAGATCTGCGGCCGCTGCTGCACAAAAGAGAAGAGTCTGGGTAGGGGGCGCAGGTACCACAAAGCAGTCTCTTGATTCATTACAGAAATGCTGCTGCACTTGAGTATGATTTATTGAGACACACACTGGCCACTGATTAATTCTGCACTGAGAGAGGCGCTGCCTGCTGTATAATGCTGCAATACAGAAACACTACTCGATTACTGTTGTTTGCATTCACCAATAATATGTATTTATTCAAGGTTCAGAACATAAAATAAAATAGTTTACAGCACGCAAAATGAATTATTAATCCACGATTCTAATAACAAAAAAAACCGAGTTCCAACAGACTCGCACTTTTTTTAAATGAAAATTTTGTTTTTCAAATCTTAGTTAAAAAAGAAAAAGTACAGTCATTTTAAATTATGATAAAAATCAGGTGTTATTCAAGAGCAATTTTTAATGGGCACTGTGCAGCTGAGCCAATTTTTGGTACACATCTTATCCAGAATGCATAGCTAGCAAACCAGAAAAGTGTTCCATATACTGTTTTAAAAAATAAGGGAACATTTCATCAACAGCGTCATACCCAAAATATGCACACTTGTTATTTACTGCAGCTGTAAAATCATATACTACAACCTGTTTCCCTTTGATCCATTATGCTGGAGACAACTTATCTTTCCCTGGCAGCGAGTCAAGATTTTTTTAAAGAGTGTTCTATTAAAAAGTAGTTTAATTTGTCACACTCTTCAAGTTGTATGTTCCTAAATGTACATTGATTTAGTTCATGAGCAAATCCTTCTTGTTGATTTCAGTGATTAATTTGAGCTGGTGGTTTCTGGTGCTCGGCACGGCACAGAGGGCCTCATTTACAAGGAACTGATGCATCTGCATAGATGTGTCAGTTTCCTTGCGCCAGCGCCAAATGTCCTTGCGCCTCCATGGATGCGCTGTATTTATAATACAGTACTCCATAGCACAAGGATTAACAGATGCGTCAAAAATTCTGACGCATTTGTTGGCACAAATGTAACACATTGCTGGAGTTGCTCATGAAAGTGACGCAACTCCAGCACTGCGCCACAACAGATAGGTGAGTCCCATTCAAAAAGACCTGCGTCATTCAAACGACTGGTCTTAGCAGGCGTAGGGATTTTGACACAGTGAAGGCGTAGAGTGATGCAGTGAAATGTTGTAAATTTCACTGTGTCAGTTCTTCATGGATTTTTGCATGGGAACGCCCACCCTGCATACATTATACCTGACGCAGGTATAATGTGGCGCAGGGCTTGACAACATGACGCTTCTCCCTAGATGCACATTGTTTACGCCGCCGCTGCGTCACAAAAAGTGACGCAACGGCGGCGCAAACATGTCGCAAGGGGCTTGTAAATCTGCCCCTTAATTGTTGGCACCGGCACTTAATTGTTGACACCGGCACTTATGACAGTTGCCACATGGTGGCGTTGTTTTATAATTTAGGGATGAGCAGAGCAGCAATTTTTTATTAATTCAGTGTTCATTAAAAACAACTAATACCTTCAGCCCAAGCTATTTTTATAGGTTTGGGGGCCTGGAATAGGCTGAATTGTCACACTTGTAGCAGTGTGCTGGTTAGTAGTTGTGCAGATTCGATTCATTGGCAACGCTGGCAGTGGCACTGGGTGGTGCAAGCTGCAGAGGCCTCCTGACTAGAGCCCTTGCACTTATGTTTTTAAAATTAAGCACTGGTTGTATTATACTTAAGGCATTGACAAAGAAAGCAATATAAATTGTTCCATAATCATAATTAAACATTCAAAGCGACAGATAATTTAGCAATATCGTGAAATGTAAGAGTTTACATTTTAGGATATAAACATAAGAAGGTGGCACAAGAGATACATAATGAAGGAGAGTATGTATTACATAGAAGAGAACTGTCATATATGCATATTAGGTTTTAGGGTAGTTGTGATCTAATTGGCCAGTGTGTAACTTACTTGAAATGCGATCACAAAACATCTTAAAGTGCACTTGAATTTTCAGCAATGGCGCTATATCTGATGATAATTAAATTTAATCTCTTAATGCATTTTGGTTTAGTTTGCATAATATCTGGCAGTAATGCCCCTGAGGAATACTTTGTGACAGAGCTTTCTTGCATATTGCCCGATCAGAGTAGGTACGTAAATGACTATTAATTAAGCAGGGAAGGGCATAACTATTGTTACTGCAAAGAGGTACACCCCAAGGGCTAGCTTTCATGCTATATAAATAATTTTCTCTTTATTTTACTTCAATTTTCTTCACTTCATTGTAGTGCAAAATATATTCAAAAATGCTATGGTGAAAAGACGTTTAATTACAAAATTAGATGCCAAACACAGTCTGTTCATGTACAATGGAGACTGGGGTTACCAGCTACCTTGGTCTAGTGGGGACCTAAATTGACATTTTCTTAGCACTGACTCTATTATTGCACATTTCTCATATTAGCACTCAACAAAGTAGAATAAAACCAATAGGTATCATAATGTGAAAAACTTTAATAACCTAGGCAGCCTTGAGGATATTGGAACGTCATTTTACCAAGCTAAACGTGAGAAGTGAGAAATCGAATAGGAAACAACAAAGACAAAGATTTAAATTGCACTCACAACTAAATTCAGGTAGATTCGAAAAATAAAAAATAAATTAATAAACTATTCATGTCAATAGAAACATCTAAGAATATTGCTTAATCTTTACAGATGAAACCCATTTTCCAAATGTTTTCCTCTTATACCTATATTATGTTGATACTATTTGTAGGTGATTATATTCCAAAACCACATGTTTATTTCATAACTAATGATTGGAATTGGAATGGATGCTGTACCATATTTTGTGCCCATCCTACAAGATACACTGTGATGACTATCGCTGATCATTAAGTTCACTGCTGGTTTACACTGCTTATAAAAAATCTATTCACCAACTTTAAAATATCTTTTGCATACATTGTGAAAAATTGAACTAGTGTCCTGATCGTAGCCTTAGCAGACATTGCCTGAAATCCACTCTACTGTATCTACCTGAACCCAGACAAAACATGCAAGACCTAGAGAGAAAATGTTAAAAATGGACGTGGTTACTGGAAGGAGTCAGATGGGGAAGCTGCATTAGCAAGAGATCAGTCTTGAAGTGAGCTGTGACTGTGCTCGTGCATGGCCAAAACTATCTAATGATCAAAATATTAACTGATTTCTGTGAGTAATTCCTGGCTCGAGCTTGGTAATGGAGAAAATGGCCTTCTTCAGAGAAATTATAAATGTTACACTAGTAGTGAGTAACACAACAACAGAAATAAATTTAGAAATGCAGAGTTTAATAGGTACAAGACAAGTTTGTGGAAAAGAGAAAAAAATGAGTGGAGAAATTTGATTGCAGAGATCAAAAGTTTTGTAAAAACAAAATATTTTCAATTTAAAAGCATAGGTAATAATCATGGCGGACGTGTGCTAAGCGAGCTCCGTCCAGCCCGCCAATTATCCTGCATTTATCCTTGCTCCCCTGACCTTTCAGGGCTCTCAGTGATGACCCAGCAGCTCTACAAACCCCTGGGGTCACTCGGTGCGACTTTCGGGCACCCGCAGTGGCGGCTGGACTAGCGGGCGGGGCCCGAGTGGAGTGTGGCCTGACGGCGAGGCGGAGGAGCCGGGGTGTCGCGCCTGGGGAACCGGAGAACAGCAGTGATCCCGATCGGCTGAGGAAGGCGGTGGGCTGCCGGGGGCGGCCCAGCGGCGCTGCGAGGCGGCGACGGCAGCCGAGAGTGTAGCTGCGGCCGGAGGATCTTGTGGCGTGGCCTGTCCCGGGAGCGGAGGAGGTGCCGCGGCGGCCGACATAGGCCGCGCAGGTGAGGAGCGGCTGGGAGAGGCCGGAGCGGGGATCTGCGCCCGTTCATCCTCGGCTGCTGGGGCGCTCTCTGGAGACCAGCGCCTCGGCGGAGGCAGTGGCCGTTGGCGCGGCGAGGTGGAGCTTTCCCCCACGTCTGGTGTGCTTGGGCAGCTCGGAAGCAGATTCGAGCCGCGTGGTGTGGCGCAGTGGGGCCTACCGTCGGCCCTGTACCCCTCCCCCGCCTGACTTTTCCTCTCATTCTCCCCGCGGGGGTCTGCTACATCGGTGGTCCGGCAGATTGCGAGGCCGACAGGCGATCTGTGTAGCCTGGGGCGTGGGTGAGGGCCCCCCCCCGCGGCCCGTCCGCGCGAGCGCATTGGCGGTCGGTCGGACCGTGCGTGCGCTACGGGAGGGCCCTGCAGGTGGCGACATCGGCCCCGGCTCTGAGGCTGCCATTGGGGGTGCTGGTGAAGGACTCCGGCTGGACGGCAGGGGCTGGCCCAGGGGTGGCCTTCGAGTCTGCTGCTTAGTGACTTGGTGGTGCGGCTGGCAGCAGGAGCGGGGAGGGAGGTGCGGTACCCCCCTGGCTGTCGGGATATTTCGTCTGTGATAGGAGCCTCGGCGGCGGTTGGAGACAGTGTCGGGGGGTGGTGGGGCCCTTCCTCACGCTGGGAGTTGCTGCGGGGGATCGGTGGCCTAACCGAGCCGCGTGGGGAAGAGATCAGGGACCTGTTACTGGACCTGCTCTCGGCCGTTCTTCTCTCTCTCCCCCCCCCCTGATACCTTTCCCCCCGCTAGGGGTCGCTTGCATTGGCGGTCGGACGGGCCGCGCAGCCCGTAGGTGTGACGCCAGCGGCGCGGGTGGGCATCCCCTGTGGCCTCCGCGCGCAAACGCGTCGGCGGTCAGTCGGACCGCACGCGCTCACCTCCCTGGGGGCGCCCTTATCGGCGGTTGGTTGGGCCGCGGGGCCCTAGGGGTATTGCCTACAGCAAGACTGCGCGGCCTCGGACGTGGGTCCCTGAGGAGGCTTGCTGGCCCTGAATTGGGGGGTGCCTCCCCTCCAGAGTCGGCTCGGGACCCGGACTGATCGGTCCGTGCCTCCACTGAGGGAGTCGCAGCGTTGAGGAGGGGCTTCGCTCGCACCTGTGGGGCAGCCGCTGAGGGCAGACATGACCAGGGACAAGGGCAGCGGGGGCTCGACTAAACATGGACCCATCGATAAGTTCACTGGCCTGGGAGCGGTGGCTGGGGCTACTGGGGGTCAACAGGAGGCCATCCCAGACAATGCGGCGCTGATGGCAGCGATTACCCAATCCAGGGACATGCTGGACGCCAAGATCGGGGCGGTGGGCTCGGACGTCATGCTGCTGCGCCAGGACTTGCGAAACGCAGTAGCCCGCATTACGGAGGCGGAGACCCGCGTCTCAGGAGTAGAAGACGATGTTGCGACTCTGAAGCAAAAGGTAGCGAATATGGAGAATATTCAGAAGGGTCTGGCGCTCCGGGTTGAAGATGCAGAAGGACGGGCCCGGCGGAACAACCTGAGATTCGTGGGATTTCCGGAGGGATGCGAAAATGGCAACATGGAACGTTTCCTTACCCAGTGGCTTGAGAGCTGGCTTCCTCCGGAGGCCATGTCCTGGTGCTTCGTTGTGGAGCGGGCCCATAGAGCGCTGATCCAGAAACCCCCGGTGGGAGCCCGCCCGCGGCCAGTGATAGCTAAACTTTTAAATTATTTTGATCGTGATGCCATACTGAAACAGGCCCGGGCCAAAGAACCCCTGCTCTATGAGAATGCCCGTATCCTAATATTTCCGGACTACACACGGCTGGTCCACCAACAACGTCAATCATTCATGGCTGCGAAGGCCCGACTACGAGACCTCAAGCTGCCGTACGCCCTCTTGTTCCCAGCTCGCCTCCGGGTGGTGTCCCGCTCCCGCACCCACTTCTTCGATACTCCGGAGGAAGTCTTTAAATGGACAGATGAAACGGTTCGAGTGAGGGTGCACACGCCGCCGGGGCGGGAGTCAGATTCCTCCTCGAGTGAAGTCGCGCCGAAGGGACTCCGAGGACAGCAGCGAAGGGGCGATAGACGATCCAGATCCCGGCGATGCTCCAAGTCGTGCGGGGCCTACTCCCGCGGGGGCTCTGCTCCTGGCCAGCAGACATTGGACCTTTGAATTATGTTATCCAGGTGGTGCCGCTGAGCTCTTCTAGCTGCTTGGGTGAATGCTTTGGACTAAATTGGTTGGGGGAGTCTTAAAGTGGGCTGCATCCCCACCTGTTGGATGCTGGTTGGGGATGGGCCCTGAGGCCATGGGCTGTACGATGGGGATCCATTGGCTGGGGTGGCCCTTGTCTCCCTGTTGGGGACTGGGTGCCCACCCTGCCGCGACAGATACTTCAGCGTTTTTGAGGTATGGGGTGGGGGGTTTGTTGAGGGGGGGTGGTTGTAGTGTGCGAGTTGCACTTCCACGAGGGGTTCACTACACTACACACACGCGCTTCCATGATCCTCCGTCTGTGCTATGGCACTATCCGCTCCCTAATGGCTGGTCACTCTTAAGGTGGACGGGAGCCCCCGGGTACTCTCCGCATTGTCAGTTGGAACGTGCGCGGGGTTCTAGACAAAATTAAACGTGGCGCTGTTCTGCGTCAGGCAAAGAGGGCCAGTGCCGACATCCTCTTGCTGCAGGAAACCCACCTAATGGGTACGAAGGCCCTGTGTCTGCAGCGATATGGGTACCAGCAGGTTTTCCATGCCGGCTTTACGAGGGGCTCGAGAGGGGTAGCAATTCTAGTGCACCGAAGAATCCCATACGTACACTCCAAACAGTGGGCTGACACGCAGGGCGCTACCTGTTCATTTGCGGTATGGTCGGGGAGGCTCCCTGATACTGGGTTGCGTCTACGCCCCCCTTACAGTGGTCACTGGTGGAGAAGCTGTTTACCTTATGGGCCGATATGCCCGATGCGTTATCTGTGGTGGGCGGGGACTGGAATGATGTTATGGATGTAGCCATGGACAGGCACAGGATTGGGGGGGGCCCGGGTGTTGGCCAGACCACGAAACTACATGATATGGCGGTGGGCCTAGATTGGGTGGACACATTGCGGGCGCGTCCATGGGGACAGGCGGGAGTACACATATCTCTCAGCAGTCCATAACTCCTTTTCCAGACTTGATTACATTTTCGTTCCCCGAGTAATGGCTGGTAGGGTGGCGTCGGCCGAGATCCTTCCTCGCGGGCTCTCGGACCACTCCCCGGTGTCCGTTGACCTTCGGTTGGGCAGGGGGCGGCAGCCATTCCGTTGGCGCCTCTCGGTGTGGCACTTACAAAAGGAAGACTACGGGAAGCATATGAGCGAGGCCATTGCAAACTATCTCATCGTCAATGAGGGGTCTGTCTCCAGTGCTGGGACACTGTGGGAAGCTTTGAAGCCCACCCTGCGGGGGGTGGATATAGCCTGGTGCGTAGCGGCCCGTAAGCAGCGCAGGGCGGAGTTGGTGCGAGCCGAGGCGGCGGTGGAGACGCTTGAGCGCCAGAGCCGGGAGGCAGGTGAGGGGCAGGCGGTGAGGCAGCTGCTCCTGGCGCAACAGTCCTATGCTGCCCTCCTGATGGACGAGGCTCGACAGGTTTGGCTGGCAACGCGTAGCAGGATATGTCAGTGGGTGGACAAGTCTGGCAAGATGCTGCACCGGCTCTGTCAGGGCACCTTCCACGCCCAGGCCCTTCCGGGTATATTAGATGAAGCAGGAGCTCCGATTACAGACCCGGTGGCCTTGGCGGAGAGCTTCGCTGCATATTATGCGGAGCTCTATGCCCCCGGGAGTGCCTACCGGAGTATATGGTGGACAAGTTCATAGCGGACTTGCCGCCCAAAGCGGTGTCGGATGAGGTGCGTGACCGGCTGGAACTCCCTCTAACAGACGAGGAACTAAGTACGGCCCTGGGTGAGCTTAGCTCTGGGAAGGCTCCTGGACCCAATGGGTTCCCAAGCGAATTCTTTAGACGATACAATCTGCAGTTGGCCCCTCACTACCGGGTGGCCTTGGAGGAGGCCAGGGACCAGGGAAGGCTTCCCCCAGATTGGAGACATGCGGAAGTGGTGGTGTTCCATAAGCCGGGTCAGCCCAGGGAGCAGCATGCCTCCTACCGTCCCATCTCCCTTCTGAACGTGGAGGCCAAAGTCCTGGCCAAAGCATTGGCCAATCGGCTCCTGCCCCACATCTCAGCACTTGTGCACCCGGACCAGGCCGGATTTATGCCCCAGAGGGCGACCAGGCATAATATACGGCGGGCACATGTGGCGATGGCGGCTATCCGACAGATCGGGGAACAGGCGGCGTTCCTCCTAGCGGACATAGACAGGGCATTCGACTCTTTGAGCTGGGTCTATTTGTTCGCACTGCTGCCCCGGCTTAATCTTGGCCCCCAGTTCTTGTCCTACCTGACGCTCCTATATACAGACCTGACAGCATCAGTTCGGGTGGCTGGAGCGGTCTCTTCCAGCTTCTCTATCAGACGTGGCACCAGGCAGGGGTGCCCCCTCTCGCCGTATTTATTCGCCCTGGCTATGGAGCCGTTGGCGGCGTGGGTACGCATAGATGCACAGATCAGAGGTTTTGAGTGGGCTCCGGGGCTGTCCGACAGGATTGCTTTATATGCAGACGATGTCCTTTTTTTCCTTACGGCTCTGGACAGAACGGGGCCACGCCTCCTGCGGATCATTCAGACCTTTGGGGAATCGTCGGGGTTGTACATGAACCCCCGCAAATCCACGCTGTGGGCTCTGGGGGATCGGACGAAGGTAGGCAACTGGGCGTCCACGCTTCAGGTAGCGGTGGGGGGCCTCAAATATTTGTGGGTGTTCATCTCGGAGGTGCCAGCCATCTCTTGGGAGCGAAATATGGAGCCGGTGTGGGAGCGAGTCCGTGCAGATATTAGGACTTGGTCGCGCATGCCTCTGACACTTTATGGTAGATCAGCAATCTTTAAGATGGTGGCGCTTCCTCGGTTGCTTTACCAGCTCCAGAATCACCCGTACCCGATCCCGCCCAAATGGTTCCGGCTGGTGAATTCTGTGCTTGGGCAGTTCCTGTGGGAGGGGGGAGCTGTGCGTGTAGCGCTGTGCACATTCTTTCTTTCCACCTACTGCGGAGGACTGGCGACCTCGGACATTCTTTCATACTACCAGGCCTCGCACCTATTGGTCCTTAATGAGTGGTGGTATGGCGACAGGGAGGACCCGGCATATGCACTGGAGCGTTATCTTATGGGGTCCCACACACTACACACTATTCTTTACTCGGCGTCGTTACGGGGCGCGCTGCCACTGGCCACACGGGTGGTGTTTCAAATATGGCGGCAAGCACTGCGTCGCATGGGGTGGTGGAATACCCTGACCCGAGAAAACCCCCTGTGGCATAATGGGCGACTGCCCGACATCGCGGCCCTACACGGCTTCCGGGGATGGGATGCAATAGGCATCTCGACCCTGGGGGATGTTATGAGGGACACGACACTCAAGTCCTTTCAAGATTTACAAGAGGAATTTGGCATGCCCCGGTCCCAGTTCTACCGATACCTCCAATTCCGACATGCACTGTCCCCTAGCCTACAGGGTCTGGAATCTCTCCCTGAGTTTAGCCCCTTGGAGGCAAAAGTGTTTATGGGGGATCTGGAGATAAAGAAGATATCCCGGATTTATCAGTCCCTGGTTACCCATTGCTCCCCTACGCTACAGAGGCTCCGGGGGTATGGGAAGAGGATGTAGGCACACTAGAAGAGGAGGATTGGAGGAGGCTCTGGCCGCCCTCGGGGTGCGGCCATAGCGATGCGTCTCCGCCTCATTCAATTTAAATACTTACACAGGGTCTACTTCACCCGGGCTCGACTGTGGCGGGCGGGACTGATTGCCTCCCGGAGTGTCTTCGGTGTGGCCGGGAGGAGGGCACGTTTCTACATACCGTCTGGCACTGCATATCCCTGGACCGGTTTTGGAGGGGGGTCTTTGCCTGTTTGTCGGAGGTGTTGGGGTGGGGGCTCCCACGTATGCCACAGTTCGCCCTGCTGCACGTCATGGAGGGGGTAGGGTGCAATGTATATAAAAGACATCTTATGCAACTTGGCCTCACATTGGCAAAACGGGATATAGCTAAGGCGTGGAAGGACCCACGGGCCCCGTCTGTGGCAGCGTGGAAAAATGGTCTGGACTTTTGTATGGGGTTGGAACAGCCAATCTTTGTTGCCAGGGGATGCCCACGTAAGCATTATAAAATATGGAAGCGTTGGGCGGAATACCGGGGCCTGTGGCTGGAGCCTCCAGTTGTGGCAGAGGACCCTCCGGGGGACTTAATGATGGCGACGCATGGGTTTGTTGTGGTGCATGGTGGGGGAGGGTTTGGGGGTGTGTGTACATATGCTAATATTTTTCTGTTTTATAAAGGTTGATCGTGGACTGGACTCCGTGGACATTGTGCGACTCTGGGGGGCGGGCGAGGGAGGGGAGTTGGGGGTGGGGGTCCTCTTAAGAAAATTCAGCTTTTTATGCATAGTCATGTTTTTTTATCTGTTCTCTTAAAAAAGTCAATTGCTTTCCGGCTGATGTAAGGTTTGATATTGCAGTTGTCTCTGGAGTGCAGAGCCCTGCAACATATGTGCAATTTGACAATAAAATACGTTTAAAAAAAAAAAAAAGCATAGGTAATAAAAATTCTAATGTTACTTTCTTTGTTTTGCTTGGCCTGTACCTAAGTACCCCTTGTGGCCGACTCACAAGTGACCTTTAGAATTAGAAAATATTTTTGAGATCAAAGATCTTCAGAGGGGCTAGTGTGGAAGCTATAGGCAAGAATGGCTCCCCAAAGCCTTCATTTGGAGAAAATATTCAATTTCTTTGTTCCTTGCCATCCCATAACATAGTTCGTTTAAATGTTGAAGCGCTTACTGAGAGCATTGTATCACGAGATTTATTAGGATTTATGTCACACATATCTGCATTTGTGTTAGAAGAGCCTTTTTTATCAATTGAACAATGGATGGTGATGTTTTCTACTTAAATCGTAAAGGAGGGAGTGTAGCACCTCTTATAGAATTGTCTGCATTTGGTTTTATATCTAATACTTAAACCACCACAATGCATAAATCTAATGTATTGCTTGTTTTTAACACTATGCGCCCGATTCAAAATGATTTCGATGAAACTTACTCTGACAGTTCTCCTGCTAGCACACAGTAAGACAGGAGTAAGCTGTGAGCACTCCTGGAATGTCCTATTACTTACCGGTAATCTTCATTACTCCTGGTCCCGTTGTCCTCGTCCCATTGCTTAACAAAGTGGAGATGACCATCTCCGCGACAGAAAAAAAGAACAGGAGCATGCTGGGATACCCAAACCACTCCCTCCCACTGGGAGTACATAAGCGGTACCAACCCAGCATGCAGCCTGAAAATACCAAGCCAACAACCGGAAGGCCGGCCGCCAGGGATGGAGGGAGGGATGTAAGGAATGGGACGAGGACAACGGGACCAGGAGTAATGAAGATTACCGTTAAGTAATAGGACATTACCCCCAGGTCCCTCCTGTCCTCGTCCCATTCCTTAAGTGGAGAATACCAAAGCAGAAAACCCGGCCTTCCGGAACCCCACCAATGCCAGGGGCACCAGACCGAAAAACGGCATCCCACAAGGGCAAAAGAGCCCACAAGAAAAGAGAAAAAATGCAGGGAGGAGCACACAACCAACCAAGCCCCCAACCAAGTGGACAGAGCCGAGACCCCAAAACCAGCTGGGGCGACCAGAAAAAACACAAGAAACCCCCCCCCCAGGCAAGCCAGAAGGGGGTCACACACGCAAAGCCAAGCCCCAAGGGAACAACCAGAGGGGCCAAACCAAGCCCCCCCCCGAACGACCAAAGGAAGTCCAGGAGAAGCGAGCACGCCCCAAATGGAGAAACGGAGCCAGAAAAGGCAACCGACCAGGGAAAAAACCCCCAAGCGTGAAGCCCACGGCCCCAGGCACCACCAGGCAGCCACCCAACCAGGAACCAAACAGGCCAACCCAGCCCAATGGCCAAGAGCAGAGGAGAACAGGTCGCACAAGGAGGCAGGGCCGAAGGCCCAGGAAGGAACACAGCAGAGGCAAGACAGAGAGCGAACCCCCTCCCCCCAAGACAGGGAAGAGGGCGAACCACAGGCGCAGGAACCCACAAAGGACCACACCCAAAAGCGAGGGGAAGGAAGACGAAACCGAAGAGGCACGCCAAAGCAAGAGAGCCAGGAAAGACTCAACCACCACAGGACCACCGCAAGACACCAGGGGAAGCCAACAGCAGAGCCGCAAAGGGGGAGAACCGGACAAGCAAACAGGCACCCACCCAGAGGAACAGCTAGGAAGAGAAGAGGGCAGGGAACCAAAGCAAGGCCCCACCCCCCCTAGCCGAAAGCAGCAGCAACAGGGAACCGGAAGGCCAGAAACCCACAGAAGGACCGGGCCACAGGGCAGGACCGACCAAAGGCCAACCCCAGCCGAGACACCGAAGAGCCGCAGGAACCAAGAAACACAACAACAGAGGCCCAACACGGAACCGGGGAAACCAAACCCCAGAACCGGAAAGGCGGAAACACCACCAACCAAGAGCCGACCAACCGCCAGGAGGAGAAAGGAAGACACCAAGGAACCACCGAAGGCGAACCCCAGGAGGAGCCGCAGAAGGGAAAAACAGGAAAGACCAACAAGGAGGCTAACAGCCCAACCCCGCAGGAGACCCACAAACGCCCAAGAAGCCAGCCGGAGAAACCGGCAGGCCAGTCAGCCAGGAGGCACACAACACGCCGCCACCAGGACCCGGAAGGAGAGGCAAAAAGAGCCCCCAACCAAGAAGGGGCACAGGGAAAGGCACAGCAGCCAACCCCAGCCAGGCCACCCAGAGAGCGGAGCAGCAGAGGGAGGGAGCCCAGCAGCCCACACATCGGACCCAGAGCCCCAGCCAGCCACAAAGGAGCAGCACAGGAAAGGCCAGAAGACCAGCCCAGGACCGTGACAAAATCCAAGAGAACGAGAGGCCAGGCAAGGACCCAAGCAGGGACCAAAAAAGAACCCCAAGCCAACAAGGGCCCCACAGCACAAAGCCCGACCCAACCAGCCAAGAGGCGCACCAGTGACCCACACGCACAAGCGAACGGGAGGCCAACCACAGGGACCGCAAGGGCAAACCCAACAGAGGCAGAGCCCAGGCCCCAAGAGCGCACCTGAACAACCCAGGCACCAGAAACCAAAGGAGAGGAGCCCGGAGAAGCCAAAGACGCACCACCCAACAGGGGAGCGGGAACAGACAAAACCAGGGGAGAAGGAACACCCAGAGCCAACAAGAGAGCAAGGGCGACAGACACCACAGGCCGAAAAGAGCCTGCGCGGGAGCCCAGGTCCAACAACAGGTCCCCAAAGGGAAAAGGCCAGAGCCCCAGACCCGAGGCAAAGCCAACAGCAAGCAGGAAGCAACAAAGCGGCCCACACACCAGGGGAGGCCGACACCCAACACCCACAAGTAGGGAAAGGGCACAGCAGACAGGGCAGGGCAGAGGAGCCGGGCACCCGAAGAACAAGGGGTCACCCAAGGCAAAGGCCAAGGAAGACCAACGACACCCAGCCACCACAGGAGCAAAAGGAGCGGCAGGCGCGAAGGCAAGCCCAACAAGCCAACATGCTAAAGGCCCACCAGAACAGAGGCAGGACACAACAGCCCCCCCCCCCAAAAAAAACCAGGGGGAGGACCAAGCGAACCCATAGAAGGCAGAAAACCCCCAGCAGGGGGCAAGCAAAAGCACCCGGAAGGATGCAACAAGCGCCCAACAGCGCAGGCGGCCAAACAACAATGCCGCAATGCAAGACTGATGACTCAGAATCAAGGAAACACCAGGATGCGAACACACAACCATCAGAGGAAGAGCCAGAGACCAGAACCACTAGGCCACAGAGACTCAGCAGACACTCACGCACCAGGCCCGAACCCTCAAAGGGCAGGAACCAACGGGCGCATGGGCAGCAGGCAGCCGAAGGAAGCCCAAGAACTGCAAGGCAGCAGGACCCGAAAAAAAATAGCCAGGGACAACCAGAACAGGCCAGAGCAAGAGGCAAACCCAGGCGCACCCCAAACAGGCACCAACCAGGGCCGACCAGGGACAACACAAGCCCGAAGGGCAGGACGGCCGGAGGCCCAGAGGACAGACAAACCCTGGGGGAGACAGCCCAAAGCGAGCCAAGGCCCAGCAAGCAGACACCACCCCGGGAGGAACCAGGACCGACCCGGCCAAACCACAGGGCGGGCAGCAGGAAGAACAGAAGCCAAGGCCGCAGGCCAGCACAGCAAGAAAGCACAGCAAGCCAGAGCCAGAAACCGACGGGCGGCAAGCACCAAGGGGACAGGCCAACAGCAGTCCCAAAAGGGACCGACCCCCAGCACAGACGCCAACCAGCAACAAGCGCCGAGCCAGCGAAAAGCCAAAAAGGCCCGGGAACACACAACCCATGGAGGAAGCCCCGAAGGACCCCCCCCCAGGCAAAAAAAAACCAAAAGAGGGCATTGACACAGGGGAAACTACGGCCCAAGACAGGACAGGGAACCCAAGGACTGCCAGGAACCCAGGAGCAGGGGTCAGCGGAGGCAGAGAAACAGGCCGGAGACAGCAAGGGCCCCGGACCGAGCAAAGCACAGAGGGCCAGCACGCAGGAACAGGAGCCAGCAAAGAGAAGCCCCCACAGGAACCCACCAGCACCTGGAGAGACCAGAGGAGGACGGGAACCAACAGCACCGGAAGAAAGCAAGGAACCCACAAGGGCAAGGCCACAGGGAGACCAGCCGAACCCAACGCAATGGCAGAGCGTAAGGAGCGCAAGAAGGAGGCCCCGGGACCAAACCCCGGCAACCCCCATAGGTCCAGGCGCACAGGGTGGTAGCAACCAGAAGCAAGGGGGAAGACACACCAGCCAGGGCCGCAAGCAAACCCCAGGGAAAGAGCAAAAGCCCATCAACCCAAGAACACCCAGGCGAACTCCCATCCAGGAAAGAGCCAGACCGGACCCCGTCCACCATCGAAAGCAGACAAGACCAGGGGCCCATAGGGAGGCACCGGAAGCCAAGACATAAAGCCTGACAACCAAGGAAGCACCCGGACACCAACAGCACCAGGAATCCCAAGAAGGTCCCCCATCAAGGCACCAACCAGGGCAGATGCACCACAACTCCGGAGACCATACGAGAACATGAGCGGACAGGCCCGAATGGTCGTAGGGCGAACAAAGAACCTGCAGAAAAGAGGCATATGGACCTGCATCATGAACGTAATGAGAAGCAGGACTCGAAATTGTATGAGCAGGATGCTGGGTGCGCAGCAATGACTCCCATAACTTCCTGCCAGCACAGTCACGGGTCCACGCCGCCACCCAACTGCCACCAATGCTTCGTAAGGTATGTGCCTCAAAGTCCGAAATCCTCCCTTGAGGTGAGAAGACGGAACACACAAAGTGCCAGAGGAAGCTGCTGTAGCCTGCATACCACGGTGAAAAAAAAAAAAATGGAAACCGCTATGCGGTACTCACCAAGGGGGCAGGAAGAGCGCACCACCAGCTCACTGCCCCCCCCATCAGCCATCCCAGGCGCGCACCAGGGAACCAGCGCCGGGAGGAGAATGCCGCCAAAACAGCCGCCAAGGCCACAGCAAGGCCAGCTCCGGAGTGACCCATCTGAGCAGCAGGGGCACCAGGAGGTCGGCAGGAAACCAAACGCCAGGCAGGGGGCCCAGGAACATCGCCCAGCTGAGTCCCAGGACCCGCCAAACAGCCGCAGCCGCGCGTCCCCCAGAGCGGCCAAGCCACAGGGAGACGCGCACTGCAACCCGGAAGTGACCGGGAGGAACGGCGCCCCAGCCGCAAAGGGCCGGGCGGAATACAACGCGACTCCTGGCAAGCCCGCAGGCCAGGAGAACGCGGAAAGAGGACGGCGAGGACAGCCCAGCAGCCCCGACGAGACGTCCAGTGAAGCAACCAGCAGGTAAGTCCAACACGTCCCATTCTGTCGGAAGACAGAAAAAAAAAAAACAGGCTGCATGCTGGGTTGGTACCGCTTATGTACTCCCAGTGGGAGGGAGTGGTTTGGGTATCCCAGCATGCTCCTGTTCTTTTTTTCTGTCGCGGAGATGGTCATCTCCACTTTGTTAAGGAATGGGACGAGGACAGGAGGGACCTGGGGGTAATGCATTAGTAAGCCAGGTTACTACAAGGGTCAGTCACACCTACCTCTAGCAAAATATTTGTGAACCAGGCCCAAAATGTTTATCACACTTAAAGCTTTTTTCTTGGTGATGATCATAAACCATTCTTATACTGTACAAAAGTGCACTCAGCCTTTGAGCCTGTTGTCTCACTGCAGATTAATAGTGATGCTCAGGCATGTCAGTAAGGCAGGACGGTTTAAGGTTAAAATTTCCCCGAAACATGTACCCAATCGAGTTCTCTTGTAAAGCTCTCTGATGCCCTCAGGCTACGTTCGAACAATAAAAAAAATGAGAAAAAAAAATGTTTCAGTGCTAAAATGCAAGACCTTGTGGTTCACGCAGCTCACAGTACACACTCGCTCTCTGTGCTGTGAAATTTCAGGCTGCACTCTTAAATAATACTTACATAATGATACATAAGAGATTATCCCAAGTGCAAGAAGTACTTGCACATGTCCGAGTTGTGCACAAATGGAGGTGATTTGTTAAAAACATCTGTAGCAAAGGTCCATTAGCAGAAGATGCCAGAATTGGGTCGCCTAGGTAAATAGCATCCCTGAGTAATTGAAGGAGACACTGTCCTTGCACAATGTCATGGTACCAAAGGCACATATGTTATCTTCCAGGGGCCCAACTCACAGAGGATTTTCCAAATATAAACATACAATTTATAGCTAAAAAAGACTCTTTTTACACTTTTCAGAACCTCACAAAAGAATTCATGATAATCGTAAATACTATTATTACTACAGATTTCTTCACAATGAGTGCAGAGGAATTTGCATCTGGCAAAGATGGGGGGGTTTGGGGGGGTAGGCAGTTCAAGGCGTAATTTGTCTTGAATGTTTGTGAACGCTCGCAAACTTGTGAGTTTTTGGCCCTTCAAAAATTCTGGCTTTACACTTTCCCACACTGGATATTTACTTCTTCACAGGACTGGGGAGACTTCCTTTCCTGGGTTATAAAGAAATCGACAACCCCCAGGCTTGTATGCGGTTTAATGAAAGGGCTATCTCTGTGGGTAGTTTTTTCCTTCCGTAGAACGAAAAAGAAAAGAAAAAATTGTGCTACATTTTTACAGGGTAGATATGTACAATTCTACCATGGGGAAATTGGATTCCGGGGAAAATGTAACATGCCTTTCTGAGAAGTACACCGGGAAACCTGGGGCTGGAGCAACTTTCAATACTACTGGGAATGTTGTGATTTTCCAAATAAATGAACTCTCCACCGTTCATAGGAGTAATACTAAAAGTGCAGATTTCTAGCTGTGTGTTTTGTGAGTGGGGCCCAATGCGATCAAATCTTGTCTGTAATGAGTCAAGTGTGTTGTTCTAATCCTATACAACACTCTGTACTCATGTTAAAGACGAGAACATCTCCTTTGCATTTATGTAACTCTTTAATGTGGGTAGGAGTACATAGTCCCACAGATGTGTATGACCTGTATTTTCCAGCTTCAATCATTCTAGAGCTCAGTGCATGCATTTCAAAGTAGGCCAGCTTCTGTAAGAGATGTTACAAACCCACCGGTTTGAGTCAGTGATTCATAAAATGCTTCAGTTTTATTCTGCAATCCTTGTTGTAAGACTCTCAATACTGATCTTTATGTGTGAATGACATGGCTGGTAGTCAAATGTTTTCATTATATAAAAATTCACTAGAACAGCTTGCAAAGCTGTTGTAATAAAAGAACACCGGTGAGAAGCACACTCTACTTGTTTATTACAATTATGTAATTGTCTAACTTGTTATTGCTCTCTGTGAAGTGCGTTAATACCGCTTAGGTGCAGTTGTGCTATAGAAAATTGTTAAATACAAATAAATAATTCACTTCAATCAGGAAACAAAGGCGAACACTACAGTTGAAAGGTTGAGTGAATGACATTGACCCATGAGCTTGGCTGTCAACATATGCTGAAGGTGAATTGGCAGCTCAGGGATTTGGAGAGCAGGTGCAACCTACTTATGGCTGTCTTTCAATATCCAACCAGTGGTGCGCCCATTTTCTTTGCCACCCTTGGCACCCCAATTCACTCACCATAAATAAAAGACTATACTGGACTAGTTGGTGAATATTAGGAATTCTTATGCACTAGGTAGCATGGTATTTGAAAGTGAAGTATGGTTAAAGAAGCAGAGAGGTCTAATAAAAAGCAGGCTGGAGCATGAAAGGCAATGTGCTGCAGCAATCAAGAAAGCAAACACAAGGCTGTGGTGCATTGAGAGCAAAATGGGAAATGTGTCACGGGCAGCGATACCTTCTCTGGCTAAGGCACCTCTCACAGCACCGTGTCCAATTCCACCGTCCACGGCACGGGGACGTACTGATGAGATTGAAAAAGCACAGCACCAGGCTACTGAACTGTTAAGTGGTTTGGCTGATAACACCTACAGTGATAGATTGCCCTGCTCAGCATGTTCCACCTGAGGCACATGAGATTAAGGGGTGATGCGATAACAGTCTTCAGCAATCTTGAGGAGAAGGGCTAGCGGAGGTGGCCGTTGTCCGATTTGGTGACATGCAGACGGAATAAAAGGTAAGGGCTGAATCCCAGAGATTGATTTGGGTTCTTGTTTTGTTTAAAAGAGCCATGCATAGCTGCCTAACAGTACACCAGGAAAATTCTAAAATCACCCATTTAATAGCAGTAAATTAATAAGTAGTAAAACAGCTGAGGGTGGAATTATTTGGAAATCTTATATGAAGCTGGTTGTCTCCTCACAGATGCTTCAGAGTGCTGCATAACTTTAATTGAAAATCCATGATTGTGATGTAGCAGGACCGCCACACATAGGGCATGGCACCTATCACAGCCTAGCCAAATGCGCCTGTGAATATATTAGTTTTTTCCTGAAGTACAGAAAGTTTGTTCTGCCTTGAAGGTCAGTTTCAGACATTCCACAGCTTTGGACACCAGAATTTAATGGATCAGACTCTATATTTATTTCTTTTGAAGGTTTGTTGAGTGATCCAATGCAGAAAGCTGGCCAAAGATTTCTGTTTTCTGGTAGCGTGTATTGGGGTGGGGGGCATAAGTAAGATTTGCGTGTATCCTGAGCGTTTATTCCTGTGTGTTTTATGTACCATATGTTGAACTCTAAACGTCATTCTCTTATTTACAATCAGCCAGTGTAGTATTTTCAGTGCAAGCTTTTTATGGTTCTACATTCAAAGGTTTAGACAAAGACTAGCTTCTTAATTTTGCATTTATTGAATTTATCAATTTTTTTTATGTTCAATACATACCACATTACCGTATCTAGCATTGCCGTTACCAAGGATCCGGTCAGGTCCACCCAAGGGGTGCCTAGAGTTAAGGGCAAGATTTTTCAGAAGTGGGATAGTTGCAAATTTAATCCCTTGAGCACAGGGTTGTTTGGGTTGAAAAAGATGCTAACATTGAAAAGAACCCTGAAGTTTTTTTTGCCTTTAGTGGAGGCAGGTTGTGGGCTTCCCAGGCTGTCCAGCTGTTCAAAGGGGGTAGGATTCTGATCTCGTCTGTTCTGCCAAACATGAGGATCTCAGTGTTTGTTGGTCTTGTACCCAGTGCTACAAACAATTAATAAAGTTTGAGATTACATTTTTTTTCTCTTTGGAACCCATCTAGAAGAATGTGTGTAGTCACTCTGGATTTTTTTTTTTTTTATTTTGACTAGGGGTAGGAGGTAAACTCCGCTCCTCTGGCGGAGTTCACAAAGTTTTGCCCACTTCGCACTCCGCTTGGAGTGCGAAGTTCCAGAAAAACTCCGCCAACCGCCACGTGGCAGAGTTTTTTCCATTGAGTTGGCAAGCGCGAATGAGAAAATTGAGTGCTAGTTCACCTCCCAGGGAGATTTCTCTACGTGGGTGGTTGCGGCAGGTCGCTACCGCTCGTGTTGAGAAAGCTGCTGCTCATGTTGAGAAAGCTGCTGCTCAATTAGAAAATCTAACTGCATGGCATACAGAAGAAGCACCCTCTGGTGAGCCGCTTGGTGCCTTTCCCACTGATTGTACAGCACGGGACAAGCTCTCAGCACTATAAATCAGCACGAGCAGCTCGACGTACCGAATTCCACAGCTGGGGGAACTCTGCGGAATCTCATGGAGTTTTTGACAACTCCAAAGAATCCCATGGAGTGAAACTCTGCGAGTTCCACCCACCCCTTATTTTGACTACCCAATTTTTTCACCCTTACTGTGAGTCTCACCACTCTTAGTCTCACTCAGCCACGGCCGGTGCAGGTAAGAGCTGGAGGGCAGGATGGGGGGTGTCGACTGACGATGACGAGGGCAAATTAATTTAAAAAAAAAAAACACTTACCTTGCACTAGCAGCATCGCCGACTTGGCGATGCGGCAAGCGCAAGGTAAGTGTTTTTCTTTTTTTTTAAATGATATTTTCCCTCGTTGTCGTCGGCCGACACCTCCCTCACCGCGGCCCCCCACCGCTCTTACCTGCATCAGCCGCAACTGATCTCACTCACTGTAAATTCTGTGTAAATGAACTGAGAGTACCAACCACCAGTGTATAAATGTATGTTATTTTAACATCACCATAGCTATCAGCACCACACCCACTGCCTGAGAGAGTCAAGTGCTAAAATGGGGTACGATGTTCCCAGTAAAGAAAAAGTTGCAGCCTGGCTTACATCCTTCCCAACTTCGCCTCGAAATTAACACTAAATGTGGTAGTGTAACAAACTTCTCACATGTACTTCTTTTGAAGAAAGGATCCAGCACTAACAAAGTGCTTCTATTAGCCATTAAAAAAAATGGATTGTTACCAGTAGGATGGGAGTCCTTTTGTACTGGGATGAACTGAACTGGTTGTCAGCGATGTGGCCTTAGAAGGACATATTTCTGAACAGACTACTAAAGAAAGTTTAATAAGAGTTTCAGTGTCCTATAATCCCACTAGTCATGGAACTCAGACCAAAAAACTCCTTGTGAATAGTGAAAAGGAGAGCTGGGCTAGTCAATTTACCAAATAATAAAATAATAAATTTGGTTTCCGAATAACCATCTATTATGCGAATAATCTCAACTACAATGTCTTATGTATACATTTACCTCATGCATATCCATTGTAGATAGCTTCAAAGACTATTTGGATTAACCCATTCAGTGAGTCAAGGAGCTCGTCCATAACACAAACATTTGGTGCAACAAGTATGCGACAACTAAAATCCCCCAGTTCTCGTTCACATTCTCTTAATAGTGCTGAGACATGGCCACACAGTGTAAATTTATCAAGGGTCTTTATATATTACCAAAGAATATTATGGATGTCTAAAAAGTCTTCTTAAACATGAACAGGTGAAGCAATGGTGATTTGTGTCTTTGCGATCTTATGTAGTTTGCTTTATTCCTTAAACATCCTCACGAGCTAAATCCATTTTTATCGTTATTTGATTGCAAAATGGTGCATATTCTTAGGGTTAAGTCCATTTGCCGTCAATAAAATAGAAAAAGCAGAGTGAACAATGATGTTGTTTTACTGACTAAGGTATTGTCACAGGGATGTGTTTGTAAAAATGAAACAACTGATTATCTAGTATATTCCCAGATTGTGAGACAGAATAAAGGTATGTTACCCCCACTGCTGTCCCTGCTGAGTACTAGCAGTTACTCAAGAGTAACCCTTTCATTTATGCCACTGATGCCAGAACGCAAATGCTGGCGGGGAATGTGGTTCCATACATAATGGGAATACCAGAGATTTGCCATACTCTTTTATTATTTTGGTAGTATGTATGATCTACTAGCCTGGTTCAGATTTTGTTGTTAACAGAAATAATTCTGATTTATAGATGAAGTGTTAAATTCATAGAAAATCTACCTGTGGAATTTTCTACACTACTGGGATAGCATGGTAGTAACATTATGTGCACAGATTCTCCTCTGGATTCTCCACAATCAAAATATTATTCACTGCCCCTAAAATCGAACTGAGGCCGTAACCTTATCCCAGTACAGTAGTGCACTGGATTTCATCATTGCGCGAGGGCATGTGGGTATTGAAATCTATCAAATCAGTTCATCTCATATAGTGACCAATGTAATGCTACAAGTCACTACTTGACTTAACCTTATGGGCCACCATGGCATGCATAGAATGTATCGTCCCTACAGGAATTCAGAGCCAAATGTCATGATGGAAATGTTACTTGTCATAATGTGGTGCCATGATGTAAATGTCCACTACAGGTGTGTAAGAATTTGATAAGCTTGATACTAGAAAGCACCCCTCACCATACCATCAAGTAGCACTTTAGAATCGCAAGAACTCCACAAGAGCATGTCACAAATGTAAGCAACCATTGCAGTGGTGTGAGTGACCTTAATAATGGAAAATGAAGGGGCATATTCTTAAGCAAGTGGGGGAGCACGGGATAGCTCCAAAATTGATAAGCCCGTGCTTCGTCACTTTAGAAACACAGGGATGGTGCCTTACTTACAATAATATGGCTCACCCCAGTGTTTCTCCCTGCGCTGACGCTAAAATCAGCTGCCTAGCACCAACGCAGTCACCCTTGCACCTCAGTGCAAGGGTGCCTGCGTTGAGGGAATGATTGTTTATGTGCAGGAAGGTGTTGCCACAGGAACGTTGTTAAAAGTGACATTCCTGGGGCGATAGGGGTTAGTAAATATGCCTGAGACATTTTGTAAGGTATTTACCGCATTCTGATTTTGGCAATATGCAGCATTTTCCTATGCTTCAATAAATGCTTAGTAAAATATAAAATACAGCCTAAAGAGATGGCAGTGAGGACAGCATAGGTATTGAAATGCAGAGCCGCTAGGTGCAAAATTAAAGGGAGACACGAAGACGACTACTTTATCCGGTGGCTGCCAATACCCTTAGGAGCAATCCTTTAAAATACTCAGGTTAACGATCCTCCTTCAGAGCAACAGGGAAGAACATGGAGGCAGAGATGAAGAGACCATTGGGATTAGAATTATGATGATGTCAATAAAATAATGGCGCTGCTGTTACAACCTGTTTTATGGCTATATAAAAGGGACACACAAAGTAGACAGAATAATGTGATGGTGAGCTCATGGAAAAAGAGATCATTTAGCAGGTTATAGAGAGGAGTAGCCTGTAGCTGTACTCAATATATGACACCTGAAATTATTTGACTCCATAAACAAGTCTGTACAAGCCATAAATATGAAATGTGGTAATACACCAACTTCACGCTGCAGTGTCATTTTTCGCACTGGATCTTGTCCGTTTTCCTTTGTGTGGTGGGGATTTCTTAGTGATCAGGCAGGATATGTTCAGCTTGAAGACCTTATTCATTTCTGAAATTCAAAGGGATTCAAAGTCAAGGCTTTCCTGGAGCAGGAATACATGTTGTGTTAATGTTTCTTTTCATTACTACACCTGAGATCTCCAAGGAATCTAACAGCCTGGTCTTATTCCCTTGACTCTTTGGACCTTAAGAAGTATTGTCTGAGTCGTGTTCCTATATTGTTGACTAAAGGCACTGATGATATTATTATTCCAGCCTTTCCTGCAGCACACTCTGATATTCCAGTACTGAAACCACCACACAGTTCTGCCAATACACCTAAATCCTTACCTTCAACCCCCACTACTATTCCAGTACTGAGAAGCACCCCAGCACTTGCAGGAATCCAATTCCTGATCCACAGTACTACTAACTATTCAAATACTGGCAGCAGCAGCCCGTGCACGTAAGAGCGGTGGGGCCGGGTGGGGGAAATTTCGACAGACGACGACAAGGGAAAATTAATTATTTATTTGATCTTCCCTCATGGTCATCTTTCGAGTCCCCCCAACCCGGCCCCACCGCTCTTACCTACACAGGCCGCTCCTGACTACTGCCCCTGTACACAGCTATTCAAATGCATCACAATCCTGACTTCTATCCCTCCCTTCTCTTCCAGTTCCAAGGCACATTTTGCACGTCAGCATATCATAGTTTGAAATATTGTCTGACATAAATACTGTGTCCTAAATATCATTTGCAGAGATTTTGGGTGTAGATATTCACCTGTTAACTCCAATAGTGAGATATTTATGCAAACAATATTTAGGTTACAATATTTATGTTACACAGTATTCTGACTTTGATATTCTGGTACCACACCCAAGACCCATACACAGCTCTTCAAATGCACCTACATCGTGATATGCAGGATATCTCGCCATTCAGGTATTGGCACCCACACACATCTATCACCAGAACTCAGTTACGGACTTGAATATTTAACTGATATACCTTTTTTGCCTTGTGTGTAAATTAGTCTTCTTAAGCTTTGCCTTACATTGCTTGCATCTTTGTCCGTATTTCCCTCACTTCCACACGCACATTCCTCCCTCTGAGAATGTTGGCTTAACAGCTAGTATCTTCAGGTAATTATCGTTGTTTACCAACCCCTCTCTTTTTTATAGGCTCAACTGCTTTGCTAACTTTATGCATCACTCCCTCTAGGGCCAACTTCTGACCGTGCGCTCTCTCCTGGATCATTCCTATCAATGATGAATAACAGTTTGTTTCTTCTTTCTACCTTTTCTCATTCCATGTCTACAAGTTTCCCACCTCTACACTAGGGTTAGGATTGGCGTATGAGATAAGGATCAGGAAAAGGATTGAGTTAGGGTTTTATTAACATTAGTGGTCGGGTTAGAGTGATGGTGAATATTAGAGAAAGGGATATTTCAAGTATCATTGTAAAGGAAGGTGTGAAGGTCAGAATTGGAGTAAAATATAGCGTAGGATGGAGCAGGAGTTAGGGGTTGGGTTAGGGATGGGATTAAGGGTAAGGTTGGCTGAGGTTCTGGAATAAGTTTAGAGTAATGGAAGATGTAATTCTAATATAATAAATGGTTATGAGGAAGATGTGGGGGAAGGTTGACACAGGAGGTGGTACATAGACAGCATGGTGTGAGAGAAAACAAATTAGGATTGAGAAGGTAATTACAGTTATGGGTTAGTAAAGAGTTAATCTCTATCCATGTTCAATTCACAGACATAATGGTAACAATTTTAGTTTTTTACTGCTACATGTCTGTATTTTTCCTAAAGATACCTTTCAAAAACTTGTTTAGCTCTACTTTTTTACCTCTACCTTTTTGAAAGCTGTGCTTTTTGCAGTAACATTTTTTGAGCAGCATTGCAAAAGGAGTTATCCTACATTACATCTGCATCATATATATCACACAGCACAAAAACCTAACCTCTACAACAGATCAAGCATCAGAAACCCTTCGGGTCCATGGGAGCTTGCTTTAGTGTTCTAGTTTTCAAAACGTCTTAAGGTACACTCAGCTGAGAAACGTAAAAATGACTTCCCTTGTGGGAAAGTCAAAACTTGGTCAGGAACCATATCAGTGGCTCAAGGTGATGGCAAACATTTCTTTCCTAGTGACTTCCAATTCTTCTACTCATTTGATATTAAAATGTTATGCCTCCTGAATAACAAGCTTTTGACCTGGCTGCAACCTTTGCTACAGTGTCTCTCTCGGATGGTTCACCCGACTCAACTAACACAGTCCCAGCACCCTCTATACCCACTGGCAAACCTCTGGCTCAGCGTATAATCACCTAGCATACCTCCAAATGAGCCTATTGGAAATCTTTAAAACTTGCTTGCTCAAAAATTGAGATATAAGAGCCCGCAGTTTTTCACCCTCGGACAGAGCTGGCACCCCTCCCATTCTAACTTTAGCATGCCCTGGAAATGTTATTGAGGTGCTCGACCTCCCACTCCAACTTAAGTATAGAGGTGATTGCACAGTTACGAAAATCCTCAAAGGAGTGCATGGCAATCCCCCTTTGACGTCACCGTGTTTCCAAGTTTTGCATTTTCTGTCCGTTCTTGTAGACCTTTTCTCCATCTATGTCACTTTCTCATTTATATCTTCCAAAGACTCCTCCATTAAGGAGACCTTTCTATTAAAAATTGAATTTGTGGCCTTTATCTACTAGATGATATTGAAGAAGAGAGATTCGCTCTGAATTGGGGTGGCCAAACAGGAATCTACATCACTCACAGTAGCTTCATAACACCCCATTGGAGGGAGAGGCTGAATGGAGTGTAAAAAAAGACTGTTTTCCCTGTTAGCATTCATTGTTTATTCTTTGAAGGCATGGCAAGACTGGAAAACACTGTACAAACTTGTTGTGAAGTCTAAATTTAAACACATTCACCCAGTGAATTCCAGACACAGGTCTCTGACTTCTAAAATACACAGTGAAATGAATCTCAATCACAATCCTGAAGTGGGAGAGGTAAATAGATCCCAAAATGACTCCATTACCCCAACTTCTCGCCTTCCTTGCAAAATAATGTCAGCGCTTTCTGTTGCCGCCTTAGGACAGCTAAGGGGGGAAAGTCAAAAAGGGTCTGTTTTCACAGCTGGGCAACTCTCCGATCCTCAGCCTCATTCATGGATCGAGAACCAACACTTTCCACGATACACGATTCTAGGGAGGTTGCCTATGCAATGTTCAGTGGTAAGCGGTTCCCATCATGGTTCACTAAATAGGCTCGGGTGGTGGCAGGCAATTCCTTTGATTTGGGGGCCACCCGAAGTCCAGGGCAGGTCAAACTTTGATTATCCCGAGCACTGCAATATCCCACTTTCAATGTATGGACTTCTGGCATTAACTCAGCTCGTCTCTGCCATCGCCAGTCCCTGAAGGGGAGAAGCTCCAGAGCTCTACTCAAGCATGTGGGACTCAGAGCCTTGCTGGCTCCACATGCAAAAGCCACATTTTGTATTCTATGTTTAATTTTTACCCAGAATCATATCAAATTGTGTCTATTCCATTTCTGTTACTCTGCTCAACTGCAAGAAATGGCTCTTCACCACCCTCCGAGAGGCCTTTGTTCATATCAACAGCTGTGAAATGAAAAAAACATTGGAATGTTGCTCTCCAGGCTTCTACCAGCCAGTAGAAGCCCGGAGCACGCTATTGTCTTTAATGAAGCGCTCAACATAAGGGTACTTCCATCCTGTATTCCAGTGTATCCTGATTCACAGCTTTGGATAATCTGCACCCTTTCACCTTCAATCATGATTTGATTTTTTAGGAGAGTCTGTAGTTGTACTTTTTAAATCTAATCAGCCTGTATCAGATTGTTTATGCAGGGAGTACCAGTCCTCTATAAATTTCCTCTTCATCCAAACATTACTGCTGCTTGCCTATCTGACAGCATCGTATGATATGGCTGTGACATGTACCCTTCTCCTTCACACTACTCCTTGGTTTGTTTTTACGTGAACTATGACATGACTTACATCGTCAGCCCTAAACCATGCAATCCTTTTTCACTTCATAAATGGCCCGATTTTCGAACCTTGGTCCATATTAATACACATCGCTAATTCTGCTGATCTTTCTAACATTCTCTCCTCCCTTCCATCCATCGCTACCACCAATTCCGCTTATGTTTGCTGGATGAATTCCACCATTCCATAACATCTCTCACTGGTTGCCAGCTGCAGGCACCCATGCTTGAACCACTTTCTCATTCCCTCCTCATTTCTCAATTCATGTTTCACAATAAAATTCAGGAACTGGCTGGAATACTGGAACCTTGTTAGTATAAACATGGCCTTTGTTGGGTACACTTCGGACCACTAGTTGAGTGGGCTTTTGTTACCGATTTGGACATACACAGAGGTTTTCACTCAAATAGAAATCGTAAGATGTGCAATAATGCAGCATGCAGTATTACCACAAATGACTTCAGGGACAAAGTCACCATGTCAAACCTGGTGAAATTTGGCCAAGAGGCCGAAATTCGGAAACATCATGTGTAAAAAAGAGCGGTGATACTCACATCCATATGCATTTCTCGTTCCTTAGGGTGTGTTGGGGACTATTCATAACCTGCTATAATAGAACATCCTAGAATTATTGATACCCATGCTATCGGTAATACCAGGTGATGTACTCCAAACTGATCCCCCCCCACTTCCTTTATAATGACTACTATGGCACAAGATCATTGTGCTCTTTATACACCTCCATAAATCTATCAGATTGGAGACAGAACACTTTCTATTTTATTTATAGTATTTTTCATGACTTCTACTGTACAGAACTCATGGATCTTTGAGGTGATTCTTTTAATCTTTTATGCAAAATATATCATGTCATGCTTCTCCAATCCCGCGCTTTACCGCCTAATTCGGGCTGTATATTACTATAAATATAAATAAAATTACTTTCAACTGTCAATCCCTTCCGCCTGTCCTCCCCCATGTCCCCCAACCGCCTGGGTCTTTCAAGGAAAAGCGCGGGCAGGAGAAGCTATTGAAAGGAGAACTGAAGCAACATTGTCATTTGTAAGTGCGTCATGAGTTGCCTGACTAAACAAGGATAATATATAGAAACACCCACCTGCAGGCGCTCTCTTTGTATCCCTAAGCTACCGCGTGCACATTTCTTTCTGCTCACCACCTACCGGGGAGCTCGCTGATCTATTCTCTGAACATTTCTCTTGCAGATTTATGGTCAACGTGACGTGGGAAGGGAAAGATTTGTCCTTCACAGAAGACGGATATCAGGCAAATCCGAAACTGGTGGTCATCGTGCTGAACATCGAGAGGGAGTGGGAAAAGGTAAGCCCGCGCTTTATTACCCCAGGAAAGCAGCTCTCCAAGCAGCAGCACTGAAAATAACAGAGAACGGAGGTTTTGGACATCGTTTCTGATTAATATCGGACAGCGGACGTATTTCAGATCGGTTTCTTCTCGTGTCACCAGTCCAAACAAAACGAAATTGAGGCCGTTCTGATAAACTTGTTTTTCATTAAATAGTTCAGTACACCCAACACAGTTTGTAGCACCCCCAGCACAAAAACCCAGAATAGTCAGTCATTTTAATTTTTACGATGTAACTTCTGTCACTTGTTTCCGAGAAGGATGGCGGAGGCCGACTTTAATAGTTTAAAGTTAACACTTTCTGCTTCCTTCATATTCTCTGAAACGCTTTAAATGGAACAGAGGCGCATGGTAATAGTTTTATAAACATAGAGCACTCATGCCCATGCAATCATATCAAGTAACAAATTAATCCACACACCTTAACGTAGTAAAATGTGGTAGTTTTCCTCAGTAATGGTGCGGGGATTTTCAGACCTTCGATCAAAAACGAATTTAGCCACCTGCAGCATTCCCAATTTCCCGATGCACAGAAAAAAGTCATTTGGGGTCTTATGTCAGCAGTTTGCCATTATCACTAGACGATGCCCTAAACTTCACCTTATAGAAGTCCCATACCTTGATTACGCTTCTGTCTGGAAAATATACTATGGCTTGATTGGATTATATTTACTGGGCCTTCAAAAGGAATTGACGTTTTGAGTATCTCATTTCCTATAGATTTTATTTATGGTTTGATGTGAGTAATATTATACTGTTACTACAGATATTTTGCAGGTAGTTTGAAAAAATAAGATAGCAATCTAGACACGAGCAACTGCTAAGCTTGGAACCTCAGCCCAGGTATTTTCTGCTGCCCTACAAATGAAACCTGAGTCAATGCCTCCTTTCTAACATTTGGAACAAATGAATTTAAAGCTGTTTTGGGTCATGCACAATGTTAGCTTATCTTATATGTATTTGTATAGCGCCCTATCACCCACGAGGGTATCCTAGCTCCTCGCAGGTGTGCGAGGTTAGTCCCTGGGTGGGGAAGTTACTCGAAGAGCCAAGTCTTCGTGGAACTGAACAATGAAGCGGAAGAGCAAAGACTTTCCTCTGAGTACATCTTATCGTTTTCTTTTTATGATAGTTTCTTAAGGTCTCCTTGTGCTGTTTTCAGCCCTTACCTCATGTTGAGGTGAGTCCTAAACAAGACATTACTGCGACCATAAAATGAGTGCTGTCGTTTTTACAGAAATCCTCTTAGAAACGCGGCAAATGCCCAGAGAGAAAGAGGAAGCTGGGGGCTGCCGGCGTGTCTTCCCCACAGAGATGAGGCTTTGTGGCATCTGTCTCTCAGAATCAGCATGCTGATGAATCACTGCTGGATGGAATAAGGCTCCGGACACTGCCAGAGCGAGAGAGACCGAGAGAAGGGAAGGAGGAAGGAGTGCCATTGTAACTTGAAGGGAATACTTGTTTTCAGAATCAATAGATACCTGCAAGGAGGAAACACCATAGATCCGTGACTGCCGAATCCATGCCAGGTTTTCAGCTTAACCCCTGCCGGCTTAAATGATATCGATTTAGATCAATTGCATGGAGAGTGGAAATATAATTTTTGTGAATAGCTGGAAAATCAGTCTTATATCTGACCATCCTGGATCTACAATGAACATCCTTGTTATCAATAGAAAGGGATGTCCTTTTCTTTTTGGACCATTACCCTTAAATAGAGTCACATAGGTAGTGAGTGACTTCTAGAAACGGTGGAGTATAGCTGATAAGAGCATTTATTTATTCTAGAGGTTTACTTAGCACCACACGCCACAGGACAGCTTCGAAGCACCATTAATAAGACAAAGCCAAGTAGGAAGCTAGAGGATACCTGTGACTGAGGATGTAAGAAGACATAAACAAATGACAGGTTCGGCTTAAAATTGGTCTTCAAAAGTGTGAATAACATATGTTGAAGCTATATGGGGGCTTTTAACCAATCTTAATATAGCAGCAGTATTTAACGTGAACCCCTTTGTTCTACCGACTTGTGATTTTGAAGCTATCATTTAATCCATGAAAGCTCTAGCCAATTAAAATGCTTTTATCATATCTTGGATGATGGGCATCCATTTTGAATCCTGTCTGTTTTGCAGCAGTGTGAAGGGGAAAGACTACCAGGCTTGTAGAGGGGGCCTCTTCTCATACCTGTCTACTAGGAAAGCCTTTGGCTCGAAATCACTATAGTTTACTATCAGTGTTGAGCCCCTGTGGCAAACGTGTAGCCAATGCCACATAATCTTCTCTGGTAGAATCAGCCCATGTTAAAAGGTGTTGTCCTGCTTATTATGACCGGTTAACCATGACTGGTGAATTTGGTTAAGCAAGTCTAAAAAATCTCCCCTATACTGTAGTCATGCTGAATTCAAGTCAGCATTTGATTATGTTGTCATGTTTCTCAATACTTTATCTGGGCATTTGGGTCTCAATAAACACATTAGTTAATGATTTACCCCAAAATTAAATAGGATCCAACCTGGCTTTTTCCTAGGAGTGTGTATACTTGTAACATTCTGCTATACCGTTTTTATTGCTGTCACGGATGAACTCTTAAAAATATGTGCCAAGTACACATCTCATCAACCTCCCACAATTAGTTTGAACTGATGATGCAGTGTTACTCTTTCATAGGGTAGTTGGATACTGTAAATATTTGATAAAGTCAGGAAGGAGTACATTGTTGCTGTTAAGTGTATTTATTTATTTAATACATTTACTTAGCACTGCATTCCACAGGAGGGCTTCATAGCCCTAAGAATAAGATGAAACAGAACCCCTAGAAAAATAGTCTAAGGCAAGAGATGAAGATATAAAGGGACTAGGTTTAACGGAGCATCTATACACATCACATAATTGTTGGTTTATTGTGTTATTTCAATGCAGTAGTGGGGAGAATGGCCATCAGCCATGGTGGCAGAGAATAAAGAAAAGATGAATACTTTACACTTTGGGCCTAATTCACAAAAGTAAGCTTCCACGTTTCTGTAAGTTTACTCTTTTTTGGTATTCACAAACAACAAGTTATTAGGACAGGCCTATCCTTTTATGTGAAGAGTTCTCCGCCCGACTGTATAGTCTCCATAGTCATAAACTTACTATATGGCTTGGCCTATGTTTTAATGTGCAGAATTCTTCATCCTGACAGTGGAGTGTCTGCAGTTGTAAACTTACTATTAACTCGTTGTTTGTGGATACCAAAACAAGAGTAAACTTACACAAAAGTGTAAGTTTACCTTTGTGAATCAGGCCCTTTGCATTTTGTTGCCATGTCTGTTGAACTAGAATTGATTGTCATAAGATAATTTGTGTTTCTTTAAGTGGGGCAATGTTTGTGAAATGACTTTCAGGTAATGCTCTTCCAAATTTGGAGCATTACCATATCCCTTTATGAACTGAGAGACAATGTTGGTCATGAAGGTCACATCATATATAAAAATAGATGCCACTTCCTGTCTCTGTATAACATTAGCAAGACATATTGGGCAATTGTACATTCTTGAGTTGAGAAACGTCTTGGCTAGGACTTTCTGCATTTAGCAATATATGGGATAAAGTGTCCTGTACCACATATTATAAGGATATTGCAATTTACCAAGATGGTAATTTGATAGATCATAGTAGTAAAATGACATTTGGGATGAGTCATTGGAGGGATAGAGGACAGAAGAATCTAGAAAGTGTTATTTTGGAGATCATAACACAATGCACTGCTTATGACCTCACATATTACATCACTCATGACATGGTCAGTGACGTCACTGATGGCATCACTGATGACATCTCAAAGACATCACTGATGACATCATCTAGTGAGTATGAGTATTTTCTAAATGTTTATGAGTGTTAAGCAAATATACCTAGGTACAACAAAAGTTAAAATACTTTCTGTACTACTAATGAGTGATTCAATTTTTTAACATTGATCATGTGAGTGGATGAGTGACTGTGTGTATCAGTGTGTGAGTGGGTGTCTGAGTTGCTGTATGGATGTGTGAGTGGGTGTGTGAGTGGCTGTATGCGTGTATATGTGGGTGTATGAGTAGCTGTGTGGGTGACCTAGTGGCTGTGTGAGTTACTGAGTGGCTGTTTAAGTGGCTGCATGGGTGAATGAGTGGCTGTGTGAGTGGCTGTATGGGTGGTTGACTGGGTGTGTAAGTGACTGTATGGGTGAGTGAGTGGGTGACTGAATGGTTGTATGAGTGAGTGACTGGCTGTGTAAGTGGGTGTGTGGGTGAGTGAGTGGCTGTTTGAGTTGGTGTTTGGTTAAATGAGTTGGTGTGAGTGGCTGTATTGTAGAGTAAGTGTCTGTGTGAATAGATGTATGGGTGAGTGAACAGATGTGTGAGTGCTTGTATGGATGTGTGAATGGGTTTGTAAGTGGTTGTGTGGGTGTGTGAGTGAGTGTCTGAGTGCTTGTATTGGTGAGTAAGTAGCTTATGCTGTATGGGTGACAGAGTGGGTGTGTGAGTGGCTGTGTAGGTGAATAAGTGGGTGTGTGAGTAGCTGTATGGGCGAGTGTGTGACTGTGTGAGTGGCTGTATGGGTGCATTACTGGTTGTATGAGTAGCTGTATGAGTGAGTGAGTGGGTGTGTGAGTGGGTCTATGGATGAATGAGTGGTTGTGTGAGTACTTGTATAAGTCTGTGAATGGGTATGTGAGTGATTGTGTTGGTGTGTGAGTGGGTGTATGAGAGGTTGTTTAGGGGTGTTAGTGGGTGTGTGAGTGCTTGTATGGATGATGTCATCAGTGTTATCATTTGAGATGTCATGAGTGATGCCATCAGTGATGTCACATGATCATGTCATGAGTGATGTAATATGTGAAGTCATCAACAATGCATTGCAGCGGCATAAGTTATAGTTTGCTCAGCTAACTATAACTTCTGAATTTCACTGGCTTTGTATGAGTGAAGTCTGAGCGTAACTATAGTGTCCCTGTAACCTTGGTATTTTCAGTGAATTTCCAAGGTTTTTTTAAATGTTGTTTTCTAACTTTAACGTTCCTATAACCTTTGGTTTTTTTGAGTGAAGTGAGTGGGTGTGGGTGAGTGAGTGGCTGTTTGAGTTGGTGTTTGGTTAAATGAGTTGGTGTGAGTGGCTGTATTGTAGAGTAAGTGTCTGTGTGAATAGATGTATGGGTGAGTGAACAGATCTGTGAGTGCTTGTATGGCTGTGTGAATGGGTTTGTAAGTGGTTGTGTGAGTGTGTGAGTGAGTGTCTGAGTGCTTGTATTGGCGAGTAAGTAGCTTATGCTGTATGGGTGACAGAGTGGGTGTGTGAGTGGCTGTGTAGGTGAATAAGTGGGTGTGTGAGTAGCTGTATGGGCGAGTGTGTGACTGTGTGAGTGGCTGTATGGGTACGTTACTGGTTGTATGAGTAGCTGTATGAGTGAGTGAGTGGGTGTGTGAGTGGTTCTATGGATGAATGAGTGGTTGTGTGAGTACTTGTATAAGTCTGTGAATGGGTATGTGAGTGATTGTGTTGGTGTGTGAGTGGGTGTATGAGAGGTTGTTTAGGGGTGTTAGTGGGTTAGTGGGTGTGTGAGTGCTTGTATGGATGATGTCATCAGTGTTATCATTTGAGATGTCATGAGTGATGCCATCAGTGATGTCACATGATCATGTCATGAGTGATGTAATATGTGAGGTCATCAGCAATGCATTGCAGCGGCATAAGTTATAGTTTGCTCAGCTAACTATAACTTCTGAATTTCACTGGCTTTGTATGAGTGAAATCTGAGCCTAACTATAGCGACCCTGTAACCTTGGTATTTTCAGTGAATTTCTAAGGTTTTTTTAAAATGTTGTTTTCTAACTATAACGTTCCTATAACCTTTGGTTTTTTTGAGTGAATTTCTAAAGATTTTTGAATTTTATTTTCTAACTGTAACCACTAATCTTTGACAGTGAGTGTGTGAGTGTCCCAATAGGTCTGATAGTGGATGTGAGAGTGTCTGAGGGTATCTGTCAGTGGGTCTGTGAGTGTCTGAGTAGGTCGGTCAACAGGTGCGTGAGTCTCTGAGTTGGTCTATGAGTGGGTGCATGTGGGTGCCTGAGCATCTGAGTGGGTTTGTCAGTGGGGGCGTGAGTCTCTGGGTCTGTGAGTGGGTGAATGAGTGTCTGAGAGGGTCTTTGAATGGGTGTGTGAGTGTCTGAGTGAGTCAGTGAGTGGATATGTGGGTCTGTGAGTGAGTTCTTGAGTCTCTGAGTGGGTCTGGAAATGAGTGCACGAGTCTCTGAATGGATCTGTGAGTGCATGAGTCTCAGAGTGGGTCTGTGAGTGACTGCATGAGTCTCTGAGTGTGTCTGTCAGTGGGTGCATGAGTCTGTGAGTGGGTGAGTGAGTCTGTGAGTGAGTGCATGATTGTCGGAGTGGATCTGTGAGTGGGTACTTGAGTTTCTGAGTGGGTCTGTGAGTGAATGCGTGAGTCTCTCAGTGGGTCAGTCAATAAGTGCATGAGTCTGAGTGGGTCTGTGAGTGAGTGCTTGATTCTCTGAGTGGGTCTGTGAGTGGATGTGTGAGTCTGAGTGGGTCTATGAGAGGGTGCGTGAGGCTCTGAGTGGGTCTGTGATTGGGTACATGAGTGTCTGAGAGGGTTTGTGAATGTCTGAGTGAGTCCGTGAGTGAGTCCGTGAGTGGGTATGTGAGTCTGTCAGTGGGTCTGTGAGTGAGCACTTGAGTCTCTGAGTGGGTCTGTGAGTGAGTGCATGAGTCTCTGAATGGATCTGTGAGTGCGTGAGTCTCTGAGTGGGTCTGTGAGTGAGCGCGTGAGTCTCTGAGTTGGTCTGTCAGAGGGTGTGTGAGTCTCTGAGTGGGTCTGCGATTTGATGCATGAGTCTCTTAATGGGTCTGTGTGTGCGTGAGTGCCTGAGTGGATCTTTGAGTGGGTACACAAGTCTCTGAGTGGGTCTGTGCGTGAGTGCATTTGTCTTTCAGTGGGTCTGTCAATGGGTGCATGAGTCTCTGAGTGGGTCTGTGAATTAGTGCTTGATTCTCTGAGTGGGTCTGTGAGTGGATGTGTGAGTTTGACTGGCTGTGTGAGTCTCTGAGTGTGTCTGTGAGTGGGTGCATGAGTCTCTTAGTTGGATTCTGAGTAGGTGTATGAGTGTCTCAATGGGTCTGTGAGTGGGTGTGTGAGTCTCTGAGTGGGTCTGTGAGTGGGTGTGTGAGTATCTGAGTGATGTCTGTTTTACCCTCTTCTGCTGGTTTGCCTTTTTTGCTTGTTTTTCTGCCCTCTGTTTTGCCTTTCTTGCTCTTTTTTCTGCCTCTGTTTTACCTTTCCAGATCATTTTTCTGCCCTCTGTTTTGTTCTCTTCTGCTCTGTTTTGCCTTTCCAGCTCATTTTTCTGCCCTCTGTTTTGCCTTTTTTGCTATATTTTTGCCCTCTGTTTTGCCTTTCTTTTCTTGCTAATTTTTCTACCTTGTTTTGCCTTTCCTCTTTTTTTCTGCCTTCTGTTTTGCCCTTTCTACTCTCTGCCTTCCCTTTGCCTTTTCTGCAATTTTTTCTCCCTCTGCACAGGGGAGGGAGGCTGTGCCATCACTTCCCAGGCCGATTTCTGCCCAGGGGACCCCATCCCCCGAGGCCCAGCCAATTATCCAATAGGGGAGAAGGGGGCGGCACAGCTCCCCTCCCCGGTCCAATTTTGGCCCCAGGGACCCAATCCCCCCAGGGACCCAATCCCCCCAGGGCCCAGCCATGTGTCCCTCGGTGCCTTGTAGCCTACCCAGGGCACCCACTGGGCAATGGGACCACAGGGGAAGCCTCAAGGCCCCCGCTGTCCTTGTCGGCTCCCCGCCTCCTGTATGAGCCAGCATTGTTATTGCAGACATGGAGCTGCTGGAAATGCAGCTCCTTGTGTGCAAGAGCAATCATTTCATCTCTTTCCCTGCCCGCATGTCTGTAGTTAGGCAAAGAGATGACACTTCCACTGGGCGGGAGCACTTTGACAGCTCCTGCCCGCTGAAACCGGAGTGTTTGCTTTTGCTCGGTGGGAGATGTCACAAGTCCTGCCAAGCAAAAGCAAACAGCTATCTCCAGGGGGTGGGCACCTCAGGAGATAGCTGGAGCCGGCCCACATATGACTCTAGGAGGGGGGCCGCGCTTCCCCCTCCTTTAATTTTAGTGCCTGCTATGGGGAGGTGGTAGTCTCTGGGCCGAAAATGGCTCGGGAGGGGGGCTGCACGGCCACCCTCCTGTCAAAAAAAGCCCCGGGGAGGTAGTGGTCCCCGGTGCCAGGGGGGTCCGCTTGGCCCCCCATATTATTATTTTAATGTAGTCCTGGGGAGGTGGTGGTTCCTGGGACATGGGGGATCTGTGTGGCCCCCACTACATTTTAACAGTAGCCCTGGGGAGTTGGTGGTCCTTCGGGCCCGGGGGGTCCGTGCGCTCTCCTCTTGTTAGTTTTTTAATTTAGCCCTCGGGATGTGCGAAAATTTAAAAGAAAATGCTTTTGTGCCCTGGTGGGGTCCCTCTGGACCCCACAACCAGAGCTGAGGGGTCAGGCTATTCCTAACCTGCCCGCTTTTCTTTTTTTTTAAATGTTTTTTCTGGGACTCAAGTGAAGCCTAGTCGCAAGATGGCTGCCAACACTTCCTGCTTGAACTGTTGGCAGCCAATCAGATCTCAGCACGAGATCGGGGGGTTCGAGGAGCATCCACTTCCCTAGATATACAAATTTGTTTTTTTCTTTAATATCTCCCAAACTACTGAACAGATTTACAACAAATAACAAAAAGGGCACCCCGGGACAGTGCTGGAGCTGGCCCTGGGAAGGTGGCGGTCCCCAGGCATATCAAGGGCTCCAGGAGGGGGGCCGCGTGGCCCTCCTGTTTCAAGTAGTTAGTCCCAAGACGGTAGTGGTCCCCGGGTCCGGGGGCCTACAACAAACCCCCTCAATTATTCAGTTTGTGCCCCGGGGAGGTGGCGGTCCCCGGGAGGGGCAAGCAGGCCCCCCGCATTTCTATACTATAGTGCCCCAGGGAGGTGGCAGTCCCTGGGGCAGTGGGTGACCGAGAGGCTCTCCCACAGGAATTTTACATTTACTGCCCTGGGGAGGTGGCGGTCCCCGGGGCTGCGGGGGGCCAAGCGCCCCCCTGCATCTCTATACTATAGTTCCCCGGGGAGGTGGTGGTCCCCGGGATAGCCGTGTGGCTCCCCCACAGGAAATTTACATTTACAGCCCTGCGGAGGTAGCGGTCCCTGGCGCTGCAGATGGGAGCGACCCCCGCATTTCTATACTATAGTGCCCCAGGGAGGTGGCACCCCCACATTTTAATTGTTTAGTGCCCCGGGCAGGTGGTGACCCCGGGGCTTTGCAAAAGCCTAGGAGGGGGTCCCATGAGCCCCCCTCCTTTATTATAATTAGGGCTCCCGGTTTTATGGTATTTATTTTTTTAACATTTCCGTCTGTATTTATCCATATTTATTTTGTCGCGAGCAAAAAAAAGACGCTGTAGCTAGTATTTATTCACATTTATTTAAAAAGGCAATGCGCTTAGTTGTTATAGGTTCAGATAGATTTATGCAGATGGGTAAATGGGTTACTGCTTTTAACAAAGAGATCCTTTTGTTACTTGCTGTTAATAAATTGCAAACCTTCTAATATAAGACAGTGAGCTATGAAGGGCCTTGTAAGCCTCGCTGTCTTATGTAACGCATCCTATGCATTGATTTACACATGATTTATTGTATTGTATTGTAATTGCATTTATATAGCGCTTACTACCCTTGACAAGGCATTGAAGTGTTTTTTTATCCAGTAGCATGCTACTCCGGAACTAACTCACAAAATCAGGGATTGTGAATAGCATGACTTTCCGTGGTGGTCACATATTAGTCAGGAAAACAATATTATTTGACTAGAGGTGAAAGAATTATGTTTTAGACTGGATAAAATCATTCTTTGCCATTGGTACGCATGCATATTGTCTTGTCACTGACCTAGCAGTACTAAAAGAAATGCAGTCTTCATAAAAACATATTAGAAATGTCAACATAAAGGCTCATTTTGAACCATGGGACTGATGATTCATATTTGCCGATTTCACTGCATCCTAAGATTGAGTAACAGTGAAGAAACTGTTTCTGGGTGCAAAGATAGGCAAGTGACCTCTCAGTAACCAGTAATCCAAACTCTCTCAGATGAGAACGTTATTTCAGTGCAGGCGCGCAAGGCCCATTGGGCTCAAAGGGCTTCAGCCCCCCTCCCCTCCCCCCGCCAGTCGTGTGTGTCAGTCCGGGCTGAGACAGCTTCCTGGGCACACACACAGCCGCATCCGAGTACTTCACAGGTCTTTAAAAGACCACTTACTTGCTAATGAGGCTTTGTTGTTATTTCACCCCTTCTTAGAGCCCCTGCATCTTCACTCTGCCGATTCGATTGCTGGAAGAATTAGCCCCCCCCCCGAAATTTAATCTCCAACAGTTGTTATAAAACTCGAGGATAACAGAACATGAGTATTTTGTTGTCATATTTTTGCAGGTAGCAAACTAACAGGTGTGCTGCTGAGAATCACTTCTCCCTATTTTACTCCAACGTGCACTTGCGATAGCCGTATCCTACACCAAGCCCTTCTTACTGAAAGATGAGACTTAGTAGCATAATCTTCCCTGCCCCTTTCATCCTTTATCTCCTGGGGCAATGTAATCAACGGACCCAGAAGCGCAACAGGTGTCCCATTTTTAGCACTTCAAGGTAACTCTGTGTGGCCTCCTCTATAAGTTATAGAGGAGGGCCACACAGTGTGCATCCCGCCGCACCTCTGCTCCAAGCCACGATACTTAAACAAAAGGAGGCCTAATGGCCCCTTAACATTGACCTTTGTATTGACTCAGCTGAAATCCGATAAGCCCTCTCCCCGCCTGCGCTCGGACAGACTGGTCTTCTCCTCGAAGACGACAACAAAGTTAAACCTATTTATTGGCATTTTTCCGTTTTTATATATAAATGCAGACAAAAGAAAAATATTTTTCCGTCTGTATTTATATGTAAAAATCTGTTTAAACGGAAAACCGGGAGCCTTAATTATAATTAGGGCTCCCGGTTTTATGGTATTTATTTTTTTGCTATTTCCGTCTGTATTTATCCATATTTATTTTTTGGGCATTTTTTCTGTATTTATCCACATTTATTTTTGCCACAAGCAAAAGACGACGCTACAGCTAGTATTTTTCCACATTTATTTAAATTGACAATGCACACATGCGCTCACTTAAACTAGCGATTTGTTGTGGCTTTAGCAGTGCTTTATTGGTCCGGTACTGAGTAATTTGAAAAGGAGAGTACCTGTGCTTCTCAGTTCTGCTATAAAAACACTTTAGGATAGAGAACAAGCACTTATCAGGAGCAAACATGTGCCAGCGCTTCTGTATTTCCATTTAAAGCCAGTTAGAAATCTGCGTTTTTAATAATTTTTGAAACATCTAAGCGAGAAACATTTGTTTTTTGTAAAAGTCTGCAAATTATGCAATAGATATTGGATTATGTAGCAAATTCAGCAAATATATAACTATGCGAAAACGCCACTGCCACACACTCGCATAATTCCAGTGGCCCTGATTTAGGCTCTCACCGATAGCGGTAAGCAGGTGGCACTCATTGTGCCCCAGTCTGCTTCTGTCAGTGCGTGCTGCCTGCCTTACCACAGTGCATTGTTTTGTGCAGTGCTGTCCGCGCGCTCATGCAGGATTCTGATGTGCCACTGCATTTTTGTGGTGCCTTCAATGCGTTTCTCTTGTCTCTTCCGGTCACGTGGAACGGTCCCAGAAGAAGGCAGAAAACATGTTGCACGGACAACGGGACAGATATCAGCGGCGAGCAATTAATTCGTCTACATCCTGCCAAATGCAGAGGCGGCATCTGCGGAATGTGTGATCAGTCAGGAGACTGCGTGCACTAAACACTGAGCTGCTCAAGGGGTTCACCAGTGTGCCGCAGAGCTCACCAGTTTGCTCCAGGGCTCACCAGTGTGCTGCAGGGCGCAGGGCTCACCAGTGTGCTGTAGAACACAGCGTGGTTTAGGGCTCACCAGCGTGCTGCAGTGCTCAACAGAGTGGTGCGGGGCTCACGGTCACCAGTGTGCCCCAGGGCTCACCAGTGTGCTGTATGTAGAACACAGCGTGGTTCAAGGCTCACCAGTGTGGTTCAAGGCTCACCAGTGTGGTGCACGGCTCACTAGTGTGCTGCAGGGCACAGGGCTCACTAGTGTGATGCAGGGCGCAGGGCTCACCAGTGTGCTGCATGGCTCACCAGCATGCTGCAGCACACACCTGTGTGTTGCAGGGCTCACCGGTGTGCTGCAGGGATCACCAATGTGGTGCAAGTCTCACCTTCGTGGTGCAGGGCTCAACAGAGTTGTGCAGGACTCACGGTCACCAGTGTGCTCCAGAGATCACCAGTGTGCTCCAGGGCTCACCAGTGTGTACCAGGGCGCAGGGCTCACCAGTGTGCTGTATGTAAAACACAGCGTGGTTCAGGGCTCACCAACGTGGTGCACGGCTCAAAACCTGACAAGTGGATTCCCGCCAGCAGAAATCCACCCGGAGGAGAACTCAAGTCACTTCTAGAGGCACTAGGCACACCACCCCCACTGCGGTGACAAGTCCCTTATAACGCCCTCTGTCTGTGCAGGGCTGACCCACCACCCGGGCATGCAGAACTGACATGCACAACCTAGAAACGTACTCACCTTGTCCAGTGCAATTCACACCACCCAAGTCTGCGAGACTCAATCCTACCCAGAGGTGCAACTAGAGCCAAATTTCGGGGGGGGGCGCTGAGAAAAATTTCGGGGGGAGCTGATTGTTCCCTCACAGAGTGGAGATGCAGGGGCTGTAAGAAGGGGTGAAAACACAACAAAGCCTCGTTAAAAGTAAATGGTCTTCAAAAGACCTGTGAAGTACTCGGGTGCGGCTGTGTGTGTGCCCGGGAAGGAATTTCCAGCAGCAGGAAGGGGGCGTGGCGAGAACTCGGGATTCGAGCAGGGCGGCAACATTTTCTAGTATTTTGCCGTTTTTACATATAAATACAGACAAAGGAAAAATTGTTTTCCGTCTGTATTTATATGTAAAAATCCGTTTAAACGGAAAACCGGGAGCCCTAATTATAATAAGCCACATCCCCCCGAGATTTGGCCCACCTGTGGTCTTCTTTCAAAAGATGCGTGTGAGCCTGCTCATCTTTTTTTTTTTTAAATGTTGCCACGGATTTGCTGGTCCACGCATGAATTTGCAGCAAAATAAAAAAACATGTTTTTTAACCCCAGAGAGTTCCCTGTGCAACCCCTCACCATATCTGGGGGTCACGGTATTCCTACCCTGCCCCCCTTTCATTATATTTTACTTTTTTGTGGAACTCAGCTTCAAGCTGAGTCCCAAGATGACTGCCAACACTTCCTGGTTGAAGTGTTGGCAGCCAATCAAATTTTAGTAGGATCCGCAAGTCCACAGCAAAGACTCACTTCCCCAGATATCTATATTTTTAAAACTTTAATATCTCTGAAACTACTGAATGGATTAACACCAAATCACAAAAAGCATGCTTTCTGGACCAACATCTAGCTTTCTGCCAAATTTGGTGTAATTCCGTTCAGCAGTTCGGGCTGCAGTCGTGTTCAACAAATGAAAAATCTCCATTGACATAACATGGGGAAAATGCGTTTTGGGACACCCCCTTTTTCTTGGCCCACGCTTGACGGATCACCCCAAAACATTCAACACAGCAGCTGAACCACAAAGGGGAAGTTTTTGGAAAATGTTATGAAGATTCAGCAAGTGGCGCCAAAGTTATTGGCAAAATAAAAAATGCTTTTCCTATGGAAACTTTGGTCCTAACTACTGGCATCCACCAGTAGGATATACATATATATATATAGGGTGTGGCAAACTTTTGATGATATATATATATATATATGTTACCTACTGGCGGTTGCCAGTAGGTAGTTATAGTTAGGACCTAGTTTCCATAGGAAAAGCATTTTTTGATTTGCCAATATCTTTGCCGCCATTTGACGAATCTTCGTGAAATTTTCCCAAAAATAGGGTTGGACCGCTCAGTTTGTGTGTTGAAAGTTTCAGGGTGATTTGTCAAGCGGGGGCCGAGAAAACAGGGGGGTCCCAAAGCGCGTTTGCTGAGGAGGGCCAAAAAAGCATTTAAAAAAAATAAATCGGCCGAATTTGCGCTGAGTGCGCGAATCCGGACGACAAAATTAAAAAAAAGCGCGGGCTCCCGCGCTTCATTGTATTTAAGCCCCCGGATGGGCCAGGTCCCGGGGGCATATCAAATTATGATGCTTCCGAGTGGATATTTGTGGGAACGCGAAGAGAGGTCTGTGGACCCGATGCGTCTCTTGAGGGAACTTGGAGACCTCTTATTAATAGCGAGAAATTCTGCCCAGAGGGCTCAAGATGTGCTCAACCGGCGGCTCTTGGAGCACTTTGCAGAGCTACCAGAGAGCGAAGAAGTGCTTCTCCTGACTTTTTACCGGGCAACCTCGGGCCGGGGTGACACGTCTGAGGCCGTCGAGCGCCTCTTGGCAGCACTGGAGGAGCTCTTGAGCGAAGCACTAGAGTCTGTCCGGACATCCTACTGTCTATGTGAGGAGCGAGAAGGCTCCTTCTTCCAGATGAATGCAATCCGCATTTACTTGATGATGCAGCTTTTATTCACCCGCCCACGCGTACGCCCATTCGCAGGGTGCACGCCAGACTATCTCTTTACAGAAAAGCTGACCCTGGGGGACACGGCCGGGCAGGGTGACCTGTCTGATACCGTCCGGCGCCTCTTGACCCAAGTTACAGAGGCCTTGACAGCTGCAGAGCAGTCTCTCCAGAGTCCAGACGCGGAGGCTCACACGTCCGAGGGCTTCCACCGCATCCTGACGGAAGCCCTGCAGCTGGCGAGCACCGCTCACGGCTCCGCCTCGACACTGTACTCCGCCCGCCACCTCTTGGCAATCCTCACAGGGCACTTGAGGAAAGCGGCCTCCTTGGTGAGATCCTACCGTGAAAGCAATGTAGGGCAGGCAGCAGGCCCCGTGGGGCAGGATGATATGGCTCGGGCCGCCCAGCGCTTCTGGAGGCAACTTGAAGCCCTCTTGATTGCAATGAAATCTGCCCTGAGGACTTGGGATGGGGCCGTCCAGGGGCTCGTGGACCACCATGGAGAGACCCCGAGTTCTAACCCTGTGTCCGTGGGGCAGGGTGGGGGCACCTCGAGTCAGGGGGAGGCGTCTGTGGCCCTGCAGAACTTCGCGAGAGACCTTTCGCTGCTCTGGACGGAAGAACAGACTGATTTACCTACTTCACTACTATGTGGCGAGAGAGAATTCTTTACACCTACCCGCGGGGCAGGGGGGAGATACCGCAGGACAGAGAGTCGACGCCGTGGGGAGGGGGCGACTCTTTTCAGGGAGGTAACACCGCGGGCCAGGGAGGTGACCCCCGGGGCAGGGGGGAGACGCCACGGGGCAGGGTGACAAATCTGAGGCCTTCCGCCTCCTCTTGATGCCACTTGCAGAGCTCAAGAGCAGAGCACAAGGCTCGGTCCTGACATTTCAACATCTAACTGGGGATCAGAGACACCTCCCGGGGGGCACCAGGGACCTCTTCAGAGCCCTCGCAGAGCACCTGAAGGAAGCGGTGTCCTTACTGTATTCATACTGTGTAACCAAGGGACTGGGCGACAAGTCTGTGACAGGCCAGTTGATGGCGGGACCCGGTGGGGAAAAGCAGAAGAATCCAGAGCCAACCTCTTGCTGCGGTAAGTGTCCCGCTCCCCATAGGATCTACCCCTGCCCGTACTGTGCGTCCAGGAGGGGCTGTGGTGAGCTCCTACTAGTGTGTGGGTGGGGGGTGTACTGAGCTGTTGGCACATGGGACAGGTGCAGTGACACAGGTTATTTGGTGGATGGGCACAGCAGTGACTGGTAGTTATAGGAAGCTCTGCACATATACTCACACCAGCGAGTGTACTCACCGAGTGAGTGCAGAGTGGGCCCCACCTACTGGCGGAGGGCTTTGTACTTTCACATGTAGCCCAAGTCACATTAGTTTAGAAAGGCATCAATGACTCGTTACAATTAGAATGAACATATCTGAACTATAGTGATTTGATGTATGTCAAGCGATGCCAATGAAACAAAAAGTGCCATATACTGTAATTGTATTTATATAGCCCGTACTACTCCTGACGAGGCATTGAAGATCTTAATCCACAAATTGAAATCTGAAAAGTGTGTGGAAAGGACAGACCAAATTCCCGGTGCTGGCAGCTGTTTCGGTCCTTGTTATAGCAGGTCTTGTAGCGTGCATCGTAGGTAAGTTGTTGTCTCTTTCACGTGTTTCGCCCCTAGAACTAGAAGGCACCCGTCTTTGATGGAGGACGTGCAACACCTAGTGGCTATTGCTGGCTCTTCGATTTATGAAATGAAAATCTATAATAGACATGACACCTGTATGATATTTATACACATTTAAAGGAAACAGACTTGGATACAAATTGTTGAGCGTCCTTTAAATAACAGTAAAGCTCACTTTTTCGACGCCCCAGCCTACATAAGACTACAGAGGATGTGGTCCTGCCGATGAGAAGTATCCGGTGTCTGACCAGAAAGTAAAACCTATATGGTGGGGGCCCCGATCCTTAAAAAATCAATGCCCTGCCCGACAGGAACTGCGGGTTTCACATCTATTCCAATACTAATAAAAGCCCAGGGGATGACATTATAAGATGACTTAATGACAATTAGATGCAAGCCTTGACTAAGTGGATCCCACCTTGCACATGCTCAAACCTCCTGTGTATGCTCTCTGTATTATCTCGCTCTTGTACCTTTCAATGTTGGATTGTTTGTTCCATTTATTTTTTCCTTTTTCTTAGGGGGAGGGAGGAAAGGGGATAACAGAAAAACTAATGAGAAATTTGTGCGGCATTTACTTGAAAATCGAGGATTGTATAGAAGATACCTGAGAATGTTTAGCAACTGATTTTTTCAGTAGCATTTCTGCAAGCTGCAGGTTCAGTTGGGATAACTGCACGAAAAACTAATGAGACTGTATTGTTGTACCTACTGAAAACTTAATAAAGAAAGTTTTGAGGAAAAGAAATCAATGTTCTTCCCCTCCCACCAGAAGAAAGCTTAATACTGTACCGTCCGCTCAGCACAGAGAAGCTTTTCCTTGAATATGATCAACTTCCAATCCCTGCAACGGGATCAAAAAAGTGGAAATCATTTTTTCTCGATATTTACTTCTTCTTTGTAGTGGAACGGGCCAAAAGGTCTTTACCACACATCGAAAGATGTCTGTTCCATAGTGTCTCGCCCACTATTCAAAACAAATCTAATGACCTGTCCCACATTCTAAAAGTGGGTGATGTCATGTCCTATCCGCACCCTCCCACACACCTCATTTGCTTCTTTCTGCACCCCTGTTGTCTCTTTCTGCACTCGTCTTCCCTCTTTCTGTACATTTCCTGCCTGTTTTTGCATCTCACTTGCCTCTTTCTGCACTTTTCTTGCTTCTTTCTACACCTCTGTTGCTTCTTTCAGCAATTCTCTTGCCTCTTTCTGCACTTCTCTTGCCTGTTTCTGCACCTCTCTTGCCTCTTTTTGCACCTCTGTTGGCTCTTTCTGCACCTCACTTGCTCCTTTCTACACTTCTCTTGCCTCTTTCTGCACCCCTGTTGCTTCATTCTGCACTTTGCATGCTTCTTTCTGCACCTGCCTTGCTTCTTTCTGCACCCATGTTGTCTCTTTATGTACCCCTTTTGCCTCTTTCTGCAGTTCTCTTCCCTCTTTCTGCACGTCTGTTGCCTCTTTCTGCACCTCATTTGCTTCTTTCTGCACCCCTGTTGTCTCTTTCTGCACTCGTCTTCCCTCTTTCTGTACCTTTCCTGCATGTTTTTGCATCTCACTTGCCTCTTTCTGCACTTTTCTTGCTTCTTTGTACACCTCTGTTGCTTCTTTCAGCAATTCTCTTGCCTCTTTGTGCACTTCTCTTGCCTGTTTCTGCACCTCTCTTGCCTCTTTTTGCACCTCTGCTGGCTCTTTCTGCACCTCACTTGCTCCTTTCTACACTTCTCTTGCCTCTTTCTGCACCCCTGTTGCTTCATTCTGCACTTTCCATGCTTCTTTCTGCACCTGTCTTGCTTCTTTCTGCACCCCTGTTGTCTCTTTATGTACCTCTTTTGCCTCTTTCTGCACTTTTCTTGCCCTTTTCTGCAGTTCTCTTGCCTCTTTCTGCACATCTGTTGCCTCTTTCTGCACCTCATTTGCTTCTTTCTGCACTTCTCTTGCTTCTTTCTGCACCCCTGTTGCTTCATTCTGCACTTTGTATGCTTCTTTCTGCATCTGTCTTGCTTCTTTCTGCAACCCTGTTGTCTCTTTCTGCACTCATGTTCCCTCTTTCTGTACCTTTCTTGCCTGTTTCTGCATCTCACTTGCCTCTTTCTGCACTTTTCTTGCTTCTTTCCACACCTCTGTTGCTTGTTTCTGCACCTGTCTTCCCTCTTTGTGCAACTCTCTAGCCTCTTTCTACACCTCTCTTCCCTCTTTCTGCACCACTCTTGCCTTTTTGTATACCTCTGTTGCTTCTTTCTGAACTTCTCTTGACTCTTTCTGCACCCTTCGTGCCTCTTTCAGCACCTCTGTTACTTCTTTCTGCACTTCTCTTCCTTCTTTCTGCATCCCTCCTGCCTCTTTCCGTACCTCTCTTGCCTCTTTGTGCACCCCTCCTACCTTTTTCTGCACCCTCTTGCCTCTCTCTCCACCCCTCTTCCCTCTTTCTGCACCTCTGTTGGTTCTTTCTGCACTGCTCTTGCTTCTATCTGCACCTTACTTGCCTCTTTCTGCACTTCTCTTGCTTATTTCTACACCTCTGTTGCTTCTTTCAGCAATTCTCTTGCCTCTATCTGCACTTCTCTTCCTTCTTTCTGCACCCCTCCTGCCTCTTTCTGTACCTCTCTAGCCTCTTTGTGCACCTCTCCTACCCCTTTCTGCACCTCTTTTGCCTCTTTTTACACCTCTGTTGGTTCTTTCTGCACTGCTCTTGCCTCTTTCTGCACTTCATTTGCTTTTTTCTGCACTTCTCTTGCCTCTTTCTGCACCTCTGTTGCTTCTTTCTGCACTTCTCTTGCCTCCTTCTGCACCTCTTAGTTAGAGGTAGTTTTAATCCCCCTGCCCTATTATGTACTAGGGCCATACAGGGGAGGTCATGCCAACCACAGGGGTACCCCAACCCATAGTGTACCCTAGTGTATGTAGGTGTCTTTCAGCATAGCAATGGCTCTGGGCCTGGTTAGTCAGAGACAGTTACCACCAGTACCCGTCAGCAAAATGTTGGGGGCACAGGATGACTTTGCAACAAGGCCTCTTTCTGCTCCTCTGTTGGTTCTTTGTGCACATCTCTTGCTTCTTTCTGCACCCTTCTTCATCTTTCTGGACTTCTGTTGCCTCTTTTTGCATTTCTCTTGCTTCTTTCTGCTCCTTTCTTCCTCTTTCTGCACATGTCCTACCTCTGTAGGCATAGTTAGAAATTAGCATTTAAAAAACCTTTGAAATTCACTGAAAAAACCACAGGTTTCAGGGACGTTTTAGTTAGCAATTAGCATTTAAAAAACCTTTGAGGTTTCAGGCACGTTATAGTTAGAAATTAGCATTTAAAAAACCTTAGAAATTCACTGAAAAAAACCACAGGTTTCAGGGACGTTATAGTTAGTTGGACATTTCACTCGTACAAAACCTGAGAAATTCGGCCGTTATAGTTAGTTCAGCTAACTCTAACTCGGCCCCCGCAATGCACTGCTGATGACGTCACATATTACATCAGTCATGACATGGTCAGTGACATCACTGATAACATCACTGATGACACATCAAATGACATCACTGATGACATCATCCAGTGACTGTGTGTTTCTGTAAAGTTTAAATATGTTTAATAAATATAGGCCAAGGTGTATTGAAGAATGAGTGGGTGTATGAGTGTCTGAATGGATGATTTAGTAGGTGCGTGTCTGACTCTATAAGTGAGTGATTAAACATATGTTACTGAATGCATGGGTTAGTGACTAAACTGTGTGAATGTCTGTATCAGTCTGTCTGTTGTGTGTAAGCGTCTGCATGGGTTTGTGAATAGCTACATGAGTGTCTATATGGGTTATTTATTGGTTGTCTGAGTATCTGTATGGGTGCCTGAGTGTTTGTGTGGGTGGGGGGTGTGTGACTCTGTGCATAGATGTGTGAGTGGGTGATTCACTGGGTGTATGAATTCAAGAGTGCATCTGTGATGGACTGTATGGGTGGGTGAGTGTGTGTATGGGTGTGTTGGTGAGTGAATGGATGTCTCAGTGGTACATGTGTGAGTAACTACATATGTGAAAGGCAGTATATGTGAGTGTTGGAGTATATAAATGACTATAAGTGAGAGGGAGAGTGGCTTTATGGATGAGTGTGTGCTTGTATCAGTGATAGTATAAGAGCGTAAGTATGTGTTAGTATCTGTATAAGTAAGTGAGGTGGTGTGTGTATAACTGTATAGGTGAGTAAATGGGAGTGTGATTAATTCTTTGCATGACTGACTAGGTGTGTGAGTAACTCTATGGATGAGTGGCAGTGTGTGAGTGTCTATATAGGTGTATGAGTGCATATGATAGTCCTGTACTGATGAGTGACCGAAAGTATGAGTGACTGTATGGGTAAGTGAGTGGATGGGTGTGTAGACCTAAGAATCAGTGATTGGGTATGTAGTTATTGGTGTTGGAGTGTCTATGGTTTTGAGAATGGCAGTCTGTAATTTAGAGTGGGTGTATCAATGGTTATATTAGGTTGTGAGAAGATGCATCAGATTATCACGTGGATGATGTCATCAGTGATGTCATCAGTGATGTCATTTGAGATGTCATCAGTGATGTCATCAGTGATGTCACTGACCATGTCATGAGTGATGTAATATGTCACGTCATCAGCAGTGCATTGCGGGGGCGCGAGTTATAGTTAGCTGAACTAACTATAACGGCCGAATTTCTCAGGTTTTGTACGAGTGAAATGTCCAACTAACTATAACGTCCCTGAAACCTGTGGTTTTTTCAGTGGATTTCTAAGGTTTTTGAAATGCTAATTTCTAGCTATAACGTGCCTGAAACCTATGTTTTTTTCAGTGAATATATATATATATATAGCTTATTAATGTAGAGTAGCTATGCAGTAATTACAGCATTCTAGGTATTAAAGATGCTATGATACAAAGACTTTAGGTCAGTGTTGCCAGGGCTTTGCAGATAAAAAGTAAAGTGAGAAAAAGCTTCTTGTAGATAGTGATGATTTTTTGGGAAATGGATCAGTAAGCAGTAGGAGGCACAAAGGACCACGTAGAAGTCACACAGAACAAGTACTGACTCTCTAAGGAAGCAGAAGAAATTTGAATTGAGGTGGTGGTGAAATAATGCACCGAATTTAGTACCAAGCTGGAAGAGTGTGTATGCAACACCCGTCATCGAAATTAGCATGAAAGAGAACACACACATATAAAGAAATAGCTTCTGAAATGTAGGGCTGACACTATAGAGTCACATGTGCAGTGTCAGGTGACATATGAGACCGTCATGTGCTGGCAACATCTTAGGTGCTCACTAATGATGAAACTACATATTTTTTACTTTTGCTATGGCTGGCTTCTCTGAAAACAACATTCTTGCAATGGAGACATACCTTGTTCTGCTAAGTGACAAACAAAGATGAGAACTAGTGGGCAATGGGTCAGCCTAGCCTGAAGTTGTAATCATGGAGTTGAAATATGCAGTTACATGTACTAAGGATATACAAGAAGGAAAGTGCTTTTCAATGTTATAAGAAGCAATGTCCCACTTTCAAACTTCATATTTATTATATATGTGCTTGGGCGCTATTTTAATACATCAGTCATATTATTGAGCTCTCGTTTGTGTGTATTAAGTCTGTTCTTGCCAATCAGTTTTATTGGGGCAATGAATACGCCCATTTCCCTTGACCAGATATCAATTTTAGCTCCATATTATGTTGTACAGGATGTTGTGAAGCCTGATTAATAGTTACAAGTTGCATGCGTGTAACTTCACTGGGAAATGCAAATGTTTAAGGTTACTCTAGCATGTAAACCAATGAAATTCGAACTTACATAATAGTCTTAGGAATGTTCTATTTTTTTGTGATGTAATTAATTTTTACAGCCATCAATATGAGTAAGGAAATGTAGTCATTTCATACTGAATGGTTCTGAGGAATTCATCAAACTATTGTGGGTGTTTATTTGGCTGTATGTGGTTAGTAGAAATCTGTGGCTAAAACCTATCCCACTGAATGCTATTTGGTGATTAAGTATAAGGGCTTTCGAAGTGACTTTTAGGATTGGCTTTTAGGCTGCCCTCTGCACATGAGGGTGTCAGGGTTCTGTATTGCTTGTTCTGTCTGTGAAATGCAACCTCTAGGTGCCAATGGAAAAGTGTTGTGTATTAAGTATTGTTGGTTGGAATGTGCTATTGGATGTCCGGCAATACCCGATTATGACTTTTCAAAGATATGTTGGGGGGCGTGTGGTAAGGTCTGTCTACTGTGTTCTGACCGGGTGAGTTGTGTTGTAGGTTTGACAATGGCCTACTGTTCAGCAAACCTACACTGCACTATATGCATTTGGCTGCAGTATCATGCAAAACCTAACGATACCAAGGTTGGCTTGTAGAAAAGAAGCAAAGTAAACTATTTGGAAAGAGACTAATTATAAAGTAATAAGCATATGGCTCAAATGTGGAAAGTCAAACAGTATGAATATATATTTTCTTCAGAAAACCATAGTGCTGTGCATGACTTGTACAGGAGAGAACATAGAAAATACAGCTACAGGTACTCCATCATACCATTAAAGAAAAAAAACATTTACCTACAAGCAACATACTTTAAGGGACAGATACACAAACAACCCTTATGCAGACACACAGTTATTCACTAAGGGGCTTATTTACAAGTATATTTCCCATATTAAAATTGACGCACCGGTGGCGCAAGGGGCTTGTAAATAATCCCCTAAATGCATAGTTGAATGGATGAGAGTGATCAACATGGCCATATGGTTAATTATATTTACACAGTGTTGGTAGAATGTGTAATGTTCTGCCCTCTATCTTCTGTTGTGTGCTGGGTCGTGGTATGACACACCTGAGCTTTAATTCTCCAAAATTCAGCAATTACTTGTTTTAGACAATAACATTTAATACATTTTATTGAGTAAGATAGTATATTGCCTCTCTTTTAAAATGAGGAAAAGCAAGCAAAGGGTGGTATTGAGTGCTTTCTGACAATCAAATTTGGGTTTCAAGAAGCCTCGCAAAACAAAAAAAAACAGGCATAATTTTACGAATCTTTCACACAATGTAACACAGCGAGGCAAGTTGCTGCACTGCGTAGTTTAAAGGGGAGAGAGCTGGATTGTTCCATATTTGTGAAGATATGGCACTGTTTACCTCTCTCCCTGCACCTGCCGCATTTATGTCTGTCTGGCGCTAATGCAGGCAGCCTGGCCCCATGGTACGAGGGTGCTTGCATTGTGGGCAGGATTACTTTTGTGCAGGAAGGAATACCCTCCAGCACAAATTCAATTCTTAGAGGCTTATTCCTCTATGTTTGCTGTGGAATACTACCATTAGAAGGCGTTCCCTCATTTGCATGGGCCTGGCCCCATGCAAATGAAGGAATCGCCTTACCTCTGTGCCCGCCTATTATCATGGATGTGGGCGCAGAGGCAAACATGCCTTTAGGAGGCACACCTCCTAAAGACAGCCCTCTGGAGGGGAGAAGGAGGTCATTTGGACCACCCCGACATCCCCTTGCAGGTGGGTGCAGTCACTCACTGCACCCGCCTGCAAGTGGATCTCTCGCCCCTCTTTAAAGTGCAGGTGGGTTGCCACCTGCACAGCGAAACACGGAGCGGCTTTGAAGCAGCCACTCTGTATTTCACTTGAATGCGCTGCCCCCAGGGCAGCACAAGTTCACGTCTGCCCTGGGGGCAGCGCATTCATGGTAATACGGCGCACTTTCCCTGTTTGTGCATGGCACATTTATTTAAAGGTGTGCTGTGGCGCAAGCAGGGAAAGTGTGCCATATATGTAATACAGCGGCTGGTAGTGAAAAACTCCTAACATTGTTTTTCACTGCTGGAAGGCCAATGTCTCCTATTGACTAGTACTGGGTTACCTTATTACACTTAATCAGTGATAACTTTGGATTGGAAGCAGATAGATGCTATTTACACACAGAATGAATTGTCATTTAAAATCCTCTTCAATAGTAAAGTCAGATTTTAAGTCACAATTCTGAAAATGGCACGTTTAGAAAGCTTTCTTGTACTAATCATTTGTTCCATTCTGCCAGTGTCTTGGGTCACATGACTGTGAATGGCTCTGCTGTTGGGGTTTCTATATTGCTTCCAGACAGTAAAACAAAGGGGGCTTAAGTGTGGACAGGATGGACGATCCTGGCAGGATGAGTGGGAGGGGCTGTATGCAGCCCCACTTACATTTGAAAGGTCTTTTCCTCCTTCACACACAAAGAAATCTGACACCAGGTCTGTGCTGTTTTTTGTCACCTGAGACTTCTTTGGTCCTTGACAGGGGAAGGGAAAAATCTTCCCGTACCCGATATGGGGGTAGGATAGGGTGTTCCAAACACACAAAGTCTGGCACTAGGTATAAATATTGGACCTCCAGAGACACACTTCAGAACATTCCTGGATCTGTGGACATTACAGAAGAAAGATTACCCTCTTGCCAGTGGACTGCCCTGCTGCTTGAGGACTGCCTTGTTGTCTGAGAAGCTGGACCTTCTCACCTTGATCATAGGCTAACCTGAGTGACTCCTGTTGTCTGACCTCCTGTTTGAGCTACAGGGACATAACACGCTCGAGATGCCTCCCTGCAACTGCCCACCTGACTTGCTGCAACTGGACCTGCAACTGGACTTACCTGAGGTCTGCTGGCTTCTGCTGGAGTGTGTTCCTGATCTCCAAGACATGCCTCCCAGGTCCTGAACCCTTGGCTGCCATCAGTCTGAGCTCCTCCCAAGAGGAAAAGGTGAAATCCTAATGTTTGGGCTCTTCGCAACCACAAATGGGTCCCTTCACACCGAGACTCTGCCACCCACAAAAATCTCCAATGTAAAGCTCTAGTGAAGGCCTGCTCTTCGTGCTACAGTGACTGATAGCGATGACCAGCAACACAAGATCTGCACTTCACACAGCAGCCAGCAGTGACCACCAAAGTGAAGCTCTAGCAATGACCTTCTGCGTAGCTCGACCGGCTCTTCATGCTGCAGCGATAACAGCCCACACTCCCTGACCTGCTCTTCATGCTACAGTGGCACTCTCCCTGCTCCATGCGGCCTCCTCTAATGCAAACGGAACTTTTTGCGCCAGAGTTTGAGGAGGTAACATTTTTAGTGGCACTAACCTGGTCCCTGTATCAGACCCACTCTGCACCGCGTTGGGCCTGGACTTGTGACTTTTCCCCAGTCCAGGATGAGCAGATGACCGTGAGTGGCACTTTTTGCTTTTGGGCACTATATTTAGCTAAAACCTTTTAATTGCCTGTCTCTGGGGCTACTCATTGGATTTTTGTTGTTCTGGTATAATTTTATTTATTACAATTTACTCTATTTTTCTAACTTGGTTTGGGATTTTTCTTGTGGTATATTTTCACTTTCGTACTTTTTGTGTACTACTTAAATATTTTACATATTGCCTCTAAGTTAGGCCTGACTGCTTGCGGCAAAATACCAGAGGGTTAAGCACAGGTAAATTTAGTGACTTTTGTGGTTCACCCTGACAAGGATTGTGGTTGTTGCCTGAGTGTGGCTTCCACCCTCCCTAAACCAATAATCCATTGTCTTACGCAGACCATCCAAGACGCTCTTGAAAATGTTTTGTCACCAAAAATATGACCTGACCTAAATTATTTGCAGTTTATGAACGCTGTTAACAGATGCTTTTACAAATCATTAAAAACCATCACCAAATCTTATGATTTTACCCTTATGATACTACACACTCTTCCACTTGCAATAACTATTCTCAACAACTACGCCCTGTAACACTTCACCATATTTGGAAACAAAGTGCAGATAATTATGCAAATATAGAAGACTTCTAACTTTTATGTAGCTAAAATTATCTGTGAGTTCTTATCAAAAAGAAACAAAATTACAAGTGTGACACAGAACATTTGTCTTTCCAACTTGTTACTATAATTAAACAGATCAATGTGGAATTCATGCATATTACTATGTGCCTGTTAGTTCTGTTCAATGTATGTCTGCAGAACAATTATTAATATGAAATTCACATATTTTAGAATGTGCTTCTGAGCTCTGCCATTAAGTGTGTGGAATTTAAACCATTTCAACCACATAATTTTAATAGTTTAAATGGAAATTAATTAAACAGCATGTACACATATCCAAACAAGAGTCTGTAGACATATAATCCCAGAGGAGATAATTATAGACTGACAACTCACAAATGTCATGCATTTACACACATTCCCAAAAGTAGAAAATTTCAGAACAAGAATGTTACATTTTTGCTACTTCTTACAGCGAATATGTTTTCACTCCCACTGTATCATATAAATATTTTAATATGAAATCTATCAAACATATAAAGACAGTTATTGAAACCAACCCTATTAATAGACTGTTGATTCTCCTCCTTATGACAAGTCAAAGAACCAGGAGTTGGTGCCTTACCCACTATGAAATGCACCTGGATCATCACTTTGGGAGCGAAGGTATGAATATCTGACCCATGCAGGAGATTGCAAAACATCATGAAAGGTGGGAGTAACCCTCTTAGATAGGGCAATCTAGGGATGAAAAATGAATTTGGTCTACAGATCAATGTCTCACTGATGGAAGCACCAATTCCAGCTGTGGAGCATACCATCTGCGATCTGATTTGCAGAAGAAAATAATGATCTGCAGTAACTCTCAAAATGAAAATATGGGATATGTTTTTGGGCACTGAGGGCTTCAGGTCAACATCATCGTAAGTCATGCAGAGAATTCCCATTGTCAATGCCCAAAACAACTTGGTTCATATTCATGAGATCCTTCTCAGAGCTTCACTACTGGGTTGTTACAGGGCAGTAACTTTTCCCCTACACTCACTATACATAATATTACATTTCTGCTCTCAAATGTTCATGTATTGAATGCAGCGTTTCACAAACCACAAGGCTTGTAGCATGATGTTCTCCGCTGGCTTATCCCAGAGGCAAGCGCCTGTTTTTATGCGCCTGCAATTTGTAAAGTTAATTCATTTAACCTGACAATTCTGCTAGTTAGGGTGTGATTGTGAGGCAGAACATCTCGAAAAGGGTGAGCAGGATTTGCCTTTTTCTATTTCTCAGCTTTACTCAGAGCTTAATTTGTAAAATATTAAGTGCCAGGGCTCTGACCAGGAGGCCACTGCAGCTTGCACCACCCATTTCCCTTGTCATCGCTGCCAAAACAACTATTAACCATCTCTCTTGCATGTAAATGTGACAATTCAGATTATTCCAGGTCCCCAAAGCAAAAGGAATGGCTGGGGAGGCAGGTATTAGCAATTTTAATGTATATTGTAGTCTTAAACTACCGTTGTTCTGCTCATCTCTAAATTAGATGAGCAGCGCCACCATGTGGTGGACTGTTTCAAGTATGGTGTTGACAATTAGGTGCCGGTGCCAAGCACAGGAAACTAATTAAGTGCCGGTGCTGAGCACCGGAAAGCACCGGCTCAAATTAAGCACTGGCTTTCCTGTCTAAAATAAGGCTGTAACTCAGAGAACTATTGGGTTAAATGAATTCACTTTACAAACTGCAGGCCCACAAAAAACAGGTTCGGCTCTGCCCTGAGCCAGCAAAGCCCATCATGATAAGGACCAAAAACTGCAATAAAATCCTACTTGTAATTAGATAAATTTGACCATCAAACGAAATTTGTCATTTTTAATACAGTGATTTTCAACTGAAGAAAAGGAAGATTGCACTATTGATCATGAACAGGATTCACAGAATGTATATTTCATAGCATACATATAGGTGAAGTTTGAGAAAATGCTTTAGAAACAAACTAAACATTCATAACTTAGAGTGAAATAAAGTTCAATAACTGGTTTCAGCACAGCATTCATTAGCATATGTATTACAACAACAAAAATGGCCTACACATTATTTTTCCAATCTGCAGTAATAGTTGCCAATAGAAATTATCATTCATATTAGACCAGGTTATAGCTGCACTGGAAATACTCTTTTATCAAATACAAATGTCATTTGCAAGGAACACACTTTCTACTTTTGGCCATGATTTAAAGTAGAATGAATCATTACTTTAAGCAATTAGCTTTGAAGATCAATTTATGTTGAATAAGTTGGAATTAAATTTTAGGTTCTGGGACTATACAGAGCATATTGCGTCCAGTGCACTGACAAATCATCGGTGCTGGCAGCCATCGGCCAATGTAATTTATTTACTGGCATTGATTCAAGCAATATTTTTTGCTGATGCGGTTCTTCAGGATCAGACCTTTCGCGTTTTTCTTTCTAAATTGAAACAGTTATGTTTGAAAATACAACGACAAAGCCTTTTCTTCTGTTCAACTAATCAAGCAAAATACATATTACAATGTTAATGCATAAACATTTATTGAACAGCAGACGAGTAGGGACAGATGTATCCAATTATATCTTTGTTTTTTGTTTCTTATTTATGAAAGCCCAAATTTATCACGCAACTCAGAGTAAATTTGCTGTGCTGCATTGCGTGAAAGAGAGAGTGCAGAATAGCGCCATATCTACTGAGTTGTGGTGCAGTTCCGCTCTCCCTCTGGGCTGGCACACTTTCAGCAGTCATGCGCCAATGCAGAGAACTTTGCACCAAGGGTTTGTGCATTGTTTGAAGCATAGGTTTTGTATCTTCCAGTACACAAACCGGATGCAAAATGTTTGTAAATCTGAGCCTGAGTGTTATGTGTCTCTTTTTGCGCACTTCAGCTCACTAAAAGTCTTGGGTAAAGCCTTTAGTCTTTCAAAGCCTGCCTGCATGCAGACTTCGATTGGATGCATGGGAGTCAGCTGAAGAGCAATTCTGATTAGACTGAAATTCTATTATTTGGATCCATGGAGTCAACTGGTGGGGTTGAGTTGGCCAACATCTCTACCTTCCCCTCAAGTTTGATAACAGACTTTCTTTCAAACCGCAGGTATCTGCAGTTGTAGGTTCCTGTTTTCAGCGGCTTCACGCCCTTAAGAAATTCTTCTTCCTTCTTCCACTCCACTCTAGGAAGGCAGTGGTTTGTGTGCTGATAGCTTTCATATTGGACCATGCTAACACCCTTTACTCCGGGTTATCGGAAGGCCTGATTAGATGGCTTCAAGTAGTCCAGAATTCTGCAGCTCTTTTAAATCTAAGGCTTCCCTCGGGGGCTTCAGTTTCCACCCATCTAAGCTCCCTTCATTGACTGCCAATTATGAAGAGGATCCTTTTCAAGTTCTCGGTCTTGGCTCATCAGGCTCTCTTCTCTTCGGGTATCCACTACCTCTCTGAAAGGTTTCCGCTCTATCGTCCGTCGAGAGACCTGCACTCAGCCAAGGCTGCATTGGTGGTAGTGCTGTGAGTTAGACAGATGAGGAAGGGGACCGTTATTTCTCCTTTTTAGTATCAAAAGCCTAGAATCATTTCCCTCTTGAACTTTGGACCCTGTAGGAAACTGAAAACATGTCTGTTCTCTTCCCACTAATGGTGTTAAGGTTTCTTTTTTGATCTGCAAACCTCAGTGCCGGGACATTTCTAGGAGTGGCTGTGTGCTTTATAAAACATTTTCATTCATGCATTCGTTCATTCTGTGCTCATTCAAGTAAGGCATTAGGATCCAATCATTTAGAAGAAATCTTGTCCAGTGTTCTTTAGTTGTGACCATTTTCCTGCATTAAAATTAGGTCTGGATAGATATGAGGTTTGAAAAGTCTATTTTCACTTGTGTTGTGCATATTTTACTGGTATATGAATGGTATCACAAGAACACTTTACTGTAGAACAGATGCGAGAAAGTCAGCAGAATACCCTAAGGGGCATATTTATCAAGGTTTTGCACCATGCAAGGTAGCGCAAGGGCGACGTAAAACTTGATAGATATGGTGCATTCCTGCCCTCTCTCTTCCACTCAGCACAGCGCAGCAAGGTGTTTTGTTTCGTTGCATGAAATAATTACAGATATTTCCCTAATTGTGCAGTATCCTGTGAGGGGCCTCTTGCTTGCAATTGCTTTAGGCCCTATTCTAGTCCATTCATTTTTAGCCTACTGTTCCACTCCATAATAGGAGCAACAATATACAAATCAGTCTTGACCCTGTTTCAATATGAGTAGTCCAACCCGAACTGGCCGGTCATATTCCCTCTGAAAAGGAATATGAGCAATCCTCGACCAGTACAGCCTAGTTAGGCTTCATCAATGAGGTGCAGCTTGGATTCTATGGCAGAGTATGCAAAGGAACCCCATCTGAGTATACTGGTCACACTTAGAAAGCCAAAATAAAAGAGGATGGGTGGCAATCACTTGCTGCATTCCATTTTCAGCACTGTGCCACTCTATTACTTGGCCATATATCTAATGGATCCACAGTGTCAACACAAATGGCCCAGCTCATGTTCTTTTGTGAGACAAAAGATACAAAGTCAATAGTGTAAAAGCTAACTGCTAAAATAAATCATTATGGATTAAATTGAACATCAAACTTCCATATCCTCAACATATGCTGGTTAATCTAGGTTTAAAATTAGGAATCCAAGAGTTAGATGTTACATCAAGTCCAAATCCATTGTGTTGGTCTGAGTGCATACCTTAATACCTTAAAGAAATATGGCCATGTAGCTCTGTACCTTTCCTCTTTGATCATGGATTTTTTTATTTGTGGTTTGTCTTATAGACGACAATTTCGAATTCTATTATTATGTTTTCCCAAAGCTCCATATTCTCCCCTTCTCTAACTGAGGCATAGTTGTGTATCCAGCGGTGTCTCTTTTGCTATTTTACTGCATGGCATTGATCAGAAGTACTTGTGTATTATGTCTTATTCTCAGGTCTGGGATATGCCCCCTTGAAGTTCCTTTCCTCAGTTCTGTGGATATCCATATTCAGCATCAGCCAGTATCATTCTCAATAATTGTGCAATACAATGGTACATGGCTTCCTGGCAGTAATTACTACTGTAACATTGTATTGTGCCATTTAAATAGAGTGATTTTCAAACACTTGATGTGGCCGAGTACTGGATAATGGACCTACTATGCTGTTTCACACTTCTCGCTGATCTGCAAGTTTTGGGATATTACAGGTTTATCCTCTTTTTTGGAGACTGCTGCTATGGTCCTGAGAAGCCAAAGTTAAAGCAGCGGAGCCACACAACTTTCTATAAGTGTGGATAAACATTACCTAACAAAGAGGGTAAGAATTGGGTTGATATGTATAGTACAATTTCAAAAATCAGTGTAAACCATTTTTGCAATTTATACTCGAGACTGTGGAGATCACATACAAAGCCCTCAAAATTTAGTGCATTTTTGCTTTCTACAAATGACTGTATGTTTCAATGAATGCCCAAGCAATATGTTCATGTGCACCTTGTACTCTATGCCAGTTCAACAGAAAGCAGAAGGTCAAGGCACCCAAGACCAGCACCAGTCAGTATAATTTTTCTATATTTAAAGCAAAGGTGTGGTGCAGAGAGCCGGGAACGTGACCTTCCTACGTCCCTAATTTTTTGGTAAACCAAAAGCACATGAAACAGGCTGGCTCAGCACCCAACTACAGTCAAGTACAGTTACAAAAAGTATACAATGATATATAGTCATCAATGGTTGAACATGAACACAACGTCTCCCAAAGGACTCAAATAAGACTTTGGTTTACTAAAAACAAATCCTTCTTTTATTATTTTGTTCCTTTATTCAAAATTCTTTTAAAACCACAACACAAATTTCATAGCCGACGCGGCGCGTTTCGTCCCAACGGGACTTCTTCAAGGCTGTTGTGTTTGTGAAAGGTCTGTACTAATAGTACAAGACAAAAAGTTCATATCTGAATTAGGTTTAACTGTAACCAAGAGTATCTTAGTATTGAGAGATAAAGAAGAGCACACACGATTACTATATTTCGTGGATACTGAAATGCATAAGGGTACTTAGTAACCCAGAATAAGTATGAGATCACGTCGCGGCGTAGACCAAAGTCAAGAATTTAATGGGTTCGTCAGGCCAGTTGTTTATTTATTGCTCTCCCACGTTTGCCTGGTGTCATGCGACTGTAGTGCCTTGATATCCTGAATCACCTTTGTATCTTAGGTAATCAAGGGGACCAGTGGCCATGAAGCTGTACTTAATGGTCAAATGGAAAGGCCAAGATGTGCCTTTTTCATGTGCCTGAGATGTACAAGTGTAATGTGCCGTTGTTTCAGAAATAGCTTTCTTTTAAAAAAAAAAAAAAAAGAGCCCATCCAAAGACGCTGCTGGATGATATTTCCTGTACCACCAATTTGTAACTTGTAATTGCAAAATTGAAATTGTAATAACCTCCAACCAAAAAACATGTTGAAGCTCCCAGAAAAACACACAAATGCTTGAATCACTGCTACAAACAACATGCCTTTATCAAACTAAATTAATTCAACCCACCACCACCAGTCTCTGAATTCTCTTTATGTGCTCAGTCCTTACAGAGAATATTTGTGGTGTGTTGCCTCCTGCTATTGGACACTTTTGATAAAGGGCTATTTTACATCCTGAATGTGCTATCCTTCACAGTCAGCATCTTGACATTTTAATTGTTGTTTTTGATATTTCGTTTTATAGTTAAGCGATTAGTTGCAAAACATTTTAAGGGTTTAATATCTACCCCCTCCCATTAGTATTTTATCTCCGGGATGTTGTGGCTATTAGTAAGTAAATTCACATTTATGTTTACTAACTGGTTTTGGATATCACTTAATTAAATATATAACACAGTGGTAGTCACTACTGCGTAGTTATGGTTACGACTAGTTACCATAGGAAACTGAGTTTTGATTTTACTAACAATTTTAGCGCTGTTTGGCGAATCTTCACAAAACTTTCAGAAAAGTTCATCCATCTCAGCTCCTTCTTTTAAGGTTTTGCGGTGATCCAGCAAGTGGGGACCTAGAAAAAAGACGGGCCCCAAAACACAATTTCCTCATGCAATGTCCATAGGGATTTTTGAACAGCACTACAGCCAAACTGGCTAAACGGAATTTCATCAAATTTGGCAAAAAAGCTAGATATTTATCTAGAAAGCATGCTTTTTGTGATTTGGCATAAATCATTAAGCGTTTTTTCAGAAATTAAGGTTAAAAAAGCTTTGTACATCAGGATGGTTGGGTTCGCGGGAGTCCCGCGGGCTCGCAACTTCAAATAAAAGAGCGATCTGATTGGCCGAGGAGGCTTTTTTTTCCTTCGCTGCATCACTGCCATAGGAGCAAGAAGCTCCCATGAATCCCGTGGGACCTCATGATCTGATTGTCTGACCACAACATGAAGAGACATTTTGTGGCCATCATTACCTGACAATTCTTTTTGTTTAGGTCTGGCGCAATCTTGCCAAACTCTCGTGGGACCCACCGTGACTCTCCTTACATCCACGAGATACCCATGAGATCGAAAAGCAATTTAAAAAAAGCTAGTGGGGTGTGTGTCCCTAGTGGCATCGCCGCCATGCACTGCTTATGACCTCACATAATACAACACTAATGACATGTTCTATGACATCATTTATGACATCACTGATGACATCTCAAATGACATCATTGATGACATCATCCACACTTCTTTTGCACACATTATTTTATAAACAGGTATGGCATTAGAGCTATGAAAGTAACTAAAAAATAGCTCAGAATAATATGAAGCATCATTAATGCCATCACATATATATATATATATATATATATATATATATATATATATTCACTGAAAAAACCATAGGTTTTAGGGACAGTTATAGTTAGTTGGACATTGCACTCGTACAAAACCTGTGAAATTCCCCGTTATAGTTAGTTCAGGTAACTATAACTCGCGCCCCGCAATGCACTGCTGATGACGTCACATATTACATCACTCATGACATGGTCAGTGACATCACTGATGACATCACTGATGACATCTCAAATGACATCACTGATGACATCATCCAGTGACTGTGTGTTTCTGTAAAGTTTAAATATGTTTAATATATTTAGGGAAAGGCGTAATGAAGAATGAGTGGGTGTATAAGTGTCTGAATGGATGATTTAGTAGGTGCGTGACTAACTCTATAAGTGAGTGATTAAACGTATCTTACTGAATGCATGGGTTAGTGACTAAACTGGGTGAATGTCTGTATCCGTCTGTCTGTTGCTGTGTAAGTGGCTGCATGGGTTTGTGAATAGCTACATGAGTGTCTATATGAGTTATTGATTGGTTGTCTGAGTATCTGTATGGGTGCCTGAGTGTTTGTGTGGGTGGGGTGTGTGCGACTCTGTGCATAGATGTGTGAGTGGGTGATTCACTGGGTGGATGGTTTCAAGAGTGCATCTGTGATAGACTGTATGGGTGGGTAAGTGTGTGTAAGAGTGTGTTAGTGAGTGAATGTATGTCCCAGTGGTACATGTGTGAGTAACTACATATGTGAAAGGCAGTATATATGTGTGTTGGAGTATATAAATAGCTATAAGCGAGAGTGTGTGATTGTGAGAGTGACTGTATGGATGAGTGTGTGCTTGTATCAGAGATTGTATAAGAGCGTAAGAATGTGCTAGTATTTGTATGAGTAAGTGAGCTGGTGTGTGTATAACTGTATAGGTGAGTAAATGGGTGTGTGCTTAATTTTTTGCATGACTGACTAGGTGTGTGAGTACCTCTATGGATGAGTGGCGGTGTGTGAGTGTTTATATAGGTGTATGAGTGCATATAATAGTCCTGTACTGAGTGACTATAAGTATGAGTGACTGTACGGGTGAGTGAATAGATGTGTGTGTGTAGACCTAAGAATCAGTGAGTGTGTATATAGGAATTGGTGTTGGAGTGTCTATGGTTTTGACAATGGCAGTCTGTAATTTACAGTGGGTGTATCAAAAGTTATATTAGGGTGTGAGGAGGTGCATCAGATTATCACATGGATGATGTCATCAGTGATGTCATCAGTGATGTCATTTGAGATGTCATCAGTGATGTCATCAGTGATGTCACTGACCATGTCATGAGTGATGTAATATGTGACGTCATCAGCAGTGCATTGCGGGGCGCGAGTTATAGTTACCTGAACTAACTATAATGGGGGAATTTCATGGGTTTTGTACGAGTGCAATGTCCAACTAACTATAACTGTCCCTAAAACCTATTGTTTTTTCAGTGAATTTGTAAGGTTTTTTAAATGCTAATTTCTAACTATAACGTGCCTGAAACCTATGGTTTTTTCAGTGAATTTCAAAGGTTTTTTAAATGCTAATTCCTAACTAGAACATGTCTGAAACCTATGGTTTTTTTCAGTGAATTTCAAAGGTTTTGTAAATGACAATTTTTAAATGTATTAATTGTTTTATTTATTTTTTTGATACTGATTTACTACATTTTTTAAAACTATTTATTTTTAGATATTTTATTTTTTAAATTACATTGTAATTACATTATACATTACATTACAAAATATACTTTCTCAGAATGAATTACTTTAGTTTAAATACTTTGCAAATAGGCAATAGACTTTTAAGTACAGTAGTTACAGTTGTTGCAATGGGCAACACAATTTCAAACACAATGCAACATTGAGCTCAATGTGAATTTCTAGTTAAATGCAATTAGTTACTTTATGGATAACTTTTCTAACCACAGGACTGGATCCTAGATTCAGTCCTGGGACATCTCCTGTAAACAGTTGAGTAAAAGCGTTTTGTTTACAGTAGTGATTTTTATGGAATATTATTGTATTTTAAAAGTTGACACTTAGAAACTTTTTCACATAGAATCACCAATGTTATCCTATGGGAGGAAATTCACTTTGCAGGTAAGTAGTGTTATCGTTACTTTTTCTTACTCAGTGGTGGATCCTGGATCCAGCACTGGTGCATCTCCTGTAAACAGTTGAAAGAATGCGTTTAAGTCATACAGGCGATTTTTAAGGAATATTTGTAGTTTGTGAAAATCGACACAAACTTTTCTGCTGAAAACCAGACAATGGATTCCTATGGAAGGAAATACAACTTACTGGTAAGTACGGTTAGAATTACTTTTCAGGGTCAGTGCTGGGCTAAATGATGCAGCACTGGGTTCTCTCCTGATAACAGGTGAGTAAATCGGAATTCGTAGTTCGGCTGATTTTAGAGGAATATTTGCACAATGGTGAAGGAAGGGGGTGGGGCCTGAGGTGACATGTCTGCAAACACGCCCTGTGGCGCGTTTTAAGTTGGAGAATTAATTCCTCCTCAATCCCGAGGGTCCCTAGGGGCCAACTAGCCCACCAGGAACCTCCAGTATGCGCCAGGGGGCTGCGTTGCAGAGAGGTGTACAGAGGCCACGCCCCTTTTTACAACACTCTGCAACGCAGCTCCATGGCGCTTACTGGAGGTACCTGGTAGGTTAGTTGGCCCCCAGGGACCCTCAGGATTGAAGAGGATTTAATTCCCCATCTTAAAACGCGCCACGGGGCCTGTTTGCACACATGTCACCTGAAGCCCCGCCCCCTCCCTTCACCACTGTGCAAACGCGCCCGTGGCGCGTTTTAAGTTGGGGGATTAAGTCCCTTGAATCCTGAGGGTCCCTGGAGTCCAACTAGCCCACCATGTACCTCCAAAAGCGCCACAGAGCTGCGTTGCAGAGAGGTGTAAAAGGGGCGTGGCCTCTGTACACCTCTCTGCAACGCAGCCCCTGGCGCATACTGGAGGTTCCCGGTGGGCTAGTTGGCCCCAGGGACCCCAGTATTCAAGGGGAATTCGTTCCCCATCTGCAAACGCGCCAGGGGCGCGTTTGCAGACTGCTGCAGAGAGGGGGCGGGGCCTCCGGCACGATGCCGGTCTTTTTTATTTTTATTTTGTATGGGAGGGGGGCTGCGTGGCCCCCCTTCACTTGGCCACTTTTGGCCCCGGGGACCCCATCCCCCGCGGCCTGATGATTTATTTATTTTTTTAAATGGGAAGGGGGCCGCGTGGCCCCCCTTCCCTGGGCCTCTATTGGCCCCGGGGCATGCCCTCTTTTTAAAAAAAAAAAATATATGGAGGGGGGCTGCGTGGCCCCCCTCCTCAGGCCATTTAAGGCCCCGGGGACCCCATCCCCCGGGGCCGGCCTTAAACTTTTTTTTTGTTGTCATTTTTTATTTTTGGGGAGGGGGGCTGCGTGGCCCCCCTCCCAGGCCACTAATAGTCCCGGGGACCCCATCCCCCGGGGCCTGGCCACTAGTTGGGGACCATGGGGGGGTCCCCAATCCCCGCAGGGTCCCGCCGGCTCCCGCGTCCTGCGGGAGCCGGCATTGCTTTTCCATAAGGGAGCTGCTGACATGCAGCTCCCCTTATGGAAAAGCAATTCTGCTTGCTTCATTGAAGCGAGAGCAGGTTTCCCTGCTCTCGCTTCAATGAAGCAAGCTAAGTTTGCAATGACAGGGCGGGAGCCGCGAGGCTCCCGTCCTGCCATTGCAAACAGCAGTGTCCCGGGGGTAGGCACCCCAGGACATTGCAGGAGCCGGCCCTGGGGGGTGGCGTCCCCAGGGCCACCACAGGCTCCAGGAGGGGGCCGCGCGGCCCACCTCCCTTCAATTGCACAGCCCCGGGGAGGTGGTGGTCCCCGTGGCTTCGGGGGTCCGAAACGGACCCCCACATTTATTTTCTAAGTGCCCCGGGGAGGTGGCGGTCCCCGGGGCGTGTGGAGGGGATGGAGCCCCCCCACACAGGTTATTAAAAATAAAAAAAAGAAGCCCCGGGGGGTGGCGGTCCCCGGGGCTGTGGGAGGGCGGAGAGCCCTCCCGCACCATTTTTTATGTAAAGCCCCGGGGGTGGCGGTCCCCAGGGCTTGGGGGGGCCTTAGAGGCCCCCGCGATAAAATCTAAACCCACCCCCGCATGCCCCGGGACTTGGGCCACCCGGGGGCAAATTAACAATTAATTATTTTTTTTATCGGCGGGATCCGCGCACTTTAAGCGCATCTCGCCGATTTTGTTTTTAAAAAAATGTTTTTTTCTGCCCAGGGGGTCCTTGTGGTACCCCCTGAGCAGACCTAGGGGGTCAGGGTGTTTCTACCCTGCCCCCTTTGTGCGTTTGGCGCACTTGTTTCTTGTGTTTTTTTTTTTAATCGCGGGATCCGCGCACCCTAAGCGCATCCCGCCGATTTTTTTAAAAAAATGCTTTTTTCTGCCCAGGGGTCCTTGTGGGACCCCTGAGCAGACCTAGGGGTCAGGGTGTTTCTACCCTGCCCCCTTTGTGTGTTTTGCGCACTTGTTTCTTGTGTTTTTTTAATCGGCGGGATCCGCGCACCCTAAGCGCATCCCGCCGTTTAAAAAAAATGCTTTTCTGCCCAGGGGTCCTTGTGGGACCCCTGAGCAGACCTAGGTGGTCAGGGTGTTTCTACCCTGCCCCCTTTTGCGCTTTGCGCACTTGTTTCTGTCCCTCGGTTCTACCGAGGATAAAATGGCTGCCAACACTTCCTGATTTGGAGTGTTGACAGCCACTTGACAGCCAATTAGCATGCAGCTCGTGATCGGGAGGGTACGCGGACCCTACTCGGCCATAGATATATATGTGACTTTACTTTTGATTTTCTCAGGAACTACTGAACGGATTTACACCATTTAAGCAAAAGGCACAAGTCTGAACCAAGGGCTACCTCTTTGCCAAATTTGGTGTAATTCCGTTCAGCAGTTCGGGCTGTAGCCGCGATGAACGGTTCCTACGGAAAAATGAATGGGGAAAACGCGTTTTGGGACCCCCCTTTTTTCTCGGCCCCCGCTTGACGAATCACCCCGAGACTTTCAGGATATGAGCGGACCGGAGCGCCCCAACAAGTTGGAGAATTTCGCGAAGATTCATCAACCGGCGCCAACGTTATTTCAAATAGAATGTTGCGGATTTCCTATGGAAAATAGGTCTAACTATAACTATCTACTGGCGACCGCCAGTAGATAATATATATATATATATATATATATATATATATATATATATATATATATAAAGATTTCACCAACGCTGCGCTTCGTAGTTCCCTGCCTCCGGTGTCGGTGCCAGCCAGCGGCAGCAGCAGTCGCTTAAATTATGTGGAAGTTCCTGTGAATAGCCCCAATTGACAATGAAACAAGATGCGGCACACCAGAAGACAGCACAATAATTTATTGTGCACCAAGTTAAGGACGACGCGTTTCGGCATTAGCCTTTGTCAAGTGATTTCCTGTACATCAATCTCCTTTAGAAATAGACTCAAAAGTTCATAAACATAGAAGAGTTTTCCACGGTTTTCAGCTGTACACGTAATCCAACCAAAACGTATTTTTTCATACAATTATGGCTGAGATTTAAATGTTGCACATTACAAATTGGTATTGCAAATCGATAACAATTAAAACAAATTTATGTTGATGGAATTTACTAGGAGATCGCATTTTTGTCAATAAAGTTTTGTATTCAACCTGTCATCACCGCAGTAAGCAAAATAACGTAATAACGATTACTGCATTGGCCACTGATTTTGTATAATAGAAAATTGCATTAATGCATTGCAATGCAATTTTTGTTAACAGATCACTTTATCAATTAGTAAAGTTTAACACTTTCAAAATATTCATTGTCGTGGCTGGCTGTTGAATCACTTTTCAATAAAATTTGTAGAGACATTCCTAGAATTGGCAAACAAGTACCCTAATATCATGCGGACCCATGCGGACCACGGTGCCAGTTATTGAGATTTGCCATTGCCGTGCAGCACCCTGTTTCTATGTGTAAATCACCCCTATCAGTAATTAATTGATGGCAGCAGCACCATATTTATATATGTAATTCACCCCTATCGGTAATCAATTGATGGTGGCAATATTGAATATTCCAGACACCCTGCTGCATGAAACCATCTAATGAATATTCGTGGCAAGTGCCCCTTTATATGTTTTTATTTAATTGAATTTTGATTATTCCATTATACAGATTCATTCTGCAAATAGGGGTGGTTATCATACCAGGAGTCAGTCTTCTGACTATTCTAATTGATGCAGGAAAGGCCTATGTGTGGTGCAGAAGAACAAATGGGACTGTGGTGAGTGAGTGCCCCTAACAGTGATGAATATAGGTGGAAATTATTTTGGGATAACTGTCCTGGCAATGGGATACCAATAAATTATTATATGGTACCTATGTAGTATGCTCACAAATGTGGCTAATTACTACCTTAAGATGCCTGAATAGGAATCGAAAACTTGACCAGCAACAGTCCCAACCTCATAATCCACATTAAAATAGTGCAGTGACACTGAATAAGGACAAATTTATATAATGAATTAAAATTAAAATAAAATTAAAATTTAAGTCGTGGGAATAGCAGCTTCGCTATTAAACGGATAGAATTTAACGACCTATATGTGTGGCAAGTTCCTCACCCCCATTTAATCCTTTCGGTGTTTTGCAATCCAAATCAATAATGTATTTGGACTCGAGGATCCTGAGGTTCTTCTCTCTGTCTCCTCCTCGTATGTGTTTCGGAATTCTATCGATTCCATAAAATTGGAGACAACTGTTGTTGCTCCTATGTTTGTCCGCGAAATGCCGGGTCACAGGATAGTTGTAATCACGGTTAGTTATAGCCCGGAGATGCTGTAATATTCTCAATTTGAGTGGGAGTTTTGTGCTGCCTACGTACCGGAGGCCACAAGCGCACTCCAGTACGTAGACAGCAAAATCACTGTTACAATTAATGGGTTGTTTTATCATTCTGATTTCATCTGCACCTGCAAGATAGTCTTTGCAGTTTTTGCTATTACAGCAGGCTTTACATGTTCCACATGTGGTAAAGCCATTCAGTGCTTTTAGCCACTGTGACCTTGTACTATCTTGGAGATTGCTATGCACTAAACGATCTTTCAGGGACTTTGCTCGTTTGTATGTCACTTGTGGGCTACCTCCTACATGCTTACCTATTATGGGATCCGCCACTAGAAGATTCCAATGTGCTCACATTGCTTTTTTGAGTGCCCATGCCCATGCCCCTCTACTGAAATTTGTTATCATTCTAGGTGCTTCCCTGCCTTCCTGTAAGTGTTTCTGAGTTTTTCTGATAGATGGATTAAACAATAGCTCATTTTGGGTTTTGTCTCCCACTTTTTCTTTTGCTTTTAACAGGACATTATCCCTGTACCGTCTGTTTTTAAAACGGGTCATGATGGTATGTTGCTCCACCTGAAAATCTTCATTGGTACTCCAATTGCGGCGAGCCCGCAACATTTCCCCGTAGTTGATGCTCTGTACTAGTGAAATGGGATGATGGCTGGCCGCATGCAGCACGGTGTTACCGGCTGTTTCTTTGCAAAACAGACGGGTTGTGATCTTTCCCTGTTTGATCTCAATTGCTATGTCCAGGAACTCACAGTAATTAGAACTGATTGAGTGGGTAAATTTAAGATTTAAGTTGCTCACCCCCAACTCCTCGATAATTTCCTTGGCTAGGGTTTCTGGACCGTCCCAAATCAAAAATAAATCGTTGATATATCTGATCCATATAAGTATATGGTCAGTATATCGTTCAAATTTCTCTGTCCAGACAATTTGTTCCTCCCACCAGCCTAGGAATAAATTCGCTAGGCTGGGGGCGATACAAGTGCCCATCACGGTCCCAGACCCCTGTCAATAGACAGATTTTTCAAGAGAAAGATGTTCTGCTGTAAACAAAAAAGCATAATTTCTTCCAACATTTTGTTATGTTGCCAATGATTGATGTGTCTGCTTTTAAGAAAATACATGCAAGCGGCTACTCCCATTGTTTGCTCAATGCACGTGTAAAGGGAACAAAAGTCTAACGCTATCATGTGATAACCATCCTTCCATTGAACAACGTGTATTCTACGTAGAAAGTCAGAGCAGTCCTTGCAATATGATCTCAGGTTCAGGACATATTTGGAGAGAAATAAGTCAAGGAAAATTGAGGTATTCTCCAATAATCCCCCATTGGAGGAGACTATCGGGCACCCTGGTGGAGAGGTGGCATCCTTGTGTATTTTCGGCAGTAAATACACACATGGCATCCGTGGATTTTCAGTTCTCAAAAATGTATATTCATCTGTATCCAACAATCCTTGATGGTACCAATTTCCCAACCGGCCATGATATTCTTGTATTGTTCGTCGGTACGTTTCCCAATTGATCAATTCATAGCATGTTTCTTCCGATAACTGTCTCATTGCCTCAGCTCTATAACTGGTTAGGTCCATGATGACAACATTGCCCCCCTTGTCGGAGGGCTTGATCACGATACTTGTGTCTCTCTCCAGCCCATTGATTGTTGATCTTTGGCTTTTGGATAAGTTGTCACATCCGGGCCTGGCAGTATTTTTGCGCATCTTCCTCAAGTCAGTTATGACTGCTGAGCTGTATGCCTCAATGTTGTCGTACGGTACATTAGGGTTATATCTTGATTTTATCTTTAGTCCACTATGACTGCAAAGACTATCTTGCAGGTGCAGATGAAATCAGAATGATAAAACAACCCATTAATTGTAACAGTGATTTTGCTGTCTACGTACTGGAGTGCCCTTGTGGCCTCCGGTACGTAGGCAGCACAAAACTCCCACTCAAATTGAGAATATTACAGCATCTTCGGGCTATAACTAACCGTGATTACAACTATCCGGTGGCCCAGCATTTTGCGGACAAACATAGGAGCAACAACAGTTGTCTCCAATTTTATGGAATCAATAGAATTCCGAAACACATACGAGGAGGAGACAGAGAGAAGAACCTCAGGATCCTCGAGTCCAAATACATTATTGATTTGGATTGCAAAACACCGAAAGGATTAAAAGGGGGCGAGGAACTTGCCACACATATAGGTCGTTAAATCCTATCCGTTTAATAGCGAAGCTGCTATTCCCACTACTTAAATTTTAATTTTATTTTTATTTTAATTCATTATATAATTTGTCCTTATTCAGTGTCACTGCACTATTTTAATGTGGATTATGAGGTTGGGACTGTTGCTGGTCATGTTTTCGATTCCTATTCAGGCATCTTAAGGTAGTAATTAGCCACATTTGTGAGCATACTACATAGGTACTATATAATAATTTATTGGTATCCCATTGCCAGGACAGTTATCCCAAAATAATGTCCACCTATATTCATCACTGTTAGGGGCACTCACTCACCACAGTCCCATTTTTTCTTCTGCACCACACATAGGCCTTTCCTGCATCAATTAGAATAGTCAGAAGACTGACTCCTGGTATGATAACCACCCCTATTTGCAGAATGAATCTGTATAATAGTATAATCAAAATTCAATTAAATAAAAACAAATAAAGGGGCACTTGCCACGAATATTCATTAGATGGTTTCATGCAGCAGGGTGTCTGGAATATTCAATATTGCCACCATCAATTGATTACCGATAGGGGTGAATTACATATATAAATATGGTGCTGCACGGCAATGGCAAATCTCACTAACTGGCACCGTGGTCCGCATGAGTCCGCATGATATTAGGGTACTTGTTTGCCAATTCTAGGAATGTCTCTACAAACTTTATTGAAAAGTGATTCAACTGCCAGCCACAACAATGAATATTTTGAAAGTGTTAAACTTTACTAATTGATAAAGTGATCTGTTAACAAAAATTGCATTGCAATGCATTAATGCAATTTTCTATTATACAAAATCAGTGGCCAATGCAGTAATCGTTATTACGTTATTTTGCTTACTGCGGTGATGACAGGTTGAATACAAAACTTTATTGACAAAAATGCGATCTCCTAGTAAATTCCATCAACATAAATTTGTTTTAATTGTTATTGATTTGCAATACCAATATGTAATGTGCAACATTTAAATCTCAGCCATAATTGTATGAAAGAATATGTTTTGGTTCGATTATGTGTACAGCTGAAAACCGTGGAAAACTCTTCTATGTTTATGAACTTTTGAGTCTATTTCTAAAGGAGATTGATGTACAGGAAATCACTTGACAAAGGCTAACGCCGAAACGAGTCGTCCTTAACTTGGTGGACAATAATTATTGTGCCGAATTTCTCTGGTTTTGTACGGGTGAAATGTCCAACTAACTATAATGTCCCTGAAACCTGTGTTTTTTTCAGTGGATTTCTAAGGTTTTTTAAATGCTAATTTCTAACTATAACGTCCCTGAAACCTATGGTTTTTTTCAGTATATATATATACTTATACTGGCAGCACCATATTCCTGACTTGTGCCCACAGAGGAACATTGTCGATATTTGGGGCGCACAACACCCACATGGGTAATACTAGAGTGAATGCACTGCAAATACCAGAATACCCGTGATACGGGAGGACACGCCCACTGAGGTTGAAATTAATAAACCAATGCAGGTAAACCTCACTCAAGTTGTTGCTCGTTCTTTGGCGTCCGGCTCGTGAACAAGGAATGGTTTTTCCGAAACGCGTTGAGCCAGCAAGATTGAAAGCAGAATTTAGTAGCTGCAGTCCTCACAAGAGAGGCGTTTTCTCCAAGGTGGTTATCCTCACAGGGGCAACTCTTTTGATGGATATATATATATAGTGTGCCGTACTTTTCAGCTGCCCGAGAAGAAGAAACGCTTTGGCAATAAAGAAAATTACCTGGAATGTGGATGCCGGTTCTTCATGTTAAATGAGCCGGAAGGCTTACATTGGCTGGGAGTGCATCTTCAAAAGCTTTCTGGCATTTGGTTTTGAACATTGAGTGCACGGCTGCCCTTCCGTGGAAGTTTGCACCATCTTGGAAAGCGAGAGGCTGCGCGGTTGGGACTGTTGCCGAGACCGCGATCAGCGCAGCTAGTGTGAATATAATTGAACCTGCTGCTACAGTACGGGGCCCACTGGAGGGTATATGAGAATGGATGTAAAACTGAAAACAATTTAATTATCGTACAGAACCCACTGTGGGTGATTAATGTATCCAATTTGGACTACAGGTCCCAGCATGCATTCTAAAGTTACAGCAATCTGCGTGGCCCACTGAGGGTTAGTATATAAAGCAGCATGCAAATTGAATTGGAATGTATGTGCTGTACTTTTCAGCTGCCCGAGAAGAAGAGGCTGATAGCCTCGAAACGCGTTGGCAATAAAGAAAATTACCTGGAATGTGGATGCCGGTTCTTCATGTTAAATGAGCCGGAAGGCTTACATTGGCTGGGAGTGCATCTTCAAAAGCTTTCGGGCATTTGGTTTTGAATATATATATATAAATATATATATATATATATATATATATATATATATATATATTCACTGAAAAAACCATAGGTTTCAGGGATTTTATAGTTAGTTGGACATTTCACTCGTACAAAACCAGAGAAATTCTGACACAGAGCTGCGTTGCAGAGACGTGGTCCAAGGCCAAGCCCCTTTTTACACCTCTCTGCAACGCTACTCTGTTGCGCTTACTGGAGGTACCTGGTGGGCTAGTTGGCCCCCAGGGACCCTCAGGATTCAAAGGGACTTAATCCCCGAACTTAAAACGTGCCACGGAGCGCGTTTGCACACTTGTCACATCAGGCCCCGCCCCCTGCCTTCACCACTGTGAAAACGCGACCGTGATGCGTTTTAAGTTGAGGGATTAAGTCCCCTTGAATCCTGAGGGTCCCTGGGGTCCAACTAGCCCACCAGGTATCTCCAGTAAGTGCCACAGAGCTGCGTTGCAGTGAGGTGTAAAAAGGGGCATGGCCTCGGACCACCTCTCTGCAACGCAGCCCTGTGGCGCTTACTGGAGGTACCTGGTGGGCTAGCTGGCCCCCAGGGACCCTCAGGATTGAAGGGGAATTAATCCCTCAACTTAAAATGCGCCACGGGCACGTTTGCACAGTGGTGCAGGGAGGGGGCGGGGCCTGATGTGACAAGTGTGCAAACGTGCCCTATGGCGCGTTTTAAGTTGGGGGATTAAGTCCCCTTGAATCCTGAGGGTCCCTGGGGCCAACTAGCCGACCAGGAACCTCCAGTAAGCGCCACAGGGCTGCGTTGCAGAGAGGTGGTCCGAGGCCACGCCCCTTTTTACACCTCTCTGCAATGCAACTCTGTGGCGCTTACTGGAGGTACCTGGTGGGCTAGTTGGCCCCCAGGGACCCTCAGGATTCAAGGGGACTTAATCCCCCAACTTAAAACACACCACAGGGCGTGTCTGCACACATGTCACATCAGGCCCCGCCCCCTCCCCCTCCCTTCACTACTGTGCAAACGCACCCCGTGGCGCATTTTAAGTTGGGGGATTAAGTCCCCTTGAATCCTGAGGGTCCCTGGGGTCCAACTAGCCCACCAGGTACCTCCAGTAAGCACCACAGAGCTGCGTTGCAGAGAGGTGTAAAAAGGGGCGTGGCCGCGTACCACCTCTCTGCAACGCAGCTCTGTGGCACATACTGGAGGTACCTGGTGGGCTAGTTGGCCCCCAGGGACCCCCAGTATTCAAGGGGAATTAATTCCCCAACTTACAACGCAGAGTTTGCAGAGTGATGCACTGAGGGGGCGGGGCCTCTGGCGCGATGCCGTTTTTTTTTGTATTTTATTTTTTAGAAGGGGGGCTGTGTGGCCCCCCTTCTTTTCTTATTTTTTGGGCCCTGGGGACTCCATCCCCCAGGGCCTGCCCCCTATTTTGTTAAATTTTATTAAAAATACAGGAAGGGGGCCGTGTGGCCCCCCTCCCGAGGCCATTTTCGACCCCAGTATTTTAAATGTAATTTTAAATATTTGGAGGGGGGTGGCGTGGCCCCCCCCCTCCTCAGGCCATTTATGGTCTTGGGGACCCCATCCCCCGGGGCCAACCTTTCCTAAAAAAAATTTTGGGGGGGAGGGGGTCCGTGTGGCCCCCCACCCGGGCCACTTCTAGCCCCGGGGACCCCATCCCCCGGGGCCTGGCCACTCCATTGGGGTCCGTGGGGGGAGCCCTAATGCCCCCACGGTCCCGCTGGCTCCCCGCCTCCTGCGGGAGCCGGCATTGCTTTTCCACACGGAGAGCTGCAGACATGCAGCTCCCCGTGTGCAAAAGCAATCTGCTTTGGATTTTGGAAGCGAGAGCAGGAAAACTGCTCTCGCTTCCAAAATCCAAAGCAGAGTTTGCTATGACAGGGCAGGAGCCACACGGCTCCCGCCATGCCATAGCAAACAGCAGTGTCCCGGGGGTGGGCACCCCGGGACACTGCAGGAGCCGGCCCTGGGGGATGGCGGTCCCCAGGGCAATCACGGGCTCCAGGAGGGGGGCCACGCGGCCCCCCTCCCTACCATTACAAAACCCTGGGTAGGTGGTGGTCTCCGGGTCTCGGGGGTCCGTAATGGACCCCCACATTTGCATACTTAGTGCCCCAGGGAGGTGGTGGTCTCTGGGGCGTGTGGGGGTGCTCGAGCCCCCCACACAGATTTTTTTTTTTTTAAATAGAGCCCCGGGGAGGTGGCGGTCCCCGGGGCTGCAGGGGTGCTGCGTGCCCCTCGCAAAACATAAATGAAGCCCCAGGGAGGTGGCAGTCCCCGGGCTGCGGGGGCCCTGCGGACCCCCGCTATACATTTTCTGCATGCCCCCGGGACCTGGCCCACCCGGGAGCTTAAAAAGAACAAAGCACGGGAGCCCGTGCTTCGTTTTTTAAACCCAGCGCGAATTCTACCGTTTAAAAATAAAACTGCTTTTTTTGGCCCTGGGGGTCCCTGTGGGACCCCCTGAGCAGGCCTAGGGGGTCAGGGTGTTTCTACCCTGCCCCCTTTTCTTGTTTATCACGTTTTTTTTCTGATTTCTTGTGACTCGGTTACCGAGTCACAAAATGGCTGCCAACAGTTCCTGGTTTGGAGTGTTGGCAGCCAAATAGAATGAAGCTCGTGGTCGGGAGGGTTTGCAAATCCACCGCGGCCATAGATATCGAAACTTTTTCTTTTTTAAATGTCTCAGCAACTACTGAACGTATTTACACCATTTAACAAAAAGGACTCTTTCTGAACCAAAACCTACCTTTTTGCCAAATTTGGTGCCATTCCGTTCAGCAGTTCGGGCTGTAGCTTTGTCTAAAGCTTCCTATGGAAAATAACATGGGGTAAACGCGTTTTGGGACCCCCCTTTTTTCTCGGCCTCTGCTTGGCGAATCACCCCGAAACTTTCAAGACAGGAGCTGATCGGAGTTGATCACTAGTTTTGAAAATTTCGCGAAGATTCATCAACTGGCGCCGAAGTTATTGGGAAAACAAAAAACGCTTTTCCTATGGAAACTAGGTCCTAACTATAACTACCTATAATATATATATATATATATTCACTGAAAAAACCATAGGTTTGAGGCACGTTATAGTTAGAAATTAGCATTTAAAAAACCTTAGAAATTCACTGAAAAAACTATAGGTTTTAGGGAAAGTTATAGTTAGTTGGACATTTCACTCATACAAAACCAGAGAAATTCCCCCGTTATAGTTAGTTCAGCTAACTATAACTCGCGCCCCGCAATGCACTGCTGATGACGTCACATATGACATCACTCATTACATGGTCAGTGACATCACTGATGACATCTCAAATGACATCACTGATGACATCACTGATGACATCATCTAGTGACTGTGTGTTTCTGTAAAGTTTAAATATGTTTAATATATATAGGGAAAGGCGTATTGAAGAATGAGTGGGTGTATAAGTGTCTGAATGGGTGATTTAGTAGGTGTGTGACTGACTCTATAAGTGAGTGATTAAATGTATCTTACTGAATGCACGGGTTAGTGACTAAACTGTGTGAATGTCTGTATCCGTCTGTCTGTTGGTGTGTAAGCGGCTGCATGGGTTTGTGAATAGCTACATGAGTGTCTATATGGGTTATTGATTGGTTGTCTGAGTATCTGTATGGATGCCTGAGTGTTTGTATGGGTGGGGTGTGTGTGACTCTGTGCATAGATGTGTGAGTGGGTGATTCACTGGGTGCATGGTTTCAAGAGTGCATCTGAGATGGACTGTATGGGTATGTGAGTGTGTGTATGGGTGTGTTAGTGAGTGAATGTATATCTCAGTGGTACATGTGTGAGTAACTACATATGTGAAAGGCAGTATATATGTGTGTTGGAATATATAAATAGCTATAAGTGAGAGTGTGTGATTATGAGACTGACTGTATGGATGAGTGTGTGCTTGTATCAGTGATTGTATAAGAGCGTAAGAATGTCCTAGTATTTGTATGAGTAAGTGAGCTGGTGTGTGTATAACTGTATAGGTGAGTAAATGGGAGTGTGATTAATTATTTGCATGACTGACTAGGTGTGTGAGTACCTCTATGGATGAGTGGTGGTGTGTGTGTGTCTATATAGGCGTATGAGTGCATATGATAGTCCTGTACTGAGTGATTGTAAGTATGAGTGACTGTACGGGTGAGTGAGTGGATATGTGTTTAGACCTAAGAATCAGTGAGTGGGTATGTAGTTATTGCTGCTGGAGTGTCTATGGTTTTGAGAATGGCAGTCTGTTATTTAGAGTTGGTGTATCAAAGGTTACATTAGGGTGTGAGAAGATGCATCAAATTATCACATGGATGATGCCATCAGTGATGTCATCAGTGATGTCATTTGAGATGTCATCAGTGATGTCACTGACCATGTCATGAGTGATGTCATATGTGACGTCATCAGCAGTGCATTGCGGGCGCGAGTTATAGTTAGCTGAACTAACTATAACGGGGAATTTCTCTGGTTTTGTACGAGTGAAATGTCCAACTAACTATAACTTTCCCTAAAACATATGGTTTTTTCAGTGAATTTCTAAGGTTTTTTAAATGCTAATTTCTAACTATAACGTGCCTGAAACCAATGGTTTTTTCAGTGAATTTCAAAGGTTTTTAAATGCTAATTTCTAACTATAACATGCCTGAAACCTATGGTTTTTTAAGTGAATTTCAAAGGTTTTTTAAATGCTAGTTTCTAACTATGCCTACAGAGGTAGGACATGTCAAGAAAGAAGAAGAAAAGCGTAGAAAGAAGGAAGACAAATGCAGAAAGAGGCAACAGAAGTCCAGAAAGATGAAGAAAAGTGCAAGAAGAAGGAAGAGATGTGCAGAAAGAACCAACAGAGGAGTAGAAAGTACTCCTGTGCCCCCACCTTTTTGCTGATGGGTACTGGTGGTAACTGACTCTGTCTCTGGTGGTAAAAGACACTTAGAATACAGTGAAAACACATACATACACTAGGGAACACTATGCGTTGGGGTACCCCTGTGATTAGCATGACCTCCTCTGTATTTGCCATGAGTTAGTGCCTGGGTCATTGGACGAGTGCATGGGTACTGACTGGATGATTAGAGTACTGCAAGGAGAGTGGATGGTGAATTTATAAGTGCTTGTGTTTTGGCGGAGTGATTGGATAAGTACATGGTGCTCGCTGGTTGATTGGAGGAGTGCATGGGTAGTGACAGGGCGATGGCTGGACTGCATCAGTAGTGCTCAGGGTAAGTTGGAGGATTAATTCCCCTTGAATCCTGAGGGTCCCTATTTGATAAAAGCCCTGGCGGTGGCGGTCCCCGGGGCTTGGGGGCCTTGGAGGCCCCCAAACATTAAAAAACAAGCCCCGGGAGGTGGCGGTCCCCGGGCTGCGAGGGCCCCGCGGGCCTTGCATATATTTGTTGGCAATGCCCCCGGGACCTGGCTCACCCGGGGGTCTCAATTAAATGAAGTGTGGTATCCCGCGCTTCATTTTTTTTTACATTTTGGCGGGATTCGCGACCCCAGCGCGAATTTCGCCAATTTTTTAAAAAAAATGCTTTTTTTGTCCCTGGGGGTTTTTGTGGGACCCCCTGAGCAGGCCTAGGGGGTCAGGGTGTTTCTATCCTGCCCCCTTTTCTTCTTTTTCACCTTTGTTTCCCTGTTTTCTTGTTCTACCGAGTCACAAGATGGCTGCCAACACTTCCTGGTTTGGAGTGTTGGCAGCCAATTAAAATGAAGCTCGTGGTCGGGAGGGTTCGCGGATCCACCGCGCCTCTAGATATCGATATTTGTTTTTTACAATTTCTCAGCAACTACCGAACGGATTTACACCATTTTTAAAAAGGTCGCTTTCTGAGCCAAGCAGTTCTCAAATAGCGACAAAGCACTTTTGAATTATTTGTTATCTCTATGTTTTTTATCCAGTTGACCACTTGATTAAATGTTACGCTTAGGGGAGAAAATGTGGTGTTACCAAGCTGGAGTTTCTGCTTCAGCTCGTCATTCTGTGATTCTGGTCAAATCACTTAATCTCCCCATGCCTACAACCAAAATGAGTTTGTCCTTGTATGATGTAACCAATGCTCATGTAAAGCATTCCAATATCTGACCAGCCTGCACTATTTAAAACTGCAAAAAACAAAGGATAAAAAGTGTTTTCCACACTTCTGTCATTGGGCTTTACGTGGGCTACATCTGGGTGATATTTGTGCTACATTTGGGCTCATTTTTCCCTGGTGGCCATCTTGGGAGACTTCAATTACATTCATTAAACTTTATTCGATCTGATTTAGAAACATAGATCATAAAAGTGTACATAAAAACAGTAAATCCTCTTTCTTAATACAATACAGTGAGAATTAATTAAAACCAGTAGGTAAAAACGGGTGTTACAAAGCCCGGTTCAGAGCAACTTCAGGTTAACAGAATAGTAAAGTTCAATGTTTCGCAAGATCAATCTCATGTAGTTTGTGCAAAATACGCAATAAGGGGTCCAAGTAAGATGCAACGCTCCAATACCTGACCAGTCTGCACTATATAAAACTGCAAAAAACTAAAAATAAAAAGTGTTTTCCACACTTCTGTCATTGGGCTATATGTGGGCTACATGTGGGTGATATTTGTGCTACATTTGGGCTCTTTTTTCTCTGGTGGCCATCTTGGGATACTTATTTGTTATGAAGTTTCCTAATTTCCTCATTTACTGCAGTCTCCTCAGTAGGAAATGCTTTCAGTTTTTACTTTGATTCCATCAAGAAGGCATTCAGATGTGTCACACATTTGCCATAAATTCAGAATGTTAGCACTCTAGTTGCTCATTAGATCACTGTAGTAAAGCTACTGCTCACCAGGGAGTTAACTGGAAGTCTACTGCTGGTATTGAAAGTGATTGTTTCAGTCTGCATGTCAGAATTTTCTAATGAAATAGAAGAGGATTTGAGATCTCACTTAAAACATGCCCTAATTTTTCTTTCTGCAGAACTAACCATAATTTTTATGGCAAAATGAACCCCCTCATTTTTTTCCTTTTTAAATTAAATGTTTTAAGTGTTACCGGTTTATTCCAATCAAGATGGCTTCAGGTGTGCCATAATTTTGTCATAAGTAAGACTGTTAGCGCTCTAGTTGTTCTTTAGAACACTCTGGGAAGCTGCAGTAGAACACAAAGGAATCAACTAGCAGGCTGCTCCTATTGAAATATAACAGGAAGATATTTGTAATCTCACTTAAAACATGTCCTAATTTTTCTTTCTACAGCACTAACCATAATTTCTATGACAAAATGAACCCCTCATTTTGTTCCTTTTTAAATTAAATGTTTTAAGTGTTACCGGTTTATTCCAATCAAGATGGCTTCAGGTGTGCCATAATGTTTTCATAAGTAAGACTGTTAGCGCTCTAGTTGTTCTTTAGAACACTCTGGGAAGCTGCAGTAGAACACAAAGGAATCAACTGGCAGGCTGCTCCTGTTGAAATATAACAGGAAGATATTTGAGATCTCACTTAAAACATGTGCTAATTTTTCTTTCTACAGCACTAACCATAATTTCTATGACAAAATGAACCCCATCATTTTGTTCCTTTTTAAATTAAATGTTTCAAGTGTTACCAGTTTATTCCAATCAAGATGGCTTCAGGTGTGCCATACTTTTGTCATAGGTAAGGCTGTTAGCGCTCTAGTTGTTCTTTAGAACACTCTGGTAAGCTGCAGTAGAACACAAACGAATCAACTGGCAGGCTGCTCCTGTTGAAATATAACAGGAAGATATTTGAGATCTCACTTAAAACATGTCCTAATTTTTCTCTCTACAGCACTAACCATAATTTCTAAGACAAAATGAACCCCATCATTTTGTTCCTTTTTAAATTAAATGTTTTAAGTGTTACCAGTTTATTCCAATCAAGATGGCTTCAGGTGTGCCATACTTTTGTCATAGGTAAGGTTGTTAGCGCTCTAGTTGTTCTTAAGAACACTCTGGGAAGCTGCAGTAGAACACAAAGGAATCAACTGACAGTCTCTGCCCTTGTTGGATTTACATGTTTTACTGAGAATGTCAGACTTCATTCTCACATGACTGAGAAAGATAATGTGAATTTACAGGAAATATGCTCTCATTTTAGCTTCTGGAGCACCTTCCAAACCTCTGTGGGACAAGCATGAGAAAATTGTTTTCTCTCAAACATGATTCATGAAATCCCAGCAGAAGGTTTTTCACAGGGTAAAATCACCCTAGAACACACCACAATTCCTAAAATTAGTATGGTACCATCAACAAATGAATTCAATTACATTCATTAAACTTTATTCGATCTGATTTAGAAACATAGATCATAAAAGTGTACATAAAAACAGTAAATCCTCTTTCCTAATACAATACAGTGAGAATTAATTAAAGCCAGTAGGTAAAAACGGGTGTTACAAAGCCCGGTTCAGAGCAACTTCAGGTTAACAGAATAGTAAAGTTCAATGTTTCGCAAGATCAATCTCATGTAGTTCGTGCAAAATACGCAATAAGGGGTCCAAGTAAGATGCAACGCTCCAATACCTGACCAGTCTGCACTATATAAAACTGCAAAAAAACTAAAAATAAAAAGTGTTTTCCACACTTCTGTCATTGGGCTATATGTGGGCTACATGTGGGTGATATTTGTGCTACATTTGGGCTCTTTTTTCTCTGGTGGCCATCTTGGGATACTTATTTGTTATGAAGTTTCCTAATTTCCTCATTTACTGCAGTCTCCTCAGTAGGAAATGCTTTCAGTTTTTTACTTTGATTCCATCAAGAAGGCATTCAGATGTGTCACACATTTGCCATAAATTCAGAATGTTAGCACTCTAGTTGCTCATTAGATCACTGTAGTAAAGCTACTGCTCACCAGGGAGTTAACTGGAAGTCTACTGCTGGTATTGAAAGTGATTGTTTCAGTCTGCATGTCAGAATTTTCTAATGAAATAGAAGAGGATTTGAGATCTCACTTAAAACATGCCCTAATTTTTCTTTCTGCATAACTAACCATAATTTCTATGGCAAAATGAACCCCCTCATTTTTTTCCTTTTTAAATTAAATGTTTTAAGTGTTACCGGTTTATTCCAATCAAGATGGCTTCAGGTGTGCCATAATTTTGTCATAAGTAAGACTGTTAGCGCTCTAGTTGTTCTTTAGAACACTCTGGGAAGCTGCAGTAGAACACAAAGGAATCAACTGGCAGGCTGCTCCTATTGAAATATAACAGGAAGATATTTGTAATCTCACTTAAAACATGTCCTAATTTTTCTTTCTACAGCACTAACCATAATTTCTATGACAAAATGAACCCCCTCATTTTGTTCCTTTTTAAATTAAATGTTTTAAGTGTTACCGGTTTATTCCAATCAAGATGGCTTCAGGTGTGCCATAATTTTTTCATAAGCAAGGATGTTAGCGCTCTAGTTGTTCTTTAGAACACTCTGGGAAGCTGCAGTAGAACACAAAGGAATCAACTGGCAGGCTGCTCCTGTTGAAATATAACAGGAAGATATTTGAGATCTCACTTAAAACTAGGCCTGGGCGGAAAACTACGCTACGCTCGCGTAGTTTGCGAAGTTTGCGCTACTTCGCACTACGCGAATTGCATGTAACACAGTGCAAACACGCGTAGCGTAGCGTAGTGCAGCGGTCATTTTTTGCTTGCTCGCGGTCCTCAACGTCAAGTTGGCGACCGCGAGCAAGCTAAATGACATCCCGGCGAGACTTTTTCCTCGTTCGCGATCAGCAACATCAAGTTGCCGATCGCGAGCGTGGAAAATAAACCTCCGGCGAGATTCTCAACGCGGGGAGGTCAGGTTTCTCATTGCGAGTGGTCGCGTATGCTCGCGACCGCTCGCGATGAGAAACTACCAGTCCGCGTTGAGAAAGCTGCCGCTCGAGTAAAATCTACTCGAGCGGCAGTAAAGACAGCTCGCACTGTGCAAGATGCCGTTTTCAATGATTGCACAGTGCGGACAAGCATCCGGCACTGTGCAATCATTGCGAACACGCACTACGCAGTTCGCGTAGTGCTACGCGTAGCTCGCGTAGTGCGAACTGCACTTTGCGTAGCTTCGCGAAGCGTTACTTCGCGAACTACGCCCAGGGTTACTTAAAACATGTGCTAATTTTTCTTTCTACAGCACTAACCATAATTTCTATGACAAAATGAACCCCATCATTTTGTTCCTTTTTAAATTAAATGTTTCAAGTGTTACCAGTTTATTCCAATCAAGATGGCTTCAGGTGTGCCATACTTTTGTCATAGGTAAGGCTGTTAGCGCTCTAGTTGTTCTTTAGAACACTCTGGGAAGCTGCAGTAGAACACAAACGAATCAACTGACAGTCTCTGCCCTTGTTGGATTTACATGTTTTACTGAGAATGTCAGACTTCATTCTCACATGACTGAGAAAGATAATGTGAATATACAGAAAATATGCTCTCATTTTAGCTTCTGGAGCACCTTCCAAACCTCTGTGGGACAAGCATGAGAAAATTGTTTTCTCTCAAACATGATTCATGAAATCCCAGCAGAAGGTTTTTCACAGGGTAAAATCACCCTAGAACACACCACAATTCCTAAAATGAGTATGGTACCATCAACAAATGAATTCTAATGTAACTAAAGTCTGTTATCACCCTTTATAGTTCTCCTTTTGGTGACCCTCAAAATCTTCTATTCACTACAATGCATTTCATTGGGGTGCTATCATGTATATTGGTCCCAAGATGGCTGCCAACACGTCTTGGATGAAGTGCTGACAGCCAATCAGATCTCACGATGACATGTGTGGTTAGGCTCCGCCCAGATATATATAGTTCTTTTTCCTTTAATATTTAAAAAACTACTGAACGGATTTACACCATTTTTGAAAAGGTCGCTTTCTGAACCAAGCAGTACCTTTATGCCAAATTTGGGGTAAATCCGTTCAGTAGTTTCCGCTGTAGCCTTGCACAAAGTTCCCTATGGGAAATTGATTTTTTGACTCTTATTTTTTGAATTTCTCAGCAACTACTGAACGGATTTACACTATTTAACCAAAAAGCATGACACTGAACCAAGGGCTACCTTTTTGACAAATTTGGTGTAATTCCGTTCAGCAGTTCGGGCTGTAGCTGCGACTAAAGGTTCCTATGGAAAATTGCATGGGGAAGACACGTTTTGGGACCCCCCTTTTTTCTCGGCCCCCACTTGACGAATCACCCCGAAACTTTCAGGATAGGAGCGGACCGGAGCGGGCCATAAGTTTTGAGAATTTCGCAAAGATTCGTCAACCGGCGCCAAAGGTATTGGAAATAGAATGTTGCGAATTTCCTATGGAAAATAGGTCCTAACTATAACTATCTACTGGCGACCGCCAGTAGATAATATATATATATACATATCATTCATACTTTATTTCGGCCGCTAGGGCCATCAAAGTGCATCAATAAAACAAACAGTATATACATCTGTATTAAAAAACAATAAATACTCACAAAGGATTTCATATACAATGATCAACCCACAAAAGAAAGTAGAGACAAAAACACATAGCACAAGCTTCATAGATACAGCAGGGATGAAAGTTGTATATATTAAAACATAAACAATTAAAATACAACCAGCCAGATAAAAAGACATTAAAAAGAATCACATCGAGTGCATAAAAATATCCAGACAGTAAAATCTTATACTAAAATCTTATGATAAAATAAAACTGTGAGACATCAGTGCAAGGCCTAAAACCCAAACAAAGACCTACTCACCCAGTCACCAGTTCCCTAAACCCCCAGAAATCACTTTATGTAAGCCCGACGGGTGTGCCACATACAGTTTAAAAAGCGTGATACGGCAAAGACAATTGGGGGATGAGTGTCATATTTTAGAACTCTATAAGCCTCTATGGCGCGCACAAACCCTAAATTTTTACATAGTTGGATTAACCAACGCTTGCGCGGCAGCCGATAGGCGGGGCAGAGGAGCAGAACATGTATTTCAGACTCCACCTTATATTTGCACGCAGGGCATTCACCAGTTTGGTCTCTCAGCCATTTGCTGGAATATGCTGCAAGTGGGAGGGTCCCCAACCTCAATTGCATATACAATTTCCTTGCAATTGGGGGTTCAACAAAATCTAAAAAGGTTTCTCTGCTATATACATCCTTTATCGCTAAAAATTCTACAGTTAAACGACCACTTGAGGTACTTTCTCGGATGGCCCTTAGCTTGACTACTCTGTAAGAATTGACTAGGTCCAACCTTGAGAGCTTGGCACACGATGTCTCAGGCGTGCTCCAGAGGTCCGGCTTGCCCATCTTGAGGGCAAGGTCCCTTATATGGCAAAGCCATGTCATTTTCTTTATATTACACATAGATAAAAACTCGGAGAGTTCATCCCTAAAAACAGACAGCTCTGGAGTCACCCACATCCTCCGCCAAAAAGCTAGGGGTCTTATAGTAATTTCTTCATCCAGCGGCCTCAATCCGAGGTCCATACGAAGGGGAATTAAAGGGGTGCTGCGGGGTAAACCTAGTACTTGTCGCATGAAATTATTCTCTACCTTTGTCAGGTTTCCAGTTGGACAATGTCCCCACAGCTCTACCCCGTAGAGTGTAGCACCCCTCGCCTGGGCTTTATAGATTTCCACAACAGGGGCAGCTGGTTTAAAAACAGAAGATCTATACAATTTCATTATACCACCAACTGTCTGTGTTAATCTAAGCCTCGCTTTATCTATTTGAGGGCCCCATTCAAATTTCTCAGCCAAGGTAACTCCCAGGTAGTCAAATATCCTAACTCTTTCCAAGGCGATACCATGCAGAGAAGGGTTTGGCCGGGTTTTAAGAGGAGGGTTGAAGACCATATATTTAGTTTTATCTAGACTGATCTCCAGCCCTCTTAACTTACAAAAGTTTGCAAAACCATCTAAAATGCGCTGAATGCCCATAGGCGATTTCGAAAGCAACAAAGTGTCGTCTGCGAACATCAGCGCAGGAACCTTCCCTGAGGCTAACTTTGGAGCATCATTGTCCACAATTAATTTAAGATGGTTAATAAGATCATTAATAAATAAACAAAATAAAGTAGGAGCTAAAACACATCCCTGCCGTACCCCCTTTTCGACTGGGAAGCGAGAAGTAAGTTCCCCGTGCCTCCCACAGCGCACTTGTGCAAAATTATCAAAGTGTAGGCTCTTAATAGCTTTTAGAAGATATGGAGGAATCCCTAGTTCACTCAAAACCCTCCATAATTTTTCTCTGGGTACAAGATCGAAGGCCGACTTCAGATCAACAAATATCAGATAGAGGCTGCCACCCTCTATAGTCACTGTTTTCCAGTAAAGTAGTTGGAGTCTGAATATCTGGTCAACAGTTGACATTTTTGATCTGAAGCCGGCCTGATAGGGACTTAGTATTCGCTCTTCTTCCAGCCAACTCTGGAGACGGTCTAAGAGCACCCGACCATAAAGTTTTTGAGGGATATCAATTAGACTAATCGGTCTATAGTTGGAGGGTGTAAGGGGGCAACCTTTTTTAAATATAGGAACAATCTCAGCCCCACGCCAAGTATCAGGGGGTTAGATCCCTGCAATACCGCATTGAATAGAGCACACAAATATGGGACCCATATTACAGGTTCTTTACGAAAGAGATCCCCTGGAAGTTTGTCTAGGCCTGGGGCTTTATTGCTATGTAGCTTATTAATGGCATATATATATATATGTGTGGGCCCTTCTGTTGAGGGCAACTCTTGTGTTTGATGTTAGCAGCTGGCCCAAGCCGCTGAAGGAGCCCCGCTGCCTCGGAGCAGCCCCGCTGAGACGCCAATCGGCGTAACAGCACTAGGGACAGAAGATGTTAATGGAAGCGGTAAGGTGCTGTGTTGAACCAGGGAATTGCACCACAACCCACTGGGGCATTTATTGTTTATTATTGTGACTCTGAACGCATGGCAACTCACAAGAGGAATACGAAGGCACTACTGATCCCAGGAGGCCATGGGAGTGGCCACGCCCACTGGGGCAGGGACCTGAATGTATATCAAGTGCTGGAAACACTGTCCGTGTTGATCGAAGTCCTCAGTCCTCAGCCCAAGAAGAAGTGCAAGTAGCATGAAACGCGTCGGCTGGACTTTATTTTATCTGTGTGGCAGTGCTTCTGTGATCCTCACGGCAGCCTCCATTAAAGATACCAGCAACACTCACCTGTGTGGGCCCTTCTGTTGAGGGCAACTCTTGTGTTTGATGTTAGCGGCAGGCCTAAGCCGCTGAAGGAGCACAGCTGCCTCGGAGCAGCCCCGCTGAGACGCCAATCGGCGTAACAGCACTAGGGACAGAAGCTGTTAATGGAAGCGGCAAGGTGCTGTGTTGAACCAGGGAATTGCACCACAACCCACTGGGGCATTTATTGTTTATTATTGTGACTCTGAACGCATGGCAACCCACAAGAGGAATATGAAGGCACTACTGATCCCAGGAGGCCATGGGAGTGGCCACGCCCACTGGGGCAGGGACCTGAATGTATATCAAGTGCTGGAAAAACTGTCCGTGTTGTTCGAAGTCCTCAGTCCTCAGCTCAAGAAGAAGTGCAAGTAGCACGAAACGCATCAGCTGGACTTTATTTTATCTGTGTGGAAGTACTTCTGTGATCCTCACGGCAGCCTCCATTAAATATACCAGCAACACTCACCTGAGTGGGCCCTTCTGTTGGGGGCAACTCTTGTGTTTGATGTTAGCAGCTGGCCCAAGCCACTGAAGGAACCCCGCTGCCTCGGAGCAGCCCCGCTGAGACGCCAATCGGCGTAACAGCACTAGGGACAGGAGCTGTTAATGGAAGCGGCAAGGTGCTGTGTTGAACCAGGGAATTGCACCACAACCCACTGGGGCATTTATTGTTTATTATTGTGAGTCTGAACGCATGGCAACTCACAAGAGGAATACGAAGGCACTACTGATCCCAGGAGGCCATGGGAGTGGCCACGCCCACTGGGGCAGGGACCTGAATGTATATCAAGTGCTGGAAAAACTGTCCGTGTTGTTCGAAGTCCTCAGTCCTCACCCCAAGAAGAAGTGCAAGTAGCACGAAACGCGTCGGCTGGACTTTATTTTATCTGTGTGGCAGTACTTCTGTGATCCTCACGGCAGCCTCCATTAAAGATACCAGCAACACTCACCTGTGTGGGCCCTTCTGTTGAGGGCAACTCTTGTATTTGATGTTAGCGGCTGGCCCAAGCCGCTGAAGGAGCCCCGCTGCCTCGGAGCAGCCCCGCTGAGACGCCAATCGGCATAACAGCACTAGGGACAGGAGCTGTTAATGGAAGCGGCAAGGTGCTGTGTTGAACCAGGGAATTGCACCACAACCCACTGGGGCATTTATTGTTTATTATTGTGACTTTGACCGCATGGCAACTCACAAGAGGAATACGAAGGCACTACTGATCCCAGGAGGCCATGGGAGTGGCCACGCCCACTGGGGCAGGGACCTGAATGTATATCAAGTGCTGGAAAAACTGTCCGTGTTGTTCGAAGTCCTCAGTCCTCAGCCCAAGAAGAAGTTCAAGTAGCACGAAACGCGTCGGCTGGACTTTATTTTATCTGTGTGGCAGTACTTCTGTGATCCTCACGGCAGCCTCCATTAAAGATACCAGCAACACTCACCTGTGTGGGCCCTTCTGTTGAGGGCAACTCTTGTGTTTGATATATATATATATCGCCACACTCCGCCTCAACGTTCCTGCGGGAACAAACGGAAGACGAACCCAGATTTGGTGTAACTTTTCGTTTATTTGCAGTGAGCCACCATTACTGCCATGACGCGTTTCGGCCAGACTCGGCCTTGATCACATGACGCGCGTTTAAAGCCACAGTGTGATATTTAAAGTGAAAAAACAATTACCCACGTGATACACTAATTTCATAGGCATAAACAACATACTATGGTAAAATAAGTCTTTGTAAACTGTAGATAGCAGCAGTCAATGTATAAATACATACATGAATAAATAAATAAATATATGACATATATAAATAAATGACATATACAAATATATAAATATATATAAATACGCAATATTAGTGTAAAATACAATATGATCACACCGTTAGAAAAATATATATGAACAAACACAATTATAGTAAAACCTCAATTAAAAAGAACTTTAAATATGTTAAAATTCATTGTAAGTTTTTTTGAGCTAGTTGGTTACTAAGTATAGTGTCAGTATAGATATTAACATACAATTTTATGGGGGACTAAATCCTAATATTAATCCTCTTCCTAGTAGTCCTAAACCCAATATCCCTGAGTATGGATCTGGTCGGTCGGTGTTTATTCAAAATGCCGCAAATATATATATATATATATATCTAAAGGCGGTCACCGGTAGGTAGTTACAGTTAGGACCTAGTTTCCAGAGAAAAAAATCTTTTGTTTTGCTAATAACTTTGGCACCGTTTAACAAATCATCACAACATTTTTAAAACTAGTTTGCCAGTCACTTCAGCTGCTATATCTTAGCCCAGAAAGAGTGCTTTTTGTAATTTGTTGTAAATCTGTTCAGTAGTTTTAGAGTTATTTTAGTAAAAAGATTTATGTATATCTAGAGACGCGGATCCTCCACAGATCTGGTTGGATCCGCGGATCCACATGCCCACAGCAATGCCATGATTGCTTGGCTGCAACCTGAGAGGAAAATTATGGCTGCCAATGTGTGCATCGGGATGTGGTTCCCAAGGGGGAAAATGAAATGCAAAAGTGAAAGAAGGGGTCAAGGTAGAGGTACCCTGACACTATGGGACTGATGGAGGGGTCTGTGATGGACCCCTCATGAGCAAGAACATATTTTTATAGCGCATGACGATCTGTGGATCCACCTGGATCCACCTGGATCCTCATCCCCAGATCCATATTCCAGATAAACAAAAATACATACAGACCCACACACCCACTCACACACTCACTTACACATGTACACACCCACTCACATACCCATACAGCCCTTCACACACCTACTCACAGACTCACAAAACCATTCACTCACCCACTCACAAAGTCACACAGCCACTCATACGCCCACTCACTGACCCACAAAACCACCCACACAGCCACACACACTTACATATAGCCACTCACACACCCATACAGTCATTCACACAGCCACTCACATGCCCACACACAGGCAGTGGTACACTTATAGAAATTGTAATAGCATATGTTTGTATTAAATGTGTTGTGGTTTTAGTATTGAATGCATGCAGTATAACCAGCAGACCCCTTATTTGTCAGAAAATTTGCAACAAATCCGCGGATCCATAAAATGAATAAAAAATAATTGAAAGACTTAGGGCCTCATTACGATGCACATCGGAAAGGCTCCGAACTGCAGTCAGAATCTTCTAAATTGTGTCGGAACCTATGTTTCCAACCGACTCGGAAACATTTCCTACCGATTACGATGGAAAGGTAAGCGTTCGGTCATTCCAAAACGGTTCTGACCGGCATTTGGAGACTCCAAGTCGGTCGGAGCCGATTCGTACAGCTCTACGGACCGCGCTTCTGGCCGATGTATTACAATGTTGGATTTTGACAGCCTTTCCGAATTGGTCTGTCCGACACGGAACGGCTGCCGGAATCTGAGTTTGGGGGCCCGTAGGCCCTGAGGCCTCCGATTGGGGCCCGTGGGGGTACCCATGGGACCCCGCTTTAAAACCATGCACAGTGTGGCAAGCACCATGGGGTGCCTGCGACAGAGTGCAAGGTTTTCCACAACCACCCCTTTTTTCAATGGGAGCTTGTGTTGTCGGTCGGAACACAGGCTCCCATTGAAGTCAATGGGAGACTTTCCGAACAGTGTTAGGAAACATCGTAATCGGTCAGTCGGACTCGCCGAACACGAGCCAATTGGAACCGATTCCGACAAGGAGTCGGTCGGATCACGTTCCGACCGACATCATAATGAGGCCCCTAGTGCATTGCATTTATAGAAAGACTACATAAGTTACGTTACCTTAATTTTAAAATTTCTAGTTTAAAATATATAGGAATGAATGTGTGAATAAAATGTATTTATAAACTTGTGAAAATGTATATTAGTAAATTGAACTTCTGAGCCAAATCGTAGTAGAATTTATATATAAAAAAAACGGTGAAATTCACTGGAAAAAACAAAGGTTACTGGGACGCTATAGTAAGGTTCAGATTTTACACACATAAAACCATTGAAATTCAGGAGTTATAGTTATAGTTATCTCAAGTAACTATAACTCGTGCCCTAAGGTAACTATAGCTTTTTTTAAACCATCAATCTCCGTGCTACAGACAGAGTGAGCTTCAGTGTTCCTTTTAAATTTCATCTAGAAGTGTTAAATCATTCATAATGATACTACTTGCTAATTGCTTCGGTATTATTGAGATTGCTTAATGAATTGGCTCAGTAATTAGTTCTTAATTGATAACTCCTATGCCATCAACATGTATTACCATAATTTGTTCCGTACAAGGTAGATTTCATTGCCAATATTTAAACATCCTCCTTGAGATGTTGTATCCTTAGTTTCATGTGTGGGTCTGTTAAAGATGTGTATCACTCTGAGAGTTGGGGTGTGCCTCTCTACACCACTTCTTTTACCTGTACTTGATGCATAAGTAACATTTTTATAAAAATGATGCAACATGCAACGTGAAACAAGAATGCATTTTAAAAACTGAAATACTCCTTAATAATTAGGTTCTTATTTAACCATAGTATCAAATATATGATGTAATTTTCAGTGCTTAATTTGTAAAATAATAAGTGCGATGGCCCTCATCAGGAGGCCACTGCAGCTTGCACTACCCGTTGCCTCTGCCAGGCTGCCAATGACAGCACCAACACACTACTAATCATCACACTCTTAAAAGTGTGACAATTCCAGGGCCCCAAAGCTATAAAAACGCCCTGGGTGGTAGGTATTAGTAATTTTGTATTGTGTATTGAACTAATAAACAGCTATTGTCCATATCTCTAAATTCAACTCACAGTGCAATCATGTGCAGACTGTCATAAGTGCCGGTGCTAACAATTAAGTGCCAGTGCTGAGCACCGGAAACCACCAGCTCAAATTAAGCACTGGTAATTTTGGAGCCGTGAAAATCATTCTTCCTACTCTTACATCAAGTCCAGCCCCATATTTGAAGAAACCTACGCCCAGAAGTAGGGTGACAACCTCCTTGCAGGTCGTGACGGGCACTGTTTCCATACCTAAACTTTAGTGTGCTATCCTCACGCATTCTGAGTGTTGGAGTCTTGTTTTTACTCCCATTGAACAATTTACACTGACACACTTAAAACCAATGATTAATAGGTCAAAAGTTCAGAACTGGAGTATGAGTACGTAATGACCGGGAGTTAGCTGGTCAACCTATCAAAAATAACAATGGAAATACTGTACTTAACTGCAAGCAGCAATCACACTATTGTGCAGAGAAGGGAACTCATTTCACTTTCATAGGCGCATATGTTCACTTTTAATATCTTCACAGGCTCTCTAGGTAGTATTTGATATGAAATACTACTATGACAGTAGTGAGTTAGATCTGAAATTGTTTTTTTATTAGTGCATCCATGACACTCCAGTGACACATTTATATTTTGCTCAGAGAGATTAAAATCCTTGCATAGATCCTAATTGAAAAGGAGGGTTTGAGTGATCATATGATAGAAATGTGTCCCCATTGTGATGTCAGGCTGTTTTTTTAATCTGTTGTTACGAGCAATAGCAGAAACCTTCACTCATATTTTATTCAGGAAAATAGTTTTAAGATTATTGCAGAAACCCACGATTGGTGTGCTAATTGACTGGCAATGATTTCAGACATCACTGTTAATAATAAAATAAGCATTGAAAGGAAAATATTTATTCAGAAAAAATGAGTAGATGGGACTCATGATGCAATAAATGGAATTAGATTAACAGGGGTTACTTAGACCAACTAGTTAGTACTAAAACAATTGCAAACTGCAGTTCACATAAATCCACATAGGAGTTTGGCGTACATAGTAAACCCACCCATATTTGTGCAGAGTGTTACCAACAGATTTTACCTGGTGGAACCTACCAATGCAAACTCTTGTTAAGGAGGTAACAATGAAGACATGTATAGATTTATAGATGGGTAACAGCGAATTACGGGGATGTTTTTCACTCAGGGTTTCTGTTTCTGAGTGACATTAAATAGGCGACAAGAGTGAAGCTTGAGTTATCTATGTCACTCAGAACCAAGAGACACAAATATAATTTTCACATATTCTTATTTAATTTGCACTCTTCCTTAAATTGGTTGCCAAAGAACAACCAATACCGAGAGCAGGTGTTATTTGTATCAAGGTATTTTTGCACTCACTAATTACATGTGGGTTTAAATTACACTATAAGTGTTGGGTTTCAGCTGTTCTCCTAGCAATGCCACCTTGACTAGAATCATCTCTCATGATGCCTTGGTCCATATATACAGTTACTCCCTAGGTGACTTAGATGGTTTTGGTGTAGAGTGCAAATGCCCACTAGAAAGAGCAGTATTGGCAGAAGAACAGCCGCACAGGTGTTATCGCATGTAGTCAACGAGCACAGCACTCAACCTCTTCATGGCCTTACAGCTCCGAGACCATACCTAATAACTAAATTCTTTATAAAAAGGGGAGTGATCAAAAAGTCCGAAGAAATTCTGTAGAATGCTCAAAAAAGTTGCTCAGTCAATCCGATGAATCATCGTAAATACTCTATATCAAACTGTGGTCAAGTTTCCTGTTCCTCAGCAGGTCCTGTGCATATTGCAAAGACAAATGCGAATGCATTCACATTCATCACCAACATTTCGAGTAATTCCTCTAACAAGTAAATTGATAAGAGCCAAATTTCACCATCTGTTCAGAGAAGCTAGACAGAACATGGCTCTTTGCACCATGCTACTTGCTCGAAGGGTCCCTCTGTAGTTGAAGACTCAAATAGGTGTTCTGTGGCCTGATAAATTGTAATGTTGTTCAAATGAACATCTGTTCCATAGTTAAATGCATAAGGCTACCACAGACTCTTCATTTTTAGTACAAATGCAGGATATGTGCAATTTGTTTCCTCACAGTTTCAACTGTAGGAGATCAGTCTTCAAAAATTGATAAATATGCATTATTGATTAGTTCATTAGGTGCTGAATGTTTGTCAGATCTGAATCATTGTTGGTCTACTGCCATTGTTTCCTCCGTTCAAATTATGGCCTGAAGAACAAATGACTACTGCACTGGGAGCAGAGCATAGTCATCAATTTGATCTTTAGTCCTGTACAAATATGTTGATTTATTGATCATTCAATAAAAAAGGGTCTGTGAATTTAGAAAAGTCTATTGGAAAGAAAGGGCCCTGAACAGCATATTGCTTCTATCAAAGGAAGCGACATCTGAGTATCCTTCAGTTGAACCTGACCAACCACCAACTGGAACTCGCCTTTGTGGGGTCGAAATGGTAGCATTCTGCCCTGGCTTTTGATCCGAACAGCAGCAATGCTTAAAAGCAGAGTTGGTCAGGAGACTATCCTTCACAACAAATCAAAATATTTAATGGTTGAGTTGGTTAGACCATAGGAATCGGAAATGGTGGATACCTTATAGCTTAATTTGACAGGCCCTTGGACCATTTAGCTAAAATTCTTTGTTTCAAAATATTGCGAAGTCTAGTCAATGGGCCAGGTTTAAAGTTATTTGCTGTCATGTACAGCACAGACTGTCCATCATAATTACATCAGACATAATATGAAAGTAGAATTTTACTTAGAATATATCGTATACTAGTTTGTGTACATACTTTTAAATGTGTTTGATATATTTCCATTACAAAAACTATTAAGAAGGTTTTGAATGCTTAATTTGTGTGTGTTTCTAATTTTTCACTAAAAAATAGGCTGAACGAAATTTGTGAAATGCTTTGCCTGTTCAGCTATTGTTACCCCCTGAAATTACAAAAGAATTGACAAAGGTTTTGGGGGCAATCCAAAGTACCTTTTGCACATTTAAGCTTACTGGGAATAGTTGCTTGTGGCTGTTGAACACGATGACATCTAATTTGGCACAATCCCACACTGTTCAAAACTGTTCTGTAGATCTTGAGAGTTTTTACTTTTGAGTCACAAGCCCACTAGTGTTTGCAAGTGCTTCAAAAAGCACTTCATAGAAGTGAGTCACTGCCTTAAGGCCTAGCTTCTGGAGATCTAAGGGCACAGTCAATGCGTGCAGATTGTTGCTGAATCCCACACTATGAGCATAGAGCCTGCTGCACATTGGCAGAGACCATGCACTGTGAACCTTTATGATATAGTGACTTGATTCAGAGCATAGCTAAAGTTCCCGCCATACACTCAGTGAGTAATTACTTAGGAGCAGATCAATCTGGACTGAATCGATCTTTCAAATATCAATAACAGTATTTAGTTATGGTGCTGTTTGGTTGCCCGATGCCTACAGCCGGGAATCTCCTTCTGCACTGATCTCTTGACAGGAGCAACTCTACAGCCATTTCAGTGGCAGTATTGGGTAGGAGAAGAGTATGAGAACACTACCAACCTCTTAGGTTTGTGTATATTCCAGAACTTTCCAAAGAAACCACGCCCTTGAACATCATCTTCCCATCCCTCGAGTGGGATCCGTGCAAACACATAACTATTCAATTGTGTAGTTAATTTTGCACGAGTGAAAGGGTTTATTATTGCAAAGTACCTTTTGTAATTAGATTGTTGTCATTAATCCAACCATTTGCACCTGTAAATCAGACTAACTGGAGGAAAGGGCTTTGCAAGTCGAACCCTTGATTTTTCCACCTGTTGATATGTCATCAACAAACTGCGAAGAATGGCTCTAAACAATCAATGTAAAAAGCATAATTGTGATTGTTGGTATTTCAATGTATGCCTTAATTTACTGGAAGATGTCCCAGGGTGACACAAGACAAAAATCGGGAATGTGGGGTAGACATGAGCATACTGCATTGTGCCAAAAATAGAGGCGGCTGCTGACAAATTAAAGTGGTAGGGCAGGGGCGAATATTTTGACCCACTGACAGGCACAGATGGAAACCAGCAATGCCATCAAGCTGAATGCAAAAGCTCTCAATCGTGGTCTGTTTTAAAGAGCGTTTACAATGGGCCATGATTGAGAGTTCTGGAGTTGCCCATTTCTCACAGTGCCTGTCAGTGAGTCAAAAAGGAACATTTAGAAAAAAAAGTTTTAAAATGTACTTACCCGCTGCCTCTGTGTTCCTCTCTGGTCCCAGCAGTCCGTGGCTCCCAGAGAGTCCAGTCAACTCCTGTTACCAAACCAGGTGCTGCTGTCATGCTGTTAATACTATTAACCAACAAGAGAGAAGCACCAGGATTGGTTGGAGAGGGCTGGCTCGGTACGCCTTGGAACACTGGCTGCTTGTGTCTGCAATCCACCTGGCTGTGCAACACAGCTTGGGTGAGAGATTTCTAAAGAGTGCATGTTGAGTTGGCCATCACAAGACAGATAGCCAAACAGACATGTGCACTTGCAGTGTCCACCACTCCTTCTTGTAGTTGCCAATCCTCAACAGTGGCCCCGCCCTCAGACTCGACTCGGGCTAGCAGGAGAAAAAATATAATGTTAATAAACTAATTTTATTACCATTGTATTTTTCACCTTTGATGTGCTTCCAGGATGGGGCCAAATACAAAGCGTTACATGAAGACATTGTGCGCACATGCAACACTATGCTGCACCATTCAATGCAAGCATGACATACATGCAAATAGAATTTTGCCACTACACAATAAAATTACAGCAGGAAACTCGATCCTGCTCCCAGGGACCAAATTCAATCAAGATTGAAATTGCAAATAAGAGAGCCAGGGCCAGTCTGGGAGCCAGGAACGAAAAGGGGTAATGGGAAGAAAAGGAAACTGCACTTCACAGAGAAGGATGTGGAAATCCCCAATGCTGTGGTAAACAAACACAAGGACAAACTCTTGCTGAGATCAAATGCTCCTGAGAAAAAGCTGTAGTGTAGAAGACATCTGTTAGACTTGGCATCTTTTGGTGTGTTTCCCCTGACTTTTTGCTTTCTGACCTCCTGGTTTTTGACTCTGTTTTTGCTGGTGTAATGATTCTGCGCACTTTCCTCACTGCTGTCCAGTGGGAAAGTGCAAGTGCTCCTGTACAAAATGTGTTATGGATTGGTATTTCCATGATTGGCCTATTTGATCTATGTGTCAGTCCCTAGTAAAGTGCACTGAGAGTGCCAGGGCCTATAGATCAAATGCTGTTGGTTGGTGGGCTGCAGCACTGGATTGTGCCACCCACGCAAACAGCACGTAAAGTGTAACTCTGGCCTGCCATTGCAGAGCCTGTGCGCAGCCTGGGGCTGCCATGTCGACTTGGCAAGTGCACACACTTGCAAGTCCCTAAACCTTCCCTTTTCTACATGCTAGTCACCCCTAAGGTAGGCCCAAGGTACCCCTGTGGGCAGGGTGCATTGTATGTGAAAGGTAGGACATGCCCTGGTGTGTGTGGCATGTCCTGATAGTGAATTACAGCCTATTTCGTTTTTCACTATTGCAAGGCTACCTGTTCCCCATAGGCCAGAATGGGCAGTTTTGATTATTACAGCTTATAATCCTAACTAACCCAGGGAACATGGTAGAAATTCGAGTTTAGTATGCCTGGACTCAGAATGATAAAATGCATCTTTTAGTAAAGTTGGTTTTAACATTCTGTGTTTGAAAATACCACTTTTAGAAAGTGGGTATTTTCTTGTCTAACCATCCAAGCCTGCCTCTGCTAGGTTGTGTATTCCTTGTCTGGAGTGTGAGTGACAGGGACTGGGGGATGTCAGGAGACAGGGTGAGTCAGCACAGGGCTGAATAGCAAGATCTACATGTAGATGGGTGGGAGGAGATGCACCTGGGACCTGAATAGGGCTGGGCCTTCCCTCCACAATGCTGGCTCCACCTCCTGTGGTGCGTCTGATGTCCCTGGCCTGCACTGTGAAAGGAAAGAAGGAGACTTGTCAACAAAGTGCTCCAGGACTGACCAGAACTGGTTTGGACTAGGCAAAGGCCTCTCTGCCTTCAGAGAACAAAGAGAAATTGAGGATAAAAAGGGGGACCCAAACCCCAGAAAATTGGAACTCTTTTGGGATCAAGAAGACTGCCAAGAAGAAGAGCTGGAGAAGCTGTGAGGAGGAACTACCACTTTACTGTGTGCTTTGCTGTGTTGGCCTGCAGTGGCTGCTTCTGTCTTGGTCAGTGAAAGGACTGGAACTGAACTTTCTGCAATCTACTTTGTGAGTGTCTCCAAGGGCTTGAGGTAGAGCTTGCCCCCTGTTCAAGAAGTCTCAGGAACAGCAAAGACTTCAAGTTCTTCTGACCTCAGCACTGGGGACTGTGTGTTTTGTGCTGCAACAGAAGAAAAGCAACTCGACGACGTCGACGACGCCGCTGCCGACTCCGTGTCCCGACGGCACCGCAGAGGGCACCGCCGCAACGCCGCACCGCGACCCTGGTCTCACCGACGACGCCTGCTGATGCCGCCACCGAGCCGCTGCTCGCCCCGTGACCAGTGGGCACCGCACTCCGCACCGCCTCGCTTCACGACAACGCCGTGGCCTTCCCGACGACGCCGCTCCACGCCGGACTCGACGCCGCTGCTTGCACCGTGGTTCGGGGGCACCGCTTGTAAGTTACACGACGCACCGCCCTCATCCCGCACCACAGCCTTGGCCCACCTACGCCGGTGCCATCGACTCCAGTTCGTCAGCCGACAACAGCGCTGCAGCTACGACGACGCCGCTGCTGCACCGTGACCTGCCAGCACCGTGACGAGCACCGCCTTCATCTCACACCGCGACCCTGGTCTCACCGACGACGCCATCCGACGCCGCCACCGAGCCGCTGCTCGCACCGCGACCTGAGAGCACCGCACGCCGCACCGCTGCACTTCGCACCGCAGCACCCGACGCCGGCCGACGCCAGCGCTCCTGACTTCAATAGAGGAGATCGATCTGTAACGCGTGTGACTTCGAGGGCCCCGACGATGCCGCACCGACCTCCGGAACCGACGCCTGCGGACGCCGTGTTTTCGGAAGCTCACCGCGAGGTCATCGACGCCCTGCATTTCTGAAAGGTACTGTTTGCGGGTCTTCCCGACACCGTAGCTGACCCGCGACGCCGCGGTCAGCCAGAACTGTTTGGATTTGTTTGTTCACGACGCCGTGATAGCCCTGGACGGAGCTATCGACATCAAGGAACTGTTTTTAAAGACATTTTGAGAAGTAACTATTTCTGAAGTACTGTACAGTGGATTTTTTTCGTATTTGGTCTTGTTTAAAGTATATAAAAATATTGGATATTTTTCAAAACTGGTGTGGTGTCCGTTTGTAGTGCTTACATTGTATTACTGTTGGTTTGGTGCAAATGCTTTACACACTGCCTCTAGAATAAGCCTGACTGCTCGTGCCAAGCTACCAAGGGGGTGAGCAGGGGTTATTTTAGGAGTGTAACTCCCTTATCCTGATTTGGAAGAAGGGTCCGTACTTGGACAAAGGTGCAAGCCCTTGCCAACTAGAAACCCCCATTTCTAACATTGGTTGTCAGCGGTGAGGATAGGACTTGTGTTTGCACTTGACTTACAGTGATTGGTGTGCACTACTACCATATCGCAGACCATTACGTACCACTTACAGGTTCTTTTTCTTTTTGGCCAATTTTTGATCTTGCCAGTTTGAACTTGCTACTTCAACATGCCTGAATCAATTGCATCATCTGTTGCATCAGTAGAAATTGCCTTTGAGGAGGATCGATTGGAAGCCTACAATGTCAAGGAGTTAAAATCGATTTGCAAGAACCTGAAAGTCCAGGTCAGAGGCCTCACCAGGAAGGATGAGCTACAAAAGGCGCTGAGGGCCTGGGTAGCAGCCAGACATGCCAGTGGGCAATCTGGTGATCTCAATGGAGAGCTGGAGGAGCCTGTTCGTAGGGTGGATGTGCTTTTGTTTGAGGGGGAACCCTCCAGGCCAGGCAGCAGTAGTTTGTCCCCAGCGGAGCTGGAGGACAGGCGGGAAGTAAGGAGGTTTGAATTGGAAAAACTCAGAATAGAAAGTGAGAGGGAAGAGAAAAGAATAGCCATGGAGGAAAGGAAGATGGTACTAGATCATGAGAGAATGATTAAGGAGCTGGAGCTAAAGAGTAGATCCGGTTCAGATGGTGGCAGCAATTCTTCAGCACACACAGACAGGATTGTACACATCCCCAAGAATGTAGGTAAAGAGTACAAAAAGGGTGATGACATACAAAGGTGGTTTCAAGGGTACGAGTCGTCTATTCATATGAATGGGGTCCCTGAGAGGAACTGGGGAGCGGGGTTGTGGCCTCTCTTTCCAGAGGAAGCTAGGGATACTCTGATAGCTTTGGGTAAGGGGCAGGACCTCACCTATGCTGACATGAAAGACGCTCTCCTCACTAGGTATGGGCTCACTCCTGAGAAGTACAGGGATCAGTTTAGGTCCAGTAAAAAGTCTGAGGCCAACACTTGGTTGGAATGTGTGGATATGTTCTGTAGGTCGCTGGATGGTTGGGTGAAGGGCAGTAAGGTAACAGATTTTCAGGGGCTCTACAATTTGATTGCATGGGAGCACTTGTCTAGTCTATGTTTTGCAGATCTGCGCCAGCACCTAGTTGATAGTAAGCTAACTGACCCCAGGAAGCTTGCTATGGAGGCGGACCGCTGGGTGAGTACCAGGGTCCACAAGAAAGCGTTTGGGGGAGACTCAGCCAAAGGTGGGCAGGGTCCCCAGCAGAAAAGTGGGGGGGACAAGGGTAAAGCACAGGAGTTCTCTAAAGGGCCCCAAACTAGTACCCAGGGTAAAGGTTCCCAGCCCCCTGATGATAAGAAGAAAGGGGTCTCTACAGGGAAGCCTGTTGAGACCGGCCCCCGCAAGTGTTATGCATGTGACCAGGTGGGTCACTTTAAGGGGGACCCCAAGTGCCCAAAGGGGACACAGCCACCCACCGGTGGACAGTCCAAAGTGTTGGCTAGTGTAGCGCTTGGGGAGGAGGGGTGCCCACAGGAGGGTGGGGATCCCACAGAAATGACCCTTGTCTCACTAGGGGACAGTGAGATGGTCCCAGGAAACCAGGTGCCCCCTAACACAAAGAAATATAGCACCTGGGTGACCATTAATGGGAACAGGGTAGAGGCTCTCAGAGATACTGGAGCCAGTGTGACCTCAGTCCGGTGTCACCTGGTCTCTGAGAAGCAGGTAGTCCCAGGGGCATTCCTCCAAGTAGTTGCTGTAGACAACTCTGAGCGCCAGTGTATGGTGGCGCAGGTTCCCTTTGAATGGGGGGGTCTCAGGTCCCTTGAGGGTGGTTGTGAGCCCTACCATGCCTGTAGATTGTCTGCTAGGTAACGACCTGGAGCAGTCCTTATGGAAGGATGTTGAGCTCAGGTCTCACTTGGAGATGCTTGGGTTGCCAGAGTGGGCATGCGTGTCTACTCGGTCAATGGCAGCCAGAAAGGGTGATCAAGAGGACTTGGAGCCTGGAACAGTGGCCCAAGTCCCTGCCAAGAGGAAGGGCAGGGGCGCGGGAAACCGGCCCCGAAGTTCCCACGGACCGGGAGGAGGCAGACCTCGAGGGGGACGCCCGGTGCCTACAGGGGAGCAGGTAGCCGAACTGGGAGACATCTCTGAGCTGACCCATTGGCAGCAAGAAGGGGGTCCCACCAGGGAGGAGTTCTGCAGGGAGCAGAACGAGTGCCCTACTCTGGAGGGTCTGCGGTGGCAGGTGCAGACCAGGCAGCTGGTAATTAGACCGGGTCACATCTGATCTACTGGGAGAATGGTCTCCTATACAGTGAGCCTAAGGTTGCTGAGCCTGGGTCAGCCCGTGTGCTGGTGGTACCCCAGCGCTTCAGGACCTTCCTACTGGGTCTGGCTCATGACGTGCCTTTGGCAGGACATTTGGGGCAGGACAAGACCTTTGACCGGCTTGTCACCCACTTCTTTTGGCCCCAAATGCGAAGGCAGTCAGATGCACACTGTAGGTCTTGCCAAACTTGCCAGGCAAGTGGTAAGAGTGGGAGGAAGGTCAAAGCTCCTCTCCAACCTTTTCCTGTTGTTGGAACACCCTTTGAAAGGGTAGGGATGGATATTGTGGGGCCACTGGATCCCAAGACAGCCATGGGCAACAGGTACATCCTGGTCTTGGTGGACCATGCCACCCGGTACCCTGAGGCAATCCCTCTCCGGACAACGACGGCGCCAGTGGTGGGCCGGGGGTTAATGGGGATCTTTTCCCGTGTGGGCTTCCCCAGAGAGGTGGTTTCTGACAGGGGGACCAATTTCATATCCAAGTATATGACATCCCTGTGGAAGGAGTGTGGTGTAACCTACAAGTTCACCACTCCTTACCACCCACAAGGAAACGGTCTGGTGGAGAGATTCAACCAAAGGCATGATCAAGGGTCTAACAGAACCCAAGAGGTGTAAGTGGGACGTCCTCTTGCCATGCCTACTCTTTGCATACAGGGAGGTGCCTCAGAAGTCTCTTGGGTACAGCCCCTTTTAGCTCCTGTATGGCCACCCTGTCAGAGGACCTCTGAGTTTGGTAAAGGAAGGCTGGGAGGCAGCTCCCAGGAAAACTCCCCAGGATGTGTTTAGTTACATGCTGGCCTTTAGAAACCAAACTGCCCGCTTCAGGAAACTCGCTCAGGCAAACCTAGAAGCAAGCCAGGAAGAAATGAAGAGGTGGTATGACCAGAATGCCACTCGGGTCGAATTTCAACCTGGGCAAAAAGTGTGGGTCATGGCCCCAGTGGAACCTTGTGCCTTGCAGGACAAGTGGACTGGGCCATATGAGGTGGTGGAGCGCAAAAGTGACGTCACCTACCTGGTGGATTTGCAGGCTCCAAGGAACCCTTTGAGGGTCCTTCACGTGAACCGCCTCAAGCCCCACTTCGAGAGGTCCGAAGTGAGTATGCTCTTGGCGACAGATGATGGGGTGGAAGAGGAGAGTGAGCCTCTCCCTGACCTCCTGTCTACCAAGGAGCATGATGGGTCAGTGGAAGGTGTGATCCTCTCCCCTACACTGACTCAGGAGCAGCAGGGGGACTGTCACCAGTTGTTGGGACAGTTCGCCCCACTGTTCTCTCAGACCCCCGGTGTTACTCACTGGTGTACCCATGACGTGGACACTGGTGACAGCCCTCCTGTGAAGCACAAGATTTACAGGTTGACTGACCGGGTCAGGGCCAGCATCAAGGAGGAGGTCTCTAAGATGTTGGCGTTAGGGGTGATTGAGCCCTCCAACAGTCCTTGGGCCAGCCCAGTAGTCTTGGTCCCAAAGGCTGCTGCACCAGGTGCCACTCCAGAACTCCGGTTTTGTGTGGACTACCGTGGGCTCAATGCCGTCACCAGGACTGACGCACACCCCATCCCCAGAGTTGATGAGCTCATTGATTGGTTGGGAGCTGCCCGGTTCCTCAGCACGTTTGATTTAACGTCTGGGTACTGGCAGATTGCCTTAACCGATGGGGCCAAGGAGAGGTCAGCATTCTCAACCCCAGAAGGTCATTACCAATTTCGGGTGATGCCCTTTGGGTTGAAGAATGCCCCTGCCACCTTCCAGAGGTTGGTCAATCAGGTGTTGGCTGGACTGGAGGATTTCAGTGCCGCCTACCTGGATGACATTGCTGTGTTCAGTTCCAGCTGGGAAGAACATTTACAGCACCTTGAGAAAGTGTTGAGGGCTCTGCAAGGTGCAGGCCTCACGATCAAGGCCAGTAAGTGCCAGATCGGGCAGGGTTCTGTGGTGTACTTGGGATACCAGGTAGGAAGCGGCCAGGTGGCGCCCCTACAACTCAAGATTGACACCATCCTGGCTTGGGAACCCCCCAAGACCCAGACAGAGGTGAGAGCCTTCTTAGGTCTCACCGGCTACTATAGGAGATTTGTTAAGGGCTATGGCACCATTGTCGCCCCCTTAACAGAGCTGACTTCCCCTTTTGTACGACTTCCAAGAAGCAGCCCAGGAAGGTGATCTGGACTGAGTCTTGCCAGAAAGCTTTTGATGCCCTGAAGGCAGCCAGGTGCACGGCGCCCGTGCTCAATGCACCTGACTTCTCCAAGGAATTTGTCGTGCAGACTGACGCTTCAGAGCATGGTGTGGGAGCGGTGCTCTCACAACTGAACAAAGAGGGCCTGGATCAGCCTGTAGTCTTCCTTAGCAGGAGACTACTCCCCAGGGAACAGAGGTGGAGTGCCATAGAAAGGGAAGCTTTTGCTGTGGTCTGGGCACTGAAGAAGTTGAGACCATACCTGTTTGGGACTCACTTCCGGGTTCAGACAGACCACAGGCCCCTCAGATGGTTGATGCAAATGAGGGGTGAGAATCCAAAACTGCTGAGGTGGTCCATCTCCCTACAGGGAATGGACTTTACGGTGGAACACCGCCCTGGTACAGAACACGCCAACGCAGATGGTCTGTCCAGGTTCTTCCGCCTTAGTGAAGAGAACTCCAATGGGGTTGGGTAGTTCTCCCTACTTTCAGCTGGAGGGGACATGTGTTAGACTTGGCATCTTTTGGCGTGTTTCCCCTGACTTTTTGCTTTCTGACCTCCTGGTTTTTGACTCTGTTTTTGCTGGTGTAATGATTCTGCGCACTTTCCTCACTGCTGTCCAGTGGGAAAGTGCAAGTGCTCCTGTACAAAATGTGTTATGGATTGGTATTTCCATGATTGGCCTATTTGATCTATGTGTCAGTCCCTAGTAAAGTGCACTGAGAGTGCCAAGGCCTATAGATCAAATGCTGTTGGTGGGCTGCAGCACTGGATTGTGCCACCCACGCAAACAGCCCGTAAAGTGTAACTCTGGCCTGCCATTGCAGAGCCTTTGCGCAGCCTGGGGCTGCCATGTCGACTTGGCAAGTGCACACACTTGCAAGTCCCTAAACCTTCCCTTTTCTACATGTTAGTCACCCCTAAGGTAGGCCCAAGGTACCCCTGCGGGCAGGGTGCATTGTATGTGAAAGGTAGGACATGCCCTGGTGTGTGTGGCATGTCCTGATAGTGAATTACAGCCTATTTCGTTTTTCACTATTGCAAGGCTACCTGTTCCCCATAGGCCAGAATGGGCAGTTTTGATTATTACAGCTTATAATCCTAACTAACCCAGGGAACATGGTAGAAATTCGAGTTTAGTATGCCTGGACTCAGAATGATAAAATGCATCTTTTAGTAAAGTTGGTTTTAACATTCTGTGTTTGAAAATACCACTTTTAGAAAGTGGTATTTTCTTGTCTAACCATCCAAGCCTGCCTCTGCTAGGTTGTGTATTCCTTCTCTGGAGTGTGAGTGACAGGGGCTGGGGGATGCCAGGAGACAGGGTGAGTCAGCACAGGGCTGAATAGGAAGATCTACATGTAGATGGGTGGGAGGAGATGCCCCTGGGACCTGAATAGGGCTGGGCCTTCCCTCCACAATGCTGGCTCCACCTCCTGTGGTGCGTCTGATGTCCCTGGCCTGCACTGTGAAAGGAAAGAAGGAGACTTGTCAACAAAGTGCTCCATGACTGACCAGAACTGGTTTGGTCTAGGCAAAGGCCTCTCTGCCTTCAGAGAACAAAGAGAAATTGAGGATAAAAAGGGGGACCCAAACCCCAGAAAATTGGAACTCTTTTGGGATCAAGAAGACTGCCAAGAAGAAGAGCTGGAGAAGCTGTGAGGAGGAACTACCACTTTGCTGTGTGCTTTGCTGTGTTGGCCTGCAGTGGCTGCTTCTGTCTTGGGCAGTGAAAGGACTGGAACTGAACTTTCTGCAATCTACTTTGTGAGTGTCTCTACGGGCTTGAGGTAGAGCTTGCCCCCTGTTCAAGAAGTCTCAGGAACAGCAAAGACTTCAAGTTCTTCTGCCCTCAGCACTGGGGACTGTGTGTTTTGTGCTGCAACAGAAGAAAAGCAACTCGACGACGTCGACGACGCCGCTGCCGACTCCGTGTCCCGACGGCACCGCAGAGGGCACTGCCGCAACGCCGCACCGCGACCCTGGTCTCACCGACGACGCCTGCTGACGCCGCCACCGAGCCGCTGCTCGCAATGCGACCTGTGGGCACCGCACTCCGCACCGCCTCGCTTCACGACGATGCCGTGGCCTTCCCGACGATGCCGCTCCACGCCGGACTCGACTCCGCTGCTTGCACCGTGGTTCGGGGGCACCGCTCGTAAGTTACACGATGCACCGCCCTCATCCCGCACCGCAGCCTTGGCCCACTGACGCCGGTGCCATTGACTCCAGTTCGTCAGCCGACGACAGCGCTGCAGCTACGACGACGCCGCTGCTGCACCGTGACCTGCCAGCACCGTGACGAGCACCGCCTTCATCTCACACCGCGACCCTGGTCTCACCGATGACGCCATCCGATGCCGCCACCGAGCCGCTGCTCGCACCGCAACCTGAGAGCACCGCACGCCGCTCCGCTGCACTTCGCACCGCAGCACCCGACGCCGGCCGACGCCAGCGCTCCTGACTTCAACAGAGGAGATCGATCTGCAACGCGTGTGACTTCGAGGGCCCCGACGACGCCGCACCGACCTCCAGAACCGACGCCTGCGGACGCCGTGTTTTCGGAAGCTCACCGCGAGGTCATCGACGCCCTGCATTTCTGAAAGGTACTGTTTGCGGGTCTTCTCGACACCGTAGCTGACCCGCGACGCCGCGGTCAGCCAGAACTGTTTGGATTTGTTTGTTCACGACGCCGTGATACCCCTGGACGGAGCTATCGACATCAAGGAACTGTTTTTAAAGTCATTTTGAGAAGTAACTTTTTCTGAAGTACTGTACAGTGGATTTTTATCGTATTTGGTCTTGTTTAAAGTATATAAAAATATTGGATATTTTTCTAAACTGGTGTGGTGTCCGTTTGTAGTGCTTACATTGTATTACTGTTGGTTTGGTGCAAATGCTTTATACACTGCCTCTAGAATAAGCCTGACTGCTCGTGCCAAGCTACCAAGGGGGTGAGCAGGGGTTATTTTAGGAGTGTAACTCCCTTATCCTGACTAGGAAGAAGGGTCCCTACTTGGACAAAGGTGCAAGCCCTTGCCAACTAGAGACCCCCATTTCTAACAACATCCTACCAAAAATCGATACTGCAGCAGCTACAAAATTAACTGTTACAAATGTTTTAAATGATGAGCAGAACAAATATTGGCCATGAACAGGAGGTGATGTGCCAGATATGGAGGAAGGACTCACTGCAAGTGAGGAACAGTTGGATGTATCAATTTTGCCTATTATAATGACCAGAGTCGATGGCACAGACAGCTGACATAGAGGATAAATCGATAAGAGATAAGAATATACATTTTTCCATAGTTCTACAAACAGTGTCTCCCTTCTGTGAGCTTGACTTGTGCAGCCAAGGTGCTTCCAAAGCATCGGGGAATTGGAATCCTCAAAGTAAAGTTCACACAACAAAGTTCACTTTCTTATTCTCTTCTCTGTGCAACGCGTTGCACGTACGTGCAAGATGTTGCATGAACAGAAAACTTAAATCCTAAATATAATTATATTACTAAGATGTATCCATTCTTTTTTTTAACATTTTGTTCATGCAGTACATCAATCTTGGTCACACACACAATCCAAACAAATTCCTGCATGCTACCAGCATGACCTGTTTCAGGCACTTAACATGCTTTTCCTCATGGTTTGACAGGTGCTATTTTTAGTCTAGGTACCTGCAGAGCAATTTTAATTTATGGCTTTCAAAAAGCCATTTTGCTAATTAAACCAAGCTAAGCTTAATGAGTATAGTAAAAACTACAAGATCCATAAATCTACGAAATTGGATCTCATGGGGGGTGGGGGTGGGGGGTCTCTGCTGCTCGCATTTCCACACAACAGTGTTCTTCAAGCTTATTGATTTTTCAACTATATCCCACATGAAGGCACCTCCCAACATTCTTCTGAAAAATCATCACTCTATAATAAAAATGATTCCTCTGAAAAATCATCACTCTATAATACAAATTAAATTAATGGCAATATACGGGACTGTATTTTACATATCTATATCAATTAATGCGAACTAGGCATAATCTGTGAAAAAAACGAGTTCGTATAACTATTGTAAATTTTCAGGTTGTCTTACTAAAAAAATATTTTTATAGTCCTTTAGTTATTCATTTTGAGCAACACCTTATAGTGTTATATAAAGGTGGTAAAACAGAAACATAGTATTTAACTGGTTAAATGCAAGACTCCATGCGACTACAAATATCAGAATTTCAATTAGGAACACCAATTTAGGACTGCTACCACACCTTCACAATAAAAACCCAAGGTCAAAATCAGAATTTAGCCTACCTCAGAACAGACTAAGGGGCTGATTATGATGGTGGTCAGACGAGTGTCCGACTGCCATCATTGCGGGAAAGGGACCGGCCGACAGGTAGTCAGCGGTCCCGGACGCCAAATTATGATCCAACCGCCTTGGAGGCGGTCAGAAACATGCCTCTTTGCATTGAGGCTTGTGCTGCAGTCCAGAAAAGGGCTGCTGCACAAGCCTCAATGCCAAAAGGCATTTTTGTAACCATCCCTGCACCCTGTGGCAGGCAACACCACACAATGCAGGGATGTTTAAGGGGGCACCAAGGTGCCCCAGGGGCCCTGCTAGAGGCCCTAAAAAAGCCTTTTTCGCAAGTGGAAGAACCGACGTAAAATGGCTGGCGGAAAGGTGGATCGTGATCCCCACGGCAGTGCCTGAGAGCCCGTCAGAAGCTGTTGGTCGGTTCCTGGGGCAATGCTATCTGACCGACCGCATCGTAATGCGGCAGTCTGACCACAGTTATAGATGTCAGTGGTCCCACCGACATTGTAATCGGCCCCTAAGTGTGTAATTTAGCCACCTACATTGAAGCAGTTGGAACTTTCGCAGTCTATTGCGGACACTGACATCTTTGCTTAGTTTACCAATAGCAAAGAATTTGAAACTATCTGATTTTACCATCGTGTTTTCCTTAAAAATAACAGTTAGTTAAATAACAAATGTCATTTTTCATTTAGTCAGCAAGTGGCATTTTTCCTTCAGTCAGTTAAATAACAAATGGCATTTTTCCTACAGTCAGGTAAACAAAAAATGTAATTTTTCCTTTAAAGCTCTGGTATTCTAGAATCCCCACTTTAATGCTCCTATATATGAATCTACATATAATTTATATCAATCACATGTGCTCGCATGGTCTGTATAGTTCGAAAGGGAATTTAAAAAGTAACATTTTTTATTTTTGTTTCAGTAGATCTCTATCAAATTACATGATCTTCCTAACAAAAAGTAAAGCAATGTCATTACTGGCTCCATGCAAATAATTTTCGGCCCTGGGATGACAGGCCAGTGAGGACGGGGAACCAGTTGCACAATGCAGTATGCACAGGAGATAATCTGTGTAAAAAGACGAATGCTGATCAGTTGTTGGCAACTGGCATTTTGTTTAAAATGCCTCTTTAACCAAGATATATTTGGTTTCTGAAATGTTCATGAATGTTGTGTAAGTCACATATTCTGAAGTGATTTTTGATGCTAATTTGTAGAGACGGGAAACTGTCAGGGCTACATCCTGTCACCGCTTGGAAAACTAAAATGTTTTCACATAGACCTTTCTGTGCTCACCAGCATGAAGTTAGAGATGGTGACTTGTTTCTTATATACCTGACATTTAAAATATATGCATAAAGTAGTTGTGTGCGATTGTATGTCTCCTCAACCTTCCATACTATGGGGCTTATTTACAAGTCCCTGGTGCCGCCATTGCGTCACTTTTAATATGGGAAAAAAGGTGATGTACCTGCGGCGCAGGGGGTTTGTAAATAAGCCCCTATGAGTCTTGGTCGGTGTTCATGGTCTATGATAATATCGTCATAGTGACATTTTACATCACTCACTGTGTACTCATCAAGTGGCATTCCACCTCATATTGCTAAGTGGTGTAAAGTACAATACACAACTACCATGTCACAGACGTTTTAGGGTCTTTACAGCAGTATACCGCCAGAGAGGTTTGTGCATGTACATCTTGCTTTGAGGGATGCAAAAACACATATTTATGATGCTATGTGTCTTCCTTTGTGCTCTGTTGCATATGTCTTCTGCTGCAGTCCTGGGATGATTGTATGATGTAATCAACCATAGTCTCAATGTGGAATTCGGGCACCCTTGGGTGGCCTGGGACGTATTCCACATGTTGCATGTCAACAGATACCCGATCACAAAATATTCAATTGCCTATGTGTGCCATATATACCCACTGCATGAAAAAGTGGGGAACCCAATTAACCCTTGGAGGCTTGGGTAATGTATGTACTAACAGGTAAATGTGCCTACAAGGGATTTCTTTCTACGCACTCAGTTTAACAATTAAAACATACAACAATGCATATAAGTTCCAACTGGTAACCTACAGTTGAACAATCAATAATTCAATTCGTTAATTTCTTCCCAATTGATCTGTCAAAGATACTCTTGAAACAGGTGTGAATTCTTCAGAAATGAAATTTTTATAATGAAAAATAGAAAGGGTACAAAAGACTAAAGCAACACACAATGACTGAGGTTTACAAACGATTCAAAATTGATGATACCTCAGGGTCATCAATGTGAACATCTATTCCAAACAAGATACATAAATGGAACAATGAGTCTGAATGATACAGAAATCACTCCCAAAAGGAAAATCAATCACTGTGGAAATAGATGGAATTGTCGACGTTTCGGTCTTTTTGGTGTACGCATCCTTTAGACCATCTTCAGGACGATGAGTTAAAAGTGTTGAACGACCCTAATGAACATTCCAAATGGAATTTCTATTCCTGGCTAAGTCAGTAAATGGTTAAGATCTTCCTGGTCACTGACTCTGAAGGAAAATCTTGTAAAAAACTCTGGATTTATTATGTGTCCAAACAAATTGTTAGGCTTAGTGTAAAGCAATCAACAGGGATTTGCTTGAATACGGGCTCGCAATCGCCGAACTCGAAATAGGGCGCTGCTCCTCCGACGTACCGCTGTCTCTGCAGAGACTGGTCTATGATAATATCGTCATCGTGACATTTTACATCACTCTCTGTGTACTCATCAAGTGGCATTCCACCTCATATTGCTAAGTGGTGTAAAGTACAATACACAACTACCATGTCACAGACGTTTGAGGGTCTTTACAGCAGTATACCGCCAGAGAGGTTTATGCATGTACATCTTGCTTTGAGGGATGCAAAAACACGTATTTATGATGCTATGTGTCTTCCTATGTGCTCTGTTGCATATGTCTTCTGCTGCAGTCCTGGGATGACTGTATGATGTAATCAACCATAGTCTCAATGTGGAATTCGGGCACCCTTGGGTGGCCTGGGACGTATTCCACATGTTGCATGTCAACAGATACCCGATCACAAAATATTCAATTGCCCATGTGTGCCATATATACCCACCGCATGAAAAAGTGGGGAACCCAATTAGCCCTTGGAGGCTTGGGTAATGTATGTACTAACAGGTAAATGTGCCTACAAGGGATTTCTTTCTACGCACTCAGTTTAACAATTAAAACATACAACACATTCACCTGTTAATATATATCCACCAGCAGAATTTGAGCATCCATACCACATCTAAGACGTTGAATGATTGGACAGTCCTCGAAAATATAAGCATCATGTACATCTAGGGAACGTATCTATTCCATTTCTAGGGCAATAATTTGCATCACTTTGATAGACTGTTTTTCCTGTTCCCAAAAATCAATTGAACCTCTGATATTGAGGAAATTGACTATTGTACAGTAGCTAGCCTTTGTTTATTTAATACTGAGGAATGGGGAATCTGAGTGCTATGATGTTACAGTCAAGATCATCTCCCAAAAATATGTTCAAAATGCAAATAATTGAGTTTCAGAGACCGTAACTAGTTCTGCATGCATACCCTCAGAGACGCACGAGGACAGCAGATGCAGAACAGTCACTATATTAATTTGTACTTGTATTGTATGGGGTGTATGTGTTGTTAGCTAAAGAAATATGCTAGTTCTTCAAAGGAGCTTTAATACAATTTATCTGCTTAGGGCATCATTGTGAGTGCCCGGTCTCCTGGTATCCCCTTTGGTGCTAAAGATAACCGAAGTATCTGTAACTCCGTGGCGGTATGGGCCCTTGGCATTGTGGGTTGTACCCTGAGGATTCCCTCGGAAATGGGGAATTACTGTGTGAATCTGTAATTGCAAACCCAATTTTCTGGTTATCCCACCTATAAGCTTTACATTCTTTCAGCAGGTGAAACAACCAGACACTAGATCTGCAGAGTTGCCATGTGTGATTCAGATGTGGCTGGTAACTATCATTAACAGCCCCATCAAAATTATACCTTTATTTGATGGTGCTCTCAGATAAGCAAAAGTGTTACCCTTACTATGATTTTTTAATCACACAGCCTTCTGCTGGGATAATTTCTTGCTAGTTTGAGCAGTCTGTACAGCCTTCATTGTGGTTTATTTATTTCAGTGTTTTGGATCTCTTTGCACTAAATAGCCCTCCATTACAGGAGCTAGTTATATTACATTTTAGAGTGATGCTCATGGGAGGTGTAAGCTGGGAATATCGAATCCTGAATATGGACCGACAGAATAGTGTTCAAACAATTGAGGGACAAAATATTGATTGGTACATTTCTATAAATTTTCTATATCTAACTCCACATATATGTGTCTTGGTAGTATGCTTATCTTCAAGGTATGTTAATGTGGAGTAAAGAATAGTACCTCGCTATACACACTTACCTCTTGATATTTTGTCCCTTCAATATTCAGGGTGCGATATTCCCAGCCACAATCCTCATGGGACTTTTCATACATTGTACATGTCTCAGATGCTCTCTTTGCTAGAATTACTGTGGATTTGAAGCAACACACTGTTAAGCCTTTTGATGCAATATTGACCTTATATGGTTATTTCCTGCTGCATCTGCTAGATGTGTGAGTTTGATGTGTGTTTCTTTATGTTCCCCTTGCACCAGTACTAACTGTTACTAGGACTAGAACTTGGTGCAGATTTTAGTATAGTAAGTATCAACTATAACACAAACAGAGGCACCTTGTCCTTTGTGTCTAGGCATTTGAAATTCAAGAAGCTTGGTCATTTTATGAATTTTTATTAGTTGAACGTGATATATTGCTTACCTAATCACATGAATTAGCAAAGGGAACATCTGCTTTCTTAAACCCTAAGATTATTTTTGATGCTTTACTGAAGTTTTGATCTAACCTAGGAGTATGGTCCTGTGCCACATTTGCCAGGTCTTCATATGTGCTGTGAAAATGACAACCAGTGCATTATTCATAGCCTGCCTTTCTCATTAAAAAGTAAAACAACTGCCTACCCACCATCTAGAAAGTCAAATCATGTTTAAAGGAATGGAAAAGTACTCCTCTGCTGTTTTCTCAACAAAACAGAGCTAGCATTGGCCTACTGGTGAAGATGAACCCTCACGAAGTGAAAACATGACAGCATCCTTTCAGCTAAGCCATATTTATTGAACAATTATTGTTATCAATACATCTAATTCCATTTGGGATAATTCAAAGGTAAAGTCATGAAACAAAGGTTGGTGATGTTAAGATGGAGTACCTCTTCAAAATTAAATAAACCTGGAGAGTTAGAACTAGTGAACAGCTATATGCAATACGAAAGGGGGAGTCAAGAAATTTGAAAAACTCTGGGGGCAATATTTTCTATCTGAAGACTGAATGATGAGTTTAAAGGGGCCGATTAAATAAAATAAATTACATTATTTGAGCTTTCTTCTTACATCTCGTTGTTAAGCACTTTAGGAGTCATCTTGTTTTTTTATCTGCCTTTAACTCAACTGCATGTATAATATGTATGCCCCAGGCGCTTTGGTATGTATTTTGCTATGTTTTATGTATTTATTAGGCTAAATAAAATGAAATTTGTATGTGAATGTATATTTATTGATCACTTGTATGATGAGTTTATAATGAATATTATCTGGAATATATATTTATATTCATGTTAATGCAATATTTGTATCCTAATAAAAATAATAATAAAAAAAATATTAAATAAACCTATTGTTGAAGTGAAACAGACCCTAAACATTGCCAAAGCCTACTGCATGTCTTTAGAAATACAAAAGAAGTTCAGGGTTTATTCCCTCAGAGCATTAAAATCTTTATGTGACGAAGCTCCTTCAAATAATGCCATGATAGAATGGAACTAAACCAGGTGAAGTTTAGCACAGTCTGAAACACAAAAGGAGTGAAAAGAAACCCATTAACTAGAATTAATCCTTCCTAAATACTATCTGAAAGAACTGACATTGCTGCTGAAGGCAAATGCCAAATATCAGGTGTTCTTGTGAGGTTTCTAGAAGGGGGTTGATTTTAAAGGTAGAAGCTGTACCCTTACCCACCCTTGGGTGTCATGCTTCCTCACTGGGCATGCTCCTTATCCATTTGCCATATAACACAGGTAGACTCACCCCAATGTTGAAGGAGTTCTTTTTTGCAGGATGCGGCTACTGTTGGGAAATGTTAAGGTCCCTATCAAGGTGATCTGTAATTGTTGAATATATCATCCTTAACCCTGATAATGTGAAGGACTGATGGAATCAGACAAAAGTGAGTTAATTTTACCTTGTGGTGGACCCAGCCATAAATTTAACGGAGTCACAAGAAGGTACATTAAAACAGATGGGGAGTTCATTGAACCCTGGATCATGGTCAACATGTTTCAGCTTTCTGAAAATGGCCACTCAAGCGTCAAAAGACTTTCTTCAGAATCCCTAAAATACAATAGGAAAAGAGGTACAAGGCAAATTGCCTAGTATCTTCCTACCTACTGAGAATTGCAGTGATGTGTGACAGAAAATGATTGCATCAAAGGAATATTAATATGAGATGATACTAGATGTCCCCTCACCTCAGGGTGACTGGCTGTCAAGCAGAAATCAGCCCTGGTTATACGGGAGCTCTGTAGCATCCAAAGTCACCTACACATGTACTACATGCATACTGTACACACACACATACACACTCAAAATTCAACCAGGATGTCAGCAGAAGTTTCTGGGTATCACATAACAGCAGAACATTAAACAAGTGAGGGTCAGTAGTCCACACTCTCACTGACACTGATAAACACGTCTGGTCACACTAAAGATTCCCAAAACATGGTACGCCTCCACCACCACTTTTTGTGCTACGCTCAGTACATGCACACTTGTTCACTGTCTACTATGAGGACTCACTTGGTGCACTCCACAAGGTTACAGGACAAGTCCTGGAACTCACATTGTCAGGGACAGGCCTAGAACTCTGCACTCATGCTAGATAAGTGTAATTCCAAGGACAACATTAAAGCCAGGGTACCAGTTTTGCAGGCAGTTGGGCATTCAGTGAACAGCCCAATTCACGATGCAGGGTATATTCCCCTCCCAAGAAAGAGGGCGTGCCAATATGGGCTTCACTATTGAGAAACTGTCATTTTTTGTAATGCCAAACAGCAGGCTTCCTCAATCAGCACATCTTAAGTTCTGCATTGAACAATGCTTCCAGAACCATCTGACCATCGGTCCCTTTTGTGGATCCACAGGAACTGTGTCACTTTTGTGTTTTCATTGGACTTGTGCTGCGTTAGGAAAGTTGCTGTAAACCCTGGAAAAGTACATTGCTTGATTACTCTGGTGTCCCTTATAATGTCACATAGTGAAGGAAGGAAAGATGGTGCAGCTGAACCCAACAGGTGTCTTCTGAAAACCAGCAGAAGGGGATTAAACAATTTTTGAATAGAGTGTGAGTAGTAAATTAACCCAGTCTTTCAACAGATAGACAATGAGTTTGCCTGGATTTAAGCATGTAAAATAAGTCAACATTTTTATAGCAATACATTGATGCTCAGCTGCAGCGTTTAGCAGTCTATGTTTTGGAGTAGACTTTTTCCTATGTATGATTATATAGTCTGTTATTGAATGAAAATATCAACCTTTAAGTGCAATTTGCAAAGTATCTTTAAAGTCCTTAAAAAATGTGCCAGGGACTTCCAAGATGCAAAGTTTGGTTCAAGCTGGCTTTAAGGCTGCGGTGCCCAACCCTACCATGTCTCATGAAGCTAAAACGGAGGGAACAGTGAGGTTCCAGGGGAGAAACGAAGCTGAAGTCCATTTTTTCCTTTATTTGGTCTGTCATTGAAATGAACATTTAGGGCCCAGACTCACAAAGGTGTCACGCGATGCAGTGCAGCATCCAAAGAGACTGTGCTGCGTTGCGTGACAGGGAGAGAGCAGGAGAGTGCAATGTTCACACAGATATGGCACTCTTCCCCACTCTCCTTAATGCCGGCACGGATTTGTGCTGCCGTGCATCAGGTACACACCTTAGCACCATAGGGCTAGGGTGCGTGCCTGTTCTACCATAGGTTTTGTACAATAAGAGTACTCTTCCTGTACAAAATAATATTGCTAGACATGTTTTAAACCATTTCCAGCTTTGTATGTGTGCTGTACAGTGCAGCACACCTGCAAAGTCAGAAAAGCAAGGAGAAATGAAAACATTTCTCCTTTTAACACCTGCTTTTCAGCTGCATTAATTTTGGCGCTCAACCCTGTCCACTAATGTTATTAGATAGGGTTTACAGTCAAAAAGTATGGGTGGTTGCATGGAAACACCCATTTACCACCCATGTAATGCCCCCTTGATGCAAAGTAATGCAAAGCAGCGTTTCACAATTCTTTGCGTTACTTTTCCATACAAACCAACGTAAATACCAATTTGTGTTGGTTTGTTCATCCCCCAAAAAAACCTTTGTGAATCTTGCCCGTAGTGTTATGGACTTGACCTCCGCATCCACAGCGCAACCAGGCGTATGCTGTGTTGGCCCAAACAAATATAACTTATACTGGCACAATTTACATAATTTTGGGAATTCCATGTTAAATTTGCTATGAAAAATTCCTCAAATTTGCAATTTAGCATAATTACACCACTGTTTGTGGCTTTGCATCGCTATAAAAATGTAAATAACTGGGATGCGAGGACCTCTTTTTCACATAAATTGCGTTTTTCACATGGAATACGAGTGCCTCTTTTTCACACAATTTGTGTTTTTCACCTTATTTGTTAGCAAAAAATGCGTCCTTGTGCCAAAAATGAGGTACGAATGCATTTTGCCTAAAAATATTTGGAATTCACATAATTACACATAATTTTCCCTTTATTTCTGTGCAAAAAGTAATTTTTCAAATTTTGCACAACCCTAGTGTGCTGATGCCATCAATGTAAGAGAGGAATTAAAAGGAGCCGTTTGGCTCCTTTTACTTTTACTGTGATCAGTGCGTTAGGGGCATATCTTAGCCCTGTAAGCGCCAATTAAGATTGTATAATACCACTGGAAATGAGAGAATGTTCCCTTCCCAATTGTTCCTCTTCCTAGTGGATCCCTGCTTGGGGACTGTGAAAGGAGGGCAGTCTCCAAACAGGGATTCACCCACTAGACATCAGGGAGAGAGAGAGTAGCTACCAGGCATGGGCTTGCCCCCCCCAAAAAAAAATTCATCCAGCCTTTCTGCCCCCCAGTGGAGGGTACCTGGGGGATTTAGTCCCCATCTGCCCCCCTCAGGGGGCAGAAAGCCCATTAGAGCCAGGGAATGAGGTAGGAGGGCCATCCTGGCATCAGGCCATGAACCCACCCCTAAAATGGGTGCGTAATCTTTCTGTTCCCCTGGCAGGCAGCTTGAAGAGTGCATCCCAACGTGCCAAGGATTACCTTTAGGAGGTTGTAGGGGGCACTCCTTCAGCATGGTCAACTGCTCGCCCCAAAAATAACTTTAAAATACAGACTTTTTGCCACCTTGGAGGAGCTATTTACCCTCAATCTGCCCCAGCAGTGCAGAAGGCCCACTAGGCAACAGAGAATATAATTAAAAAAAGAAGGAGCACATTTAGGAATTTGCCCCCAATCCGCCTTCCGCAGATGGGCAAAGAGCCTTCTAGAATACCAAGGAGTGCCGAGCCATGGGTAAATGCTACCCCTACGCCCCAAAAAGGTATTTCTAACACCAGGGGAGTGTATTTCGGATTTACTCCCAGTCTGCCCCCACAGTGGGGCAGAGGGGCAGAAAGCCCACAAGATACCAGAGGCCCACCCTGGCATTTGTCATACCCTACCCTGCAATGACCTCAGCAGTCCTTCTGTTTTCGCTTCTATGGGGGGCATGTTGATTCTCCCACCCCCCAGGCAAGGACCAAAGGGTCACTATATAGATAGATAGATAGATAGATAGATAGATAGATAGATAGATAGATAGATGGATAGATTTCAATATTCCCCACCAAGGCTGCCAAACTGGCTGCGGGTGCCTTAAAAAAAGCAGGGGTGGGACCCGCTGGTTACACACCCACTGCCAAACAACTGGAGTACTCACGGGGTATTCGATGAAACTTTATTTTATTAGCTGCATACGCGTTTCAGCTTAGTGCCTTCCTCAGTGTGGCAAAGACAAATGTCTGATACGAACAGCACCAAGTCCATTTAAATTATACAGCTTAACGATTGGCTGTTTTCTGGCCAATCAGAGGGCAGCAGTCACTCCGGCGTGATCGTGACGTGCCGGCATCCTCGATATTATTAATCAATCAGAAGACCTCAGTGTGCAATCCAAATCTTCTCCCGATCTTTCCACCGGATGCCGGCCCCTGTCACCACCATCCGTTCTCTGCACCCCAACGATCTCTCACATGGACTGTCACTCATGGATGGTAAGTTCCTACGTGTACCCCTCGCCTGTCGCTGGATAAAATGCAGCCTCTCCGTGGGCATCAGACAAATGACTGGCGTCCCTGGACTTAAATATCCATGACCTTCATTGGTCAACGGTGCTTTATCAGCGATGGTTCAGGCAGGCCAGAGAAGAATACATTTGCATATTCCCCACCAAGGCTGCTGAACTCGCAGTGGGTGCCTCCAAAAAGCGGGGAGGGACCCGCTGGTTACACACCCACTGCCAAACAATTGGACTACTCACTGGGTATTCAATGAAACTTTATTTTATTAGCTGCATACATAATGCAGCTTAGTGCCTTCCTCAGTGCAGCAAAGACAAATGTCCGGTACGAACAGCACCAAGTCCATTTAAATTATACAGCTTAACGATTGGCTGTTTTCTGCCCAATCAGAGGGCAGCAGTCACTCCGGCATGATCGTGACGTGCCGGCATCCTCGATATTATTAATCAATCAGAAGACCTCAATGTCCAATCCAAATCTTGTCCCAATGTTTCCACCGGATGCCGGCCCCTGTCACCACCATCCGTTCTCTGCGCCCCAAGGATCTCTCACATGGGCTGTCACTCGTTGATGGTAAGTTCCTACGTGTACCCCTCGCCTGTAGCTGGATGAAATGCAGCCTCTCCGTGGGCGTCAGACAAATGACTGGCGTCCCTGAACTTGAATAATCCGTGACCTTCATTGGTCAACGGTGCTTTATCAGCGTCGGTTCAGGCGGGCCAGAGAAGAATACATTTGCATATTCCCCACCAAGGCCGCCAAACTATGTATATATATATATATATATATATATATATATATATATATATATATATATATATACTTTTAAGAGAATGGGGTCGGGCAGGCCAAACAGCGGCCCATAACTCCAGTCTTATAGCCCCAAATTTCTCACTATTTCTCATTATCAGAATTTGAGCAAAATTGCCCACTGGAGGATGTTTAGCACAGAAATGCAAGATACAGAAATTCTACATTTCACACTATATACGTCATTTTTCATATTTATGCAAAAAAATCATAGCATTTCATGGAAATAGTTACATAATTTCACACCTGCCTAGTTTTAGTCTTGGACTGAGAAGCATTTAAAAGCTCACTTTGTGACACAACTTCGGAACTATGCCTAGAGCTTCATTTCCAGCCCTGTCTCAGTTATTATTACCGAAGAGCACACAAAATGTAAAAGAACTCTATAAACCTCGAGTAAACTTTTTTTTACAGCACTACATTTTCTGAAGCTAATCGACATTCCCAGTAGGTCACACATCATTGAAGAACATGACATGTGCAAAATATTTCTGTGAACGGATGACTGCCATAGGCAGAGATTACTGTGAGTGAGAAACAACCCTTTTGTAGAGAGAGGAACAAATAGAAAGGGGAGAAAAATATTCACACGTGTCTCAAACCTAGAATACTGAAAGTATAAAAAGCTTTACAGTTCAAAGCTTAAAGGGCTTTTAAGATATCAAGACATGTCCACGCTATTTTTTAGTTTCAGGGACTGTAACACCCAGCTTTCTTAGGAGACTGATAACTCCTTGGAGGTAAAGTATATATTACAGGCGTTTTCATTCACCCACGTAATCATATTCTGACACTAGAAACATGGGGAAATCAGGCTGCTCATTATAAAGCTTCTTGGAGAAATTTATCAAGCATCAATAAATCATCATTTCGCTATATAATTGACAATCTCTTTATTATTAAGAGATAAAATTGCAAAAAAGATCCCTAGAGTGGTAAGGTATTTCACACTAATATCTTATATATATGTATTGGGTGACAGTGAGAATTGCATTGGTGTCTTCTTGTAGTAATTATGGTTGTCCCCTGGGCACCTAGGACAATTATGGAACAGAGTTGCAAAATGCATATCTCATACTGTAAATTGAAGTCATTATACACAAATTGAAATAAATGTTTCTATTTATTTCCTGCTGTTGTTCAAAGTCGTGTTCACACACCTGGAAAGTACACCACCTCTGAAAGGGTTCAAGAAAACACTAAAGACTTGTTATTGTTATTGTTATTTAATCTTATAAGGCGCACAGCTACCACAAAGGTTTCCCGGCGCCGCTTGACAGAGAAAGGAGAAAAGCTAAAAAGTTGCAGGATCTAATTAAAAGAATTACCCACGAATTATTGGTTAAACAACACTGGGGCATATTATCAAAGAATAGCGATATTTATCGCTAACCGCGCTTAGCGCGAATTATTTTAACGCCGCCTATCGCTGGAAAATATCGCTGAGATAACACCCTATTAGTAAGGTTTATCTCCATAGCGATAAAATTTCCAGCGATAGCGGCAAAATGTGAGAATATCGCTGGAAAAGCAGCGATATTCTCACATTAACGCTAAGGTGGATTCAGCATTAGAATCCACCTCCTATACTTTAAACAGGTAAGTCATCCTCACTAGCAGGTGATAAAATCTAGCGATAAACGCGCTTAGCGCAATTTATTTTATCGCTTCGCCTGCCTTGCTAATAGGGGTAGTGGTGTTAGCGACTGTTTTCAGTCGCTTTTAGTAGGGAACGCCTTCCTTGCATGTCATTAGCGATAATTATCGCTGACATGCAAGGCGATGGAAAACGCGGCCGCTAACGCCTGAAAGCTGTCGCTAACGCCTGTTAGCGACAGCTTGCTGATAGGGCGATAAAATTATCGCCGCTTTAGCGGCAAAAAGTGCCGCTAAAGCGGCGATAAAGCCCTTGATAATATGCCCCCAGGTTTTTAAATATTTGCGAAAATTGCTAAGGATGTTTTCGTTCCTAAGAGATGGAGGAAGAGAATTCCACAAATGAGGACCCAGGTAAGAAAAGGACCGTCCGCCCATACGAGACAGTCTGATCCTTGGAACTGAAAACTTCACCTGAGTAGAAGAGCGAAGAGAACGTGATGGAATATAGGGTTGGACAATGGCCTTTAGATATTGGGGGCACTGCCAGACTTAACTTTAAACATGTAGCTCAGGGCTTTGAATTTCACACGCTTCTCCACCCTGAGCCAATGAAGATCACGGAGAGAACTTGAAACAGAGGTCTTTCTAGGGAGCTGGCAGAGCATTCTTGCCGCTGCGTTTTGCACCACCTGCAATCTACGTGTTACATCCTTATTTGCGCCCAGGTACAGGATGTTGCCGTAGTCCAGCCTAGATGTGATAAGGGCCTGGACTACAGTGCGTTGAGTAGAGCTAGGCAACATCCAAAGAATTTTCCTAAGCCATTTAAGGATGATAAAGCAGGTAGATGCCACCTTCACTGCTTGCTGCTTCATTGACAGTTGATCGTCAATGATGACCCCCAGATTGCGAACTTGGGTGGCAGGTTGAGGGAAAATTCCCATTTCAGACGGCCAGTGCTGAGGCCCCCAAAGGTCCTTGTTCTTACCCAGAATTAGGACCTCTGTTTTTTCGCCATTAAGTTGTAGTGAATTAGCTTGCATCCATCCCGCAATATTCCTCAGACCTATTTGAAGGGATGATGTCTTAGAAGTCCTATCCGCCGACAATAAGAAAATTAATTGGGTATCGTCGGCATAGGAAAAAATCGACAGCCCAGCTTCTTCAGCAATAGTTGCTAAAGGCTTAACATAAATGTTAAACAATAATGGGCTCAAAATGGACCCCTGAGGAACTCCATAAGGTGAAGAAAGAGTTTTTGATGCAGCATCAGAGGAAAAGACCTGGAAAGTACGATTGGTCAGGAAGTCACAAAGCCAATCAAGTGCTGGACCTTCAACGCCCAAACAGCGCAAAGCTTTCAATAACACGGAATGGGACACCGTGTCAAAGGCGGCACTTAGATCAAGCAATATAAGTGCCGCAGTGTTCCCAGCATCCAGATGACCACGCAGCATCTCAGTGACTCCTAGGAGAGCGGTTTCGGTGGAAAAACCTGCCCGGAAGCCTGACTGAGAAGGATGCAGAAACTTTTGGGAGGTGACAAAATTGGTTAGTTGAGTGTTAATATGTTTTTCTAAAATTTTGGAGTACACCGAAAGCAATGAAATCGGACGAAAATTAGACAGTTGTGCCGGATCGGCATTTGCTTTTTGAGGAGCGGGAGGACCATAGCATGCTTCCACTCAGCTGGAATCGTAGATTCACGAATGGAAGCATTGAGTAGCTCCATAATGACTTTTAAAACAGATAAGTCCAGTTTCTGCATTACACTAATCGGGAGCTGATCTCTAGGTGATCCTGATTTAAGGCTGTTTAAATTTTGCTTAAAGGAAATAATATCTAATAATGCCCAATTCTCAAGTTTAGTACTAGATTCATCAAGCTGAGCATCCAGCTGCTCAGCTGTACTAGATATATATAGTAAGAGTTTCCGTAAGTGGAGGTAAAGTATTATCCTGCTTAGCGTTAAGATTAGAATACATTTTTTCCACTTTTCCGAGAAAAACTCGGCCAAATCCTCACATTGTGCTTCAGTAAGTATAGGGGGCAGGTAGATTATCTGCACCTGACAAATTTTTAACTGCTTTAAACAGGGTCTTAGAACTATTCTGTGCGTTATGTATGATGGTATTCACATATTCCGCTCTGGCAATGTTACATGAAGAGTGATAGGCTTTTATTGCCATTTTATAAGCAGTCTTGGATTCAATTTCATAATCCTTCCTCCAATGTCTTTCAAGCGCCTTACATTTACTTTTTTCCTGCTTTAATTTTTCCGTAAACCAGGGAGCAGGAGGACGATGATTATTCATTTTCTTATTGGCGAGAGGGAGGCACATATCAATAGATTTTTCAAACCAGCAATGAACCTTACCTAGGTCAGCTAAAGAGACCTGGTTAAGATCAGGAGCATTATTGGCTAAAGACTTGTTAAAAGCTTCAATATTCAGCTTCCCCCAGTTTCTGCATTGAGCTTTGCACCCCTGCACCTGTATGGGTGGTTTAGACACAACTTGCTTAATTTTAAAACTAGTTAAATAATGATCTGACCACGTCACAGGGAGAGCAGGAGAGCAAACAATCTTTAAAAGATTGGAAAAAACGGGATCAAGTAAATGCCCCGCCACATGTGTGGCGCCAGAGTTTTTAAGTAAAATATTCATGGCAGCTAAGTTCGAAATCAAAGAGGTACCTATCCCGCAAGTCGGGTCCTCAAGATGAAGATTTAGATCACCCAAGATAGTGAAATTGGCGGTATGCAGCATATAAGAAGCAATCACATCAGGGAATGCGGTAGCTCAAGGGCCAGCAGGCCCAGGAGGGCGATAAAGCAAGAGCCCTGAAAACGTGAACTGAGGATTAAGGGTCAATTGAAAAAAGGCAGCCTCGCAACCTATGCAAGTTAGATCTTCAAATTTGCATGTATAAAGATTTTTATAAATAATCGCAATGCCACCGCCTATTTTCACTTTCCTATCCTTCCTCATTATACTATAGTTAGCAGGCAAAGCAGTGGCTACATCAGAGCCAGAACTATCCTGTAGCCATGTCTCCGTAAGGAACAAGGCATCCGGCTGCTCACCAAACAGTAAGTCAAAAATGTCTGCCTTGTGCTTTGGGAGTGAACGGCAATTAATAATAAAAAAAACTGGAGTGCAAACATTATTATTTATACCAGAAAGGTTGGTTGGTACCTTAGGTTTAGGCGAGGTGCAGGTAGAATCCACCTTGATGTTGTCTTTATGCGTGTTTGGCGCAAACTGACAGTGAGTACAGCTAAACCCAAGCCATTCCGGATGAAATAGCAAACAATCAGTAGATTGTAGGGGGCGTAGAGCTAGTAACTGATCTTTAGTATATTTGGTAGAAGTTTTACTAATCTGAGCAGACTTTCTAGCCCCTAAGCCCGGACAGGCGCGGACGGGCGCAGACGGGCTTGCCTTAGGCGCGCCTTTGGCGCGCCATCGGCGCGCCCGCTGCGCGCGTCCGCTGCGCGTCCGATCTGTGGCCATTAAGTAGTATTATGGGCGGCCGGCGTGCAATGACTAGAGCGCTGACTGCAAGCAGCGCGTGGCCCAGGCAAAATGGCCGCCTGGCGCCGAGCACGTAGTCAAGGATAAAAAAGGAGTATAACACACTCCAAAACAGTAACAGTTGAATTTTAGCAGCATAGAGATTAAAAACAATTAAAATATAGTCCCCCAATATTGCACTAGGTAGCAATTCAAAACAAGGCTAAGTAGCTAGTAAAAAGACCTGTTCAAGCACAGCACGTCCGATCTCAGCCCATTAAGTAGTATTATGGGTGGCCGGCGTGCAATGACTAGAGCGCTGACTGCAAGCAGCGCGTGGCCCAGGCAAAATGGCGCGCCTGGCGCCGAGCACGTAGTCAAGGATAAAAAAGGAGTATAACACACTCCAAAACAGTAACAGTTGAATTTTAGCAGCATAGAGATTAAAAACAATTAAAATATAGTCCCCCCAATATTGCACTAGGTAGCAATTCAAAACAAGGCTAAGTAGCTAGTAAAAAGACCTGTTCAAGCCTTGCCTTCTCAAGGAGGCATTCCCTTCCTACACAGAGACACCCAAGACAACCCCGCCGCAAAAAGGGCGCAGAGCCTCCATTGAGTGTGGAAGGACCTCCTGTGAAGATCCATCCTAAATAAACACCATGAAGTCCCTGGTCCATCACAAGTGGTTGGTTTAAGCTTTGGGCCTTATTATGAGCACAGCTGTCCTGGGACCGCAGTACTCGTGGTGGCGGTCTGACCTCCATATTACAATGGTGATAGTGGGACCGCCACAAGACCGGTGTCACTGCCAGGATGCTGTGGCAGTGGGGAAAGCAGATGGGAATCAGAGCGGTGCCGATGCTGGCACCACCGAGCAGATTCCAACCTGCTTTTCCACCAAGCATTTCATGGTGGGGACCCCACCATGAAATGGTTAGCAAAAAGGCATGGAAAGGGACCCCCAAAAGGCCCCAGGGCAATCTGCCCATGGGGGTGTGTGCGAGGGTCACATAATATACCCCTCAAAAGCGAACAGTCATGTGTGCACTGTGTGGCATGCATGACATGGTGCATGCCACCATGGCCGGACCGGCTAGCCAGGCAAGCGTGCAATCTCCCGGGAGGTGGAGCTCCAGGAGGCCGGTATTGACACTTGGAGACCAGTTTTGGCCTCCAGGAGCGGTGGTGCACGCTACACGATCCCAGCAGTAATTTGAAAGAGTTGCTCCGGTTCTAGAGCGCATTGGCACGTCTGCACATGGGGGCAGAATTTATCATTTTGGCCAGGGCTGATTTAAGTTCCCAGTACGGCCCTGCATGCCGCACCATGAACGGATGTACTGGAGGCGCTGCCATGGCAGCAATGTGCTGTTTAGGCTCTTCTATAAGGCAAACATACCCACCGCCGTGACACAGCCGCCGCCGCACCACCAGCCCTGAATTCAGCTCAGAATACAGCAGGCAGGTTGTCCACAGGCTTGGCAGTATTCCTGGGACTGCCGCGGTGGGGGTCCTATAAGTAGACCACCAAACTCGTAATCAGGGCCCAAGTCTGCCTTAGAAGTGCAGAAGTGCTATGAAGGGGCTTCTGTCCCATGCTAGCACTTTACAAAGCAATTAAATAAGAAATAAATACAGCTGAGAGCCCTATTCCACAGTCACAAAACCTTTTGTAAATGAACCCCGTTAGAAATGGGGTTTCTGGTTGGCTAGGGTATGCAGCTAAGCCAGGCAGAACCCACCACACTAGTCAGAGTTAGGGAGTTACACACCCAAGATAACCCCTGCTCACCCCCTTATTAGCTTGGCTCAAGCAGTCAGTCTTATCCCAGAGGCAATGTGTAAAGCGTTTGCGCAACAGACACACACACGTGACACAATAAATACACCACAAGAGAGACACTACAAGGTAGTATATAATAAAAGTATCTGTATTGCATATAAACATAGACCAAAATACCATAAACCAATTTTGCCAACTAGGCAATTGTCATAATATCACAGTTAATGCAATAAAGTAAAGACTTATATGTTGCACACGTCATAAAAACACCATCATTGTACATATTATGCAGGTCCTGAAATAATACTTGTTACCCTGTTATTGCAAGGCATAAAATGACACATATCATAACATTAGGGTTGGAAATGCAGCAGTTAGGTTAGACTGAAAACACATAATTCACCATATGTCCCCGTAGCGCAGAAATCATGAATTCATGCCATAAACATATAAAAAGCAGCAGCCTGCACTCCTAAAACATGGTATACAGTACTGTGCACAACACATAGGTTACAGTGACACCTAATTACCTACCACGGAATTATGGTAATTTTAGTGAATGCGGCAAGTTTCAAAAAAACATCGGGGACCTCCGTTGAGGCTTCCCCCATGTACTAGTGAAGAGAAACTGATGCCGCCACAGCGAGTCCTAACGAGGGACACGCACAAAGCCAGGAGAAGCAGGGAGACCTCGCGGACATGCCCAGAATAATCAATGTCCCCAAACGGTAGAGGGTCCCTGGTTTAGGCGAGTCTGGCCCCCGTTGTGGCTGTCCAGACTTACAACATGGGCAGACAAAGACTCCCCATGGGTCCGCCCGCAAAAGGGAGAGGAAGACTGCTTTTCTGGTGCTGGAGGTGCCCTCCCCTCCCATGGTACCTTCGTGCGGCCGCACTGGGATAATGCCTGCAAGTGGTGCCTCGTGAGTGGCACTGGTCTCCAGCGGCTTTGCTCGCTATAAACACGGCACTGACATCTTGCTTCTAAGCCACGTCCTTCACTGTGCGAGCCCTGCTCTCCGTGCCTCGCACGGCAGAGGGTGCCCTGCAACAAGGGGGATTCTGATGGTTGGGGGACACCACTCCTAGCGGAAATATGGCCTTAGAGCAGCTCTGTACCCAGACAGGTGACCCTTCATGATCCTCCTGCTGGGCCTGTATTAGGAGCCATGGTACGCCACTACTTCTTTACAGGCAATGGGATGCCAACCTCGCGTTCCCCTGAACTGGGCACGGTGCTTCTCCACATGCTTCACCTCAGAGTGGAGTGAAGTGTTGCTCTCGTTCTGGAGGAAAAACAAAGTGCTCAACATCAACACGCTCTGATTGCAGTTGCCTCAAGAGGCCAGAATAGCAAGTCTCATGGCCGTATTGAAGTTTTTTAGCTGGTTTCCAAAGCAAGGGGCAAACTCAGTGCTCACCACGCACTGGGCTCCTTGGAGTCACTTGGGGGCACTCGAGCAGGGAAATGGGCAGTAGGTCAGCACATAAGGCAGTGCAAAGTAGTAAGCCCTCCTACAACCCAGCAGACAGCAGGCCACACAACAAAGCAGGCAGTACCAATGGCAGTTCCTCCTGGCAGCACAATAGTCCCCTGGCAAAGTCCAGGATGTAGAGCCAGCAGTGTCTGGTTACAATTTGCAGAGTCTAAAAACATGGGGTCAGAGCCCCTGTACTTATACTCAAAATGTCTTTGATGTGGAGGTAACTTCAAACAAATAGTAGGAGTGCACAACACCTCCATTCAATTCTCAGCCCTCGCTCTAGACACACTACAGGGGGGTGGAGACAGCATTGTGAGAGTACAGGCACAGCCCTATTCAGGCATCAGTGACAACTCCTCCCACCACTGTAGCTCAGGAAGACCCAGCAGGATATGCAAGGCACACCTCAGCTCCATTTTTGACTGTCTAAACCAGATGTTGAGTGGAGTCAGGCTGCAAAGCACAAAGAATCATGAGCACATAGAAATGGCCACTTTCTAAAAGTGACATTTCTAAAATAGTAATGAAAAATGCACCTTCACCAATAAGCATGATTTATCAGCACTATTCCAAACATACCAAACAAGGCAAAGCTGCTCCTTTCAGATCAGAAATTACTACTGAACACCTATCAGGGAATTTCCAATGCAAACCTATGAGAGGAGCAACATCACAGCAGTGAGAAACAAAATAGGCTGTTTGTGACTACCAGGACATGCAGCACAACAAATGTACATGTCCTACCTTTTACCTACACAGTACCCTGTCCAAATGGCTACCTAGGTAGCCATATGGGCCTAACATAGGGGTGACCTATATGTAGTAAAGGGGAGATCCAGACTTGGCAAGTAAATTTAAATGCCAAGTCACTGTGGCAGTAAACTTGCACACACAGGCCCTGCAGTGGAGAGGCCTGAGACAGGTTTGAAAGGCTACTTCTGTGAGTGGTGCAAGCAGCACTGCAGGCCCACTATTAGCATTTAATTTACAAGTTTTGGGTATATAGGACACAAGGGACTTATAGGTAAATTAAATACTCCAAACAGGTGTAGACCAAGCATACCAAGTTTAGAGGGGAGAGCACATGCACTTAACACTGATCAGCAGCTGTAAAGTGCCTAGAGTCCTAAAGTCAACAAAAACAGTTCAGAAAAAATACAGGAAGAAGGCAAAAAGTTTAGGGATAACACTGCAAAAAAGGGCCAGGTCTAACACACCCTCTGCCGATGTTCAGAGGACCACTGCCTGCTCCCCCTCTCTAAAGAAATCAGTTGCTATTTAAAAAAAAAATTTGTGGGGAATGCAAATGCAGGGATGAATGTCTGCTGCCCATTGCTCCGCATTCACAACCAATTATAGATTGGAACAAATTGCGGAATGCCTAATAGCATTGATGAAGCATTTTGTTTTGTGACCCCCTGAGAATGTACAATCTGTGATCATTAGATAAATTGCATTGCAAATTGCACACCCATTCCTAAACCAATTGCTGAGCAAATTGCACATTGTTGTTTACAAATAAATGTTCATACATGGAGCCCTGGGTCATCAATTGTCTGCAAAGTGGTGGAGTTTGTTTCGAATGCTTTCAGTCCGGTTACATATTGTGGTGCTTTCCTTATTGCTTTTGCATTCTGTACAAATTAAAATGCCATTACTAGGATATCAAATCCTGCATATTTCCAATTTGCTTAGAATTTGCTCAATCGATGTGGTTGCCTCATGAATTGTCTAGAATGATATTGAGTGGGTCTCTACTGCCTTCAGTCTCCTTTGGTGCTCCTGAGTGCAATCTTAAATTAATTTGGGGTGGAGTCTTGAGGGGGCCCAACATGAAGTGAGTACAATTGCAGGGGTGGCTGCTTATGCATTGAGGAAATGCAACTTACCATGCTGATGTAGGTGGTTGAGTCAGTTGATGGCTGGGTTTGGCAGGTGTGTCTCCCTGGCCATGAGCATAGAGTGTTGGGTGAGCCTGGAGTGTGGGGATTTAGCTGATTGAAGCTCTGGACAGTTATTAGTTATTAGTGGTTGTGTGATTTTGTTCCTTTGTGTCAATGTTCAGACCTTGATTCTGTGCTCTTTAGGTCAAATGTGATTTCTAAAGCTGTTTTGGAGTTGATTGTCTGCTCTCTTCTTTTCCATGATCTATGGCTTCAGGACTCCAACAGTGAGTGCTTGAAAAGACAGAGTAGTGCTAGAAGGCCTTGTAGTGTATGGCCTGGTGGATCTTAAGGAATCCTGGTTACCTATTGAATTAACTTCATTGTAACAAGGCAAAGGAAGCAGGACAACTGGGGACTTTGAGAGAAGTATTGCAGATGCATTTGCCAGTGGTATTTGTTGAATCCCTGCCCTGATGAAAAAGCCCTCTTTTTGAGAATCTTTGCCTAGATTTTGCTTCTGCAAAATGCTAAACATCTGGGAAAAATGGGCATCCAGATTTACAACACAATATATATGTTTGATTACTTTCATAAACATTGACACAATAGGCAAAAGAAATACAAGCATTTCTTCCCTAAAGCCACAGTTAAAGAACATTATCTAAGTGAGCTCAGAGCAGGCCAACCTCCGCTGATTGTTTGTTCATTTTTTTTGTATCCCAGTGACAATGTTTTTGGGAAATATTTTGGAGAGAATGAAAAGTTTATGTTATAGGTTTAAGTAATTCCACATAGTATTTAATAGATGTATCTGCACATAGAAGCAAAGTGAAAAAATGTGAGATAATAGGAAGAAGTTCATACGGTACAGCAATTGTGCAACACCTTTATGTCGAGATTTGTGTATGCAGTGGCAACTAATCTGTGTTGTGGACCAACAAATCATGTTTCTTAAGCAAGAAAGGATAAAGCAGTGAAGAGTATCTCTGAAGAACTGCAAATGATAATTAAGAGTTAGGATACACTGTGAAGCAAATAATTCAGGCCACATACCTGGTGTTGAACAGTCACACACTAAAAGGCAATATGACCCCCTTCACAACAAACATCAGTCAAATAAATGGACTTGTGAACATGAAGCTCAGGGCTCATAATTGACTCTGATGAATCTAGTCCCAGAAGATAGGCAGTTATCAGCCTAAACATTTCTCCTAGAGCTCGAAACACTGAACTGTTATGAGATGGATCTTGGGGGTCCTCTAAGGAATGTGGAATAATCAGTGGCATATTTACTGCATTCGAGCCCCTCTGTTATTCCTCATTCCTGCCCGGGATTTTCATCCTCAGATTTTGGCCTTTTTGAGCCGCAGGAATCCCATGGGTAAACTGTTTGGACCTGTGGTGCTTTTCCTCATTACTCGCAACCCCAAGGAACCTGGTAACTCCTGTGACCAGGCCCATTGAGATTGCGAGTAACTTATAATGACTGCCCAGGAACAGGTGTAGAGGAACAGGCGTTGAGACATCATTTAGCACTGATGACGTAATGGAGTACATCCAAACAGAAGAACGTCAACTATTCAGACTGATTATGTTTGCAACAAGGATTTACCTACAATACAGAACTTCTTACCCAATTTAAAAAGTTAGTGTCACTACTTGGTAAAATGTATTTTAATGCACTCTCCTTGGAGCCTTTTTCATAAAATATTCCCTTTCTGAAAAGCAATGCCAATCGATACCTCTCAGGCACATGGCAGAGAACCACCATTTATGGAGAAGTGGTATGGAGGTTTAGGAATATTTACACTCTGAATATCAATGAGAATCGATTCTTGAAAATTTGCTACGATTGCCCTAAAGCACCTCAATTGCTCCTGTATATCTGTATCTTGCACTGAAAGACATTGCAGCATTAGCAAGGTTGACTCCACTTCTCGATTGGATTAATATTTGGTATACTCCTGAACTGAAGTTCCACAAGAAATGTTGAACAATGTTGTGTACCAGCAATGTGGGAGAAACTTAGGGGCATATTCACAAGGAGCTATCGCCGAATTAACGGCACTTTATCGCAGCCAAAGTCGTGATAAATTTACCCCCCCATTCACAAGCCGGTGTAAACAGCCCACAGCACCAGTTTTCCCGCGATAGCAGCCGCAAAAAACATCGCCACAGAGGACCCTCGCAAATATCGCTAATGAGATGCAGAGTAGGCGTTCCCGTGACAAAAGCAGAGACAACAGCACACCTCAACATTCACAACGACCAGCCACATCCGCGATAAAAACACAAAACAGGCGATAAGGCGCGTTAGCACCAGGAAATCTACACCTGCTCTGACCTGGTGTAAACTCGGACGGCAGCCAGCACCACAAAAGGGAGCACAGCCCAGGGCCACATCCGAAGGACAATAGATGCCATGGAGCCACACATCATGCGGCCCGGACACTCAAGAGGGCCACAACATCCCACACCCGTAACACCCCCCCTCGGACCAACACAGACGCAGCGCAGACAAAGACAGCGGAACCCCAGGAAACGTACCAGCCGCACAGACCCAACATCTGACAATGTCACCTTCCACTACAGGCTGAAAGGGACAACCAACCTACGCATCCTGACCATCATCGCCTAACAGGCCTACGGCAACAACACAGCAGACAACCAACATCCCACCCCACACAAAGCTGATGGCGTGGCTGCACCTGTTGGCCCATGAGACCCCCCATCCAACACCCACCAGAGTCGGAGGAGTCTCACAGCCAGCCACATACAAGTCCCCCACACCTGTCCTGGACATCACCATCACCCTGGTACCCCAGTCCCCATACGTACAACACAAGGCGCAGGATCCGCTGGAGACCAAGCAAGGACCATACGCCATAGCAGGATGCACGCACGTGTTGGGGGCAACACACAGCACACATGTACTACCTGTGACCCCTGGTGACACAGCACACAATCACCGCAACAGGAAGCACACGTCTCACACCAATGTGCAGGCAACAACAGAACACCGTGGAACAACCAACAATGTCGCATCCAAATACACAGCCAGTGTGCATGATACCTTCATCCTCCGACAGTCCATCATCAACCAGCGTACCCAGGATGGCAACAAGGGAAATATACAGCCCCTTGGCAATATACAAATGAACATCCCACACACCTCAACACCACAACCATGCAACTCACAACTCTGGCAATGCACACTTCACAAAATCACATACAACAGGCACAACAATATGCCCACCCACCAGACACGACAGAACAACTTACAATTTCCACATGGGCAAGCCCTGAACATGACCCAGCAACGGCATGGCACCTCAGCCACACAATAGCCGAATGTGGGGAGAGGTGGCAACCAGGCATGTGTGAAGGATGCAGGATAACCATGATTGGGAAAGTACACAATGCCAACAGTGCAGGAGATGTGCTGGACACCTCGCAGTATGCAGAACACACCCATATCCATGGCGACATACACCGCTTGCGTATGGAGTGTAGTGGACAGTGGACGCCACCATGTCACCACAGCCAGTGGGGGGCATCGTGGAAATGTTGCCTGTTACGCCCCCCCTATGCGTCAGCGGAGTGGGATGGCCCGGCGTATGCCACGCCAGCGTAGGGGTGTGAATAAAAACCACGTAGGCCTGGGTGTGGTCCCCTTCCGGAAAGACCAACGTCTCTGCCAGGGCGGCGCCTCCCACCCCGCCACGAGGCCGACGCCGTCCTCATGAGCCGAGTTGCCTGCGATGCAGTGCGCCTGCCGGTCTCCGGCACGCTGGACCACGAACACGTCAGGCCCGCCCCTGCGCAGCCAGGCCACACTGATGACCTTCCGACACCGGCGTGTGTCAAGGAGGGCCCACCACGTGCCGGCGCAAGCTCCAAGCCCGAGTCCCGCGAACTTGGCAGTCAGCTCAGACCACCAGGCCTCCACGACACAGGCCCGCTTTATTCCCTTTTCGTTGACGTACTCCACTGCCGCCCCCGGACTACTCTTCGGACCAGTAGGTCCCACATGTGGAACTGTGTCTTGAATCATGAATGGCAGTGACCCCATATCCCGGCCAGCGGCCACAGCACCAGACCCCCCAGTTCAGTGAGGCATAGTTCCATATGGGCATCTTGCGACACGTGGTGCCACTAACCCTGTTCAACGCCAGCCTGCTACACGTGGTGCCACTAACCCTGTTCAATGCCAGCCTGCTACACGTGGTGCCACTAACCCTGTTCAACGCCAGCCTGCTACATGTGGTGGCACTAACCCTGTTCAACACCAGCCTGCTACACGTGGTGCCACTGAACCTGAACTACGCAGGCCGGTGGGGCCATCCAACCTATGCGGGCGACACAATGTGAATGGGCCGTGCTGACCGCTGCCTCAGGCCTACACCATGGTCAGGTAGGTCACACATTTGGAACTGAGTCTTGATTACACTATGGCCGTGAACATCATTTAAGGCAGAGAACAATACACTATACACCCTCCAATGTGGTGGCAACAAGTCTGTGCATGGCATTACAACCTTACGTGTCTGTGGGCCTACGCGGACCACTGCCCTCGGCCTACGCTGCGCACGAGTGGGATCACTGATTTGTAACTGAACATCGGTAATTCAGAAGGCAGAATACATTTCCTCGCACGCACGGAGGGGCGTAAGAGGATGACACGTTGTAGTCCAGAGGGAACAGGATCAGCGTCACGGAGGTGATTGAACACTACCGACAACTGCCACTGTGTCACCAACTCTGTGCCTCGTGAGCCAACGACCCGTGGCTGTGGGCCACTGCTGACCGCTGCCTCCGGCCTACACTGCGGTCCAGTAGGTCACAGACCCTTGATTTGGCAATGTTGGAGTTCACATCTGTGTACCGGCATCATCGCAGACTGCATCCCCTCACAGCACCTGTGCCACTAAGTTTGTTCCCCGACATACATGGACACTCACTGGTCGTACATTGGTGGCGTTTGAGTCTGTGGACTAGGGGCTAGTTTTCATCCTCATTTAGCTGATCCCGAATTGTTGGTGCAAATGAGGGTTGCGCTTTCCACTCCTCCATTTGCTGCTTCCAGATGACATCAGACCTTCCGCATCATGCCCTGGAGGACACCTTCCACTGTCCCCCGGAACCCTCCGCGACATACACCTCGGACATTGTTGGGGAACCGCTCAGGTCGCATGGCCCATCTGACTGCACCGCATGTCACCGTCCTGTGGCTGGGTGCCTGTGCCGGCCGCAGTGTATCCGGGGCCACTAACTCTGTGCTGGTCAGGTCTGGGACACCTTCTTCTGAGACATTGAATGGCCTCTGTAGCGATGGTCTTGGGGTCATCAACGCCATGTGTCTGTGGCCCTGGGCTGTCCGCATCCTCCGGCCTCAAATGCGGGCCACCAGGGCCCACGCAAAGCATCGAGTCTTGACCGGCCCGGACATCGCATCACCGCAGGAGGCACACGCCACCACCGCAAGGACCACCTCCAACCGCCATCTGCCAGAGTCGAAAGGGTGGTCCTGACAGACCTACAGAGTTGCTCAGACCTGTCGTGGATGCCATCATCGGCCTGATACCCTGCTCAGCACTCCAGGTGCCAGTGACTCAGTGCACCGCAAGCCATTGTCCGTTACTGATTGAGTTTTGTGCTGTTGTGAGGTTGCGCAGCAATGTCACCTCATGCAGTGGGGAAGGCCTGGGACCATGATGAGGAGGATGTGTCAAGTGTGCGGACGGGAGAAGGCACAGACAATGGGAGGGCAGGAGGCAACAGCCCCAAGGCAGGAATGCAGACTGGTGGTGGTAGTCAAGCTACACACCCGGATCTAATACTGGGTATTGCGCTGTGGACTGCGGACGCAACTGTCACCTCAGGCAGTGTGGGAGACCTGGGACGTTGATGAGGAAGTTGAAGCAGGTGTAACACACCCCACTGCATCTGTATCAGGACTAACCCGAAGGGACACAATCCTAGCAATTTCTTCACATGAGCGCCCTCTTCTCTAGTGCCCCTACCTCAGTGCACTGCAACTCACGGAACCTCCTGACTGATTATTGGGTGTCCTCTGTCCTTACTCCGGATCCCTCCATGTTGCTCTGCATTTGACTCTGTTATGCTGGTGTTTTCTGTTTCCATTACACTGGTGTCCACTGTTCAGGTTGTTGCCAGCACCAAGCACTCCGTGCGGGCTGGCTTATACTCAACCCACACACATCCAGCACAAGCATCACTGTACATGTGGCCCTGCCAATAAAGGGGCCGGGCGCACATGCCCGTAGCCATTTCAACATTATATGTGCATGTGTCTCTGTGGGGGTGTGGGTCTCCTTTGTGGTGTGTAGGTGGTCCCTGAAGGGTATTGGACACCCACGTATGTGTTCTAGTTCGCATTCCATGGTTTCGGCAACACCCTCACCTGTTGGGCCACCTCCTTTTGGCGTTCTGCCACCTGGCATTGGGATGCCATGTGTGGGTGGGTGACGTGTTGTGAGGCAGCCGTTATTGCGGGTGCTTCATTCTGTGTGGTCTGTTGCAGAGTCTGGGTTCTCCTCTGAGTAGCTTGTCTGCCCTGGTCCTGGTGGTGGGTTGTGTGTGATGTCCATGGGCTGTTGTAGGGCGTAGGTGTCGGGGGTGTGGTGTTCGTCTCGGGCATCACTGATGGGTTGTCTGTTCTGACCTGCTGGAGGTGTTGTTTGTCCCTCTGCATTGTGAAGGGAAGGTGCATGTTGGCATTTTGTTGGCGCCTTGTTCTTGTCGACATGCAGACTGTGTGACAATGTACATTGTGACTGTTTGGGAGGTGGTGGCTATTTGAGTTGGGACAGTGTACATTTGGCCTACATGGCTGATGTGGGGTTGTAGGGGTTGTAGGGGTAGATGTGCATCTCACAGTTCCCTGCTCTGTCCAATGTGATTGTTCTGTTTCTGCGCCTGGGTGGACCCAGTTGTGTCCCCTGTTCTGCAGTGTGGGTGTTGCACTTTGTGCCACATTGTCATGGTATGTGCTGTGATTGCTATGTGTGTGTGCTGCAGTGTGCTACGGGGATGGGGGACATGTCCCTGGGTAATTGTGGATGTGCAGTGTGCTACACCTCATTGTGCATGTGTGGCATTGTGCCCATCACCCCCCGTCCCCCCAGTCCCTGTTGGATCCTCAACCTGTTGATGTTGTGTCAGGTCCTGTCGAGCTGTGTCCGTACTCCCTACTCCTTGCATCCTCTCCACACTGATGACTGTGGCCTGGGTTTCCTCCTGCTCCTCCTGTGTCGCTGGACCGCCACCTCCTGTCGCCATTGCTGCCTTCCTGTTGGCAGCGGGCTTGTGCCTGGTTTAGGTTGTCACGTCCTGGCGGAGCCTCTTGGTCTCCTGGATTGGCCTCCTGGGCTCTGCGACTGCATTCCAGGCGGTAGTGTTCTGTCGCCTCCGTGGCCTTGGTCTTGTTTTCCTGCGGTCTGCACCCCGTATTCCTCTCCCTTTTCTCCTTGGCCTTCCCCGAGCCAGTTGTTCCTTGCTGGTGGTCTGTGGGGGTTGTGGGGTTCGCGTTGCCCTCTGCGCTGGGTCAGGGTGCATGGATGTTGCTACGTGCTTTGGCTTGTTTCTGGTGTGTTGTGCCTGTGGTTTTTATGGTGCATTTGCCCGCCAGACGCGTGGGAGTTGCAGGCCTGAGGCTGCTTTTCGCAGCTTTTTGTACCGCGATTGGCCTCATCGCATGATTTCTCGCGTTCGCGTTTCGCATTTTTTAGACGTGGTGTTGATTTCCACGCTGGCATTATCTGGTGTCTATCGCATGCTACCGCCTTGTTGTGAATTCCACGTTGACACAGGGTTATTTTTCCGTGATAGGCTGCGTTATTGAAAGTTGCGTTACGCTACTCTTGCGGTAGTTATCACACATTCTTGTGAATATACCCCTTAGGTTGATATAAGCGTGTACACGATCGTTTGTGAATATTAGGCCTTGGCAAGTTGTGGCTGGCCTCCAAAACGTGAGATTGTGAGATTCTCAAATATATGCATTGGAGTTGGTTCAGTGTGGTACAGAGGAGAAACACTGGTGTAGTCAGGATCACTTACTGTCATTTAATGTGATCCTGTGTGCACCATAAAAGCTTCGGTGGCAAAAGTACCGTACATAAAACTTCCCCTTGGGACACTTCCATTAGCATCATTTACCTAGTAATGGGGACAATCTTTCAATCATAACTGGTCATAGTTTCAACCACCCTGATTGTGCCCAATCAGGAATTGATTCTTTGTTTTGAGAGTCTGTGTATGATATATCGAGATTAAAATCATTATTTCAATTATTGCGAGTTCATGGTAAAGGGAGTCATGAGTGCACGTTGAAAATGTGTAAATCTGATACCCCAACCCTAGTTGCCTTCGATATTTTATGTTACACACTTGTTGCTTGGAAGATTCACTGTTGCGTACTCACATTTGTATTTAAACAAAATGAACTTTTGGACTTGCGATCATAAAAGATGTAATTTAGCATTTTATGTATCTCTAATATAATGATGTTGAGAATATGTTCAGTATATTATTAGGATCACCTGTTTTATTGAAGTATGGTCCAAAATAAATCTATATTGATTGGTACTTCTTTTTTGATGAGTTTGTTCAGTTTAACTGCACATTATCTCCCTGTTCCACCAAGAAAATTGCACCTATAAAACATTGTCAAAAATTTCCCTCAACATCCTTTAGTTCTCTGAATTTGGATGTTTCATCCCAACAGATCTAAAATCAGTATGCGTTCTAGGATTTAAAGATGTTGTTTCAAGTCGGTGTTTTGTTTAGGAAACTGGTTTTCAAGGATCTTTGTATATTTAATGCACATTTTCTTTTTACGTGGTACTTAATGCCTCCATTTTACTATTTTAAGGTCATTATTCCAATGGGGAAGCTAATCCCACTTCATGCCCAAATCGTCATTACAACCTGGGTGCACATTGTGCTAATCATAGTTTTTGCATTCCCGACTTCAGCAGGAAAAACATGAATGAATATTTATATGGTTCAACAGCTGACTGACTGAATGAATGAATATTTATATAACGCAACAGCTGAATCAAAGAGACGTCCTGGTGCTGCGTAAATTAGACAAGTACCTGGTCAAAATTAAGCAGATTAGAATAGGCACGTTTTCAGCTGTTTTCCGTCATTGAGTTCTGAAGAGATGGCTCTAAGAGAGAAAGGTAACTCATTGAAGAGCTTGGATGTAAGGAAATTACCCTATTTCTGGATGTGTGCTCCTTTGGAGTTTTCAACAATAGCAACTTGTTGGAGATGTGCAATGTTCTAGTAGGATACTAATGGATAAGCCTATCCCTCAAGTATAGGGTGGGGGGCGGGGGGGTTCTTATAAAATGTCCTGTGTGTCAGCACAAGGCATTTAAAGTAAATGCATTTTGGAACCTGCAACCAGTGAAGTCTTTTCAAATGGGGAGGTGATTGATTGATGGAGAGAAATATTGGGTATCATCCTGGTAAAAATCTATAAGTGAACAGCACACATGTACTGTTTCAGCAGCACAGAAGGTGGAGGCTGTGAGCAATAAGTTCAACTCGTATAATAGCCTTCATTCCAAAGTACGTAAACCAGAATGATTCACAAAACTACATTTTCTGGCGTAGGTTGCACAATATGCGTCCTTTTCTGAATAAAAGCCTAAACATGGTGATTAAAAGCGCTAATTAGAATCAATTTTTAATAGTACTCAATTTAGCAAACTACACTAGGAAAAAGGCAGTCCTTGTGCTGTTTGAATTCAGTAAGCTGTTTTTATTTGCATTTGTCACCCCGAGTGGGATGGGTATGCCCAGACGTGGGTCCCGTGCTCTCCATGCCACTGGAGTCAAGCTATCCTGCCTGATGAGGGGTGAAACCCCGAAACCGGTTCTAGGAGGCTTGTTTCCAGTCCAGGGAGGACCTGGCCTCGCAGTTCGGACTGGACTGTTTCCATTGGGCGCAGGGTCAAGACTGATTTGCATATGGCTGGGTTCAAACTGGAATGGCATGGGGAGCAAAAAACGATGGATTTAGGCCCAGATCTCTTTACTGGGGTGGATGTATGACATTGTTCTGCATTTTGTCCATCAATTGTTCTTTTGGCATTGTCACCCTGAGTGAGATGGGTATGCCCAGACGTGGGTCCTGTGCTCTCCATGCCAGTGGAGTCAAGCTATCCTGGCTGATGAGGGGTGAAACCCCGAAACCGGTCCTAGGATGCTTGTTTCCAGTCCAGGGAGGACTTGGCCTGGCAGTTCGGACTGGACTGTTCCCATTGGGCGCAGGGTCAAGACTGATTAGCCTATGGCTGGGTTCAAACTGAATGGCATGGGGAGCAAAATAAATGATGGATTTAGGCCCAGATCTCTGTACTGGGGTGAATGTATGACATTGTTCTGCATTCTGTCCATCAATTGTTCTTTTTGCATTTGTCACTCTGAGTGGGACGGTATGCCCAGACGTGGGTCCCGTGCTCTCCATGCCACTGGAGTCAAGCTATCCTGGCTGGTGAGGTGTGAAACCCCGAAACCGGTCCTAGGATGCTTGTTTCCAGTCCAGGGAGGAGCTGGCCTGGCAGTTCAGACTGGACTGTTCCAATTGGGCGCAGGGTCAAGACTGATTTGCATATGGCTGGGTTCAAACTGGAATGGCATGGGGAGCATGTTTTTATTTGTTGGCATTACTATTTATTAATTGACGAAATTCTATTACTTTTTATAAAGTTGCATATAGAGTGGATGATAAAGGTAATTTTTAACTTGTTACAAATTAACTTTCCATTTTTCTCTATTTTCTTTTCGCTCTAGTGCCCTTTCTTTTTCACTGCTTCATATGTTTCTCTCCTGCACACATTTCTGCCTCCCACATTTTTGTCTCTCTGGCCGTCATGTACTCATAAGATTTTCTCTCAGATGCCTTTCTTTAAGCATTGGTGAAATTTCTGTTAGACTCCCATAATTTGCTTAATTCAAATTATGTCAATTTATGTACATTATGTGAGATTTTAGAAGCTACACACGTGCAAAACTCCTCTTACTTGTTACCTGGGGGGCTGGTTCAGGCAGAAAATGTGTCACATGGTACATTTTCCACTTGTACCAGTCCTCATGACAGTTTCTTGGGTGACTTTTGAACAAAAGGTATGCCCTCAATAGAGCTAATACAAAATGTATTGCAATGTAATGCACATATTTTCTCCTTAATTCACATCAATTTTGCTAAATCCTACTTCTTCTTCTATCTTTCTGACTTTTTTAGAACATGTTCACTTGTTACAAATTAACTTTGTAATTTTCTTTAGTTTTTTCTCCATTGTGTCTTTTCCATTTCACTACTTCATGCTTTCCTCTGTTGCACACATTTTTGTCTCGCTTTCATCATGCACCCATGAAATATGCTCTCTGATTAAATATGTTGTGCTTGAACATCTGAGTGGCATTTGTTCAAGAGGGCATTAGCTCCTAATTACAGCTTCAGCTGACTGGTCACTATTTTTGCAACAATTCTGGCCAAGAATACTAAGTTCCAGATTTGTCTATAGTTCACCAGGTCAACTGGAACTGGTCACTGTAGGACAGCATTGAACCTATAGTCTGTTGATTCAATAAGGTCTTTCACAGTTTTAAAAATATTACATGGCCCTACTTTTCAGCAATTTTAATAGAGCAAAATTCACAATATGCTATTTCTTTCTGAATTTTCTATCACAGTAATCAGTTTTGAAAATGCATTCCACTTTGTTCCTTTATCAATTTTGTAGAGTAATTATTTAAAAGCACCCCTATTTTTAAAAATGAATTGGCAAAACCATGAGTTTTGAGATATTTAAGGTTAATGTGTTCTTTGTTGAAATAGATGTAAATTTTGTGTGAAGTGTGTTGTGGATGCACAAATATGGCACACATGCATACCCAGTTATTTTCCATAGCTAAAGCAACTAAAATCTGATATTCTGAGACCTCTAAAAGGTATCTCCAAAATACAGAGACCAACAGGCAAGGCCATAGACAGTAGTGCTTTCCCTTATGGGATAATTCAATGTAATTATTGTCTCAGTATTCATAGGGCAAAGCAATTCTATCTATCTATCTATCTATCTATCTATCTATCTGTCTATTACCTAGACGCAGTGGGGATCTCCACTAGGTAATTATAATTAGCATTGCTTTTCCATAGGAAAAGCATTTTTTATGATGCTAATAACTTTGGCACCGTTTGACAAATGTCCACAAAACTTTAAAAAACGGTGTCATTTTTTGACTAGTTTGTGCATGAAAGTTTCGGGGTGATCTGTCAAGCAGGGGGCAGAGAAAATCAGAGGCCCAAAACACAAAATCCCCATGCATTTTCTATAGACATCTTTCAGACGGGCTACCTTAAAAACTGCAGAAAGGAATTACACCAGATTTGGCAGGAAGCTAGATCTTGCTTCAGAGATTGTGCTTTTTGTGATTTGGTGAAGTTTTTGAGAAATTAAGGGTAAAAAATAATTGTATATCTGGACAGTTGGGTCTGTGAGAGGCTCAAGATACTCTTGTGGGAGCGCCAATTTAAAAATAGAGCATCCTGATTGGCCCATGTAGCTTTATATCCCTTGGGCCATCTCGCTCCCGCTGGAGTCCCATGGGAACAAGCACTCTGGCTGCCAGCAACTTGAGCAAAATGTTGCTGGCAGCCAATACAGGACTCGGGGACTTAGTCCCCTGTCCTGGACATGTTTAAAAATATATATTGTTTGTCGATATTTTAGCATTGATATGATGGTACTGTGTTATTTAATACTGATATTCTATTTGTCTGGTCACACAAATTCTTCACTAACCAAAAAAAGCAAACTCTGAAGCAGGATTTCATACTCTATTGCTTTCTCCCTTGCCTTCATATCTGTTGTGAAAAAAGGAATCATGTTCACCCTCTTGTCTGAAATCACATTTAAGTGTTGTCTCAACCATTTCTGAAATGGTTTTAGTGTAAAAATGTATTTGAAAACAACAGTGATGGTTGGGAATGGGGCCCATGGTGTGCTTAAAATACCATGTTTAGTAACATAGGGGCTGATTACGATGGCGGGCGGTAGCACATCCGCGGTGCTGGCGGAAAATGCCCTTTTCAGCACTCCATCGGCGGCCATTGCGTCCGCCGTATTACGATGGGCAAAGATAGCCCATTTCCCGTCCGCTGCGGTGTTTCAGGAAGCAGCAGTGGCGGACGGAGCCAAAAGGGAGGCACCGCCGTGCGGAATGCGGTTACGACCGCCGGTTGTATTACGATGCCACAAACAGCCCACCACACCGCTGCGGAGAATCCAGCCAATCGAGGATAGCGGTGGCAATACTGCGGATAGCTCCATGTGTTCCTGTCCGCTGGGGTAACGGCGGTCTTTGGCCTTTCCACAGCAGATCGGACCGCCGCAGACGGATTTTCAGCTTTTACGCTGCTGAATCCTGAAATCCGACCACCGCGGTAGGGTGTTTCTGGCGGTGCATCCTAATCTGGCCGGCGGTTATGCCGCGGTACCTGCGGGCAGAACTTTCCCGCTAACGCGGCGGTCGGAATGCTTTTCCGTCCGCCATCGTAATGAGCCCCATAGTGACTTGACTTTTTTGTGTCCAAGAGTGCATATTTTCCTCTTGTGATGAAAATTAAAATCTACCTAAACGGCATCAGATTAGAAGTTCAGATAAGCTCATAAACTACAATGTTCAGGCCATGTTCAAAGTCATGGATCGCTCTCCCAGAACAAAAGATTTAGAATGTAAAGAAAATGTACCCTTTTCCTACATTTCCTGAATTCAAAGCTCTTAGAAATAGAAAGAGACAAAATATAAAGTTTTGTGTAAGAAACAAATTGCTATTATTAGCGGCTCTTGGCAGCATAATGAGTGTTTTTCCAGTCGTGTGCAGGGACACCTAACAATTTTCTGAACAGAATGACAAAAATCAGTGGCTGCTCTAAAGCAAGCAAGAAAGCAAAGGTGATAAAACCAGGAGGAGAAGGAGCACCAACCTGTACTAGTACACATAATAGATTGTTTTCATAAGGAATTCCCGCATGACATATAAATGCTAATTTATCATTTATTTTACGGCCATATTTACTCAAATATTTGACTTAAAATGGCTCTTTAAAGACAGGTATTTTGCCCTTCAGCATTGCAAATCCTGTTATGCGCCGCACAGTAACAAATAACATAAATCAGCCCTTACCACTATCGTTATATCTAAGTGATGTCTTAGAAAATGGCAGTCACCAGAATATTCCGTTTATTTTAGCAGGTAGCAAGCTGAAACGTCTCCCGAGTTGAATGTTTGCTACACGTACAATCTTTAAGTGGTTGCTTGGGAGTTCACAAATATTACTTGTTTGTGGCTAGTCTTATAACTTAATCTGGAGAACTCATTCAGTGCTACTGCGGCCACTCTGATGCACAGCACGTCTCACAGTAAAGAGAAAAGAGATTCCATAATGGGCAAGTCTGCCGTGTAGGTTGTATGCAGGGTCTGCGGGCCAAGGGCACACCTGCATGGCTCCAGTAAGCTCAGTGAACCACTCTCACATTCGTGGTTTGGCACATTGAGCAATGTTGTGGTTATGATTATGGCGGCCATCTTTGCTTGGGGTAAGCCCATTGATTAAATTCATGTTTTAAGTGATGTGTTTTCTTTTTTATTTCACTGGTGCTGTTACAATTTATGTGCATGCGAAGGTCCAAGTTGTGCTGGAATGACCAGCCTACACGTGCCAGCACTCCAGTGACGTGATGAAGAGTGGGTCCAATTATGACACTCATCCAACTTTGAGTAGGCCCATTTAATTACATGAGGTTCGAGGAGCTTGTGTTTTTTAATGGCACATTAATTCTTTACAAGCTACTCAGTCCTGCCTCGCCGCTTCTTCTGTACAAAAAGCTCCTTGCAGAAGCAAGATGTGGGGCACCTTGCTGGGGATGCAAACATACTCGTTTTCTTCTCTGTTACAGCAACATCAGGCGTGCACTCAGATGTGAGGGGTCAAAATGCCATCACTCACGGTAACTGACATCCACTCATTAAATGGCTGATCCAAAATGTGAGTGACATATCCAATTGACAATGTTTGAAAAGACACATTGCCCCACTCAATGTATGCTACCTAGGGGCCGAACCTAAATGAGAATGGCAATACCAGCAAGCAATGGATGTTGGAGGATTTCACAGAGCTCCTCTTTGTATGTATTAAATAATATTTATGCAGTAACAAGAGCTGTTGGTAGACACTGAAGCTTTATCTAGCCCAGACCTAAAATGGCATCACAAAAATATAATAATTAGATCACAGTCTTCAAAGGGTACCAAACAAATTATATAGTGTTATATAACTATGAACTATCTTACCCACCAACCAACTCTCAAAGCCAGCAAAATAATTCATACATTAAAAACAGAACTTAAAACGAAATGGATACTGGCAAAACATAGAAAATAAAAACAAACAGTACATTTTAAACAAAAGAATATAGAACTGACAGTGGTACCTTCCAGTTGCCAGCACCTAACCTAATATCACTCTCTTAATCTTATCACCTCAATACAATTAGGGATCTATGTGCACACAGAATAGCACCCACCGTCACAGTGCCTGTTCCCAAAGGAAACTAACAACTCAAAACATAAGCACAGGTGCACCATGCAGCAGAATTAAATTAATACAGAGAGTCTGTATCCAGACACAGGCTTTTCCTGTTTGCTGCTACGGATTCCAGTTTTCCTGTTGACCGTTAGAGCCTCACTTTGGTTTAGCGGTGTTTCTCTGCACAAGTCCATCTCTTATCAAGTGGTGCGAGCCCATGACCTTCTAGACCTTCGTTTGACATATTGAAGAAACAAATCAGACGGGAAACAAGTTGCTATCAGGGAAATCTGTGATCTTTAACGTTATGGCGATATGGGACCCTACCATCATTTTGTGCCCTGAAGAAGTCCTGTTTTAGGACGAAACGCATTGGCTGTACTGTTTTTTGAGTCACCTCAGCTGGATTCTGTGTTTTTTACGATATATGAAAATGGAATAAAAGACAGAAAAAAACTGAAGAACTTTGTGTCTGGATACAGACTCTCTGTATTAATTTAATTCTGCTGCATGGTGCACCTGTGCTTATGTTTTGAGTACATTTTAGACAATTGAAAGCAACATGGTAACTAGTACTAACGCCAGACGTCAAGTATAATAGAACGTCTAGACAAAAAGACTGTGAGTATGTTGGGTAAAAATTGAATAATGCTCAATATATTTAAAGAAATGGAAAAAAACATAATTTAGGGGAATATGACTATAATTTGATTGCCATTACCAAATATTATCTCTATGAGAAAGTTAATGAATGGACAGGAATACTGCCAAAAACGAAGAAAAACCCAACTCCTGTTGCCCTGGCACCCTATTAAGATCTGAACACCTCTCAGATTTACCTCACACGTGTCTTTCTTATTTCTATGGCTTAATTTACTTACGTATTTATGTGACTTTTTTGGCACATATGTGTATCGGTAAACTTAACCCTCTGGCATGGTATTAAATGTAATTGTGTAGATTTGGCCAGAATCCTACACATGAAGATTGAAATCATCACCTCACGTCTAAATGGCGGGCAAAAAGAGCCAATAGTCTGGGGTTACAGTAATAGGCAGATTGATCTCCTAAATGAGAACATACTGGCTATAGAATTTAAGACAGATAACTACTTCATTGATATGAAGAGTCAAAAAACGGTGCAGTATGCTTCATGAAGTACATATTCTCTGAGCATTTTCCTTACTCACTTGTTTCCAATTCCCCACTTCTTGGAAGAAGTTCATCGAAACATGCTGATGGGGAATGCATTGTGCAGACTTTCATGGGGAATGTATATTTTCTGTGATCACTGACTGAAAATCAAATAACTAGTGCAGTACTAGCGCACAATTCTGCTAGTGTGTCCTGGGTGTAGTGGTGAAAGTGGGGAAATGAGTATCGCCTGTGATTCTTCATACTCAAACAGAGCCTCCTTTCAATACAAATACAGAGCGCTCAAGTTTTGAAAGTTCGTTCGAGTACTAACTAGCATATTTGATGACATCACAGGAAGTGATGTCACACAATTTAACATCAATGATAACACAACGAGTAACTGGTGAAATATGAAAACAATTATAAAAACTAAATGTAAAATGATAAAACAACAAAAACATTTCATTGAAGTAGGCTCATGGCTTCCAAAAGAAGTTGAGTAGCACTCGGATATGTCCACAGTAGCTCTTGCCATGTACTGAAGGAGTCTGTAGGTGGCGTCCATTGTGATGACGTTGCCTTATAAACATTTTACAGCTTCTAGGAGCTGCTCTGCAAACAGCAGCACTTTGAAAAGAGTTGCATTTAGAGTTCACGTTCAATCCCTTTTTACCACGTGCGATATTTCGCATGTGGTGAGTGAATGATCAACTCGACCTCCGACTGTGTGAATCTCATTTGCAATGAGTGAGACCTGAGATCCCTGCACATACTGCAGTCACGTTATCACGTGCAGAATGCCTGTCATGCATGCATAATTAGGTAGATGCATTTTTGAATAAGTACAGTTCCCCTTTCAAGTGCCGAATAAGAACAGGTGAAATAAACAGATACGAAGCCCCATTAAAGCCTGACAGTCAGTGCTACCCAGCAGCAAGTGGGTGTCAAATCTAATGATGCTTTCAGAAGACGCTGGACATGTGTGGCAGACAATTATTACATGATATAAGCAGCACTGCTTTCACTGCGCCTCTCTTGGGCTTGGGACGTTAAGTGAGCCCTTCCCAGCACACGTGAGTGCCCGAGGAATCATCACACCAGACAGACCAGTTCATCACTTTTAATGGACGTGCTCAAGGGTATTTTGTGCAGCACTGCGGAATGAATTGGATTTGATGCTGTACAAAAAATACAGCAAAGCTTCCGCACACAACCCGCATCTTATTAAAGCAACTGCAATCTCCGCAGAGACGATTGGATCCACCAAATTATCCGAAGAAAGGGAAGAACACGAAATGGATTTTTAATATCGCATTTTATATATGAAACATGAATTGGTTAAAATTACTATCAGGAACATTATGTGTTCTCGGGAAGAAAAAAATACGAGGTTCATGTGTGGAAGAAACAAAAGATCAAAAATGCACAGAGGCGTTTGCTCATCTGGGTTTATGAAATTATTCCAGGCTGAACTTTTGCATTTAAGTTTGCAAATTAAAATATTCCGGTGGGGAGAGAATTATCAACTCTGGGTAGTTTTGTGCAGTTTATCATATAGGGGCATGCAAATAGTATCAATATAGTTTAGTGTAAGTGCCAGATTGATGGTGTGGTGAAATCACAAAAGAATGGCGGTCGAAACATTATTAACAGTGTCAGAAACGATACAGATCCCGATGAGGTGTGCACTTCAAAGCCGGGTGAGGGCTTTAATGCTTAACCTTGTTGGTCTGATTCACAAAGGTATATGAGCAGCTAAATTTAAGTATTTATGTAAACAAAACTCAATTTAAGAGGGCAATATCTCATTCCACCGATGCTATATTGTAAAAAATCGGGTTATTAGTACCCACCTCAAGAAATAATCACAGTCCCTGTCAGGGTGAACCCTCAAAGTCACTAAATTAACCTTAAGCTCAATAAGTGCTGCAGGCCCACTAGTAGCATTTAATTCACAGGCCCAGGGTAAAGATATCTCCACTTTACTAGGGACTTACAAGTAAATTAAGTATGGCAGTTTGGTATAAGCCAATTCTGCCATGTTTAGAATACTTTAGCACTAGTTGGCAGTGGTAAAGTGCACAGAGTACTAAAAGGCAACAATAAATGGTTCAGAAAGCAGTAGGGTGTAGGCATAAAGTTTGGGAATGACCCTGAAGAAAAGGCCAAGTCCAACGTCCCTTTTCCAAAATATTTATTACAAATTCGACTTCATCAGTGAATTGGGTTTGCCAAAAGTCCAACAATGAATTGCGCAGCTGTTTCTTAGTTGGGGCATTTTTACTGGAAGGGCATGTTTAACATTAAACTTTTACATGTTATACTTTAACATACAAATTACCTTGCCTTATGGGACATAAGGCCTCCTTTGGGGGGACTTAATAATATTTAAAAGGAAGAGGTTATTTCGATAGGTCGAATTTGCAGTTTAAAACCGCACAGTCAGGCTACAATGGTAGGCCTGGAGACATGCTTGTCAAAGCTATAAAACCACATGACAGGGATATCATTCAAAGCCTTTGGTTATGTCTGTGGATAAATAGTTGAGCCCCGGTTTGGTGGGATATCAGCTGTAATTTGTTATATATTTACTTTCTTCCCTTCCACTGCTATGCGCAAAGCCTCCTGTTAAACTATGCCCCATGCACAGTACATTCAGAGGCAGAAAATCATGGCCACGACCCACCCAGCTACAACGGGAGAACATGGGTGGTGGATGGAATGAGTTAGGAATTTCCTGATGGAAGGAAGTGAACAGTTTGGGGTAGGCGTGGTAATCAAGATTTTGTAAGAATAAGGGGTCTTGGAGCAGTGCACATCTGTCTTGGAGTGGCAGTCCATCTCCTTTCCTGAGAAGCCCTGAGTCAGGGGTGTCATCAGCCCCCCACTTTAAAAGCTTGAGCAGGGGTGGGTGCCACCGGGAATTCTGTGTAATGTGAAATGTTTAAATTGATGTTTAATGTTCTTTAATCGAAACTTGGGTCTGCAGATTGACCTTCATAAATACAAAAATGGATGGATGGATGGAAGGAAAGAAGAAAAAAGGCAGACAAAATGGTGAGGTGTGGGATAAATGGAGGGGTGGATGGAAAAGGACAGAAAAAGGGTGGATGGAAGAATAGATGGATGGAGGGATGGATGGATGGATGGTAAATAGATGGAAAAAGATAGAAGAAAAATTGAGAGAAGTTAGGAAAAAATAAAAGAACCATGGCAACTCCCAAATGAAAGCAGGGTTGCTTGCATCACTCGCTCACTCAGTACTGTTTTGGATATGGTTCTAAGTGGGGGTATTATGTTTTTCTGGTTACTTTCTTGACATGAGTGACCAGATGGATCCTGGGTGACAGAAGGAAACTTTCTTGGTTACATCAGTGAGCTGTAAAGGAGGAATATATCCTCTGTTTTTTGCTTCACACTTCACAAAGTCTGAAAAACTTAAAAACGTTTGCATCAACATACTTGTTAGACGATTTGTTAGACTGAGCGGACTCAAGAGTTTCCTCCTGCCCAAAGTGAAACTTGTTGAATTCAATAACAACTGTGTCCTAGTCAGAAATAGTCCCAGTCTGCAAAATCACTGGCCAAGGCAGAACAGATGCCCTTTTTGCAACTGGAGCATTTTATATCAGAATTCTGGGCCTCATTGAAGACTACTGCTGAGCAAGTCAAAAGTCTTTACACCCAATGGTACATTTCAAATGTTGCTTCTGCTTTGTCTAATTGGAGTTATTTATACTCAGAAAAAGTAGTTTAGACCAAAGATAAAAATATTAACTGAGTCCTTGCTTCAGTAGGCAAATGTACACATGTGAGCAGTCTCACTTGGTGTCTAAGTCTCAGATGGACCGCCATGAAGACTTCATGTAGACTAACACTGAATATCTTTTCACATTGAGTGCAAAGGTTTGATTTTTCCTTGTTTACTAACTTTTGGACACTTGTTAGTTTTTTCTCATTTTTTCACATTTTTCTTAGTAGAATTGTATCTTTTTTATGAAGCTTGCAGGACCTTTAAGGTCTTTAGTGTTTGTTACACATGACACCTCACACATATTCAGTGGAGATTGTGTTGCTACTGAGGGCAAGCAGCCAAAGGTGAACCTAGGTTGCCATTATGAAATTTATTTACCTCGTGCTGGAGCTCAGTCACGCTTCACAAGACTATCACCACTCTCCCACATGGCAAGTATAATTCATTACAGACACATGCATTTTTAAATTCATTTGAAATAACAACACAACACTGCTAGCCACTGATGCCCAGTAACGGACTTTATCAGGCTATCATTTCCACATTACTAACTGAAAGAGATTTCCACCATGTAATACCTAATAACCACACTGTTACATAATAATAAATAATCCATATTTGTAAAGCGCAAACATATCACCCCTCAAGGTTTCAAGGCGCTGGGGGCCGTCAGGGAGATTAAGTGAGCTATTGCCCAGAGTCACATGATGCTGATCTGAGCTGCCGCCGGCGATCGAACCGTGATCCCCGCGCTCCGGAGTCAGCTGCTCTGGCCACTGTGCCACACCTTTCCCCTACATGATCGTGCTGGTATTTTTCCCATATGTGACCAATATTTATGACTTTATTTATAGTGTATACTTATAGTGATTTATAGACTATGCCATTACCAAAACAAAACATATACATTATTACTAACTTATAATGTCACTATGTAAATGTGCATTAAGAGTAATGGTCCTAATTGTATGTGTTTAAATCAGATTAAGATGAATTAAAGGGATAGTTCTATTAAAGTGCATTAATATATGAAGGGAAACGTAAATATGCAGGTATACTAACAAGAAATGTTATAATATCGTGATTCATATTACAACATCATTGTTATAATTATTCAGGCTACGGGGCCCCCTAACAAAATAAGGCAATTAAAGCAGACTTCCAATATCCATGCCAGGAAGGGATATTTTTTTTAACGTTAGGAGGTGAGTTGGACCACTGAAACCTTCTCAGTGGCCATCCTCACTGTTTCTCAGTGTTTGCCATTTCATACTTATAGCCTCAGTCTGAGTTCTGTAATTATAATGGGCAAAAATGCACCCCAGTACTAATTCCATTTATTCTTGGCATCAGTTGGTTTTTCGTACTGGATTAACATTTTTGTGGTAAACAATGGGGTTTAAATTGAGCAAATGTATTTTGCACTCGATTTTGCACACAATTGCACCTCACTATTTACTTGGGCAACTTCCTCTATGAAGGACCTGGAGTTAATCGCCCACGCAAAAATTGAGAATGAATGATGTTTGTCCATATCTCATAATGGGTGCAAAGAGAAATGAAATAGGTGCAAATAATTTGGCGCAACTTAAAATATAACCCTTTATTTGTCACCGATGAAATACATCAGAGCTCTATCTTATTTTTCAAATTTCTGTAGTATAGCCCCATGGGCTTATTTGAGAGGCCCCTGAGTCACTTTCCCACCACGTAAAGTGTTCATGCATGACGCAGGGCTCTCATAAAGATTTATGAAGCCACGCAAAGCCACTCTGCGTGGCTTTGAGTGGCCTCATAAATCATAAGTAAGGCGACGCAGTGCAAATCTCAGCGTTGCCTTACTCGGTGCCCTGGAGGCATTCCATGGGCGTTGCGGTGGGTTTTCACATGCAACACCCATGGAATTTGACACTGCTCCAGATTTACAAAGTGATGTAAACCTGGGGAAGCATCAAATCCGTACGCCTCCCGAGGTGAGGCGTAACGGGGAGGAAATATGTTTATTTCTCCTCGTTGTTTCCATTTTCCATGTGTGCTGCATTCTGCAGCACACAGAAAGAGGAAAATGCCTCTTAGGATTGTTTTTGTGCAGGAAGGTGCCCCTTCCTGCACAAAACAATCCTGCCTGCCTGCCAAAATGGCGCGAGCTCAGGAAGAAAGGACAGGAATGCACTGTATTGCCCTATGCCAAAGTGCCATAAATGAGGCCCCCACCGTCTCTTGCTTGATGGAGATATTTCATCATCTACATCGACCTAACCAGTACATTGCAAGGTAAGCAATATAAAATATGAATATAATAAGCAATATAAGTAGACAGGCAATATGGAGGTACTCACAGTAATATTATACTTTATGACGACGCAAAGAGAGGCGATCTACTGGGTTTAATATTATTGTACGCCGATATTATTGAACTCGAGATAGTGTCGTACAACTAGGAGGATCACAAATGCATAACAATACCTTGAAATCAATGCAGATATATTGTTACTTAATGGCCACCCTTAGCTGAAATACATGGATTTTGCGCATCGTCACATAGAACATGGATGCTCAACATCCTGTGATCCTGGGCAGATCACGTAATCTCCCTGTGCCTACCAAAAACGAATGTTTCTGTCTGTAACGCAACTGGTGCTCATGTAAAGCACTCTGATACCTTCGGGTCAAGTTCGCACTATAAAAAACTCCTAAAAAAAAAAAAATGCCCTAGCATCTTATCATTGCTATAAGCAAATGCATGAAACACACAGATGCAGTACCTGATGTGAGCCGGTGGTTGCCGGTGGGGCCCACTGGCACTGATTTTTGGGGACCAGCAATTATTTTTCATTATCAGACATTGACGAGAGCAAGAGAGGGAAAACAAACACAGGAGAAGAAAGAGGAAGAGAACAAGGGAGCAAGCAGAAACCTGCAAGAGAGACATAAAGGGCCACGGTGTCTGGTAGTGGATTAAAGAGACATGAGGTATATTCAAGATTACGCATGCATTTAATAGAACCGGCCGCGGGCTTCTGAGCAGAGCTTCGGGCACCAGCACTCATTCTTCTACAAATTAAGCACTGCACAGATGCTGCAGGGTTGGCTTGCTTCCAGCGGCACGCGACGTTTCACCAGTCCTCCTCATTACCACAGGCCTGTTGTGTTACAAGTGATAGCCGCTGAAAGACAGGAGTAAAGATTGGAGCGGTGGCGGCTGTAATGAAACTGCCACTACCCTGTCTTCCTCATCACCAATGATGGGGCGCTGCCTGTATTCAGGAGGAAGATAAGATAACGCCGATCAAAAGGTGACAGGAGGCAGCACCGAACAAGGGTTTTAGACTGCATCGCCTGAAAGGCATGCCTGAAATAAATCACCCAGACCCTTTTTTGAACACATGAAAACGCAAACCTAGCGTTTCATTAAATCAGCCGATTGTTTCACTCCATCATCGCGGAGTTGTTTCCAAGGCTAGTACATAAAAAAAAACTGCACGCCTGTCATGCAGGGAACACAGAATCTGTGCGATTGGTTAACTTGATTACTTGGGTGATGCTGCTGTCAAGATTTTGTAAACTTTGGGTCCTGTCATGTAGAGCTGCGCTGTCTCAACGCAAAGTCGCACTCCTGTTCTTTTTTTTTGCTTTAGAGGTGTCTAAGGATCATACATATAGGGGGATATTCTCAAGAACGTGCGATAATCATCGCCAAAATAGGTTAACGCAATTTTTCATATCGCGGGAAAATAACTCTGTGTTAACGTCGTATTCTCAACATGGCGGTAACATGCGATAGTTTCCCGATAACGCGTCAAATGTCCGCGATAAAATTACCGGGATGGCGATAAAAATCTAAACCCTAACATGAAAAAAGTTGCGATGGGCCCAACTGCGATAAAAAATTCAGCGATAAGCAGCGCCAGGTCTGCAAGTCCCACAAGTCAGGCGGGAAAAACCAATACAAAAGCGGCAACAAAAAACACAAACAAAACACAAACAACTGCGAAGCACCATGGAGGTAGCCGGAGCAAGTACAGAGGACAACCAGAACCCCACAAGCCCCACGGAGGACCAGCCTGGGACCTCGGAGTCAGGGAAGGTCAAGGAGAAGAAGAAGAAGAAGAGGAACCCGCGTTTCAGTACGCAGGAAAACCAGATCCTCATTACGGAGGTGACAGAACACTACCACCAACTGTTCATCACCCCCACTGTGTCATTGGCAACTAAAAATACAATATGGCAGTCCATCTTGGCCAAGGTGAATGCAGTCGGAGTGAAGAGAAGGGAAGTGGACGACTGCAAGAAGCGCTGGACTGATGTGAAGCGCAAAACCAAGCTGAAACTCGCAGCCAACCTGAAAGCATCAATGCAGACTGGAGGTGGGAGTCCAGCGACACACCAGGAGCTAGATGAGATGGAGGAAATGGTGACCCGAGTCATCATCGGGGAGACGGTGGCAGGAGTTGGGGGACCGGACACTGCACAACATGACCTGAGCCAACAGCAACAGGGTGAGTAACGACCAGGGACAGGGGGACGGGGGGAGATGGGCACAATGGCACACATGCACAATTAAGTATAGCACATCTGTGGACGATCCATGCCCAAGAGTCACAACTCCGACCAAGAGCCCAATTTACCCAAGTCTGCAACATCTCAGCACTGTATAAGGACAGAAGTGAAAGGCACACCGCCTGAAAGGGATAAGGGCCAGCCAAATCAGATCTGAAGGGGCAACACACCCACAATGCAGCACACACACATAAGAATCAGAGCACCTCAACATTGACAACAATGTGGTACAAACTGCAACACTTTCACAACAGAACAGAGGACACAACTGCTGCCGCTTGTGTGTAGAAAATGGCCATTCGCATTTGGCATAGCAGGAAACTGTGAGATGATAATGTACAAGTACAACCTCACATCCCTGATGGTGTAGAAATGTCAACTGTACCGCATCAAATAGGCATCTCCTCACAAACAGTCACAATGTACATTGTCATGCAGTCTGTTAGTAAACTTGTACAATGTGTGAACATACATGTGAACACAATGTCAATCTGCATCTCCCCTTCACATTGCAGAGGGAGAATCAACACCTCCTGCAGAGCAGACCCAACAACTCAGCACTGATGATGAAGAGGACCGCGCCAACATCGACACTGACGCCCTCCAACAGCTCATGGACAGCTTTGGCACCCCACTTTCAGGAGCAGGGCAGCCCAGCTGCCTCGAGGAGACCCCACCCCCTGCACAGACCACACAGCAGGAAGCACCCACCACCACAGCTGTCTCCCAGGACCCCCACGACCAACACATGGCATTCCAACGCCGTGTGTTAGGGTGCCAGGAGAAGATGGCTGATCAGCTGCAGAAGGGGTTCGAGCTCATGGCAGCCAAACTAGATGCCATACGTGGGTGTCTAAGTCCCATCAGGGACGACTTACAGTCCCTAACGGACACCCACTGTCCGCTTCATGCTCTCCAACAATCCATGGCTGACATCGCTGGAGTCATGACTCTGAGCCAAGAACAACTGTCTAGTCAGAGTGGCTCCAGCGATGTCAGCCGGGAGTTGGGACACATAAGGAGAATGATGGAGAGCTTGGAGCGGATGCAGGCGGAAAGAATGTTTGCCACGGCTGCACACCAGCGAGATGTAGCTGTGATCTTCCATGCCCTGCAGATCCTCGTCATGGCATTGCCGCCACAAGGCCTGGAGCTGCTGAATGCTGCTGCTACTACTCCATCCACATCTCCGCCCCCTGATGTGTCAGTGCCACACAGTGATGCAGACTAAACACCACCACCCACATGTGAGGCACCTGACACATCAGAGGATGAAGATGATGAAGAATCTGGCTTTGTGGTAAGAATGAAGTGGTAGCATTCATCTCCGCCATATGGCCTGTTTCAGCTTGGTTCTGCCCTCTGCATCATGCCCTGGAATAACACCTTCCACTGTCCCCCGATACACTCAGCGACACTCACCTTGGACCTCGACATGGACTGCCCTATTTTGTTTGGTTACCAATGACACAGCAATCACACTGCGGACTGAAGTCTTCCTCTTCCGATGAACTTGTCAATCCCTAAAGGACTCTGGCTGGCCCTCCACGGGGCAACAATGTAAAGTGGGGTTTGCATGGCCCTGTACTGCTCCAGCTTCAGCACTCCACTGAATGCGAATTAAACATTCTAATTCACACAGATGTATCATGGCTATGATCAATCAAGTATGAAAGTATGGATGAATGTAGGGACAGTGATTCCACAAAAAGGTACTCCCTGGGTAATGCTATCAATGCGCATGTATGGCCGTGACCCAGATAGGCAGTGAGACACACATTGTCATTCAAATCAACACTCATCACAGTTGAATACAAGTGAAGGTGCATAGACTTTATTAGCATATGCGTGTCAGTACGGGCAAGATGAGTGCCACAACATGCAGACCAATGCAGCAGTATGTCAGAATGAGGAACGTTGCCAAGCGCCGCTGTCCACTCCGGGGGAGTGCCTCACCTTTCACAGGTGTGTGTTAACCCGCGTTGTTGTCCGCTCATGTATTCGGAGTCCAGGCGAATGCAGCCATGTCCACTGTTGTCGTGGGATATGTGACCAGATCTCCAAGATGCAACAAGGTGTTGGGACATGTGCAATGGGTTCCAATCTGTTGTGGCTGCAGGTATGTATTTACTCGTCCATTAAAGCGATTGCAGCTTCGTAGGCTATCATTTCCAACATGAGGTCGTTGTCGACTTCATCAAACAGGACGGCGAGGCAATCCATTAGCAGGTCCGGACAGATGTGCTGCGTCCACCCCCTTTCACCAATTAGCACTACAGCCCAATAGGGGAGCGGTTCAATGTGGTCACTGCACACGAGGAGTTGTGCAATCTCCCAGGTCCAGCTGCCAGCATGTATGCCAAGTATCAAGGCATCCCATAAACGGGTATCACGGTGACACTCCTGGTCGTGGGCCAACAGGAGGCGCACACACATGTCAAAATCCAGTTCAGCCACCGTCCTGTTGGATAGGCAGACATCCATGGACCACTCGAATATGCACGATCGACAATGCAACAAAGGCTGAACGCAGGTGACGTTGGCAAGGCGGAAGCTTAGCTGGTAACTGATCCACAGCACTGCCAATGGCAGTGCCCCCAGTAAATGCAGCATACGTCCACGGTATAGTTCCACGTGACAGGGGTTGTGCATGTGTCCGGGATGTTCTGCCATTGTGTTAGTGGCTCTGGTTGAAGCGGCACTGTTCTGACCTGCGCCAGTTCTGTGGATGAAATGCCACAGCTCCGATCAATGAGTTGTTTTAGTGTGCAACGGTTGTACGCCTGGGATGGTGTGGGAGTAAGTGTGAAGGCCATTCCATGCAAGATAACTTCGAGCAAGGACTTCTGTGTGTGGGGTGTGTATATGTTGGTCTTTCGTTGGGCTGTGCATAGTGTGGGAGTCATCATCAGCTGCTATAGTATCTGTCAGGGGGTGCCGGCCACATTCAATTCCGAGGTCGGAGGTGCATATGTGCTTCCGCCTGATAGTTCAGACAAAGGAGCTTTCATCCCTAATGTTAGTTTGTCATCTGCTTGCATTCAGGAAATGTGATGTGGCTTGTTGGGGGTGGGGTGGGATGTGTGCGACTTTGGGATTCATGTTTGACATGTCTTGCATGTGGCAAATGAGCGGCATCACTGTGTGTTACGTTGCCTCACAGCTGCTCCTCCCTCCCCCCGAGCCTATTTACTTGTGTGCGCTGCGAGGTTGCATCACTTGCACTCCTACGGCACACCATTGTCATGCCTGTCTGCGCATGTCCACAAGCCTGACAACGACACTGTGATGTTGGCCGTTGAAGGTGGGCGGCCACGTGAGTGTAGTCCTATGGTAAGGATAGGGCAGACACAGATGTAGAGTTCATACCCGGCTGAACTCGCACTGCGATTAAGGCTAGGCATTTGGCTCATGCTGCGGCAATACAGATACACACAACACTTGGCATGTATGAGCCAAGACCCCGAGTGCATGCTACATTGCAACATTGTCGATTACGGGCCGGGTGGCGCCGACACTACGACAGAGACACACGCATTAGTTACTTCCTTGTCCAGGCCAGCACTGAACCACGCCCAGAGCCCCGGGCAAATTCTTCACACCCCTACGCTGGACTGGCGTACGCCGGCCCAGCCCACTCCGCTTACACTAACGGGGGGATGACAAAGCTAAGTGTCCAAGGTCTTACCCACTGCCTGAGGTGACATGGTTGCGTCCGCTGTCCACAGCACAATGTAATGTGGTAGGGCCCGGGGCCATCATGCATACATAATGACCACATGGACACACTTAGATAGATAGTGGAACTGCCTCCGGGCACGTGCGCCCGGCCCCTTTTTATTACCAGGCTCACATGTCCAGTGACGCCTGTGCTGGATGGGTGTGGGGTGAGTGTAAGCCAGCCCTCAGGGAGTGGTTGGTGCTGGCAACAACTAGAACAGTGATCATCGGATCACACACACAAGACTCAATCAGAAAGGGTCCATGACTTGTGGTGCACTGAGGTAGGGGCACCAGCTCCGACATCACACACACAAGACTCAATCATAAAGGGTCCATGACTTGTGGTGCACTGAGTTAGGGGCACCTGAAGAGCTGAGCAGGGTATCAAGCTGATGATGGTATCCAAGACAGGTGTGAGCAACTTTGATAGGCTGGCTGTAAGATTCCTCCGACTCTGGCAGTTGTTGGTTGGGGGTGGTCCTGGCGGTGGTGGCGGGTGTGCAGCCAGCAATGATGGCGTGTCCTTGCAGGTCAGGATTGGATTTGATATGTGTGAGCCCTGCTGACCGCAGTGTAGGCCGGAGGCAGCGGTCAGCAAGGGCTCACAGCCATGTGGCGTTGACTTGAGCTGCACAGAGTTAGTGGCACCTGAAGCGCTCAGCGGGTGTGCAGCCAGCGATGATGGCGTATCCTTGCAGGTCAGTATTGGATTTGATATGTGTGAGCCCTGCTGACCACAGTGTAGGCCGGAGGCAGCGGTCAGCAAGGGCCCACAGCCACGTGGCGTTGACTTGAGCTGCACAGAGTTAGTGGCACCTGAAGCGCTCAGCGGGTGCGCAGCCTGCGATGATGCGTCGTCCGGGCGGGCCGCACTGGAAGCAATGTCTGTTGCCTACTGGACTGTGCCATAAATAAATCAAGACTCAATTTGAATTGGGGACCTGCTGACCGCAGTGTAGGCCGAAGGCAGTAGTCAGCACACGCATAACTCCGAGGTGCTGTGCCGCTGGGTGCGCTGGGGGCCTGTGTCGCGGAAGCCAGCGATCGGCTGAGGAGGCTGGCGGTCACGGCGGCGGACTCGTGGCAGGGTGAGGGGCGCCGCCCCTGGCAGACGCGTTGGCCATCCCAGAAGTGAACCACGCCCAGAGCCCCGGGCTATTTATTCACACTCCTACGCTGGACTGGCGTACGCTGGACTAGCCCACTCCGCTTACGCTTACAGGGGGGGACGACACAGCTACATGACCGAGGTCTTCCCCACTGCCTGAGGTAACATGGTTGCATCCACTGTCCACAACACTACAAACACCAGCAGTAAATGTCCACATGGACATGTCTGTGCTCTGCATACTGAAGTCTGTCCAGCACATCACCGCCACAATTGGCATTGTGTACATTCTTATTCATGGGTGACTTGCCTCCTTCATACATACTTGGGGGCAGATTTACAATTCCTGGCGCATCCCTGCAAATCAGCAGGGATGCGCCAGGAAACTTGCGACACGCATCACAATCCTTGCGCCACCACGGATGCGCCGCATTTACAATGCGGCGCATCATGGCGCAAGGTAATGCAGATGCGTGTCGCATCTGCCGTCGTAACGTTGGCGCGGGCGCGACGCAACTCCAGCACTGTGCCAACCCGGCCTATCTTGCACATGGTGCGTCACACCTTACGCCTGCTTCAAGCAGGCGCAAGGTTTAGAAGCAGCGGGGTCGGAAAAGTGACTGAGTGAAATCTTGTAGATTTCACTCAGCCACTTTTGCGAGGCGTTCCTGTGCCAGAACGCCCCCCCTGCTCCGGAACGCCCACATGAAACCTGACGCAGGTTTCATGTGGCGCAGGGCTTTACAATGTGACGCATCTCCCTAGATGCGTCACGTTGTAAATACCCGCAGCATAGTGCGGGATTTACGCCGCCGTTGCGTCACAGAAGTGACGCAACGGCGGCGCAAAAGTGGCGTACAGGGCTTGTAAATCTGCCCCTTGGTTCCCACCTCTCCCCACATTCTGCAATTGTGTGGCTGAGGGGCCATGCTGTTTTCGGAAGGTCATCTGTCTTGTTCTGCGCTGCCTCAGTGGTAGTCTGGGGGGGGGCCTGGGGGTGGTGGCGGTGGGTGTTGTGGACCTCTTGGGTCTCCGAGCTGCATGATCAGTAGCTCCATGACATGTGTTGGTCTTCAGATGTGACTCTGGGCTGGGCTCCCTTTCATACTGCAGGTTGTCATCCTGTTTAACACCAGTAAAAGGCAGGTGTTAAATCCCTGCTGCTAACGCACCTTATCGCCTGTTTTTGGATCGCATCGCAGATCTGGCTGGTCGTTGAGTATATCGCGAAGTGGTGTTTTCGTGAGTTTTTGCACGGGAACGCCTACTCTGCATATCATTAGCGTTAGTTGTCGCTCTCATCCGTGGCGATGGTTTTTGCGGAAGCTATCGCTGGATAACTGGCGATATCGGCAGTTTGCACCAGCTTGAGAATAGGGCGATAAATCTATCGCCACTTTTGCGGTGCTAAAGTGCCGATAAATCGGCGATAAGTCCTTGAGAATATGCCCCATAATTCGTACATTTTTCAAGTTAATATTTTAACTTCAGACAGCACACAGTGGAAACAGAGAGGCATCCCTGCTCAATGTTTCCAACTTGTAATGTCTGCATTTCATGCATCAATTAGGAGAAATTTGAAATTATATCTATTAACTTTTGACACCTCAAACACAAAAAAACAGATGTTTGGTTCTGCACTGAGCCAGCGCAATTCTTCATGGTACCGCCTTTGTGGTTGTAATGCTGCAAAAGTACAAGCAAACTTTTCAGGACCCCTGCATTACTTTTTGACCTCCTCAGAGCATACACCAACTCAAATCCGTTTGGGTAAGTGCATGGTCTGCAGACATCGCAAACAAATGACAGTATTTGCATCTTTCTGTTTCGGAGCTCTGCTCCAAGCAAGGAACACACCAACTGAGATTCAATGGATGCTCTGAAAACACACAAAAAAGAACTCACAGATGCCTTCTGCACTGGTGCAGTGCAGAAAACGGGACTATGACACAGCCCTGGTGTGTTTTTAGGCCATCAACTCTTCCCTGAGCCAGGCTGATCAGTGATTACCACTTAGAAATTAACTTTTAAGAAACATATTCTGGAGGTGGTGTTAGTAGAAATGGGGTTTCTGGTTGGCTGGGGTATGCACCTAAGCCAGGCAGAACCCACCACTCGAGTCAGGGTAAGGGAGTTACACACACAAGATAACCCCTGCTAACCTCCTTGGTAGCTTGGCAGAGCAGTCAGGCTTATCCCAGAGGCAATCAGTAAAGCATTTGCACAACAAACACACACCAGTGAAACACTAGGCACCCCACAAAAGAGACTCCACACAAGGTTATATAAAAATATCCTTTGTATTATACAGAAAACACATTAGACCACAATCACATAAATCACTTTGCTTCTAGGCAATTGCCATAACAATGCATAGATCATAAATCACTTGGCCAACTAGGCAATTGTCATAACATCACATGTAGTGCACTAAAGTAAATACTTATAAGTTACACGTGTCAGAGGAGAACATCATAAAAGCAACAGTCATGCATAATATGCAGTTCCTGAACATAATACTTGTTATTTTACCTTCACCACGATTACAAAGACCTATAGCATCTCACCAGGGCATAAAGAAAATGCAGCAGGTTTGGGGATAACTCCCACGAATCATCCCATGTCATTACAGCCACCTGGATCACACAATATCCTCATAAGAATATAGGTTGCAGTGCACCTGCACACCTATTAGGGGTTATACGGTAATGCGGTCACCTAAACGAAATGTCCCAACAGCGAGTGGCAGCTGCTCACAGATATGGGGCACAGCTGCCTAGACACATGCGGTGGGGGCCTGGCCACTCTGCTCAGGCCATCGGGGCCAGTCGTTCCCCCTATAATGCCAGCAATCGCAATGCCCCCAACAGGAGGTAAAAGACCCAGCTGCCCACGCTCGGGCGGTGTAGCAGCGCGTGGCTCCAAGAAAGAGGTGAGGGAAGGACACATGCGTTCCCAGGTCAGGACTGACTGATCACTTGGCGAGGCTTCTCTGCGGATAGAGCAGGAGGTGCGAGGACTTCTCTGCTGCCGCTGCAGCGGACGGCCTTCGGCTTTCCTTGTGGTTGCTTAGCAACCAGGACTCTAGGTGGCCACGTTGGTTGCAACCTGGCGGCCGCACCTGTTATTTACCAGACTTTCCTTCAGTGCAGCCTGCACGCAGCTTTCTTTCCTTCAGCAGGTCACTCAGGACAGAAGCAGGACATGGAGCAAAGTCTCTGTCTGATCAGCTCCCTGCTGTTCTCGTCATTGCGGGAGCGAGGGGCGGCCACGGGCTTCCTCGTTGGCCCCGCCTCCCAGCAAGTCACCAGCTGAGCTCCTCTGCTCTTCCTGCACGTTCTGCTTGGCTCCTTTCGTCACCGCAAAGCCTTCCTCACTGACGCTGGTCCAGTGCTTCTCTCAGCAGGAGCGCTACTTGAGCTGGGTAATACATAGCACTGGGCCACATAAGCAGAGCCCCTTATGCCTGTTTCCCTTGGCCCATGTCGTGCAGCGCAGTGAGGAAGCTTGGTTTGGGAAGTGCAGTACACGGGGGTTTCCAGTAATTTAAATCCCTGGTACTTCTTTTAGCCCAGAAAGAAAACACATAAAGGAACTCCCACTCAGTGAAGCACACAGGAGCTTCTCTCACCATAAGGCATAGGGAGGCCTTCAGCAAATAAAGCCCCTGGTAATCCTTTAGCAAAAAGAGGAAAGCACAGTGGAAGACTTTGATGTCCCTGAGTCTTTTAAAACAGGAGGCCAGCACATAAAAGCCCTTGGAGATTCTCTTCACAAGCAGGATACTCTAGCAGGGCAAAATGAGTCAGTCCTTTTCCTCCACACCAGACAGAAGCAGCAACCACAGGCCAACCCACCCCTCTCTCAGAAAAGACAGTGCTCCTCACACAGTCCTTCTGCTCTTCTACTTCTTGGCAGTGTCCTCTTGTTTCTTGAAGTAATCTAAAGTCCTGGGGTTTTAGGTCTCATACTTATACCACATTTTGTTTTCTTTCTCTGTGTGGCAAGGGTCTCCGAACCCAGTCCAAACCAGTCCTGTCCACCCTGGTGCAACATGACCACAGGGGGTGAAGACAGCATTGTGCAAAGGAGGCACAGCCTATTCAGGTGCAAGTGAAACTCCTCCCACCACTCGCAATGCAGACCAGGTCCATTCAGCCCAGCGATGAGTCACCCAGGAAAGGCAGGACACACCTCAACCCCCCTGTGACTGTCTAGAGTGAATGCACATCCCCAGCTCCTGTCACTGAAACACCAGACGCTGAATACACAAACAGCCAGAGGCACACAGAATGGTAAAGTAAGAAAATGCCCACTTTCTAAAAGTGACATTTTCAAACACACAATTTAAAAACCACCTTTACTAAAAGGTGTGTTAATAAATTCTGAGTTCAGAGAGCCTAATCTCCATTTTTCGATCTTGTCCCAATTGAAAGTTACATATGTAAAAAGGTTACAGTGCAGCCCCAATGATAGCCTATGGAACAGACAGCCTTTCAACAGTGAACATGTCACACACACTAGTACATGTCCTACCTTTCACATACATTGCACATGGGGGTACCTTGGGCCTACCATAGGGGTGCCTTACATGTAAGAAAAGGGAAGGTTTGGGCCTGGCAAATGGGTGCACTTGCCAGGTTGCCAGGTCAATATGGCAGTTTACAACTGCGTGTGCAGACACTGCAGTGGCAGGTCTGAGGTACATTTACAGGGCTACTCCTGTAGATGGCACAACCAGTGCTGCAAGCCCACTAGTAGCATCTGATTTACAGGTCCTGTCACTCACCGTGCTCTTTATCAGGGGCTAAATCAAATATGCCAATCATGGATATCCAATCATATCACAATTTAGACAGAGAGCATATTCACTTTAGCACTGATCAGCAGTGGTAAAGTGCCCAGAACCCTATATCCAATAAAAACAGAGTCAGAAGAATAGGAGGCAAAAGGCAAAACGTTTGGGGATAAACCTGCAAGGGCCAGGTCTAACAGGGGGTCAGACGTACACACACACACCCACACATATGCCTCAAAAAGCCCTAAACAATATGTTATTGAGGAATGCAACCATTTAAAATGTGAATTTGTAGTTAGATTCAATATTGACTCTGGATCAGATCAAGATCTTAAAGCAATTGTTGCCTTTATTTGGAATCCTCGGATAATATTATAGATCATTATTTTAAACTTCCCCAGCCTGCTTCAAATCAGTAAAATATATTTCAACCATATTTTATATCTAGGCTGAATTAAGAACAGCGAAGATGTGTGTTTGCTGTGCTTACAGGTTACAGCAGCATGATTTGTAAGCAAATTCTAAAATCATCTGAACACAATATTCAGAAGTGAAGAGTTACTTAGGAAAATTTTGCTGTAAAAAATTGGGTTGCTGGTTGAGGGATGTGAAATTCTTCTCAAGCAGTAACCACAATTCTCCTCTGGGTGAAGTCACAAGCAAACCCTAAATTAGCCTGCGCTCAACCCTTGGGTAGCTTGGCTCAGAGCAGTCAGGCTTAAGTCAGAGGTAAAAACACCACAAAAGGAGTCTACAATAGAGTTCGACAAATAGAGTAATTCTTAATAAATGAAGCAACACGAAAACAACACAAATCCAATCAATAGAAACTGAAATATATATTTTACATTTTTTTTGTAAAAATAGAGCCAAAAGACATAAAGTGCTAAGTGTGGATATCTGGTTGTGCCACAAGGGGCAAAGTCACAAGTTAAATACAAACGCGATGGAGTGTGGGCCACCTACAGTGACCCAGTTAGGCCCGCTGAACAAAGTACTTTCAGTCCTGGTTTGTGGAGCGTTGACCCAACACAAATATGCGTCATGCAGCGGAGGCGATGCATCAGTTCCAAGATGCGGCGAGACTGCAGTGAGAGGCCCTTTTGCGTCATCATGAATGATCCCTTGGACAAGGGCTTGGGATGCAAAGTCCGGAGTTGGAGATGCATCACACAGCCGAGAGATGCATCAATTCCGAGGAGCTGCGAGGCTGCGATGCGGAGTCCAGCATCAAGTCTGCCATTGAAGACAGATGGGAGGGCCTGTGCCGTGGATGCGTCATGCAGTGGCGGTTCCGAATGCGATGCAGTCTACTGCACCAATGCAGGTCTTTTGTGACGGGTCCAATCCACTAAGTAGTGGAGATGCGTTGGTTCTGCTCAGGGTTGCGCCACGCAGCAGAGGAGATGTGTCGGTTCCTTGGGATCCACAGAGGCTGGCAGAGCACCTTAATCCCACGTCTAAGGGTCCAGGACTGGGTTGGCACTACTTGGCAGGGTAGACCGACTAGTAGCATTTAATTTACAGGCCCTGGGTACATGTAGTACCACTTTACTAGGGACTCATGAGTCAATTATTATGCCAATTGGGGATGAATCAATGTTACCATGTTTTAAGGCAGGAGTATATGCACTTTAGCACTGTTTAGCAGTGGTAAAGTGTGCAGAGCCCTAAGGCCAGTAAAAACTAGATCATCAAAAATGGAGGAGGAAGGCAATAAGTTTGGGGGAAGACCACCGTAAGGCTGAAAGGTCTAACATGTGTCCCCTCCAGCTGAAAGTGGGGAGAACTACCCAACACCCTGGGAGTTCTCAGCACTAAGGCGGAAGAACCTAGGTAGACCATCAGCATAGGCGTGCTCTGACCCAGGACAGAGTTCCAACATAAAGTTCATTCCCTGTAGGAAGATGGACCACCTCAACAGTTTGAGATTTCCACCCCTCATTTCCATGAGCCATCTGAGGAGCCAATGGACTGTCTGAACCATGAAGTGAGTCCCAAACAGGTATGGTCTCCACTTCTTTAATGCCCAAACCACAGCAAAGGCCTCCCTTTAAATCGCACTCCACCTCTGTTCCCATGAATGTAATCTCCTGCTATTGAAGACTGCAGGTTGGTCTAGGCCCTCCTCCTTCAACTGTGCTAAATCAGCCCCTATGCCATGCTCTGAAGTGTCTGTCTGCACTATGAACTCTTTAGAGAAGTCAGGAGCCTTGAGTATGAGTGTTGTACACATGGCTTCCTTGAGGGTGTCAAACGTTTTCTGTCAGGCCTCTGTCCAGATCATTTGTCTTGGCTTCAATGGTGCCAAATCCCTTAATAAACCTCCTTCGGTATCCTGTGAGGCCCAGGAAAGCCATCACCTCAGTCTGTGTTTTTGGGTGTTGAAAGGTCAGAATTGTTTCAATCTTGGCCTGGAGGGGATGCATCTTGCCCCCCTCACCATTTGGACCAGATACACGATGGAACCCTGCTGTATCTGACACTTTCTGGCCCTGATAGTGAGGCCTGCCTGCTGCAGGGCCTGAAGCACCTCCTGAAGGTGGTGCAGGTGTTCCTCCCAGCTGAAGCTGTAGACAGCCTATGTATTTCAGGTAGGTGGCAGAGAATGCCTCCTTCCCAGCTAGGACCCTATTGACCAATCTCTGAAAAGTGGCAGGGGCATTCTTCACCGCAAAGGGCATCACTCTGAACTGGAAGTGGCTCTTGATGGTTGATAATGCAGACCTGCCTTTTGCCCCCTCAGTTAGAGCAATCTGCCAGTACCCTGAGGTCAGGTTAAAAGAACTGAAAAACCTGGCAGCACCCAGCCTGTCTATGAGCTCATCAGCTTGGATGATGGGTTGTGCATTAGTCTTCATGACGGAATTGAGGCCTCTGTAATCCACACAAAACCTCAGTTCTGGAGTGGCACCTAGTGGGGCAGCCTTGGGTACCAGCACTATGGGGCTGGACCGGGGACTGTTGGAGGGCTCAATCACCCCTAACGTCAGTATCTTGGAGACCTCCTCCTTGATACTGACCCTCACCTTGTCTGACAACATGTAAATCCTATTTTTGACAGAGGGACTGTTTCCTGTGTCTATGTCATGGACGCACAGGTGTGTAAGTCCATCGGTGAGGGAGAACAAAGAGGCAAACTGCTCCAGCAACTGGTGACAGTCACTGTGCTGCTCTGGGGTCAGGGTAGGGAAGAGGGCGACACCCTCCACTGACCCATCCTGCTTCTGGGCAGACAGGAGATCAGGGAAAGGCTCACCCTCTGCTTCCACTCCATCATCCATCACCAGAGGCATGCTCACTTTGGACCTCTCAAAGTGTGGTTTGAGGTGGTTCACATGGAGCACCCTTAATGGGTTTCTAGGTGGACTCCTTCACCTCTTATGGGCCTTTTCCAACAATCCTGTAGAGCTCTGGTATCCACAAGCTTATTAAACCACATCTTTTGGCCAGGTTGATACTCTACCAGAGTGGTCTTCTGATCATAACATAGCTTCATAAGTTCCTGAATGGCCTCAAGGTTTCTTTTTACCTTCTTCCAAAAGCAGTGCCTCTGCTTGCAGAGGGCCAGCATTAAGCTGACTACATCCCAAGCTGGTTTCTGAGGAGCTTGCTCTCACCCCTCCCTCACAAATCTAAGAGGAGTGCAAAGGGACTAACCCAACCCCTTCTGGGGCACCTCTATGTAATCAAAGAGTAGGCATGGCAGGAGGATGTCCCACTTATGCCTCATGGGCTGAGGTAGGCATGTTATCATTCCCTTCAAAGTCTTGTAGAATCACACCACAAGACCGTTGGCTTGGAGGTTATAGGGTGTGGAGAACTTATGGGTTACCCCACACTCATCCCACATGGACTTCAGGTACACTGACATGAAGTTAGTGCCTTTGTCACACACTACCTCTTTAGAGAACCCCATACAGGTAAAAATCCCCATCAGGGCCCTGGCTACCACAGGTGCTGTCACTGACTTCAGAGGCATGGCCCCTGGGTAGCAAGTACCCCCATTCACCCCCTGCGGGGCAGAAAGACTGCTGTAGGTAAATATTCTGGGGGGAGTAAAAGTCCTTGCCTAAGGGGCCACTCCCCCATCCCTGGTGCCTAGTGGGTGGATCCCTGCTTGGGGATTGCTCTTCTGTAGTGATCCCCAGGCAGGGATTCACTGGGAAGAAGTATCATTGGCAAGGGAAGATTCTACCCTTTTCAGTGATACCTCTCCCACCACAATCAGTGCTCCGGGCTGAGATATGGCCCCCAAGCACTGGCGCAGTGAAAGTAAAATGAGCCCTTCAACTCGTTTTACTTTCACTTTACTGTAATGACATCAACGCTACCTGAGCGCTGATCGTCATTACAGTAAACTTTGAAAAAACACTCAGGCTACTTGGGAAACTCTTCTCAAGCAGCCTGAGATTAAAATGCAATAAAGGAAGGTTACTTCCCTAGTATCGGCCAATGGCTTTCACCTGCACTGGGGAGGCAGTGCAGGTTTATGCCATTGGCCGACACCTGCACCCAAAGGGATAATAGCTGGAGGAATTGAGTTCCAGATTTTGGAACACTCCATGAGAGAGCCTGTTTCAGAGTTCTTTTTTTCTTTTGATGAGAGGGATCTACAACAGGAGGTAGTCCGGCACCTGTAGGAAGCATGTTGAGATCTATGGGCACCTGATACTTATTTAGCTGCAGCATTAAGGAATACTTTTAGAGGAGGCAGGTAGATTTTGGGAATTCCAGAGAACTGGTTGTTTCCATCATTGCATTTCAACAGAACTAAACATTGGACACTCTTTTTTATACATATAACACTCTATATTGTCTTTTTTAAGGCATAAAAGACATAAAAAAGAAGTAAGCAATACGACAGCCACAATGTCCCACATGTGTAGATCATCAATAATATATAACAGTCACTGAACATGCTATACATTAAAATTAGCAGAGTATGTACACCAGTTGCGCCATATTTTGTGATGTTTCCCCAGACAACCCCTTGATTTAAGCAGAAGTTGCTCAGCTTTAACACAATAGTCCATTCCAACTGTCCATTCAGTGATAGAAGATGCAGTTTCGGTCCTCCCATGGCATTCAATGTCTCTTTTAGCAGCTTGGAAGCCTATGGCCACCAGGAGTCGAATACTGAGCCTGTTCCACCAGTCATCAATCAAGCCCAGTATACCCATTTTGGAACTGGTTGTCCCAACATCTGGGTAAAAATCTCACAGTTGCATTCCAAATATTGTTGTATTATGGGGCATGCCCAGATCACATAAAAAAACATTTCCAGCTCTGCTTTGCCTCTCAGGCAGTGGGGATCTTGACCTAGTCTCATCTTGCTAAGTCTAGTGGCGCTGTAATAGACCATATGAAGGTATTTGACCTGGATAAACCTCATTTTCACTGAAACTGCCAGTACTCCAGGGGCCATTTTTCCCTTAACCCAGTTCTCATCGTGGACTACAGTCTTAAAGTTACCCAAAGGAATACGAGGCTTGAGTCCCCTGAAAAGTCAGATTTGCAATGTGCTCCTTTAGCAAGAGAGTTGATGTGAGAGTGCAGATTTAGATTTTTATCCTGGATAAAGTCCAGGCAGTTGCCACTCTTCATAATGGAGGATTCAAAGTTAAGTAAATTTGAGGTATCAACCCAGGCTTGGACTGGGATATTGCTGTGTGGCGGGTAGAGTGGAAAGAATTTGGTTTTAAGGGCGTTTAAGTTGAGCTAGTGAAGTGTCATAAAGTATTTTATGACCTTTACCATCATTGTCAAGTCAGCTATATCCTCTGGGGAAGAGGCTTTCAAAGTCAACAGAGGGAGGACATGTTTCTTAGTGGTTAGAGCTGCAAACTTTGGATCCTGGGGACGCAGGTTTTAATCTTGGCTTCGGTGCCTGGTTCAACATTGTGTGATTTTGGGCAAATTATTTAATCTCCCTGTGCCTAAAATAGTGAAATGTAATATGTGAAATGATTGTGTAATTGCCCTTGATGTACACAAGCTTATAGATGTCTCTCACCCCCCATTTAATGTACAGCTCTCTGTTGCTTCATAGCTAGGTTCGTGCTATATACGATATCATGCTAGTGTTGTCAGCATACAGATGAAAGGATACTTTTGATTGCCTTAGGAATAAGTTAAGTGGCTCCTTGTATGGACTGATCCTTGAAAGACGCTTGTTGGAAAGCACATGAGAGAGAGATGAGAGATAATTTGCTACCTTTACTTGCCGTGAGCAAATAGACAAGATTTAAACCATCAAAGGATTGTGGCATCATTCCCCATCCAGTGTTCCATAATCTGCAGCAAGAATGCAGATTGTCAGTTGGTAACATGCCAACTGGCAGGCCAAAAAGTACTATTTTGCATGAGTCAACTTTGTCTAGTATGCATCGTCCACTGTGTATAGCATCACAGTCTCTGTACTGCAGCCAAATCAATATCCTGATTGAAAGACAACAGCAATGCTGCATTTGCAGTTGCATAGATGTGGTTTGTTAGTTGCACAGCTTTCAAGGATTTTAGCAAGAAAGGGGGTGGTCTGAAATAGGACATGGTCATTAAGGTCTTCAAGGTGAATATCCATTTTTTAGTGTGAGGTGACTTGGTCAGTTTTTAACAAAAATTAATTAATGGCTGGAATGCGTCAGTTAATCTTAGCTACTGGCACTGGCTCAGTCTGTATTCTAATCTATCATCTTTTGCCCTCTTTCCTTCTCTAGATAAAAGACTTGCCTTATGCAAATCAGTCTTGGTCATGTTTTAATAGGATCTGTTCAGCCTGAACTGCCAGTCAGGTTTCAGTTGGGAACAGAAAATCTTCGTGTGATCCTGAATCCCTTCTGGGATTTCTAAATTGTGTGTGGTTAAGTAGCAGGCACTTGAAAGCCTTGAATCCTGATTTCATAATCTTGTGAAAGGCAATAGGGAATTGAATGGGATTGTCAAGGTTGACTTCATTTTTGTTCTGAAGCTTTGGCTGCCTTCACTTCTTTATGAAGATAGGGACGTCTTATGGAGATCCATGTAAGGACCCTTAGAAACCACTGATTTGTAGGATACAAGTAGATTTTTGGTGTCCTCCTCAGATAATAGGTGTAGGTATCTGTTGGTGTTTGAGGACTACTGCTTAGAGCAATTGATCTGAGTTGACGCCTGTTCGCTTGGAAGCAGGAAAGAAGATATGACTTGAAGCTGTTGTATTGGGTGCTTAGGTTGTTATTCATGAGGTAGAGGTATCACTGACAGAATATCGGAAACAAAAATATTATGTGGACAGAATATTGTGTCAAAAATATCAAGGACCAAAATATCGAGAAGGTAAGTGCAAACAGTAAAGTAAAGATTTACCATTCTCAACTCCACATTTACATACCTTGATGATATATACATTGTCAAGGAACATATATGTGGAGTTATATATAGTAAAAGTTTGCTTACTTAGAAACACATACCTTTACGTTATTTTTGTCCTCAATATTCTTGACATGGTATTTTGTCTGCACAATATTTCTTTTTCCGATATTTTGTCTAAACACCAGGTAGAAAGAGTCAGAGAGAGATTTAAGTTCAGGGATCATTGATTCAAGTTTTTCAGCATGAGGATTGATGTCAATTACTTCTGGGCCTTCTTTTATGATGAGAGCAGGGTGTTGTGACTTGCAAGGTTAGCATGGTCCATGTCAGTGGATGTTCTATTCTGATTGCAGCTTGAAGCTGCCAGATCCAGATGTTCTGTCTAGAGTTTATATGTATCTGGAGAAGTATAGATCACAGGCATAATGAAATTCCTCATGAGTGAACGATCCATGTGACTGAGAAGGTAGAGTGTGCTTTGTTTGAGAACGCTGGATAGCGGTAGATGTAGGGAAGTGAAGGGAGCTGGTGAGGGGTTCCTTGGAGGCAAGGAGACTGATTCAATATCTTGGGCGAGGGGCAGTGATGTTAAGGCGCCAAGAGTGGATGCAATAAGATGCTCTTCGTTGGAGGGGAGACACAGGTGAGGGAATCTCCTGGACTGTCTTTGAAAACTATGCAATGGCATAACCAAACATGCAGAGGCTTTGAATTTAATATGCTATTTATTGGCATTTTTAAGCGGGGAAGGGTTATCATAAGCCACACTCAGCAAAGGTATTAGCACTTCACATCTATATTATACTATATAATAAGAGCGACTGCATCAGCTAGATTAATAATTTCAATTATCACAAGACGCAGCCTGAAACTAAGAGCAGCTATAGACAAAACTAGGGCCCACATCATGTCAATTGGACTTGTATCAGGCAATATTTCACTGGTTCCTGGCAAACATCTGCAATAAGTGTTATAAATGGTATTCGGACAAAATATTGAAAATAAAATATAGAGATGCAGAAATATCGAGTTGGAAATATCTTTATGCAAAAATATCATGTGCAAAAATATTGTTGAAGAGAGTATTGATTTTAAGGTAAGTAATATTGATTTGAAAAATATCAAAATTGTTAATGATGTTTAAAAATATCTATGTTGTTAATATCGATGTTAAAGATACCCATGTTGTTAATATCATTTACAAAAATATTGTGGTTAATAATATAATTTTTTCAATTATTTTTTATGTATTTTACTATATATTCTAATTGTATATGTTATGAATTGTTTGTATAATTATTGTAAATTTTGTACTATAGTTTGCTAATTTTTTGTGGTTTTTAAATTTAATGTAATTGTTTTTTGTCATTTTTAGTACCTTAGAGGGTTCTGGGGTTTATAGGGGTGGGAAGTAAATTAATTATAAATAATTAATAATTAATTTGTAATTAATATTAATTACTGAATAGAAAATTATTCATGTTAATTGCATAATTTAAGTTTTAGGTGCGGGTTGTGGGGTTTGTGGGGGTATAGAGTGGGAAGTAAATTAATTATAATTAGGGCTTTCGGTTTTATAGTATTTATTTTTTTAACATTATCGTCTGCATTTATCCATATTTATTTTTTGGCCAACTCATTGGTGTTTATCCATATTTATTTTGCGTTTTGAGAATAAATGGAGCTGTAAAATTGTATATTTCCACGTTTATTTAACTCTTGCATGTGCACTTATACATAGATTAGCAAATTAGGCAGCCACTTATAACAAAAGACTACACTCACAGGTACATATTAGCGTTATACTACAAATATGTGTTAGCATATGCCTCTATTTAAGGAAGTCTCATCCTGTCTTTTAACTGTCCATGCTGTCTATCTGCTCAGCTGTTGTCTGGAATTCATGAAAGACAGCATGGAGAGTCTCTCAAAAGAGGGACCATTTTCAGTATTTTTCCACTTTCAAAAATAAATACAGACAGGAAACACATTGTTTTCTGTCTGTATTTATCTGTCTAAATCAGTAAAAACGGAAAACCGGAAGCCTGGATTATAATTAATGAATAATTTTTTTATTATATATTTAATTGATAACTCGTGGAAATTGTGAATTAAATGTATTTTATTATTTCAAATGTTGGTGTGGGTTGTGGTTTTTGTATGGGTAGAGGGTGTACAGGAAATTAATTATAATAATTAATAATCAATGTCAATTTATAATAATTATTTATTGATCATTAATTATGTAGATTGTGTAATTAAGATATTTTTTAAGTTATATATTAGTTGTGAGGTTTTGGGTTTGTAGGGGCAAAAGGTGGAAAGTTAAATGCAATGATTTTATTTTCAGTTAATTATTATTAATTGTTTAATTAATGATAAATTATGGAAATTATGTAATTAAGATTTTTTAAATTTATTTATTAAGTGTGGGTTGTTGGGTTTGTAGGGATAAAGGGTGGGAAGTTAATTAAATATAATTATTTTACTATTAGTTAATTGTTAACATTGTTTAATTGCTAATTAATTATGTAAAATGTTTAAATATTGTAATTTTTAAAATATATTGTAGGTGTGTGCAGGCGCGTCCCGTGGTAGGAGTGCCGGTCGGAGCGGTGACGTGGGGCGGGGGAGGGGCAGGGTGGGGGGTAGAAACTACGGATTAAGGCCGAATACAGGTAAGTGAACATTTAAATAAATAAAACGAATTTCGTTGCGCGCACTGCATCGCATTTGGCGATGCAGCGCTCACAACGAAATTCGTTTTATTTATTTAAATGTTCACTTACCTGTATTCGGCCTTAATCCGTAGTTTACTACCCCCCACCCTGCCCCTACCCCGCCCCACGTCACCGCCCGACCGGCACTCCTACCACGGGCCGTGCCTGGGTGTGTGTTGTGTAGTTTGTACAGGTATTGGATAGGAAGTTATTTAAGTCATAACCAATTTAAAAATAGTTAATTATTCTTTAAAGAATGTGTTATTTATTATGTTATGTGTCAATTGTGTTATGCTTTTTAATTGTGAATAACATTGTATTTATTCATTGTTATTATTTTGAGAATATAGTGTGGAATTTTTATTTTAATATTTTGGGTTCAAAATGTTTGACACAATATTCTTGTATCACGATATTGTTGTTGTCGATATTAGGTTAGTGAACCGTTATAAAGGAATTTTGACCACTTGATCAGTGCAAGTGTTATGTGCAGACTGATGCAAATTTCCCAAGCACCGATACGAACCTTTCCTGCAAAGATAATGCAATTTACGTGATCTTATCCTTTATATTTATTTACAAGACTAAAAGCCATTTTACGTGAGTAATGCAATATTGTCCTACTTGAAAATGATCCCCATGAACTCATCTATAGAGTTGTAATGAAAAAAGTTTTAAGATGTTTCCTTTTCATTATCCCCTCCGCTATCCTTCAATTGTTTTGCAGTGGAATTCTGCCATAATTTTGTTCTTTTGCTTGAAGCTTTAGCTACAGTCAAATATGTGACCACTATACACATTTCATAATTTCATCAAGTTATGAAAATGTGAACTTTACACAACAACACGGGTAGAAAACAAATTCCATGCATTCCTAGTTATAAATGGGGAAACCAATGAAGGTGTGAGCTTAGATCAGGACAAATCTCTGGCTCGGATTTTGTTTTGTTTGACATTAGACTGGCAGGTCAAATCAAGTCAAGACCAGCATCTTCAACACTGTCCCCTGCCTACCTCTTCCATGGCAGTTTTAGAAAGATTGTAACATGTATCTTCATTTTAAAAAAAGGAGCCGACAAGTATGCTTCTTTTGGGTGTAAATAAAATCAGAAAAGTGTGATTTTCAGTTGGAACCCCCTGTACTGAAATCAAGGAGGGCGGGAATATTAACGTACAGTGAGTGGGTCAGGAATATTAAACATGCAGAGAGAGTTTTGGGCAAACCTGTCTTTTTGCAGTGCCCCACCTATTTCTGCTCTCAGCATTTAGCATTTAACCTGTGGGTAGCTGTAGTCTGCTGAAGTGTCTCCAGCTACCTGAGCTCTGCTTTAATGCACAATAATTTTGTGAAGCTGCACAAAGCTCTGTTATTTGATGCAAGTGTGAAGGAAATATTTTCCTACTTGCATCTCTAAAAGATAACATGTGCCTGAAAGGTCATATAGCGACAGAGGCTTCTATTGTCTGTTTTAAAAGGTGCAACAGAGACTTAAAAAATCAATTGCTAACTTCTGTTAATACAGTACCAACGTCAGATTTATACTTTACAGGTAATCCAGTGTGAGAAAATCAAATGAGTCATTTGATGTTGATTACCTATACTATGTAAGCATGCTCAAATTATGAAAAATGACTTGCTTGACATTAAAGAGAAGTGTTTTTGTAACAGACCATTCCTGGATGTCCTCCTGCTAGTCATAACCAGTCGTTAGCTATTCATGCCAAATCTTCCTTGCCGCTGATGATTCCAACTGCAGGCTTCAAAGGTAAGTCTATTTAATGAGCATAAGAAAGAAGATGGGAACTTCTGTCTGCCCCAATTCATAGTTCACTGTGAATGACATCCGTTCCATACTTAGTTTGAGAAAAAACTCAGAATACTGAAGTGAAACATAGGAAGAAAGATTTAAAAAAAGAGTAGATGCAGAGGAGATTTTCTGTGGAGATTTTCTTTGATCCTTGGTGGAAATAACTGGGTTGTCATTAGGAGTGGTTTAGAGAGGAAGTTTGGAGAGCAGATGGAGGCTTGGATGTTGCCTTGTGATTGTCTGTGGTGAAATGGACTATTCGAAATCTTTTGCCAGAATCCATATCTCTGGAATTGGAACTAAGGGGCCTATTACGATGGCGGGTGGACTTTGTCCGCCCGCCACCGTAACGGCAAACGGGACCGAACGCCAGAGGTGCGGCGGTCCCGCTATGGCAATTAGGATGCAACCGCCACCCTGGCGGTCGCATCCAGCACATTTTACATTGGGGCGGGCGGTGCTGTCAGCAGCACCCGCCGCAATGCAAAATATGCATGTTGTGCATTGGCATGCACAATGTGATAGGCACCGCGCGGTGTCTGCCACCTTGTGCATGCCAATGAAGGGGGGTACCATGGGTACCCCCCAAGTGCAGGCATCCACCCCCACCGCCTCGGGGGCCCGTAACGGGCTCCCAAAGGCATTCTCCGCATGCCTTTCCATGGCAGAGTCTCCACCATGGAAAGGCATACACACCGCAGGCATGATAATATGGACGGCGGTGCCTGCAAGGCACCGCCACCATATTGTCTGCCTTTTCCGCCCGGCCGGCAATCCGACCAGCGGAAAAGCGGCAGACGGACTTTCCGTCTGCCGCGGTACCCCTCGCCATACTAATATGGCGGGGGGAGAAAAAGGATATTTGGCGGGCGGATCGCCACCGCCGGGCCGGCGGTGGCGACCCCCGGCGCGGCGGTGGCGATCCGCCAGTTATCCTAATAGGCCCCTAAGTCACACTGCCGAAAGGTCTTCTGAGTAGAGAAAATTGAATTTTAGTTTGATGTGCACAAGGGTTTTTGCCAATTCCAAACTGGTTTATCTTTTAAATTGCCCTGCTTGACACAATCTCAGCAGGAAGCTGACTGAATTTAAGAAGAAAAGAAAAGGTTCCTCTTTGCTCATTGGAGATATATCTGTCTGACAGATGACTATGTACTAATTTTGTCTCCAGATATGGCTTGTATTTCTAGGACTGAATGGCTAGAGGGTTATGGAAGCTAATCTCTTAATGGCCTCCATGCATGAACAGGGAGGTTCAGCTGTTACCAGTGGATCTTGCTTGTCTCGTGCAACTTCTCATATAAGGTTGAAGGATTTGGTAGGGTTCGGAGACAGAGAAAGCTCCCTTGATAAGGATAAGGAACACATCCAGTGGACCTCTCATAACTGGACATTTCTCCTGCTGGCACTGATAAATCCTCTCCATTGTGTTGGGAGGCAAATATGGTCCTTTGGACATCGTAAGTTGCTGCTGTTCCTGTGCAGCTACCCCAGGCCCAGGAACCAGATGTAACTACATAACTTGCTGTGGACCTAACCTGCGTAATGGGGAGCCTTCCAATAACTTGAACCCAGGAACTGATTATTTGAGGACTTTTTAAAAAGCAGAAAAGAACAAACAGAACTTTTTGTGGATGTTTCCCTGGAAAACACAGTCTTTGCTTTTTCATTTTAGCTCTCTGTTCTAATCGGAGTTTTTGAAATAAAGTTCAAGGCTGCAGAGGGTGCAAGCCCAGGTCCCATACTCGTTGCTGCATCCAGCCAAACTTAAGGTGTCGTATGAGGGTACAACACATTTTTTCACAGATGCTAAATCAGCCCTGAAGTTCGCAAAACAGGTGGGGAGGCAAGAGGAAGTGGTTGCAGGGATCAGGAGCTGACGAGGCATCTGTAGACAGACTGAGCGATAATGATTAACACAGGCAGAGGCTTGCCAGGTCTTAAGAACTGTTGTCTTTTTGCGCCCATTTTGTTGACTTGTGTAGCCACGATATGGAAATCTGACTATTGGAGGGATTGTATTGTTGGTTTATTCTAGGCTGGGTGGGAAAAAGGGGGCTGCATAATTTGCTCTAGTCCAGGATGTTGCCCCAGCCTTACTCTTGGCCACCCTACCTTCGGTGGGGGTTGTATGCCGGCTGCACCGCGCCCTCAGGGAGTTCTCCCATTTGTAGGTTTACCTCAACTGAGGTGTGACCATTTAATGTCATGTTGGGATGGGAGGGTTATCCACAACCTGTTTGGGGAGTTGGAGTGGGTGGGGGGAGGGGGAGTTAGTTTTGATGGCAGTTGGATGCATGGTGTATGATGTTGTCTTTTTAGATCCTTCCGCTGCGATCTGGATTCCTCCAGAATTGTTGGTGTTGTGCGTAGTAGGTATTCCATTCACTGTTGTTTGCCGGAGTGCAAAAATGTATCTTGAGAGTGCTGGGCCTACGAATCTCATGGTTAAGACATAGTGATACTTCAAATGTATGTGTAAATGACTAGTCTGAATTTTCTAACATGGAACATTCGGGGCTTAAATGACGGTAGGAAGGCGTGCCTGGTTCATTCCTATTTAGTCCGACATCACATCGACGTGTGCCTGTTACAGGAGACACATCTTAACACTGTACCCTCCACAAAACTGCAACACAAAAGGTGGGGACATATCTATTCTTCTATATACTCTAACTATGCCCGAGGGGTGGCGGTGCTGATACGACGAGGTTTAGACTGGAAGGAACACAATACATGCACGGACCCAGGCGGCAGATATATAGTACTCCAGGGCGCCCTGGGTGGGCACCGGGTGGCTATAGTGGCAGTCTATGGACCTAATGTGGACACACCCAAATTTTTTCAGGACTTGTGGGTTAGAGTGAGGGCAACGGAGTGCAACTCTGTTATTTGGGGGGGGGAGACTTTAATGCGATATTAGATAATACACTGGATAGGAAAGGACAGTCCCGATCCCTGCACTCGAATGCGAGTGCTGCACTGAAGGCTATTATGCTAGATGGTAATCTGGTGGACATATGGCGCCAACACCACCGTTCAACTACAGAAGGCACGTGCATATCTAACTTTCATAGGGCCTGGTCTAGACTGGACTTTTGGTTAGTGTCCAGGGATGTGGCGACATGGGTGGTGGAAGTGTTGCATCTCTCAAGAACCTTATCAGATCACGCCCCGAGCTTGCTACGTTTGGTATTGCCGGGCTCGCCCACTCCAATGTTCAGCCGGCGACTTCCCTCCAACGCCTTACTGGATGAGGCGTTTAAGGAAGAGATCAGAGGGGATATAGAGGAGTATTTCACCTTGAACGCTGGTTCAGTGACAACGCAGTCGTCCCTCTGGGAGGCTTTCAAGGTGGTGATTAGGGGTAAGTGCATAGCAAGGCAAGCGGGAGTGCTGAAGGCCATCAGGAGAACACTAGCTACTCTGGAAACCCAAATTAAAACATTGGAACAGCAATATTTTGACACTGATGACTCCCAACTTCTGGCGCCACTGAAAGATAAACTTCTGGAGTTCGAGGAAGAAGCGCAGAGAAGTTCTCTTCCTCGGCAAGTACACGCAAGCTAGGAGATATGGGGAAGGGGATAGGCCCGGGAGAACTCTGGCAGCAATGCTGCGCCCCCCCACGCACCACTGCATATGTCTCAGAACTTAAAGGTGATCCCCCTCAGGTAATTAGGGGGCCCTAAGACATTCTCGATAAATTTACTCAATTTTATGCCACTCTTTACCAGACCACTCAGGGCTTGGTACATGATTCTCTTAAGGCTTTCTTAGATTCCCTCGAGTTGCTATGGCTGGGCAGGGGACATAGGGAGTACCTCGATGTACCCTTTTCGGTGGAGGATGTGAAACAGGTAATTAGTAGTCTACCATTAGATAAAGCCCCGGGGTCGGACGGGTTGACCACGGCCTTCTATAAGGCATACGCAGAGGAACTGGCACCTCACCTAGTAGCGTTATATGAAGAGTCACAGATGTCGGGCATCCTTCCGCCCTCAATGCGAGAGGCTATTATAATCACACTGCTCAAACCCGGGAAGCCGGAGGACGAACTTGACTCTTACCGACCGCTTTCATTGATCAATGTGGATGTTAAAATCCTGGCCAAGTTAGTCGCTAACCGTTTGCAACCTCTCCTCCCGCTAATTGCCCTCCCGGATCAGTCGGGATTTATTCCCGGACGCTCCACGTCCCATAACCTGAGGACTTTCTTCTCCGTAGTGCACTATCTCCACCCTGATACTAAAGCTGTGGCTGTCTTCCTTGATGCCACATAGGCGTTTGATACGCTGGAGTGGCCTTATCTATTTGCGATCTTGGAAAGAATGGGGTTTAGTCCCCTCTTTCTCAGCTTGGTGAAACTACTTTATACCGGTCCCTCTGCCAGGATCAAGGTAAATGCTATGGTGTCGGACCCCTTTCCGATCTCACGAGGTACGTGGCAGGGATGCCCGCTATCTCCATTGTTATTCGCAACTGCGATGGAGCCACTGGCGGCGCGAATTCGTCAACATCACACGGAGAGAGGCATAGGGTTTAGTACAAGGAGTCTCCTGATTTTGCTGTATGCTGATGACGTCACATTATACATCTGTGATCCGGAAACAAATATAGCCCCTATTCTTAGAGAATTGATTAAATTTGGGGGTTTATCAGGCATATCTGTAAACTGGCTGAAATCCACTATATTTCCTCTGACAGACGCTACACTACCCTTTTCCCTCGACTATCCCTTGAAATGGGCCGATGGCCCGGTAAAATATCTGGGGATTTGGTTAAGCAGGAATCTGCAGGAAATCTGGGATATGAATTATGGCCGCGCAATAACCTGGGTGGGGGATAAGGTACTAGCCTGGACCCGGTTACTTCTGTCACTGGCGGGCAGAATAGCCATAGCCAAAATGGTGGTACTACCGAAGCTGTTGTATTTGTTTGTCAACATCCCAATCCCTCTCACGTCCAGTTTTTTTAATTCGATCCGTTCCTTGTTGATCTTTTTGGTTTGGGAGGGCAGACAGGCCCAGGTTTCGTGGGAACTTTTGACACTACCGTTGGCTCAGGGAGGCATGGGGGCTCCGGACATTCAGTTATATGCTTTGAGTGCACAGGCCCAGTACCTTTACCATTGGGTGCACCCAACCCCATTTCAACCGCACACGGCCGTGGAAATAGACGTGGCAGCGCGGGTGCCCCTTCGGGTGGCTTTATTTCAGCCATATAAGAGGCCTCATGGGGAAATTAAGACAGTTGAAACATTGCGGTGGGCATGGGATAGACTTCGGGAAAGGGCCCACATAAAAATCCTATATGCCCCTTCTATTCCCCTGGCCCATAACCCCAGATACCCACGATGGGGGAGGGTGCGAGCAGAGCACTAGCACAGAAAATGGGTTTATGAACATTTGCGGATTTATACCCAGGGGAACAATTCAGCCCCCCTACCGTACCAGGTGACGGAGACACGCCTTCTTTTTCAGAAACTTTTTTATATCACAAACTAAGAGCCACGTGCAGGGCCATCCATGACACGTTCCCTGGTCAGCCGCCCAGCTTGCCAGCCCTGGAAAATATACTCAAGTCTGACTCTTCTCGCAGATCGATTACGAGGATTTATAATAACATGCAGCATTCCGTCCCACTACTGACGCCACGCGCGTTTCATGAGTGGAACTTGGAACTGCACACAGAGTTCACAGTACAATAGTGTGAATTTTGTTGTAATCAACTTACAGTCTTGTCCCCAAACTACAAATTACGCTTGATCCACTTTAAATTCCTCCACCGTTTTTACAGGACCCCGGTCCAATTACACAAAATGGGTATTAGGGCGGATGACGGCTGCTGGAGATGTCATTATGCCCCGGCCACATTCCTGCATATGGCATGGTCGTGTCCCAGATTAACGGTATATTGGTCCTCAGTATTTCTCACAATACACGAAATCATTGACACTCCTGCTGATCCAGATCCCTTATTGGGTCTTTTGGGGTATGTTGGAGACACTCCACCTGGAACACGGAAACTACATGCCATGCTCCTGTTATTTGCCAAGCGGAGAGTGGCTATGCTCTGGGGGCGGAGTGGGGTCCCATCCACGAAGGATTGGCTTCGAGATGTGATATTCGGACACACGCAACTCACCACATTTTGGGAGTTAATGCCCTCAGCGTCCAGACCGAGGGATATATGGGAACCTTTCTTGGAGTGGGCTCATATACACACACAGGAGGAGGTCAATGACACCGAGATTCAAGTGGGCTAGTAGACACATATAGTGCAGGTTTGGGCTGCCACGAGAGAAATTAAGTGGAGGCTGCCTACACATTGTCTCGATACTGGGAGGGCAATTACAGGGAAAACCTTGCTGTTAGTGTGGATGGGCGCACAGTAGAGGCGAGATTCGAGAGAATACCATAGGCTGGTGGGGGAAAATATTTATGCAATATCAGGTAGATATGTTTTATGTTAGTGGAATCCAGTCGCAAAGCGGTAGAAAATGTATGCATTGTATTTTGGCAAGATGTTTGTCATAATTAAGCTGCAACACCACTAGATGTAACTGACTGCTATGTTGGTTTTGTTGTTCATATGGTTAAAAATGTCAATAAAAACAAATTAAAAAAAAGGCTGCAGAGGGACTGCGAAAAATATTTTTGAGCTCCAGAATAATTCTAGGTTCTAAGACAAACGTTTAGACCGGGGTTCCACACAACTAACAGTTTAAGACATAGGAGTCAGATTCTTTGAACTCTGTGGGACCTCAGTTAATACTCACTTTAAGAATTTGCCTTATTGCCCCCTAAGCCTAACAAACGTATTTACTACACGAGTACTGTACTTTCCCTTTAACTTTTAACCTGATATATATATATATATATATATATATATATATATATTACCTACTGGCGGTCGCCAGTAGGTAGTTACAGTTAGGATGCGGTTTCCATAGCAAGAGCGTTTTTTGATTTGCCAATAACTTTGGCTCTGTTTGATGAATCATCGTGAAATTTTCAAAACTATCGAGAAAGTCACTTCAACTGCAGTCTTGAAAATGTTGGGGTGATCGTCAAGCAAGGGCTGAGAAAAAAAGGGGGGGGTCCCAAAATGCTTTTTCTCCATGTTAAATTCCATAGGAAACTTTAGACATGACTACAGCCCGAACTGCAGAACAGAATTACACCAAATTTGGCAGAGAGATATCTCTTGTTCCGGAAAGCACTCTTTTTGTTAAATGGTGTAAATCCGGTCTGTAGTTGCTGAGAAATGTAAAGATTTCTCAGATATATAACTGTGGCCGCGGTGGATCCGCGAACCCTGCCGATCTTGTGCCTGAGATGTGATTGGCTGCCAACACTTCAAACCAGGAAGTGTTGGCAGCTATCTTGTGACTCAGTTGAACCGAGTCAGAAGAAAAAAGATTTAAAAAAAAGAGAAGGGGGCAGGGTAGAAACATCCCGACCCCCTAGGCCTCTTGGAGGAGTCCCACAGGGACCCCAGAGGGGCAAAAAAAGCATTTTTTTTAAAGAAATTCAGCGGGAATCGCGGTTGATCCGCAAATCCCACCAAAAAGGTTTTTTTTTAAATTGGTTTCCTGCACTTTCTGAAATTAGCCCCCTAGGTGAGGCAGCTCCTGGGGGCAATTAAAAATAATGATGGGTAACCCACACAGGCCCTGTGCAGCCCTGGGTATGGCCACCTCCCAGGGGCTGAACATAAAGGAAATGTGGGGGGTGGCATGTGGCCCCCCGCAGCCCCAGGGACTGCTACCTCCCTGGGGGTATAACAAATTATAGTGCATGGGGGGGCTCCAGCCCCCCGCTGCCCCGGGGACCGCCACCTGTCCAGGACTATATTAAATATTAAAGAGTGGGGGGGCTCCAGCCCCCCCACACAGCCCCAGAAACGCAACCTCTACAGGGATAATTGACTGAAATGTGGCGGGCACATGGGCCCCCGCAGCCCCGGGGACTGCCACCTCACTGGGGATACATTTTAAAATAATGCATGGGTTGACCCCCCCACACAGCCCCAGGGACCACCACCGTAGATGGCCCTGGGGACCACCACCCTGCAGAGCCGGCTCCAGCAATGTCCCCGGGTGCTCACCCCTGGGACATTGCAGTTTGCTGTGGCTTGGCGGGAGCACTGCTCCTGCCAAGCCATAGCAAACTCTGCTCTGGTTCATGGAAGCGAGAGCAGTAAAAATGCTCACGCTTCCATGAAGCGGAGCAGAATTGCTTTAGGACAGAGGGAGCTGCATGTTTGCAGTTCCGTTTGTCCGAAAGCAATGCCGGCTCCCGCAGGAGGTGGGAAGCCGGCAGGGACCGCGGGGGCCTTGAGGCTTCCCCCGTGGTCCCCAACATGGTGACCATGCCACGGGGGATGGGGTCCCCGGGGCAATATTGGCCCGGGGAGGGGGGTTGCGCTGGCCCCTTCCTCATTTTTAAAAAAAATATTAAAATAAAGGGCAGGCCCCGGGGGATGGGGTCCCTGGGGCCAAATTAGGCCCCCCTTTCTTTATGTTAAAAAAAAAGAAAAGGCTGGGCCCCAGGGGATGGGGTCCCGGGCCGTAATTGGCCTGGGCAGGGAGGCTGCCCGCCCCCCCTATTTAAAAAAAAAGACTGGCCCAGGGGGGTGGGGTCCCCGGGGCTGAATATGGCTGAGGTAAAAGGGGGCTACGCAGCTCCCCTTCGCTAAAAAAAAAATTTAATATTAAAAAAATCTCGCCCCTTTACCAACACTCTGCAAACCTCCTGGCGCAATGGTGGTTGGGGAATAAAATCCCCTTGAATGCTGAGGGTCTTTGGGGCCAACAAGCCCTCTTGTTACCTCCAGTAAGTCCCAGAGAGCGGGACTGCTGAGAGAACTTGAAGGCCACGCCCCCTGTCTCCACCACTCTGCAAACGCACCTCCTGGTGCGCTTCTGGTTGGGGAATGAACCTCAGGACTAAAGTGGACTACTTCCCCCAACCAGTAGTGCATCAGGAGGTGCGTTTGCAGAGTGGTGGAGAAAGGGGGCATGGCCATTGACAACCTCTCAGCAATCCAGCTGTGTGGGTGTTACTGGAGGTGGCAGGAGGGGTAGTTGGCCCCCAAGAACCCTCAAGAGCCAAAGGGACTTCATCCCCCAACTAGTAGTACGCCAGAAAGTGCGTTTGCAGAGTAGTGGAGAAAGGGGCATGGCCACTGACCATCTCTCAGCAAACCAAGTGTGTGGGACTAACTGAAGTTAACAGGAGGGGTAGTTGGCCCCCAAGGATCCTCTGCAGCCAAGGGGACTTCATCCCCCTACTAGTAGTGCACCAGGAGCCACATTTTCACAGTGGGTGTGTGTATACTGGTATAGGTCTGTGAATGGTTATGTCAGTGGCTGTACGGGTGTGTGAGTGGGTGTACAAGAAGTTTTATGGGGGTGTGAGTAGGTGTGTGAGTGGTTCTGTGGATGATATCATCAGTGATGGCATCAGAGATGTCATTTGAGATGTCATGAGTGATGTCACTGACCATGTCATGAGTGATGTAATATGTGAGGTATATAAGCAGTGCATTGCGGGGATGTAAGGTAGAGTTAGCTCAGCTAACTATAACTGCTGAATTTCTCTGGCTTTGTATGAGTGGAATCTGACCCTAACTATAACATCCCTATAACCTTTGTTTTTTTCAGTGAATATCTATATAGATATATATATAAATATATTTTAAGAATGTATTTATTGATTTTAACAGATAACATCAAAGAGGCTCAAACCTTGCAACATCGACATTTATGGACTTATTACGAGTCTGGCAGTCCACGGACCGCCAGATTGGTGAAGGCGCGATGTTGTCAGTCTTCCAACTGCCCTATTACAACCAGGGTGGTCAGGCCACCCTGGGACCAACGCAAATACCACTGATCAGAGATCCCTCACGGTGGCGCAATGGTCTTGAGGCTGCAATATGCTTGGCGGGGCAGCTGTAGCCCTGCCAAGCATATTACGAGTTTCCTCACCACCACACTTTTCAGGGCACCACCTTGTGCCTCTGCTCCATGGAGTGCTTGCAGGGGGGCACATGTTGTCCCCCCTGTCTGCATACACCCCAGTACCTGCACGGCATGAACTGCAGCAATCCATGCCGTGCAGGATCTGATTTTGACGCTCCCATTGCGGTGCCTATTTCATAGGCACGGCTGTGAGAATTCCAAAGAACCGCCCTCCAGACAGCAGAAAACTCCTAATCCGGTGAGCGGTTCAACCATGGGTTTGGTGGTACGGGCAGTCCCGGTGCCACACCTCCAAACTCATAATAAGGCCCGTAGGCAGTTCAGCATCATATATATGTTAACTTTGGCCCATCAAGTGCTTAACAAGTCAAATTATGAATCAAACCTGATACATATTTAAGCTATGAAACTGGATTGACTATTATGCCCCGAATAATAATTATTCTGTATGGTCCACTCCCTGTTTAGAGTGCTTAGTTCTAAATTGGTACATTTTCACAAGTTTGATAGGTTTGTGCCCACAATGATTATATCAAATCCAAGTGTAATCAAATCCCAAAATCCGGATTTGGCACGGTGGATACAGGAGGTAGAATACTGTGTTGTTATAGTGTTATCCTCTTTATTTGAATGCAAGTGAAAGCAAAGACAGCCAGGTATCCTGTCTGTCTCCAAGTATTTTTTGGGGCTTGCTGCTTCCCACCATTTGGTGGCTTCCTTTTTTAAGGCTTTCTCCAATGCTGGAAATGTTGATTTGGCTGATTGAGGGTTTTGTTTGTTATATTTCAACGGGACTCCTGGGGTAGAGAAGACCTCTTGTATTCTAAGGTTACGTTGTTCTCTCCGATCCTTGCAATTTGCCATGGATCTTGAGTTATCTGGCAAGATTTAACCAGGTTTGCTCGGTTTTCAGGTTTGTTAGGTGATCCAAGCTCCAAACTTCTTAAGTTGTATTTACAAGTCTATTTGGTGTAATAGATTCCCTGGCGTCCAGTGGATAGGCATGTGCTATATTTACAATTGGGTCCCGACTATTTGTGTGTGAACCCTGGTAGCACCCACTACCCGAAAGCTCTATCTAAATTGGTACATGTTTGTAAATAGATTCCTTATATGATGTCAGAGTCTCTTGTGTATGTTGTTAATCTGTTAAATTGAACACATTGTATTTAGTTCTTTCTAAGACAATTAAGCATAAGTGTTTGACCTGTCATCCTTAGGGTGGTCTTCCCCCAAACCTTTTGCCTGCTTACCTCCTCTTGTTGCTGTATCTGTTTGTTGGCCTTAGGACTCCAATCACTTTACAACTGCTAACCAGTGTTAAAGTGCATGTGATTCTCCCCTAAACATGGTAACATTGCTGTATACACAATTGGCATACTTAATTTACTTGTAACCCCCTTGTAAAGGGGTATACCATATACCCAGGACCTGTAACCTAAATGCTACTAGTGTGCCTGTAGAACTTATTGTGCCACCCACACAAGTAGCCTTTCAAACCTGTCTAAGGCCTGCCATTGCAGGGCCTATGTGTGCAGTTTACTGCCACTTCGACTTGGCGTTTAAAACTACTTGACAAGCCTTAAACTCCCCTTTTATTACAAATAAGTCACCCCTAAGGTAGACCCTAAGTAGCCCATAGGGCAGGATACAGTACAAGTAAAAGGTAAGACATCTACTTTTAGGTTTTGCTTGTGCTGGTAGTGACAAACACCCAAATTCGTGTTTCACTATTGTGAGTCCTACTCCTCTCATAGGCTAACATTGGAAATTATGCACTTTTAAGATGTAATTCCTGATTAGAAAGGAGTAACTGTATCATGTTTTATGTCTTTGGAATGGTAATGATAAATCCTTTTTACTGGTACAGTGGGATTTAACATTACTATTTCAGAAATGCCACTTATAGAAAGTGGCCATTTCTCTGCACTTACAGCCAATGTTCCCTCTAATTTTTTTTCTCTGTGTGCGGCAGTGTAAGGTCTCTGTGCGCTGCAGCCAATGCTATGTGCGCCAAGAACCGGACCACGCATATGGGTGCAGCAACAAATATCAGTGCAAACATCACTCCAAACTTTTGCTTAAAAATGAAAATGCGGTGCATTCCACACATACAGCGCCACATGATGGGTCTTAAGGCAGGTTTGCAATATACATACACACACCAAGACATGAATTGGTTACACAGGCAAGTACACTTCGGCTTTAGAAAAGCACAGGGCTCTAATGGTGGTACCAATATAAGATTTCACTAAAGATTCCCAACTAGAGCTCTGTTCATATGGTAGGGAAATGTTGGGAGCCTATACAAGATCGCATACCTGGGGATACATGCAGGGGGCACATGTTATGCCCCCTGTGTGCATGCACCCCCAGTTCCTGCAGGGCATGGACTTGGCAGTCCATGTCCTGTAGGAATTTGCTTTGCCGTTCCCATTTCAGTGCCTTTTTATAGGTACCGCCGTGGGACAGCCTGTACTTTGAGATCTGCATGGTGCACATTCTTTGCAGCAGGTATATTAACCCTTGGCGCTACCGTAAAACATCCACTAGAGAACTCCGAGCGTCATCTTCACATATTTATTATTGCAAGAAAATTGCTGGAGGCAAGGAGCGTCGCAGCAGGTGCTTTTAAAACAATAATATACCTGCAAACACGGCGTTCAGCCCCCCACACCTCCCAAAGTCAGCAGCCGGTACAGTGGCACCGGTCACACAGCCCTAGAGCCGGCCCTGGCCCCGCGGCTGAGCCCTATTAACCAAAGAAATGCAGCAAGTCTACCAGGAACATCTTAAGGATTTTGGGGGCCCTGGGCCAAACCTATTTTGGGGGCCCCTGTTCAGAACAGGCTTGAATTTATAATTACATTTCAGCTCTTTCATGCCCTCTTAGGCCAGGTCACTGACAGTATGCAGGCACAATTGTCCGAATTCTAAATGTGTTTACATCTAATGTTCAGGGATAGTGATGTGTGTTATCAATATTGTAACACATCAGCAGTTCACTAATATTACTGCAAATAATATCTGTGATGCACTCCCATTTCTCATATGTTTGGTCCTATTGTGATCTAAAAGAAACCTTTTTATGGATGTTGCATGCAAAATAAACATTTCTCTGCAGAATGGCTATAGTAGACTCTCACACATCACCCACCTTAAAAATAAATTGAGGGATAATGGTATTCAAAACAATCCGTTTAGTAATTATTCAAGGTCATCACGGCAGGACTTTCAGGAGGCTCCCCTGAAAGGCTGGGGCCCTGGGCCAGAGTCCACTTTGGCTATGCCTTAAATCGTCTCTGAAGTCTCAGCCCTGCCAAGTACCACGTATCAGGCGTTAGCTAACGCATTTCAGTGTGGTGGTCCACTTCACTGAAATGCAAAGTCACTCATAATTGCGGGACCTCAGGAGCGCTAGTAATCATGCACTAATACTGACTGATTGATTTTCACTGACTAACTTTAACTCCTGTGCTTATTTTAACTGACTGACTTTAACTCCTGTGCGCTTATTTCAGTTTTCTACTGACTGCTCCCTCCAAGCAAAACAAAGCGGAGTCAAAATCGTAACTTTCACTAGATGCAGGTGGGGTTAGGCAGTGGGTGTACGTTCACGTTAGCGCGGAAGAGGGGGCAAAGCCATAATGGCTGAAGGCTGGAGTAGGTACGTCGACGCCCTGACCAAGCGGTGCAGAAGCAGCGATTGCCCACGCTGTCAAAGGCAACCTGGTGGTAAGTTCTGAGTGACTGAGGGGCAATTACGGGGAATAATACGGAATCATGTTCATGCGCGCTGGGCAAGTATGACTTGATGGAATGGTGGAGCCGCCTATCGCCGTGGAGTCAAGTGTGCGACAGACGGGTTGAATATGTGACTGCTAACTGTGCACCTCCTTTGCCTGTTTCACACTGCATCTACTAGGTGTCTTGTGGATTAGAATATTTGCTTTCTACGAGAGGGCAAGTCGGCATATAATTGACAGAGGCGAGCCGGACATCCTGGTTTGGTGTATGGTTTCCACATTGAGAAACATACCGGCCATTTGTACAGTTTTCTTGAGAGGCCAAAGTTTGTCCCTGTGAAGCTGCTACTGAGCCATAGAATCATGCTCGGGCCGGCGTTTGCCAAGGGAGTTGTTACGGTGGAGCGGCCCATACCAATTGCTGCTCCTCAAGAGTCGCCTCGCAAAATAAGTAGTGCCTTAGTGAGGCATTTCTCTCACTGCTTCAAAATGTTCTTTCAATTATTAATAGCACCAGCGTGCCACCCCTGGTGCTGGTCCAATTAATTTCAGCACCAGCGCGTTAAGTCAGCAGAGCCGCCGGCCTGGTCAGTGCCAGTGGTGTGTAGTTCTGTGACAGCCTGTGGCTGCAGGGCTGTAATGGTTACATCATTTTTTTAACACTACGATCAGGTTAGCTAGGTTAGTGTCCTTCCACTTTTCGGGGCTTGCTCAGGGGCGCAACTAGACCCGAACTTCGGGGGGGGGGGGGCTAACACTCCCAGCCAGTGCTGGCCTTAGCACTGGTTGCACATGGTGCAACAGTCTTTTTTGGTGCCCACTACCCCATTTCCTCCTTCTCCGTGAATTCCCTCACTACCACTCACCAACAATGGACCTCATCTCTCTATAGCACCTTTCTGACAAACATTTCATTTAATTATAGCGCTAGTCATAGTTTACTCACACTCAGTTCTGTGATCTGCATGGTACACGTTCTTTGTAGCAGGCACATTAACACTCTGCACTGTGTGGGTGGCAGGAGTGCCCATGCGAGTGCATGATGAGCAATGCGACAGTGTGAGAGTAGGGTAAGAGGAGTGACTGCAGGGTGAGTGAGGTGACCATATGAATTTGGGTGCGGATGTAAGTGCAGAGTGGGACGAATTAATGCATGGTTAGTGATGGGCTTGTTTGAGTGAGAATGCAGATTAAGCAGTAAGGGGGACAGGTGAGTGAAGTGTCACATGAGTACAGGGTGCATAGTGTGCTTGTGTGACTGCAGAGTGAGGTACAGAGTGAGCAGCGCAATTGCATTGTGAGTGCATTGTGATCGCTGTGAGTGCAGGGCGAGCGTGAAAGTGAAGGGCGAGAATGAGGAGTGAGTTGTCTGAACACATGGTGCATTCTGAGACAGCATGTTATTGACGGCGGCATAGGGTTTCAGATACAAGTTAAACTATTGCTATTATGACGTTAATCAGGGATCAAGGGTGGAGGAAATAAATAATGTGCTGATCCTGCAACAAACTTCCAGTCTTATGATTAGGGTTGCCAGGTCATTATTTTGATGTCCAGACAGTACAAAAGTAAACAGTCACCTAAAGCCATATTTTCAGCACTTATCTGTGCATACTTCGAACAGCGAATATAAATAGAAAGCACTTTTAATTGTGTTCCAGGGCTGCCTGAATGATCCATGACTGATAATTAAAGGGAGCAAAGACAGAAAAGTCACATTACAAATGAATACATACTTTTTTTATTTATAACCCTATTTAGTGCCAAGACGAGGTCTTTGCAGGCTCTTTAAACAACACATGGCTGGCATTTTTCTTTTGGCAACCCTACTCTATATTCCTTTCCATGAAATGGATTCTTACACTACCGCAAAGGAATAGGCAGAGTGGGGCCCAGGGGGTGCAGACCTGTCAAGTATCACGCATCAGACGTTAGACTAACGCATTTCAGTGTGGTGGTCCACATCATCGCACTGAAATGGAAAGTCACGCATAATAGCGCTTCTTCAGCTGTCAAGGGAGCGCTAATAATCATGCACCAGGCTGAGTGAAACTAAAGCTGGAGTGGCAGTTCACCGTGCGCACTGCCCCCTGCATAGGGTGACCAGGCGTCCCGGATTTGCCCAGACAGTCCCGGTTTTTCGCCAGCTGTCCCGGCAGATTTCAAGAAATTATGCTTATGTCCCGGTTTTTAGAGAGGGTCGGCTGAAAACGGTAGGAGGTATATTTTGATGTTTTGCAAAGCAGGCCTAGTTAGCAGCTGTTATAAGAAAGCAATTTAATTAACAGGGCTGCTACTGGCTTTAAAAATTGTATTTTATGTATGTTCTTACTGCCTCTTCTGTAATTTTCTGCTAAGGAGCACTGTCACTCTGTGCGCTGGGTTGCAGTAAAATTGTAGTCCTTCTATTTTTGGGAAATGTCCCGGTTTTTGACTTTAAAATTCTGGTCACCCTACCCCTGCAGGCTTGGGGGCTGGCTCAGAGTCCGCAGCTCTAAGCTGCTGCAATGTAACTGAATATTCACTCCCATTAGTTGATACATTCTTGACTCAGGCAGGCGGCACTGCTCAGTCCAGGTGTTGGGACGCAGACGGTTATTTTATCAAATTAGACCCCCACGGTGGGGCCCGACTCCACCACCGGCGGCTGAGACGAGTATCCCGTGGACTGCGGTACCCGCTGGAGTAGTTTGCTGTCATTTGAGACCTCGGTGAGTTAGTGTAAAAAGTGAGTTAGAATGAAACCATGTTTTCAAAACACGCAGCACAGGTGTGGTGTTTGCGCACAGGGCTGTTAATCCCTAGTAGGGCATGAAAACGCTAGCAATGACGCCCAGCCGATGTACAATTACATTGCCTTTCCCGCGCTAAGACCCCCTTAACATCTCTTTATTTTTATTTATTTATACCTCTTGCCTTGAATTGATACCACGTCCCGTTGCTGCGCAGCCTCGAAATCCTGAAGGGCCTCGTGGTGCACTGCAGAGTAAACAGGAGGCCATCAGCCCAGTCCGATTAGTCCACCGATTACAGCACCCGTGGTGCCGGTAAAACCTCTAACAAAGAAGCGATGACCTGCGATTCGCTCTAGATCTAGAATCCTCAGCTGCCTTTCAGATTGCATGGTCGGAAGGGTGCTGGCTATGGTGAATGTTGAGTGAAGGGTGTGGGGGTGTGGGGATCGGAGTCCTGCTTCTTTCAGGTTGGGGTGAACAGGCAGCTGAGTATAAGCTGAAGCAGTGGTCTGTGTCAAAAGCCTGTGAGTGAGAAGAGTCAGGTTTTTGTTTGCACACAACCGAGAGGACTAATGTAGATTATCGTTACTTTTCACTAAAAGTTTAACACTTCACATTTAGAAAGTTCACTTTTTTATGTAGAGGGAAATATAACTTGTTTCACTATGAAAGCGAGGAGACTGACTTTGGTCCTTCTGACACACCTTGAACAGCCGCTTGCAGCTGCAGCCCATCTCCCCTCCTCATCCCAGCCGAATCACTGTAATGAAAGTCTCTGCATTAGCTTAGAAAGTGTCAGTGGTCTGTCGGGAGCTTCTATTTGAATAAAAATGATGAATTAAACCTTGGTTAGGTCAAGGGGATCTATCCAACACCGCACTCTTTCTAGTCAGTCTAGACTGCTCACCATTTGGCTCAAAGGGCTACAGCCGCCCCCCGTCGTGGGTACTGGAACCAGAAAAATAGAATGTAAGCCTCGGTAACCAGTTTACAAATGTGTGTAAATATGCCACTGGTCTTTAAAGACCTGTGAAAATCTCGGGCGTGCCGGAGATAAGACTCCAGACACTGCCCAGCCGAGCCAGAACACTATCTGCCCTTCTTTATTGACAAATGAAATGCAGCAAGCCTACAAGCACGAAGTGCTTGTAGACTTTCTGCCTTTCATTTGTTAATAGGGCACAGCTGCAGGTCAGATTGTGTGCCTTTGTTACAGTAATCATGTTAATTGCAGCGCATGACGGGCGCTGCGATTAACATGATTACTTACAAAAAGGCACACAATCTGACCGTTTTCGCGCCGCACGCATTTTAAAAGCGGCGGCGCGAAGGTCCTCAGTTGCCTGTGCGCGCTTTACATTTTAAAATGCGCGCTGCGGGAGACATAGATGCGCGCGCGCCCAGGCGCGCACCTTAGAGGGTACAGTGCTTACAGCTCTCTGTGCCTGCAGCCTGCCTCCAATACACGTATGGGGTGGGTGACAGCTACACTTTGGGCCATATGTAGGTAATCTGGAAATACCGATTCCTAATTACCGAATTTTACCGAATCGGTATTTAGAAATCGGTTTTTCCGATGTACGTAATAATTCGTTAAATATTACCGAATCGGTAAGAATCGGTAAATATTTACCGAATCCACAATACCGATCGGTTTTTCCGATTCGGTAAATACCGAATCGGTAAATACCGAATCAGAAATTCAAAAAAACAGCAATTGAGGAATCAGCCAATCCTGTGCAACCACCACCCCTTCCAACCAGGAAGTGGCCACACCCAGGCAGGTGCACACAATCAGAACCATCTGGAGAGGCTGGGAGTGCAGAAGAGAGCAACAGAGCCACTGCCTGAACTTGTCCTGCTAATCCTGCACAATGGCCAGCCAGGACACAGAAAGAGAAGGAGGGGAAAGGAAGAGGAAACTGAAATTCAGTCAGAAGGAACTGCAGGTCCTTGTGGAGGAGGTAGTGAAGCAGCACGCAAAGCTGTTTGGAAAGCAGTCCCTGCATGTTGCAGAGTCAGTAAAAGAAACATCTGGCTTGGAATCCAGTCTCAGGTGAATGCCATTGGAGTGACCCCCGGGAAATTGATGTGCTCAAGAAGCGGTGGTATGACATCAGGATCATCACCAAGAGGAAGATGGCTGATCTTAAAAAACAAGCCAGCCTGACAGGAGGAGGAAGGAACAGGGCACCTGCCCTGACTGAACTTGAGCGGCTCGTGGAGTCCACGATAGAGCCAGAAAGTGTCTGTGGGATCGGGGATGCGGACAGCTCTGCCAGGGCTGCTTCCAAACAAGGTAAGAAGCATGCACAGCATTGTGCCCCCCCTTCCCCTATCCCAAATCCCCAATTGGGCTATGTGAATCCCACTCCAGTACAGGTTGTTGTTCAGACCAGCAATGCATTATGGGAGATGTAGTTAGTGAAACCCCTATCATGACAGGAATCGCACTGAACAACAAGGCATGTGGCACACATCAGCGATAAGCAGGCAGAGGACAATGAGATAGTGTGGCAGAAATGTATATTTATGTTTGCAATGCAGGGCTGCAGGTACACTGAGCTAATGTACAATTTCTGTCCACAGGCGAGACATCGCGCAGGACTGCTCAGGACAAGGGAGAGAGGGCACCCCGGAAGGACATCACAGAGAAGGCCAGTACGAGTGCAGGGCACACAACACCACCACAGCCAGCCTCACCACCACAGCCAGCCTCACCACCACAGTCAGCCTCACCACCACAGACAGCCTCACCACCACAGCCAGCCTCACCACCACAGTCAGCCTCACCACCACAGCCAGCCTCGCCACCACAGCTATCCTCGCCACTACTGCTAGCCTCACCAGCATCAACACCACCTGCAGTGCTAAGACCTAGGAGGCGTGCTGTTGCCAGACTGCAGGAGTTTGAGTCCTCCTCAGAAGACTCGAGGGGGGGGGAAACATCTACTGTGCCACTGGATGGTAGCAATGCTGGTTTGCTGTCCACTTCTGAGGGAGCACACACAGATGCCAGATGCCACCGCAGGGCTCGTGTGAGCAGTCCACCTCCACAGGGTGAGAGCCATGGTGTCTTTGGAGGGCTGGAGGCAACCATGGTGAAGGTGCAGCGCCTACAAGGCAAGGCAATTCAGTCAGTCCAGCGACAAATGAGGCGCCTCAATGATAGCATGACCAACATTGACAAGGGCATTAGCTCAATGGCTGAGGGCATGAAGGAGATGGCTGCGGGCATGCAGGACATGTCCCAGTCTGTGCTGCTGCTGTGCAGCAAAATGGATGAGGACAGAGTAACACGGCGCAGGGAGAGGCAGAAAATGGAGCACCATACGAGGGCAGTGAACCGCCTAGCAACTGCCACTTCTCTGCTCTGCAGGCGCTCCGTGGCCATGCAGGAGGGCTGGCGCACTGCAGCACTGATGTCTCTAGGGGGCTGGTAAAGGTGACCACTGCTCTTGAAGTGCTGCTTACGAGTCAGTCTGCCACTACTGGTGCTGTGGAAGTTGGGGACAGCGAGGACACGACCAGTCGGAGCAGCATTACCCCCCCTGTAACAGACACCCGGAGGAGCAGCAGATGGCATGGGGCTGCCACTGGTTCCACAGCCAGTGAGGACAGTCAGTTAATGGCATCCAGTACTGTTGTGCGTGGCCGCAGACGCTGATGCAGCCCACACTTTCAGGACAGACTTGGGTGAAGTAACCCATGACTTCCTACTATGGATGTCACAAATTGGAATGCCAAGTTTGGCCGTTTGTGTTGTGGCGTAGTGCCCAGAAATAAAAACTACGTCATTACATTAAAAAACTGGCTGTGTCTCCTTACTTACTTAAAAATAGTTGCATGTGATCTCTGCCCGTCTCTGTCTCCCATCTGTTGCTGGTGGCACTCCTGCTGCATTGGGCTCTGGCTGTGCAAATTCATCATCATTGTCCTCAAAATCAGTTAATTCCACTTCTGTACCTTTCTTTGTGGCAAGGTTGTGCAGCATTGCACAAGTTGCAATGATTTTGCAGCTGAGGATGGGTGTGTACTGACGTGCGCCTCCGCTTTTGTGGAGGCAGCGGAACCTGCTTTTCAATAGTCCAAACGTGCGCTCCACAACGTTGCGTGTTGATTTGTGTGCCACATTGTATCGTCTCTCACTCAGGGTTGATGGGTTTAGGTAGGGAGTGAGGATAAATGACCGCACGGCATATGCACTATCGCCTAGGTGAGAAAGAGAGTGCCATTAGTCACATACACCAATACACATTCATCTGCAGTAAGTATGAGTGAGTGTCACAGTGATTTACCTAGCAGGTATCCTTCTCCAAATTCTCCCCCAGCCAGGCGTGTGTAGATCCCACTGTTCTGGAAGATGTATGAGTTGTGGGTGCTCCCAGGAAATTTGGCCACGATGTCAGTGATTATGTTGGCAGCATCGCAGATTACCTGCACATTTATGGAGTGGGTGGACTTTCTGTTCCTGTAGATATACTCAGTGGCTGCTGGTGGGCAGATTGGAATGTGTGTGCCATCAATGCAGCCTATGACATGCGGGAACTGTGCCATCTGGTAAAAGTCTGTCTTGGTTTTCAGCAGTTCCGCCTGTGTGTTTGGGAAGCTAATGTAGTGATGCATTCTCTGCATCATGGCATCCAGGAACTTTCTGAAGAAACGGGACAGGCAACTCTGAGACACCCCGCGTACCGCAGCTATCACCCCCTGGTAACTGCCAGATGCGAGTAGATGTAGGCTACAGAGCACCTGCACATGTGGTGGTATGGCGTGCGCCCTTGGTGTTGGGTGCTCCAGGAGTGGGTGCAGGTCCCTTATCAAGTCCAGGATGGTGTGGGGTGTAGCCTGTACCTTTCATGGATCTCAGCCTCAGTCTGTTGGAAGAGTGTGATGCGCTGTCTGTAAATGCGCTCCTCCCGTCTCCAGATCCTCACTCCTGCTGCCTGTAGACGTAGCCGCCTTGCAATCACATAGAAAGCCGCCATAGTGATCACACTGTTGCATTTTGGGATTGCTTATATACACTGTAGCTGATTACCACCTGCTTTCAGTCAGTGTTAATTACCGACTCTTAAATACCGAATTTCATGAAATTCTGGATTACCGAATTTACCTACATCTCTTTTCTCGTTTTTACCGTTTCTTATTTACCGATTCGGTAAATAAGGAATCGGTAATTCCGATTCGGTAATTTTGAATTTGGTAATGATGAATCGGTATTTACCGATTCATAATTACTGAATCCTTCTTTTTAGCCTCCTACATCTCAATTGCCTGAATACCGGTCGGTAACAGGAGATTTACTGAATTTCGGCCGTTACCGACCGGTATTTAGCTACCTACATATGGCCCTTTATGCGTTCTCTCTAGACAGCCGCAAACACAGGAAGGTTAGGTGTGTTTGCATGCCCATCTGCATTCTTATGGCTCTTCCTGGGCAGAAAGGGAGGGAGGGGCTGACACTAACAACTGATTAGGTATTGGCCTGACCCCACACAAAGGGCTGATTATCATCCACAGATAGTCTGAAGCCAGCGCTGAGGAAGAAAGGATACTTGTGCACTTCAAAGACCCTTTTTTGAGTTCACCCCCACTGCAAATGCACATTTGGATATAAGTACTGGGCCTCTGACCCCACCAAATCAGACACTTCTGGACCTATAACTGGACCCTATCAGAAAAAATGCTGTGCTGCATTAAGGACTGACACTCTGCTGGACTGCTGACCTGGAAGGCCTGCTTTTCTCTTGTGCTGCCCTGCTGCCTGCTGCTCTATGACCCTGCTGAGGAGAGCTGGAATCTGCCTTGCACCAAAGTGATCTCCAAGGGCTTGCCTTCTGTTGCTGGAGCCTCAGGACTATCAAAGTCTCTAACCCTGCTCCTGGGCCTTGTTCATTGGAAGTGGACCAAGATACTTGCACCAGAGAAATCACATCTATAACCGCTGCTTCAGAACCAATGCTTTGCTGCCACAGCATGGAGAAGATCGATGTATCGCCCCTCCAGTATAGATTAACCAGGAGCATCACCTTTTGAAAAGCCACACTCAAAACTGGTGCTTTGCTTAACCGACCCGACGCTTTGCCGCACACTGCATGAAGAAAATCAATGCATCACCTCGACTGCGGGTCGGACATCGACGCATCACTTGACTCGCTGTTGTGAAAAAGATCGAGGTACTTTGTTCACCGAGCCTGTGTGGCTCCTGTCCCCGGCCTGCACTCTATCACTGTCAGCTTGAACTGTTGACTTTGCCCTGGTCCTGCGTGACCAGATAACCCCACAGGCGCTTATTGCTTCTAAGCATTAGAACTCTTTTTATTCTTTACAAATTCATAAGTCAGCTTCTACTTATTGGATTTTTGTCATATTGGTCTTGATTTATTTATAAAATTATTGTCTATTTTTCTAAAGCAGTGTGGAGTCTTTTTGTGGTGTTTTCATGGTGTTATTGTGTGTTTGGTTGCACAAATACTTTATACAGTGCCTCTTTAGATAAGCCTGACTACTCTGTTCCAAACTACCAGAGGGTGAGCACAGGTTATCTTTTAGTGTGCATCTAGCTTACCCTGACTAGAGTGGTGGCCCCTAGTTGGATAGGGTGCATACCTCTGCCAACTAAAAACCCCATTTCTAACAATAAGGCACAGTTTTTTTTCCATGACTAGACAGAAGAAAACATATAGCTCAGTAGCTGAACAGTAGTCTCTGTGATGAGGAACCCTGGACTCAAATTCCACCTTACTCGTTTGACCATATTGTGGGATTATAGGAAACTTAATTTACTATGTTGTGCCTTATCTTGCTTCATTGTAAAGTTTGAGAGGATCCAGAAGTAACTCACTTCAGAAGTGTGCTATACAAAACAAACTCCTGCATTTTTTTATTAGTCTATAATTTCATAAGGTATATAATAACAATAGAATACCAGAATATTGTTAGAATAAGAATAAGAAAATGCTTATACTACTATTACTAATGCTAATAGTACTACTACAATTACTACTGCCACTATCACTAATAATGTAACAATTACTACTAATACTCCTACTGTTACTACTAGTATTATTACTACTGCTACTGTTATTACTGCTAACACTACAACTGCTACTACTTCAACTCCTAATAATAATGATAATAATAATAATAATAATAATAATAATAATATTGTCCACATATAGAAGTCAGCACTCCAAATCAGATAGGAATACTGGAGTTTGTAAATATCACACACTTTCCTGTGAATATGTTTTTGGTGCGGTATGTTACGTTATGTTACTGATATTTAGATAAAGTATATCTTACCATTAATATGGCCTCTAAGTAGTTAATGTAAAATCAAGAAACATTTGCCTGGAGGAAAGGACACGGTTTACATCGTTATTCTTGAATTATCATCTGCCAAGATGCTCCTACGCTACAAGGTTGGCAATCTATTTAAGGAACTGTCGCCTCTCCGAGAACAGTATTATTAATCATACACCACATGGCTAGTTCCCTGAAGAGCTCACATTGTTAAACCCAAGTGTGTCTTACACAAGCAACTCAATGGAGGAAATGCAACTCCACCAGTCTACACTCTCTACGCAGCTGAGCAGCAAAAATATTGTATGGCTATGTTTGCTGAAAAGGACCAGTGTTTCCTAAAATCACTTCATAGAATCTTGAAAAAATCCTATCTATATACAAACGTTTGTTAAATTGTAGTTTTTTATCAAAGAAGACAGATAATAGAGTATATAAACATCTGCATTGTCTCCCAAGAACAGTCTTTTATTCAGAAGTCTTTTGTCTATTGCCCAAGTACCAGTTTTCTTACTTCTCTCCAAATACAAAGAATAATGGCCCATATGTACTAATATCTGGTTGCAAAATAGTGGTCACAATTTGCAACCAGCAAATAATTTTAAGAAGTAACCTATGTACTAACAGGGTAGTTCCTCAAAATTCGAAAAATAGTGGGTTGGAGTCTGAGCTTCCACTTGCAGATTAATGTCGCAAATTCCGACTCACTGCAATTGAAGAGCCTCACTAGCATGGTGGCCTACTGGGGTAGGCAAATCACCATGTCTGCGATTGCTTTTTCCTTCATAAAGGAAATATATATTTTATAATGCAAATGGGACTTTATTTAATAGGAAAATGTTTAGGGTTTTTTGGATATTTTTGGAGGCAGTATTAGCACTGCCTCATTTTAAACTTTTCTTTTACATTCACAAACGAGAAGTGGTCCCTAGGTGATCCCGTCCCTTTTGCGAATGGAATACCACCTCCTTTGACATGTCAGTAGAATATCAGTTGTTTTGCGCCCAGACTTCAGGAGCAAAACATTAATACATTAGATAAGATTTTGGCATTTGGAAGAGGCACTTACAACAAACAGATTCCAATTCGGTATCAATTTGGAATCCCATTTTAGGAGTCAGAAAAACCTTTCCATATTAAAAAGACATTTTATTTTAAGTTTGAAGATTCTTTAGCATATTTTTATAGGGAGTTTGTTGCACAAATTACAGACAAAATATGCTAATGGCTGAGCTTGTACTTTGGCTCTTAGAACAAAGCCAGACCCATGGTTTGGCTTGGCTGCAGAAACTGAAGAATTTGTGTGTGAAGATTTCTCTCATCATCCACTTGTTGGCTAGACTATGGTATGCTCAAGACTGAAGTTTGAAGCTCTCTGTGTGGTTCACACATATTTGTATCATTGCAATCCTCTTTTCCTGACAAATTTGTCCCTGGCTGCCCTATCTATCCTTGACAGACAGACAATGATAGCCAATATTCCAGGCCTAGTTGCCTTCCTGTGAATAATAAAATGCATTTATATTTTTAATTAATTTAATTTATTATATAGCTTTTTAGTTTATTTTAACATTAATTCCTTTGAGGTTTTATTTTAAGACCCTACTTCCGTTATTTTCTGTGAGAGGATGTTGCTGTACCAGTGGCTGACCATGCATGGTGCAGGATTTACTCCAGCTCTAAGCTGGAATACATTTGCATCTGGTTTGAAGGGCAGCTTGTGAATAGCAATAGGCTTACACTTTGTTGGGTGGGTACATGTCCCTCCATGAAGACCTCCCTAACACTACCTAATCCCTTTCTTACTCCCCTTCTGACTACTCCTTTTTAGTAGTAAGTATTCCCCAATTTCCAGCCACTCTTGTCTGTCCCTCCCACATTTACTAGTAAAACATATACGTATACTTAAGTGTGCAGAGATCTTACGAAGTCCGGGCAGAAATCCCTGCACATAAAAGATAGGAAAGATTGAGGTGAAGACCTCCACACATATGTATATGAATAGCATTTTGTAGAACATTAGTGGTACTATTGTAGTACTATTACATGTGCTACAAAATGTAGTTTTTGAATAGGGCTCCATTGTGTTAGAAATGCAAGTTTCTCCATTTCAAGAGCCTCTCTTCCTTTACACGAAAAATGCCAAAGTCCAAAATTGGTTCCATTCTTTCTTATACCTAGATCTTAGGTTGTAAAAATGAAGTCCTACAGATCACCAGCGAATAACCTATAAGGATCAAATATTTATCCATACCCTTTTGACCTCTTCATGGAGCTGCTGACCAATTTTCTAAGACACAATAACACCAACATTTACCAATACAGTGATGCACACAACAATACCTCAAACCTTGAATCATACAAGCCTGATCAACCCAAAATGCTGCCTGGCACAATCCTATGAACTGGATGAGCATATTCTTCCTAAAATTCAATACATCTAAAACTGAATTCCACCTAATCTACCTCAATAAATCTCCAACACCCATTTCAAAATGGGCAATAATCTTTACCCAGTAATGAATCTCCTGACACTAGTTGCCTGAACATATTGGGGCATATTCTCAAGGAGCTATCGCCGAGTTATCGGCACTTTAACGCACCCAAAGTCGCGCTAAATTTATCGCCCCATTCACAAGCTGGTGTTAACAGCCCACAACACCAGTTTTCCTGCGAAAGCAGTCGCAAAAAACATCGCCACAGATGACCCCGCCAACTAACGCTAATGAGATGCAGAGAAGGCGTTCCCGAGCAAAAAGCCGCGACAATACCACAACGCAACATTCTCAACGACCAGCCACATCAGCGATAGGAACACAAAACAGGCGATACGGCGCGTTACCAGCAGGAAATTAACACCTGCTCTGACATGGTGCAAAGTCGGACGTCAACCTGCACAAGAAAAGGGAGCCCAGCCCACAGCCACACCTGAAGAACAACAGATGCCATGGAGCCACTCACCATGCACCCCGGAGTCCCGAGAGGGCAACAACACCCACTGCCACCACCCCCAGGACCGCCACCCCCCCAACGGCCCCCCCCGGACCACCACAGAGGTAGCGCAGACAAAGACAGCGGACCTTCAGGAAATGCACCAGCCCCACAGACCTAACACCAGACAATGCCAATGCCCACTATAGGCCCAAAGGACAACCATCCTCCGCATCCTGAACATCATTGCCCACAGGCTGACGGTACCAACACAGCGGACAACCAACATCCCTCCGCAGACAAAGCTGCTGGCTGTGCTGCACCTGTTGGCCTCTGGTATCCTCCCAAACAACAAACGCCCGAGTCGGAGGAGTCTCACAGCCAGCCCCATCCAAGTTCCACACACCTGTCCTGGATGCCCTCACCAGCTAGGGACCCCAGCACCCATACGTCCCCAACAATGCGCAGGAACAGCTGGAGACCAAGCAAGGACTATACGCCATAGCTGGATCCCTGCACGTGTCGTGGGCAATCGACTGCACACTTGTCCCACTTGTGCCCCCTGCCAACACCGCACACAATTACCGCAACAGAAAGCACACGCATCCCATCAACGTGCAGGCAATAGTGGACCACAGGGGACTCCTCACCAATGTCATAGCCAACTACCCAGGCAGTGTGCATGATCCCTTCATCTTCTGACAGTCCAACATCAACCAGCGCTTCCAGGATGGCACCCATGGGAATGCACTGCTCGTTGGCACGTACCAAATGAACACACTACACACCTCAACCCCACAATCATGCAACTCACAACTCTGGCACTGCACACGTCACAAAATCACATACAACATGCCAAACAACATGCCCCCCCACCAGACACGACAGCACAACTTACTGTGGCAACCTTGGTTAGCCATGTACATGAGCCATCAACGGCATGGCACCTCAGCCACACAATACCGGAATGTGGGGAGAGGTGGGAACCAGGCATGTGCGAAGGAGGCAAGTGACCCATGAATGAGTGTGTACACAATGCCAAGTGTGGAGGAGATGTGCTGGATAGACTGCAGTATGCAGACCACAGACATAGCCATGTCTACATGCACTGCTGGTGTCTGGAGTGTAGTGGACAGTGGACGCAACCATGTCACCCCAACCAGTGGGGAAGATCGCGGAAATGTAGCTTGTGACGTCCCCCCTGTAAGCGTTCTCGGAGTGGGCTGGCCCGGCGTACGCCAGGCCAGCGTAGGGGTGTGAATAAAAAGCACGTAGCTCTGGGCGTGGTTCACTTCCGGAATGCCCAATGTGTCTGCCAGGGCGGCACCTCCCACCCCACCACGAGGCCGATGCCGTCGACGTGAGTGGTGTGGGCTGCGATCCTGTGCGCCTGCTGCACCCCGGGCCGCTGGTCCCCGGACCCGTCATGCCCGCCCCTGCGCAGCCAGGCCTCACTGCTCACCTGCTGACACCGGCGTGTGTCAAAGAGGGCCCACCACGTGCCGGCGCAAGCTCCAAGCCCGAAGCCCGCGACATTGGCAGCCTCCTCAGACCATCACGGCCTCCGCGACACAGGCCCGCTTTACTCCTTTTTCATTGACGTATTCTACCGCAGCCTCGGGCCTACACTACGGTCAAGTAGGTCACACGTTTGGAACTGAGTCTTGATTTTGCAATGGCCGAGTACACATATCAATTCAGAGTTTATATCACTATACTCCCTTCGATGTGGTGACACAAAGTATGTGCATGGCATCCCAACCACACGTGTCTGTGGGCCCTTGATGACTACGCATTCGGCCAACACTGCGGTCGAGTAGGTCACACATTGGGAATTCAGTCATGAATCATTTATGGCAGGCTTGACATCATTGTACTGGCCTTATCGCAGACTGCATCCCCTTTCAGCTCCGGTGCCACTAAGTCTGTTCACCGACATCCATGGACACTTTCTGGTTGAACTTTGGTGGCGACTGAGTCTGTGGACTGGGGCTTGTCTACATCATCATGTCGGTGATACTGACTTTTGTGGAAAAAAACGAGGCTTTAGCATTCCACTCCTCCATGTGCCGCTTCCGGCCGGCTTCTGCCCTCTGCATCATGCCCTGGAGGACACCTTCCACTGTCCCCCGCAAACCTCCGCTACATTCACCTTCGACATCGACGAGGACCCGCTCACCTCGCGTGGCCATATCTCACTGCACCGCAAGTCACCGTCCCGTGGTGGTGTGCCTGTGCCGGCCGCAGTGCATCCGGGGCCACTAACTCTGTGCAGCTCAAGTCATGGCCCCTGTCTGATAGCATATTGGATGGCCTCTGGGTCGATGGACTGGGGGTCATCAAGGCCATGTGTCTGTGGCCCTGCGCTGTTCGCTGCCTCCAGCCTCAACTGCGGCCCACCTGGGCTCACACATCAAATCGAGTCCTGGCCTGCCTGGACGTCGCATCACCGCAGGATGCACACGCCACCACCGCCAGGACCAACTCCAAACAACAGGTGCCAGAGTCGTAAGTGTCTTACTGCCAGACTATCAGAGTTGCTCACACCAGTCATGGGTGCCATCATCAGCTTGTTCCCTGCTCAGCTCTTCAGGTGCCACTAACTCAGTGCACCACAAATCATGGACCATTCTGCTTGCATGTTGGGTGAACACTGTACTTTCTCCGGCTACCACCATGATGCTTCACAGTTGTTTCTGTTATGCTGGTGTTTTCTGTTTCCGCTTTATTTGTGATCACTGTTCAAGTTGTTGCCAGCACCAACGACTCCATGAGGGCTGGCTTACACTCACCCCACACACATCCAGCACATGCGTCACTGTACATGTGACCATGCCAATAAAGGTGTCGAGTGCACATGCTCTTAGCCAGTTCAACGAACTATCTGAGTGTGTCTGTGTGCTCAAGATGTATGCATTTGTGCCCCGGGCCCTACAACATTACATTGTGCCGTGTACAGAGGACGCAGCCATGTCACCGCAGGCAGCGGGTGGGACATTGCACATGTAGCTTTGTCGTCCCCCACTCAATACGTAAGAGGAGTGAACTGGGCCGCCGTATGCCAGTCCAGCGTGGGGGTGTGCATGATTATCCCGTGGCTCTGGGTGTGGTTCAGTACTGGAAATGTGCAAAGGCATGCGTCTCTGTCGCAGTGTGGGTCTCCGTTGGGGAGTGTAGGTGGTCCCTGATGGGACTTAGACACCCACGTATGTGATCTAGTTCGGCTTCCATGAGGTAGTACCCCACCGGCACATGTTCGGCCACCCCCTTCTGGCAGTCTGACACCTGGCCTTGGAATGCGATGTGTGCTTCGGTGGGCTTCTGGGAGCCAGCCGGGGTGGTGGGTGCATCCAGCTGTGTTGTCTGTGCAGGGGGTGGGGTATCCTCGATGCAGCGGTGCTGCCCTGCTCCTGGAGGTCGATTGCCCAAGATGTCCATGGGCTGTTGTGGGGCGTCGGTGTCGGAAGTGTGGAGGTCCTCTTCAGCATCACTGTAGAGTTGTCTGGTCTGCTCTGCTGGAGGTGTTGTTTGTCCCTCTACAATGTGAAGGGGAGATGCTTGTTGACAATGTGTTGGCATGTATGTTGCCGCATTGTTCAAGTTTACATACAGACTGCATGACAATGTACATTGTGACAGTTTGGGAGGGGCAGACTATTTGATGCGGGACAGTGGACATTTGGACTACATGACATAGGTGAGGTTGTACACGTACATTTGCATCTCACAGTTTCCTGCTATGTCAGATGTGATTGGCCATTTTCTACACACAGGCGGACCCAGTTGTGTCCTCTGTTCTGCAGTGTTAGTGTTGCACTGTGTACCACATTGTCGTCCATGTGGATGTGCTGTCATTGCTATGTGTGTGTGCTGCATTGTGTGAGAGTCGCACCTGCAGCTGTGATTTTGATGCCCCTTATCCCTTGGAGGCGGTGTGCCTTTGGATTTTGTGCTTTTAAGGTGCTGTGATGTTGGCGACTTGGGTCATTTGTGCTCTAGTACGGTTTTTGTACTCTTGTGCATTGTTTGGCTGCAGATGTGTTGTTGACGTCAGTGGTTGTTGGTGCACGTGGATGTGTCAGAGTGTGACCTGCTCCTTTCCGGATGTGGTCCACACTCAGCCACCTCAGTCTCGTGGCGTGCACAGTGTCATGTGATTGTACTCCGGCCATGCTGCTCGTCATGTGGTGTCACTTGCGTTGTCAGTGTGGCTCTCGCATACGCATCTTTGCTGTGTTTCGCACTGGTGCATGTGTGTGTTGTGGAATTGGTGTTGTGTGGGGTGGGACCCCTCCGGGCACATGGTGTACGGGGGCCTACTTGATGTTTGTATGTGTGCTGCAGTGTGCCACGGGGATCAGGGACATGACCCAGGGTCGTTGTGGGTGTGTAGTGTGCTACACGTCATTGTGCATGTGTGCCATTGTGCCCGTCCCCCCAGTCCCTGTTCGTTACTCACCCTATTGATGTTGTGTCAGGTCATGGTGAGCAGGGTCCGGACTCCAGACTCCTTGCACCGTCTCCACAGTAATGACTGTGGCCACAATTTGCTCCAGCTCCTCCTGTGGCGCAGGACTCCCACCTCCATTCGCTGTTGCTGCCTTCCTGTTGGCAGCAGGTTTCTGCTTGGTTTGGCTTTTGACATCGTGCCAGCGCATCTTGGCCTCCTCGGCACTCCGACTGCATTCACGATGGGATGCCAGTTTTCCGTCTGTATTGCCAATGACACGGTGGTGGTGACAGACAGTTGTTTGTTGGTGCTCTGTCACCTCCGTGACGACGAGAGGGTTTTCCTGCGGACTGTACCCCGTCTTCCTCTTCTCCTTGGCCTTCCCCGACCCCGAGGTTCCTTGCTGGTGGTCTGTGGGGCTTGTGGGGTTCGCGTTGACCTGGGCACTCATTCCGGGTGCATCCATGTTGCTGCGCAGTTTGATTTGTTTATGGTGTGTTTTTCTTGTTCAGCTTTTATGGTGCATTTTCCCGCCAGACGCGTGGGAATTGCAGGCCTATCGCTGGTTGTCGCTGGTTTTTTTTTTCGAGGTTGTCCTCATCGCAACTTTATTCGCGTTGGTGTTTCGCATTTTTTCTGCGTCGCGTTATTTTTAACGCGGTCATTTGACACGTTATCGTGGGACTATCGCATGGTGACGCCAGGTTGAGAATGCTACGTTGACACGGCGTTGTTTTCCCGCGATGGACTGCGATGTGCAAAGTTGCGTTAAGTTAAACTTGCGGTGGTTATCACATGTTCTTGTGAATATGCCCCATTATACCCTGTCCAGATAAAACTTGGGTTTCCATAGAATCCAGAATTAATTTTAAAATTCCTCACACAACCCACAAAGCTCTGCACAATGTCTAACTGAACTCCATGAGAAATAAACTGTAAATTACAGGAGAAGAAAGAAATACAAGAGCCAAAGACATCAAACATTTGAAAATATCAGAAACTGAAATTCCAAAACTGCGAACCAAGCCAGATCTTGTTAGGCAGCAAGACAATTAAATCAGCTACCCATAGAAATCAAACTCAATCCTAAACAACTGTCTTTCTGGAAAGAATTGACGAATCACTTGATCAAAATTTTCCGTAAAGATTAATGCTTTTGCATATATGGGATGCTTGATGGTTTAATGTTATTATGTTGTCTGCCCTGCATCACTAGATATGACTAATCTAAGCCTTGGCCAAGCCAAGCAGCAATATATTCGCCGCATTTCACCTCCGAGACCAGGACCAGGCCAGGGGAGGACTTCCTCTCCAAGACTCCCCAGTCCCCCAGTGACATTAGCTTGGTGCCCAGAGGCACATAAACTCAACACCGCGTCGCGGGCCAAGGGGGGGCCCGTCCCGCCCGTCATAGCCCAGAGGAGGCTGGGCTGGGCCACCCCCCTTGGTTTTCTGTCTTGGCAATATGTCACCGGCCTCATGAGCTGCTTTAGGACTGCGAAGAGGAAATCTGGGCTTCTGGGATCCAAAGTGGAGGCAGGTAGGGACCCAATGTTGTTATACCCTAGGCCAACCTGGATGCCATCCCATTGCGGTGTCTGTTCGAGCACAAGCACTTTTTGCTTCCGTCGTTTGGGGCCCTTCTAACTAACAGACCCACTTCTCTTGTCCTGCCATTGCCCATGCTATGCTATGCCTATGTCCTGATTTTTCCCGTCTCTCGGCTTATGATGTGGTCCCTTTAAACCTGAGCTACAAACAGATTAATCAGTCCCATAGGGACTGCAAGCAGTGGTGTTACTTATTTTATAGTATACACCCTGAATCCTTCCAGACAGGTTGGGCACGTCGACATGGTGAAGCGTAGGCAAAGAGGAGGACCGGCAAAAACACCCACAACACAGCATCAACCATGGACGCCTTTTTACAAAGAGCTGTTGGAGTTTTGGATAAGGAGATTGAGCTAGTTGCCCGACGTCTCTCCCGTTCTCCAGTAAACCGGGTGCTCAATGGCCATTTGACCACCTTTCCCCTTGTAACCCTAGCTCATCCGCATCCTACCATAGTTCATGAACTACCACACATTGACATGACCGAGTGTAATGGGATTAGCTTACATCTGATTCAAGGCACCACGGAGTCAATAGACGCGGGGCAACCGCAGCAATACCTGCCCTACTCCCACAGGACCCTGAAACACAAAAGGGAGCGAGATCTAAAAGGAAGTGCCCCCCCATCGGGAGTAATGCCAAACGACGCAAGAGCAATGGGATGAATCCCTGTCCTCCTGATACCCCGGTTTTATCTAAATCGGACTTGAGCGACATGCTGGAGCCCTTTGTGGCATCTATCACAGCTGTCCTAGACCTTAAAAGAGATCCTATTGTCAAACGCTTATCAGCTCTTGAAAGGTGCCTTTCTACCATGACCTTGTCCCCTCAAGTTGACTCCGGGGCAGTAGAATCAAGGCCCCTGGCTTCAACTGCTCCATCAATTCCTGTGAGTCATAGTGTGCAGGTGCATGACGACAGAAGCCAACTGAGTCAGCGTCAACCCCCACCGGAGTTAGCACCAGACGGCACCTCCAACTGCCCACGCTTATCTTTACCCTCCATTTTCCCACCACCACTGTCCATAGCATTGAAGGAGTTGGTCTCTTCTTATTCTAAGTGTACTTCTGGAGAAGCAGTGAGGGTCCCAACCTTGATGCCCAGCCGAGAGGCAAATAACTTTGGTCACGAGGCACCCAACAAACCCCCGATGCTTGAGTACTCTTCATCTACCACCAGAATCTACCCCCTATGTAGTAATCCCTGCAAACGTCCCAGCTCTCCCAGTGGGAGCAAAAGAATCCGGCCAACTCAAGAATAAGGTGGTGCATTGGTTGAGCTCAAACACTGTCCCTGGACCGAGGGTGGAAAGTCAAATCATTATGCTGAGGAGAATAAGCTGGGTGGGAAGCGCCAGGAAGGTGTGGAATGGTGACTGCATCGTCATTAACTTCAATAACTGCCACGTTGCGCATAGAATACTTGCCTTGGCCTTGCGGCCCACCAGTACTGGACGTACTTTGACCAACATGGCCCTCCCCTTGGGTTATTTTTATAGACCCTTGATTCACCCGCCCCTCCTTGGAGCCAGGACTCTGGGTGGCTCCAACGCCTCGGATTGGGGGACACGTCAGGTGGTTGCCCCTGGCATCGACACATGCAATACGTTTGCGCCATTGGGTCTGCTTGACTGTTGTGATTGACTGCTCGATACTGTACCTCCTGACCCTAAAACCCTTCTGATCCAGCTGACAACCGGGTCCTTGGGGCAGGCCAGTCAGGCCTCGTCTGAATGCAAATTTATCTCTTGGAACATAGCAGGGTTGGCGAGCAAGTTTCACATCCCAAGTTGGATACTCTTTATAAAACGGCACAACGTAATATGCCTGCAGGAAACATGGGCCACCGCCAACAACTTTTTTTTTGAGGGCTTTAAAGCATTCTTTGTACCAGCTACCCCCTCAAGTGTGGGTAGAGCCAAGGGGGGTTTGGTCAGTTTCGTCTCCCTGGCCGTTTGTAGTAGTTTGGTAACAGTGCCCACAGACTTTTCCACCTTGCAGACCCTGAAGTGTTCCAGGGGGTCCAACGAGTTGCTGTTCATGAACATTTACAACTCCATACCCTCTCTCGCTGAAGGTTGTAACATATCACGGTTGGGCTCCTTCCTGAGAAACCTGAGTCTGAAAAATCAAAGCCATACTAACCTTGTGACTGCAGGAGACTTTAATATTCATTTGTGTGGGGACTTGAGGCGAGGGGGGATCGAACACATGGGCTGTGCACGGTTGTCTGGTTTGCATATGGAGCACACGACACAGGGTGACCTACTTAACGCCATTGTAAATGAGTATTATTTAATGTCATCCATGAATAAGTTACCATCTGACATTAATGATATCAATCCCACTTTTACTGGTAGAGGGTGTGAATCATTTATTGATTTCATCTTTGTCTCTACCCCTTTTTTGCACACATTTTAGACTTTTCTATTCAGGAGAATGAGCATAGCGACCACAACCCTGTGTGCATGTCTACACGCTGGCCTCGGGCAGCTCAAATTAATAGGGGGGCACCTAGGGGGTTGCTGTCAGTAACGGATGGTGGGAGGAGATTGAAGTGGGTATAGATTTCCCCAGATAAGTTTTATGAATCTCTGCTTACCCAATGCCACAAAGAGTTTGCAACTTGTATAGATAGTCTGGTCGAGCCACCGGACATCCTAGGGGCCTTTAATGCTATCTCAGGCGCCATTGCTAGCTTACTAAAGGCCCCGGCAGTGCAGCAACCATCTGTAGCCCCAGGATGGTTTGATTCCAAATGCTCAGGAGCCTCCAGGAACCTGAAAGCTGCCCTCTGCACGAAACCAAGAGACCCCTCTATTGTTAAGGCTTGTCGTAGACTCTATAAAGCAGCCCTGGCTACAAGTAAAACTGCATTGAAGGACAAAGCCTTGGCAAACCTTATAGAAGCCAGTACCCTGACCAACAGCTACAAGTAAGTTCTGGAGTATAGTTAACAACCCCTTCTTGGCAGGAGACAATACTAATCTCCTGGACTCACACATCACCGAAGAAGAATGCGTAAGGCATTTTGAGGACCTGTTTTCGCCCCCCTCTGCCGTGAAGGTAGCCTTATACCTTCGCGAGTGGTCTCCCTATATGGTTTTCACACAGGTGGAAGTTGGAGAAGGTATAGCAGGGTTAACAAAGAAGAAGGCCCCGTGCACTGACGGGATACCTCCAGACCTTCACATCACTAATATGGACATTAATGCTATCTCAGGCGCCATTGCTAGCTTACTAAAGGCCCCGGCAGTGCAGCAACCATCTGTAGCCCCGGGATAGTTTGATTCCAAATGCTCAGGAGCCTCCAGGAACCTGAAAGCAGCCCTCTGCACGAAACCAAGAGACCCCTCTATTGTTAAGGCTTGTCGTAGACTCTATAAAGCAGCCCTGGCTACAAGTAAAACTGCATTGAAGGACAAAGCCTTGGCAAACCTTATAGAAGCCAGTACCCTGACCAACAGCTCCAAGTTCTGGAGTATAGTTAACAAACCCTTCTTGGGAGGAGACAATACTAATCTCCTGGACTCACACATCACCGAAGAAGAATGCGTAAGGCATTTTGAGGACCTGTTTTCGCCCCCCTCTGCCGTGAAGGTAGCCTTATGCCTTCGCGAGTGGTCTCCCTATATGGTTTTCACACAGGTGGAAGTTGGAGAAGGTATAGCAGGGTTAACAAAGAAGAAGGCCCCGTGCCCTGACGGGATACCTCCAGACCTTCACATCACTAATATGGACATCTGGGTACCGACCCTTACTGCGGTTATTAATGCCACAGCTGTGTCCGGTTGTACGGCCTCTTGGGCTCTATCTACAATTGTACTGGTCTTTAAATAGGGAGACAGGGACAGTACCCATTGTTATAGGCCTATTTCGCTACTTGACTCAGTGGTAGAGGTGGTAGGCCGCATTGTTCTTGATAGGATCTCTATGTGGGCAGAGGGCAATAAGATTCTGTCCGATGCCCAATATGGTTTTCGTCTGGGTCGATCAACAGTGGACCAAAGCTTAAACCTGTACTTGGTATTCAATAAGCACACAGTTGCGCGCCCCGGCACTGTTCATTTAGCTTTCATGGATCTGTCCTCAGCATTCGACATTGTTAACAGATCGAAGCTTTGGCAGATCTTGTTGTCAATAGGAGTTAGCCCAGATATCATATGTTTTTTAAGGGATCTGCACAGAGACACCAAGGCGGTGGTTCGATACACGAAGGATCAGAGAGTTACCCGCCAGCTCACTATTGAGAGAGAGGTTCAACAGGGGTGCATTTTGGCCCCCTTTCTTTTTAACTTGTATATCAACAACCTGGAGCAAACCCTAGTGAAGACGAATACCGACTGCCCACAAGTGAGCCGGCAGAGCCTTCCAGTATTATTGTATGCTGACGACGCCGTCCTCCTGGCCAGGACAGCGAGGGGGTTTCAAATCTTATTAAACTCATTTTATGTTCATTTTATGGAGGAGCTGGACCTGCGAGTGAACAACAATAAATCCTTTGTAATGCAAGTAGGTGCACGCCTAATAAACCTTACATGTTTGCGGTGGCATCATCGCTGGTTCCAAAGACTGATGTCTTTTCATATCTGGGAGTAGTCTTAGATGCTGCCATGACTTGGCGTCCCCTTATTAATAGGAAAAATGGGGACTTTGTCAGGGCCAATTCTGCCATCTTTAATTTTGCATCTAGGCTAGGTAACAGACCTATTGGAGCCCTCTTGAATATTTACAAGGCCAAGTGTATCACTAAGGTGACCTACGGTAGCGAGATCTGGGGCTATGTTGTGCATGAGGAACTCCAAGTTGTTGAAAATACCTTTTTAAAACGTCTTTTATGTCTACCGCAGTGTATTACCTCTATCATAGTCCATGAAGAACTGGGGTTGGCTTTTCTTTCCAACCTGTTGTCTTAACACCCCCTAGCATTGTGGATGAATTTGTGGCTCAGGGAGGGGATTGTCCTTAGTAAGGATATTTTAAATGATTGTCTCTCCCTGGATCACTACCACCGCATTCCCTGGCTTAAGTATGTAAGGGATTGTTTTGCGGACCTGGGAAGGGTTGACCAATTCACCACCCAGAGAATATGTGTAGAAGAGACCAGCATTGGGTTATGGAGAACTTTTTCAAAAAACGGCAGATGGACAGGGAAGAAGAGGAGCTGAAGAAGCCTGGTGTGCATGGATATTTCCTTTGAAAACCGCGCCATTAACCGAGCCCCATATCCTATGGCTTAAAAGTTCCCACGCTCGATTCTTAGTGACTAGGTTCCGCTTGGACCTCTTCCATTATCTCCTGGCCCATCCGGGTGGGGCACATAGGGGCCAGAGTCTCCCTCCCTGTGGCTGCGATGGGAAGTCTCCACAGAACATGATGCACTTTTTAATGTTCTGTAGTTTTTTTGAGGTTCCTAGAAAATCCTATCTTATCCCCATTTTAAAGAAGTGCTATTTTAGACAGGTCAGACCAGCATTTATTTTTCGGCAAATGCTTACCAGTGAATCTGTTTTATATGTCCTTAGCTTCTTGAGGTCCGCAGTCAGGCTCAGATCTAGCCGTGATTAACCTATTTGCCAGTGTCCTCAAAGATATCTTGTGACCGTCCTTATATGATCATCCCGGTCTAGGCCATAGCCTGTTCTTCATCTTTGTAATTTAGTGGGCTGGCTGGTGTCTTGGAACAGTATTGTTAATGGTACATTATGTGGTTCTTAATTATACTTTTGTCTTTTTATTGTACACACTGTACATAGTTTTTTAATGACGATTGATGATTTTAGAGAAACTTGGGTAGACCGAAATGTATAGCAGGCTGCAAACTGAGGTTTTTGCCTTTCTCCCATTTTCTCGGATTTTAACTGTAAATGGATAAATCTCAATTATTTTTAATAATGCAGTGGAAATCACCTCTTCGTCTTGTATTGTATTGTAACGTTTTTATTTTTCTTCCTTGTACTTTTTTGGTCTATCTCGATAGATCGAATAAAGTTTATTGATTGACTGATTGACTAATTGGAACAGTGGCTTCCAAGCTGCAGGCAAAGTCTGTTGCCCTTTCCAAATTAATCTACAAACATTCAGAACTTTTAGCCAATAGATCTCCATGGTGTGCTTTTGCTGTACCTGGGTTGAATTTGGAAAAGTCCCATATATGGACGAATATCCTGCCCCCTAAATATACCAAAACAAACATGCCCATTGCATTTAAGAATTCACTAGGAAACTTCTTCATATTTTGAGATTTATCTGCACATAGAATGCCAGTGAATGCCATCAACCTTGAGTTCAAATATGACCAAATAGCATACTAGGACACAAGATTTCTAATCATATAGCACATACTACAAAGCACAGTAAAAGATTACAGCCAGTCAGTGTCATCTGTAAGAACTACTAGTCGTCATCGTGAAATATTGAAACAGGCAATACACTCGCTAAACTATAAGGCCCTCAAATACCCAGAAATCCCCCAGCAAACTTCCTGAATCTAGTGCATCAACAAGGTCACTTACTCTACAACCCCATATGATCCTGGAGCCACTAGACCAGTAGAACGAGGTGATTCCACACACTCACATCTCATTAATTTGGAAATCTTATTTAATAAAGACTGGCATCATTTTGACATATCGGGCTTCTTTCCAAAGCAATTCTTCATTTCACAAATTCTTTCAGTAATTCACTGTATGCCATAGGTGCCTGGAAGAACCACACAACACAAGGGTAAAGGTTTGTGATGAGGCAGGCATGGCACTTCCTAAACTCAGTTTGGGGATCTTAGTCCACATGATCCTTTAAGTTAAATTACAGCTAAGTATTGGAATTAAAAGGACATTATGTAATTTCGGCAGAAAAAGAGTTGCATATGGCAGTGGAGAGTGGAAGCTGAATACAAAGAAAGGTTTTAGGTAAATGCATTTTGAAATAAACAATTACGATAGTGGGGAAATGATGATGAAGAGAAGGCACCAGGACAAGTTTTGGATGAAAAAGGATGTCTTGAATTTGCAGATATGCTTACAGTAAATATGTAAGAAAGAATATGTAAAGGCAAAATTGAAACTTACATAAGCATATATATATATATATATATATATATATATATATATATATATATATATATATATATATATATATATATATATATATATATATATATATATATATATATATATATATATTTCCCAAACCTCTCCTCACGGAAAGAAGTGAGCCGCACACATCGCAGGTAAAATTCAGAAATTTATTTCGGCCGTTTTCAAAGCTCTGCTGTCCCTTATGCATTTCAGCCGCACTCGGCCTTCTTCAGAGGAGGAGCTGCAGACATCTGGGGGACGCACGAACACACTAAGACCCAGTGATTGCTCCATTTGTATTCCGGTGATTACCCTAAGGTGAGTGCCCAGATGGGCTTCAGTGTAGAGCATGCTGGTCTTTGTAGTGCGTCACCAGCCTCATAATTACTACCCTTCAGTGGGCGATGTCTGCTTGAATCCGCTAATGAAGTTATCCCGCGATCCCCTTGCGCACCATTTTCAAGTGTGCTGGGGTCCAAACCAAGGGCCAGTCCCTGGTGGCTACCACTGCCCTTATTAGCCTTCGCCAACATCAGAGAAAGTAGTCCATTTCGGGCAGTTTTTGGCGCGCTTTCAGTGGTGGTGCGTCGCTCGCGGCCGGACCAGGCCGTATTGTATTTTCCAAACCTCTCCTCATTGAAAGAAGTGAGCCGCACACATCGCAGGTAAAATTCAGAAATTTATTTCGGCCGTTTTCAAAGCTCCGCTGTCCCTTATGCATTTCAGCCGCACTCGGCCTTCTTCAGAGGAGGAGCTGCAGACATCTGGGGGCCGCACGAACACACTAAGACCCAGTGATTGCTCCATTTGTATTCCGGTGATTACCCTCAGGTGAGTGCCCAGATGGGCTTCAGTGTAGAGCATGCTGGTCTTTGTAGTGCGTCGCCAGCCTCATAATTACTACCCTTCAGTGGGCGATGTCTGCTTGAATCCGCTAATGAAGTTATCCCGCGATCCCCTTGCGCACCATTTTCAAGTGTGCTGGGGTCCAAACCAAGGGCCAGTCCCTGGTGGCTACCACTGCCCTTATTAGCCTTCGCCAACATCAAAGAAAGTAGTCCATTTCGGGCAGTTTTTGGCGCGCTTTCAGTGGTGGTGCGTCGCTCGCGGCCGGACCAGGCCGTATTGTATTTCCCAAACCTCTCCTCATTGAAAGAAGTGAGCCGCACACATCGCAGGTAAAATTCAGAAATTTCTTTCGGCCGTTTTCAAAGCTCCGCTGTCCCTTATGCATTTCAGCCGCACTCGGCCTTCTTCAGAGGAGGAGCTGCAGACATCTGGGGGCCGCACGAACACACTAAGACCCAGTGATTGCTCCATTTGTATTCCGGTGATTACCCTCAGGTGAGTGCCCAGATGGGCTTCAGTGTAGAGCATGCTGGTCTTTGTAGTGCGTCGCCAGCCTCCTAATTACTACTACCCTTCAGTGGGCGATGTCTGCTTGAATCCGCTAATGAAGTTATCCCGCGATCCTCTTGCGCACCATTTTCAAGTGTGCTGGGGTCCAAACCAAGGGCCAGTCCCTGGTGGCTACCACTGCCCTTATTAGCCTTCGCCAACATCAAAGAAAGTAGTCCATTTCTGGCAGTTTTTGGCGCGCTTTCAGTGGTGGTGCGTCGCTCGTGGCCGGACCAGGCCGTATTGTATTTCCCAAACCTCTCCTCATGGAAATCTTAACTAAACTTTCCTTGTGTGGTACAGGCATATGCGTGGTAAAGGCATGCACATGGTAGAGGCATATGTGGCAGAGGCAAGCATGTATATTAAATTATGCATAGTTAAGGCATTGTGTGGTAAAGGATGTTTCCCTGTGGAGGCTCACACAGCAGTTGCAGTCTCACAAGGCCCACTGCAGATGGAGAGCTTGAATGGTAGGCTGGATGGTGAACAGGCTGATGTCTTTCACAGTTGCGGCCACTGACTCTATCAATGCTCCCACCTCAGCAGCAAAGAAGGATTTTGACTTTGATGGCTGCAGTGGTAGCACCAGTCTCTCAGTCACCAGTGGACGCTGATCAAATACAATGTTTGCCAATTTTAAAACATCATGGTGCAGTTCATGGCAAGTATCACTCAGGAAGACCAGGTGATCCATATGCACACAATTTGCTCCTGGCTTCACTCCCTCATAGTTGCTTGCTTTCTCTGACTGTCTCCCACATGGCTAACACATTCGGCTACTCCTTCTGAACAATCTCCCTGTTCAGAAGGGCCACACATTCCTTCCATCTCTCAAAAGGCAGCCAGTCTTCTAGATTTTAGACAGACCTGCAGCACCTTCATCAGAAAGTGCAGACATCAGGCATTCTCTCATCTGACAAGGAGACTGGTTTTATGCAGACACCAGCTCTGTTCACGCTGTACTCCCTCGAGTACTCTGTGAAGCACACCTTTTCTTGATCAAGGTGGTTTGATTCAACTTTTATTCACATTTTCCAAACACGGGATGTGGATCCACTGTCTAAATTTTCAGAGCTGATCTGAGTTAGGTCTGTTTCTACTGTCATTTTCTTGTTGCTCCTCAGACACAACCTTTGTGCAAGGTGATGAGTGCCACTGCAGGTAGCAAAGTTGCTGCCAAACAAGGGCACAATAAAGTATGAGATCTCTGCACCTGGCTGTTATCAGCCATCCTGAAGCAGTAATCAAGGTCTGACCAATAGTCAGGCCCTCTCCACAAACGTCTTAACCTTGAACAACAGAAACAGTAGACTCACCCATCACCCCTACCATGAACTAAATGGCAAAGCTCAGGAAGAACTAAAAAGTAGCACTTAACAAGGCCCTCGCTGAATTTATAAGGGGAGCCCTCTCTCCATCCTGCTTCACCATAGTGCAAGAGTGCTGTCAGTATCATGGACGTCAATTCACCAAAATGCCTGGGGTAGCGTAAGCAACTTCACATGCCATTTGACCTTTTACTTTTACTCACACACACACACATGCTTACACATACACACATTCAGATATACACACACTGTCTCTCACATAAACACGCTCTCACCCACAAGCATGCACACTACATACATTTAAAAGCATTTTTTGCTTACCTCAGCTGGCAGGGAGAGTCATATTCTCTCTATTTTTATTACACTGATAGTGAATAATATAAAAAGTATTCACTATTAGTGTAAATAAAGAATTGGCAGAAAACAAGGAAAGTGGAGCCCCAAACGATGTCCATAAGGACGAGCTACCCTTGTGTTCCTGGCACTGATTTCGACACCTCTGAATCCAGGGTTCACGAAGCCAGTACCAAGGTTCACAAGAGCCAAGCCAGGGGTTGCAGCTGTGACCCTTGGCGATCCCTAAATGACGTCCATGGTCAATATACTCCAATGTCTGGGGATGCTATCTCCATATTGATACATGCTAAATGGGGGCCATTCAAATGGGTCTCGCTAGCCCCAATACTCAGACTTTCACAACACACAGAGTCCTACTCCATAAATGTATTGCACACTAACTGCACATACATACACTTAGCATGCACACTTAATATCAACACAAAGATTTGGGGTTCACAAAACAGCAGAACTTTACTTGAGAGGGGTCATTTGAACGCACTCTTCTTGACACAAAGAAAAAGGTCCGGTCACACTGATTCTCAAAAACTCAGCATAGTGCAACCACCACTTTAAGTTACCTACCCAGAGCATGGATAACATCCCTACACCTACTATGGTGGTACGCTTAGTGCTCTCCATCAGGTCACAGAACAGGTTGAGGCCCTCCCAATAAAAGGGACAGTGTTAGGCCTCTGCACACGGGCTAGAATAGTGTGATGCTAAGGCCAACAAAAGTTAGGATGCCAGTTTCATATGCAGTTGGGCACTCAGGGCAGAGGTACGCGCCTGTTCCCCATACATGGGCCATTTTCGTCCCAACAATCCTATTATCTTGAAAGACTGCCACAGAGAAACAAGGGGGTGCTTTTCAAATATATATGTTTTTCTGAATTAGTTCCTTGATTCTTACCAATTTCTCTATTATTTTCATGGTATTTGTGGGCCACCATAAAAACGCTCTTCTAATTTTGTTCATGTCATATATGCTTTGTAGCTGTCAAAGTCACACATTTATTGCATTCTACATTTGCATTGTAATTTTGGATTTTGCTTTATGACTCTGTTGAACGCAGGATTTCAAATGTTTTAAAGTTAGATGTGTATTGCCTTTAAAGTGCTTAACTGTCCTGACAATGACATTTCAATTTTCATCTGTTTATTTGTGTAAGCAAAGCATGACATTCAATTAAATGATAAAAGAAGAAGACATTATATTGCTGGATTATGGACTCTTTTGCAATTCCTCACCTGATACTGCAACATAAGTCTAAAGATAACCCTGAAGCAGTGAAGGACAACATACCTGGAAATGCAGTAACCACCGTCCTCAATGCTAAAATAACAGGGACAGGTTGTATATGGATGAAAAATGTAATGTTTTATGAGCTCGATGCTAGATTTGTGCACTCAAAAGAGAAATATTGAAGTACTTATGTAAAATAAAAATAAAATAAACTCTTTGTCATTTAAAATGCATTAACCCCTTCGATGCTCGTGACGAGCTCAGCTCGTCATGCTGCGCGGTCGCGCTGTGAGCATGACGAGCTCAGCTCGTCACGACCACACCCGCGATCGGAATGTCCAGCACCTGGGCGGAATTCCGATCGCGGTCAAGGGGTTAATCTAACACTTTAAAAATATATTTTCTAATAAACTATGTGTTGACGTTTCACGTTGGAGAGACAAATGAAGCAGAATCCCTAGATGCCTCAGTCAGCTACCACAAGGAGATGATGGACGGAGCGCTTAAACTGTTTGGACACTCACCCCGAGTCACAGATCTGGGTTAAATCCATCATCGTTCTTTAGCTCACTTCGCCACCCCAGTTCAGACCCAGCTATATGCACATCAGCCTTGACCCTGTGCTTCATTGGAACAGTCTAGCCCGAACTGTCAAGCCAGGTATTCCCTGGACCGGAAACAAGCATCCTGGGACCGGTTTCAGGGTAACACCCCTCATCAGCCAGGCTAGATTGAATCCAGTGGCAAAGTGAGCAAGGGACCCACGTCTGGGCATAACCTGTCAACTTAGGGCGAACAAAGCAAACACAAGGAGATGATGGACGCAGCGCTGAAACTCAGCTACACATGGTTATATCTGGTTTTATGGGTGACAGATGTTAACAAAGAGAAAGAGGATATGATGGAACACAAAAAACAGAAACACTGCTAGGAAGCTCTAACAGTACAGAAACAGACTTCTGGCCCTGAGATTGGTGTAGCTAGCTAGCCTCGCCCTCTTCTGCACGAACTGCAATAAAAACGACCAGAGACACCTAGATATAATTTGTGCATGATGACAGGACACAATGCACAGGCTTGGGCCGTGTACCCCACCGCGCATGTGATACCTGATATGTTAACCAGATGCAGAAACAGTTACAAATATCCATAATTGTGTGCAGATGGCCCACACATTTCAGGTGGTCCATAAAGGCACTCATCAAGCTGAATATCCCACCTTCACCTGGATGCTCAGGAGCACATCAAGGGTCGGGGAACAGCATGCCCCATGCAGATGCTGAAAGCGTGGACTTGGCTCATTGTCAGGAATCCAAAGCAGCCCTGGCAATTTTCTCGGACCAGCCCCTGGGGATGCACTGCCTGGCCCCAGGAGGCTGGAAATGCTAGCTTGCTGCTTTTGTTACTGATATTGCAGCACAGCCGCAAAACAGGCCCCCGCAGCTGAAAAACTGGCCCCCATCCTTCCAGTTTCCCGGGGAACCGCACGATGCCCGGTACTGCCAGTCCGGCCCTGCTCACCATCAGTGGCAGCACTGTGGCCGTCCAGGGTTACCGGTAGAATGGAGTCATGGACCCCACCAGATAGTGACCGTGGATGGGTTAACTCGAAGGTTTTTTTACTCCACCTCTAGAAGAGCGTTGGGGAGCATGCTAAATGTGCACTATCTATTCTAGTTGTGACATTTTATGTGTCTTTGATGTGCATCATGGTCACGTGCATGCTTGAGTAAGATGGTGCATGCAAACAGCTAAGGGTTTTCATCATTTGCCTAGACCCATGGCCCAAGCAAATGAGAGAATGCCCTCTTTTAATTGGGCACCCACTGCAGGAATGTTGGCACATGTATTCATACTATCATTAATCATACTGTCATTAATCAACCAGTGTAATTAACAATGTAATTACCATGAAGAAAACCCTTGATAGTGTTAAAAGGCACTAGAATTCCTCATTCTGTGCATTCCTAAGTGTGTGGAACGACGAATTATTGGTCTGAGGGCATTTCGTCTGCATTCCGGTTTTTTCCACGGAGGGCGGATAGATGCGAAAACAGAGGAAATGGCGAAATTGCCCGAAGTTTCGCATCCGTTTACCACGGATAGAAAAAAAGGATTTTTATTCACCTCTGTTCACAGTGTATATCCACTCACATTTTTCAGAAAGCCAAGAGACATTTAGCAAAATAAAGAATGCAGTGGTAATACTAACAGTTAGGTATACCACAAATTCATTACAATGTTGGTGCTAAACCCAAATTTGGTTCTTTGCACTTTAGTACAAGAATTTTATGAATGCAAAAACTAATGGGTATATCAGTTTTTTTCCCCAGTTTATTTGTTTCTGCAAATGGCCTGACCCTGAGAGAAAAATACGAACGTATTGTCATATCCGTGAGGAAAAGTAGGAATCTAGGTTATTATAATTAAAAATATGTATTTTATAAAATATAGCATTATCACATGAGGAGTAGTATGTTTGCTGGTTGCACCACCCTCACACAAGCATACAATTAGGCTGTGATGCATTCACCTCATAGAAGCTGCACAACACAGGTCCAAACCGTCAAAGCGACAGGGGAGAACACATTGTGGGAATGTGTGATTGGCTGGCAGGCTATGCTCAGCCTATCACAGGTGCACAGTTTGTGTACTAGAATTGTCTTTGAAAGCTGGGATTTAAAATCGGGGCCTTAGCTCTACAGCACAGTCAGGGACTGACTGATGAACAAAAAGCAGCCATGCCAGAAATGCTCAAAGCAGCCCCACTTTGTTCGTCTCCCATGGCTATTTCTCTCTTTCCATCCCTCCTCTCTCTCTCCTTCTCTCCTCTCACTCCTCCCCCTTTCTGAACGTTTTCTCTCTAGATTCCTCCTCCCTCCATATCTCTCTTTTCAAGCCTCCCCATGCTTGCTGCAATTAACCTCGAGGAGCTGGAGAAGGTGACAGAGGCAGCAGGGGTGGCCCCGGGCTTTGAAACCAACTTCCAAGGGCTCCAGCCTATCAGAGAAATGCCCAGGGGAATAAAAGGCTGTCCAGCCCTGACTACAGTGCTTTATGTTCACGCTGCAAAACCATTGGCAAGCACTGTTCCATCCTTGCAGCATGAATGACAGCGCAGGGCCTGTAACACAGTCAACTATCATGTGCCTCATTGTACCTGATTACTGGAAACATTCAAGGCCCTGCACAACACATTTACACTTGGAATCCAAATCTGTAACTCTGCAGTTAATTCAACGCTTGCCTATTACTCATTATAAATTAATGTTTTTTAAAATTCTCTTAACACTGTATTTTCCTTTGCCTGCATTTTCGCCAAGAGGGGTTGATGTTAGCAGTGCTTTACTCCATGTTCATGAGTCTTTCTTTAGTGCTGGACAATCATGAGCCCAAAAGAGCGGCTTTTCTGCTCTCAGAATCTAAAGACATTTTGTAACAAAGTGTTTTATTGTCCCTCCCACAAAAAAAGAGATGATCATGTGTCATGCTGCTGGTGAGGTGGGTTGAACTGAAAGTTTTTCCTTAGAAAAGATTAGTTACCTGGTTCAATCCCCATTGATGTCACTGTTTTGCAGTGGTTAATTTGTACAAAAGTAAGTGCCAGGGCCGAATTTATTAATCAGAATGCCACTAGGGCTCACTCCACCCACTGCGCGTGGTAGGTTTGGCAAATGCCATTTCCGGCACTGCCTTCTAACCATCACACTGATACATGTGTGACATTTTGTTCTATTGCTGGCCACCTCGAGCTTTAACAATGGACGAGACAAACTATTTCAATGTAGTTTTTACTTATATGGAACTGTGAAACACTTTGCTGGTCTTAAAAAAGACAGACAGTGCCACCATGTGATGGACTGTCATAATTAAGTGCTGGTGTTTATAATTAGGTGCCGGTGCCGATCACCGGCAAACACCAGCACAAATTAAGCACTGCTGTTTTGTGGTTTTATTTCCTGTATGCACAGGGATGCCCCTGAGTGCAGCATTCATCCACAGACAAGGAGTGCACAATGATCAGAACAGCAGGTCATGTTATCTCTCAGTCAAAGAAAAGGCGCAGAAATAGATTCTCTTGGAGAACAACGAATCCTCTTAATTCACCATGTGTGAAGGGATATCACTCTAAACAATGGCATATGCATGCGTATATAGGTAGTAGTAGTAACCTAAGAAGTGAAGGGCAAAGTAACTCAGTTTATTTAGGTTTTCAAAAATTCAAATGTGTTGAGGGGTAGGGCATAGAATACAGTATTCATATGGCCCCACCCGTCTGGCCCATGTAGCCCCATCGGGTATCACCAAAAGTCAATTCTGTTCACAGAGGCCCACTATGCAAATTTACTTAAATTGTGCATTTTTAAACACATTGAGCTAACAACATAGCCCTGACATAGTGAGATTGAAAGACATCTTTGTCAGACGAATTGTTGATCATTTATATTGTTTCAATCAATCCCATATTGGTAGTCTCCATATGCATAATAATACAAGTTTCCTTATCCTCAGCAACAACGTCCAGTTTTGCAACCATAGAAGGAGAAAGAACATCTTTTTGGGTGGGACTCCCAGATTGTTCACTTTCATTAGACTGGGTGTATTACCATATTTGGCCTCTGGTCCCTCTCAATCTGCTAAACAACCCCAAGGGCATGTTCTCACACCCATAAACATTTTCATTGTTTTCTAACCACAATTGGCTTGCCTAACTTTTATGTAAGGCTGCAGTACAACGGTGTAGAAATAGCACGGCTGACAGAAAATACTAGCCCTCACATAATAGCTGTATTGTACCTTTGCACCACTCACATGAGCGACTTTAAAGGTAGGTCTTCAGCACTGCGGTTGCAGCCCTGCACTGCTGTGAGCAACGGTAGACACATATCAAAGTAAGACATTTGTAACTTGAATTTAGGACATTAGCGAAATCACCTAATAATAGTTGTACCTTGAAGATGACAAGGTCTGATTGTCCAATGATCAAAAGTGGGACATGCCCATCACTTACATTGGAATATTTCCAACAGTTAAAGGATACTAAAAGCTCATTTTCATTGTGTAGGCTGTAGTAGCTTTTTTCTATAGTAAAAGAGTGTTTGCGAAGAACAAAAATCATTGTTCGGGAAGTGTGTCTACAAACTTGCTACAGAGTTCATCCAATCACAGTTATAATATTAATCACAAATCTAATAAAATAGCAGTAACTATCTCTTTGACTAAGTGTGAATACCACTTCACTTGGAGAAGATTACATATTGTGATCTGCTGGAAGAAAGGGTTTGCGGAGTAATTACTGGGTGTTTATTTAAAACTGTTGGAGAGGGGAGTGGACAGGGACAGCAAATTGCCCTGCTTGAAAAAATTTGGTTAAAATGACCAGAGTAGTGTGACTATATTAAGCAGAGTTTTACTGTAACGAGGCATTTAAAGCTGTTCTTCTATCATCCTTCCTGTCTCTAGACCAGCAAGAGTACCTGTCTCCTGAATGAACAAGGTTGTTTTTCAGGAATGCTCCTTTATATAAATAGGACAGCCCATGGGTGAGGATTCGAGCTCCACACACTGCCCTGAGCCTCTGCTGTTTTGAAAGACCCCTGAGCAAGGTATCCCAAAAAAGAACTGAAAGTTCAAATGAAGTAGGCTAGTTTTGGCCTGGGAATCTTCTTTGGATTGGGTAGAAGTTGTCACCAGTCACTGGAAAGTGTGCCCTGTAAGAACATTTTACCAACACCAGTTCATCAGAGCCCAGTTGAAATTGGGAGAGACTAGAAGAAGTAGTAATGAGCATCTGCCTGCTTTCTGCTGTCTGACTTGAGAAGGACTAGCAGCATCCTGCTGCTCCCGGTGCCATTGCCTTAAACGGGCTCTCAAGGCTCAAACCAGTATCCTCCTGTGCCCCCCAGTGACCCAATAGAGTGAAGAGGGGGCCTTCTCTGTGGATGAACATGCTCGCGAGTTCAGCATTGACTTGACTTTGCTAAGGCCTTGGTAGAATGAGCGACTGAGTCTGTCTGCCTCTGATGAACCGTGCGACTAGCTTCTTTCCGCATCTGCTTTGGGAGCTTTACAAATGGCTAGTAAGATGTCTGGCATCTGCAAAAGTTGGGAATTAGTAATGGTTTAACCTCTAGAGGATGAGGACAAGGTGCCAAGGCTCCATTAAAAGAGACACATCATCAGATCTGCTGTTTGCCAAACTCAGAGCATGTTGGCAGGAAGTTCAAGGCTGCTGCTGCTCTTCTGACATCAAGCATTTGATAGAGCCCTCATTGGCTACATCACCCTGTCTTGCTCTGCTGAACAATTTCAAGCTCCCAAAAAGTGACTCTGTCTAAAGGTAAAATTTTGAAGTGAAAAAAGTGTGGCAAAGTGGTCTCAGTGAGGGCAGAAGGAATAATAATAATAATAACAATAATAATAATAATTATAATAACAACAACACTAATACTAATAAGAATATTAATTTATTATAATGCTCATGATGATGCTGATGATTATTAATATTGTTATTATTGCTATTGTTATTATTACTTAAGTGCTATTGCTAAATGTAGTGGCTGTAACATAGGAACTACTCAAATTAGTCATACTAATGCTACTTGCAATGCCATTAACAAAGTTGATAGGTTACTTCTATAGATGTGCAACTAATGAAAATTCACAGCACTTCTAATGACTGTTAAGTTGTTTTACTTTTTAATACTAGTATTACAATAATGCTATTGGTAGTGCTATTTATGCTACTTCTTTTACTGCTATTCTTACTACACCTGGCTCTCATACTATAGCCTTATAGCCCACCGTAGCGGGCTATACCAGCCATGAAATGCCCGCTTCAGCGTACGGCTCGCGACTTTAACAAGGGAGCGGGACTTTAATGCTGGTATAGCTCAGCTACGGAGAGCTATAAGGCTATTAGAACATTCCGTCACTAGAGGGCAGAATGTTCTAACAAATAAAACAAAGACCTCACGGACCCCTCGGGCTCCATGTGGCCCGACAACATTGGCATGTTGAAGCTCTGGGCTTCTACCGGCTATTAGAAGCCCGGAGCACTCCATTGTTTTCAATGGGGCTTCCAACATTCCAGTGTTCTAATACAACTTCATTTCTTCCTAATATAACAAGTTCTTTCTTTTGATGATTATTGCTACTACTGGAAGTAGATCTAGGAGACCATCCAATAGTAGAGCAAACACTACTACTAACAGTATTCCCACTAAAGCCACTAGTACTACTTCGAAAACTAGTTTACACAGTAGTACTAATAATGTACTTAGACCTACCTCTAGGGGGTTTACTTGTACAACAACTGTAACTCCTACTGGTTACAGTATTTCTTGTATGCTACTAACAACAGCACTGGCACTATTAGCAGCACTACTAATGCTAATACTACTGGTTGCATTATAAACACTTACACTATTAGTCCTAGTACTACTGTAAACATTTGCAATACTGTTACTGCTAGCACGAATATCACTACTGGTATTACTACTACTGCCAGTATATCTTGTAGCAGTAGTCGAAACTCCTCGAGCACTAGTTATCCTTTTACCGAGAGTAACTACTACTAGAGCTGTTAGTGCACTGGCTACTACTATTGCTAACTATTCTCTCTCGTATTCTTCTGTCGGTCATACTACTACTGCTATGCCTTCTACAAGCAGATCTGTTCCTACTTATACTTCTGCAATTGTTTGTGGTCCTGAGTGCGGCAGTTTGGAGGCAATGAGAAATGTAAACAAGCAGCTTTAAAGGAATAGCTGCAGTGTGACACAACTGTTCACTTCTGTAATACTACTTTGGTGCAAAATGTGCAACAATTTTCAGGACAGCACTTTTCAGATTCCATTACTGTCTCCTTTACTTACAGAGATGGACAATCCACAGCACCGCATTTTTTAAAGGCCTGACAAACAGTTCCCAAAATTCACTGAACCATTGCATATAAACTGTGAATGATGAGGGGGCATGGCATGACAGCGTGCAGCTGTCACAACCCTCTAGCTCCTAGCATAGAGAGAATACAACAACGACCTATGGGCATTCATCCATCCAATGAAATTGACATCAACAATATCCCAGAAATTGATAAATTACATTGTAGAATGTGAGTGACCTCAACCTGAATGTCCCCTGCACAAGGTTATAAAAGAGGGAGGCCAGTCATTCCTGTTCCAATCTACATCCTGCAGCTGGTGTTTTAGGTCCTGAAAACATCAAGATTAATGAAGCCTGTAGTATTAATGAGTTACTGTTGAGTGCTATTTTATTCAAAGAACTTAATTTAAAAAATCGAATATCTTTGCCTCTCATCATACCAGGCTGCTATATAGAGCAAGAAATAATTAAGGCTTTTATGAGTCTCCTAAGTGTCTGTGTATATTCTGTCGAACTATTGCTTTATAATATTTTTAATTATTCAAAGGGCCTTTCTTAAATGGGTGAACCAACATGAAGGTCATATGCCCTTCCAACGGATTTAATGAACCAATCAACTAAGCTCTATGTGTCCCTCGTTGCCAATCAGAAGCTCCAAAAAGTAGTGATCACAGAATCAGGATCTGCAGGGTTTCCCAGATGCATCACTGCTTACTCAAGTACCCTATGAGGGCTTTACCACATGAGTAAGCCAGTGGGCAGTACAGTCCAGGAAAGGACTTCATAAGAGGTGATGAGCTGTCCTTGGAAACACCTGTAATCACCCCAAAAGTCACAATATGTGGGATTTTTTAAGACTTGTCAATAGCCAAGGGTATAGATGTCAATGTGCAGCAGTTGCAATAGCCCAGAAGTCCAGGGATCTGTGGGGCTCCCTCCAATTCGAGTGCTAAGGAGGGGCCTTTTCCTTAGTTGGGTTAGGGTCCATCGAGTTCTTGCTATGCCACTTTCACTGCCTCTGCCCACAGCATTTCCCATTCAGAAAATGCACAGAAACCTACTCCTTCCAGTGGTAAGGGCCTCTTCCGAGATGAAGAATGGAAAGCAGCAACCTTAAAATTACAATTTTTTGATTAGGCTCTTTGCCACAGTGCCTGGAGCAAATTTAAAAGGCTAGATAGCAGCAGATTTTGAAATGAACCACGAGATGGTATGATCTGACATTAATTTCCTTTTGGCCAATAACGCTAGCATATCATGTCAAGAAAATCATGCAAATAATACTGAAAAAGACCTGCCATCATCCATTAATGACAATTAAAAGCTGGTGTATTTTGAATAAGTTTATCTAGAACCTATTTCGCCTTCACACATAGTTTTGTTCTTTATCTAACTTTCTGGTCAAAGAAATTAAGTTCTTTCCTCAAATCACTGCCAAGGTGATTGTCTTTGTAAGTGACCCAATATTGTATTACTGTAAAACGGTGCACACTCCTGGTGTTGTCTCAGGACACTCTTATGAGGTATATCCAGTGCAACCAGAGACTGTGAGTTATATTACACTAAAAAAGAAAAATATGGCATTTCCCCGTTGCAATCTCAAGTTGATATCTGCAGTGGAGAGAGTACAGTATTGAAAGATGGACCTGCTGCTGGTAGTGCATGGCACCTGGTTCCCACCTACCCGATCCCAAGTCGTACCCTTGTTAAACACTGTGTACCACTTCCTATGCGATGCACCACCAGTGTGCCTCTGGACAGCCTATGTCACTTCACACACATCACTTATTCGGCTCTAATGCAGGAGCAAAGGTGTAACCTCATTTGTATGGGCCACCACCTCCATGGCAATGACAATTCCCTCATGAGATCACGCATGTGTAAAATGTGCACCCACGCAATCATTATTACAGCAGGGATCACACAAGTATCTGTGGTCCTCTCTGTAATGTGAAATACCACATATAGCACAGAAAAGGGGCATATAACCATTGAGTAGGTGGAGCAATTGTGCATGTAAGCTGGTAGTTAGCAGCTTATAGAAAATAACTCCCTGTCACTAGCATCACCAAAAGAAGAAATTTGGAGTTTATGACTTTGTCTATTGTAAAAATACACTTTTCAGGCCCATCTTTTCAAATCAATATTTTTAGATAAATAAGCTTCATCCAAGCAGTTCTTGCTGCCAATGGATGAGGCTTGAAAACATTTCTCATAAAAGTACACAAAATAATTTGATGCATGGTTGATAAAAACAACTGGCAGTGGAAAGGGGGAAATGCTTGTCAGGAAGGAGAGATGGGTAGCAAATGGTGCAAGAATAAAAAGCAAGAAGAGTCATTGGCAAGGAGAGGAAGAATAGTGTGCATGAGAAAAAGGGAAGGACAATGTAATGTGGAAAAGAGAAGGACAAAGAATAGCCAAAGAGAAGAAAATAGTTTTCTATTGGTGTTGTTAGGTTCCCTCTCATTCAAAAACACGTACTTGGCAGGGCGGCGGCGGTCGTGCCAAGCATATTCTGGCCTCAAGACTGCCACGCCACCACCAAGGAACAGCGGTTCCCTGGCGGGGGCGACAGTCCCAGGGCGGTCTGACCGTCCCATTCGTAATGGGGCGGTCGGACCGCTGGTGCGGCGGTGGCTGGACCACCACTAATGCAACACCACGAGTCTGGCCTTCCTCAGACCGCCAGACTCGTCTCCCATGCCTCAAACCAAAATGAATGTTTACATGATGCTCATGTAAAGCACTCCAATACCTTTGGGTCAAGTCTGCGGTATATAAAACTGCAAATAATACAAAACCATTAAGCTTTTTGCACACTTTTGACATTGGACTATACTTGGGCTACACTTGGGTGATATTTCTGCTATATTTGGGTTCTTTTTTTATTTCTCTGGTGGCCATCTTGGGAGACATATTTGTTATGAAGCTCCCTAATTTCCTCATTTACTGCAGTATCCTCAGTACAAAATGCATTCAGTTTTCCTCTTTGATTCCATCAAGATGGCGGTCAGATGTGCCAGCTTTTTGACATAAATTCAGTGTGTTAGCACTGTAGTTGGTCATTAGAACACTGTAATAAAGCTGCTGATCACAAGGGAGGTAACTGGCAGTCTGCTGATGGTGTTGAAAGTATATGTTTCATTCTGAATGTGAGAATGTTTTAATGAAATAGAAGAGGAAGATATTTGAGAACTTGCTTAAACTGTGTCCTAATTTTTCTTTCTACAGCACTAACCATAATTTCTATGTCAAACTAAACCCCCTCATTTTCTTCCTTTCTAAATAAAATGTTTATGTTTTACCAGTTTGATTCAATCAACACAACTTCAGGTTTGCCAAACCTTTGTCATAAGTAACACTGTTTGCACTCGAGTTGTTCTTTAGAACACTCTGGGAGGCTGCAGTGGAACACAAGGAAATCAACTGACAGGCTGCTCCTGTTGGAAGTACATGATTTACTGAGAATGTCAGACTTCATTTTCATATTATTGAGAAAGACAGTGTGAATTTACAGAAAATATGCTCTGATTTTAACTTCTGGAGCACCTTCCATAACCTCTATGGAAAATCATGAGAAAACAGTTTTCTCTCAAACATTATTCATGAAATCCCAGCAGAATGTTTTTTCACAGGATAGATTCAACTTAGAACACACCTCAATTCCTTAAATTATAATGGTACCATCAACAAATGATTTATTTTTTAACTAAAATCTGTTATTACCCATTATACATTCTCCTTTTGTGACCTTCAAAACCTGTCATTCACTACGATGCATTTCAATGGGGTGCTATCATGTATATTGGTTCCAAGATGGCTGCCAACACTTCCTGTTGAAGTGTTGGCAGCCAATCAGATCCCACCATGAGATCTGTAGTTAGGCTCTGCCCAGATATACAAATTTCATTTTCCTTTAATTTCTTCAAAACTACTATCGGATTTACCAGCAATAACAAAAAGCGCGATCTCTGGAACAAATTCTACCTTTCTGCCAAATTTGGTGTCATTCTGTCCAGCGTTCGGGCTGCAGGCATGTCTAAAGACTCTATGAGAATTAACCTGAAAAATGCACTTTTATTTACCCCCTTTTTCTCACCCCTGCTTGATGGATCACCCTCAAACTTTCCATACACAAGACCCAACTTGACACTTTTTTGGAGAAAATCCTCAAACAGCACCAAAGTTATAGGCAAGTAAAAAAATGCTTTTCCTATGGAACCATGGTCCTAACTATAACTAATATCTCTCTATATATATATATATATATATATATATATATACACACACACACACACACACTTGCTGTACTCATCCAGTATGCACATATAGTTCTTCATCCACATTAAACCCTCCAGGGAACTTGCTATTGAGGAGAATGATGTACTCCGACTCTAAGAGTCTAAACTTCTTCTCTCTGTCGCCACCTTGGTGGGTCATGGCAATCCTGCCACTACCAAAAAATGTGAGGGTACCAGGTTATGTGCATGCTCTTTAGACCAATGCCTGGCTATGGGGTAATTCGGGTCACAATTCTTGATTGCCCTGAGGTGTTCCAGTACCCTTTTCATAACTGGAAAGATGGCGCTACCAACATACTGGAGACTGCATGTGCATATTAACACATACATGCAGCAATCTCTGCTGCAAGTGATAAACATATTAATGTTAGCTGTTCTCCCTGTTGGTAACTTGTGTGTCTTGGTGTTTTTTTGTATTTCCTTTGCACTCTTTGCATTTCCCACAATTATAAAATCCATGTTGATCTTTTAACCATTCATCCTTCTTGTCTTGTTTGCCCAACTAGCTATGTACCAGTATATCTCTGATAGACCTAGATTTCAAGTATGTCTCCAAGGGATAAGGTGTCATTTAGTTTCCTACTACAGAATCTGACTTTACCAAATGCCAGTGTTTGTTAAGCATGCGTTTAACAGTGGAAGATTCACTATTGTATGTGGTGACGCGTCTCACTCTATTCTGATTGTCCTTTGCATTACATTATTTTGTGAGAAGGCTGCCCCTGGTAGAATTGGTAAGCTTCTCAGAGGCAGGTCTACAAATCTTCTGAGGATACACTCTAGCTCTAAATCTTGTGGTTATTATTTTTTATTCTTTTTGAAGCCATCACCCCAACAAACTTAAATGGAGTATCCCCTGTGGGGAGTTCTTAAGGGCATTAAAAATTTGCAGCACACAAAACAATTTTGAGGAAGAACAAAAAGAATGACCACAAGATTTAGAGCTAGAGGGTATCCCCAGAAGGTTTAATTTAAAGTTGAAAAAAATTAATGACTTTAAAATAAATATTTGTTACAATATATATATATATATATATATATATATATATATATATATATATATATATATATATCACAAAACACAGTTCAAAGATGCTGCGCACTCTGGCCGTAATTAAAGGTGATTTATTTCATGATTTCAAGCAAACACGATCAACTGACAAATGTCAGCTGTTCGTGTTTGCTTGAAATCATGAAATAAATCACCTTTAATTACGGCCAGAGTGCGCATCATCTTTGAACTGTGTTTTGTGAGACTACGCGAGTTTCGTCCTCGCGGCTGTGGCACCCACTGTGTTGAGAGCGGGGAAACTGACGAGCACCGTAGCAAAAAAAATAAAAAATAAATATATATATATATATATATATCATGTGGGGTTGTGTGGCTTACTCTCTGACCTAGGAGAGTATTGGATTATATATATATATATATATATATATATATATATATATATATATATATATATATATATTCACTGAAAAACCATAGGTTTCAGGGACGTTATAGTTAGGAATTAGTATGTAAAAACCTTCGAAATTCACTGAAAAAACCACAGGTTTCAGGGACGTTATAGTTAGTTGGACATTTCAGTCGTAAAAAACCTGTGAAATTCGGCCGTTATAGTTAGTTCAGCTAACTATAACTCGCGCCCCTGCAATGCACTGCTGATGACATCACATATTACATCATTCATGACATGGTCAGTGACATCACTGATGACATCTCAAATGACATCACTGATGACATCATCCAGTGACTGTGTGTTTCTGTAAAGTTTGAATATGTTTTATATATATATATATGCCAAGGTGTATTGAAGAATGAGTGGGTGTATAAGTGTTTGAATGGATGATTTAGTAAGTGCGTGACTGTCTGTATAAGTGAGTGATTAAACGTGTCTTAGTGAATGCATGGGTTAGTCACTAAACTATGTAAATGTCTGTATCAGTCTGTCAGTTGGTGTGTAAGCGGTTGCATGGGTTGGTGAGTAGCTAAACGAGTGTCTATATGGGTTATTGATTGGTTGTCTGAGTATCTATATGGGTGCCTGAGTGTCTGTGTGGGTGGGTGGGGGGTGTGTGACTCCGTGCATGGATGTGTGAGTGGGTGATTCACTGGGTGTATGGGTTCAAGAGTGCATCTGTGAAGCGCTGTATGGGTGGGTGAGTGTGTGTATGGGTGTGTTGGTGAGTGAATGGATGTCTCAGTGGTACATGTGTGAGTAACATATGTGAAAGGCAGTATATGTGAGTGTCAGAGTATATAAATTAACTATATGTGAGAGTGAGTGATTGTGAGAGTAGCTGTATGGATGAGTGTGTGGTTGTATCAGTGATTGTATAAGAGAGTAAGTATGTGTTAGTGTCTGTATGAATAAGTGAGCTTGTTTTTGTATAACTGTATAGGTGAGTAAATGGAAGTGTGATTGATTTTTTGCATGACTGACTAGGTGTGTGAGTAACGCTATGGATGAGTGGCGGTGTGTGAGTGTCTGTATAGGTGTATCAGTGCGTATGATAGTGCTATACTGATGAGTGACCGCATGTATGAGTGACTGTATGGGTGAATGAGTGGATGTGTGTGTAGACCTAGGAATCAGTGAGTGGGTATGTAGTAACTGGTATTGGTGTGTCTATGGTTTCGAAAATGGTAGTCTGTATTTTAGAGTAGGTGTATCAAAGGTTATATTAGGGTGTGAGGAGGTGCATCAGATTATCACTTGGATGATGTCATCAGTGATGTCATTTGAGATGTCATCAGTGATGTCATCAGTGATGTCACTGACCATGTCATGAATGATGTAATATGTGACGTCATCAGCAGTGCATTGCGGGGGCGCGAGTTATAGTTAGCTGAACTAACTATAACGGCCGAATTTCACAGGTTTTGTACGACTGAAATGTCCAACTAACTATAACGTCCCTGAAACCTGTGGTTTTTTCAGTGAATTTCAAAGGTTTTTTAAATGCGAACTTCTAACTATAACGTCCCTGAAACCTATGGTTTTTTCAGTGAATTTCAAAGGTTTTTTAAATGCAAATTTCTAACTATAACGTCCCTAAAACCTATGGTTTTTTCAGTGAATTTCAAAGGTTTTTTAAATGCTAATTTCTAACTATAACGTCCCTGAAACCTATGGTTTTTCAGTGATATATATATATATACACACACACATACACGCTCTATTGTATCATATTATATTAAGGTGTGCACAATGTAATATGGTATTTATTACCCTTGTTTAGCATAAGACAGGGCCATGATTCACAAGAGGCGGAGTCCTCAGTGTGTCCTACAGCCCCGCCCTCACCATTGGTGACGAATACCATATTACACCGCGCACCTCTTCATATATGGATGATGCCAGAGCATTTTTCATGTTTATTAGTTTTGGAAAGTGGCATTTAAACTTAAGCTAGAATGCAAGGGGTTAAAGTTGTGCTCTGAGGGAAATCACACTGAAGAGGTCTCATAATTATTAGCAAATGTCTTTACCAGTGTAAAGTCATTATAACATGTGGTAAGTGAGGCGGGAAACAACCATGTCAAGATTGCTGCGCTTTAGCAATAACACAGAGCTTGACCTTTGCACTGTACTAAGTGTGTGTTTATTTGAACAGTTACTCTAAATAACATGTCTTATTGGGCCACATACACCCTTATATAGTTATACAAGTGAATGACACAATAAAACGTATTATTGTATGACTGGTTAACCCCTTGACCGCGATCGGAATTCCGCTCGTGTGCTGGACATTCCGATCGCGGGTGGGGTCGTGATGAGCTCAGCTCGTCATGCGCACAGCGCTACCGCGCAGCATGACGAGCTGAGCTCGTCATGAGCACGGAAGGGGTTAAAAGCATTTTAAGAAAACTGCCAAACGCACGTTTGATTATTTATTGCTACAGCAGGTTACCACAGGATATCATTGATAACTAAAGTCATGCGTATATAGTTTCTATATTGCATCTTATTTCACTTTGAGCTCCAGTTTTGGTTAAATTCGACTATTTATAACTTCTATACAAGAGAAGTCTGCATGGTATGAACCACTGATGCTCCATATATAATAAGCTATTTATCGCCACTGTTGATGAACCGCTGCTGCATCCCTCTCTCGTGGGTTATTGCCCTGCCACACTCAACGAGAGAAATAAACTGCCTATTGCACCTGCACATCTGCATATTCAATATTTATGACGATGTGGATATAATTGAACCAAACAGAGGTGCACACACAGTTTTGGTCCGCACCATCTCCATTTTGGGTGAAAAAATGTATTAGTGGAGTTTCTTCCTTTTCCATAGTGTGTCAGACTGGCTGGAACCAGGGACCCTGGTCATAAAATTTACCTGTCGCCGCCCTGGGAGGGGCGCACCCTAATTGCAGGTCGAAATTTCACACCTTTCCAGAGGCGGGTCATTTCTTTACAAGCACTGGGCAGACAATCGCACGAGGTTGTAAAAAAAAAAGGCACTCACACCTTTAAGTGAGCAGGGGGTGGAGGCTCCTCCCCAGGCCCCGTCGGGCTGGAGACCGCTGAATATACGCCCTATCGTTTCCACCTCCTGCCCCACACTGAAGGTATATTCTGCAACTCCGGGGTTAGTTCCTCGTGTTTCTCTTATAGGGGGTGTATTTTGGACCCCCGATACATTCACGACACCCTTAAGAGATGGCAGGATTCTCCTACGTTGGCTCTGCCTGGCCTGGGACTGATAATAGCGCACATCTATTGCACTGGCCCGTGAATGATGTACACTTGTGGTAAGGGGTGGAACTGCCCACACAGGTGTGGTAAGGTAGATAAACATACTCCACGCCATGGCATACTCTGTGCGTGTAGAAGATGTGCTATACCACACTCCGTCTTCCCCCTGTTGGCTTAGTGGTATAAACGGACACCGCTTTAGCATCGGGTTTTACAGGGCAGGTCCGTTGTCACCCCTTTGCATTCTACTCCTATGCCTCGGGTTAGTGAAATGGGGTCTAACGTGGAAATGCCATAAACATAGATTCCCGCCAGGAGGGTCAGAGGCATAACAGCAAGCATGCGTCAATCCCCTTGCACGTATTCCCTCATGTTCGGATGTGCTGCACGGGGCAGTACTCACTCCTTTCATATACTTTCTCATACAGAAGGTGGACATGTGACAGGGAACCGAGACCCCTTTAACAAAGAACTCGTCAGGGTCACAGGTCTCACAGTGGGCTCTGATACCCGTCAAGTGGACCCCACTCTTTATCCGGTGTATGATGGTGGGCTGTTGGGCCGCTCTTTTGAGGCCTCGCAGCTCTCCAATTCAGATGCGTGACGCAGGTCCCGTCCTATCCTATTTTGAACCCACTTTCACTTCTGGCACACGGCGGGGGATTGTGCCCCCACCCACTTTTGTTGACTCCAGCTCACTCCTCAGGTTCACATGCTTGACATGAGACACCCTACACACCCCTCCCCCTCTCCCTCTTTCAGACCTCTTCCCTCCTTAGGTATAGGGGTGTTTCAGATGTCTCTGAGTCCATAGTCCCCTAACTTCCCCCTGAAGGTCAAATGTGCGACACAAGGCCTAGTCCTCACACGTCATTCAGTCTTGAACATCCCATGTGGCGCAGTGCCTTAGCTCTATATTTCTTTAGACTCCACCCACTCCATAGATTAAGGGGTCATTTGCATCTATACTTTCAGGTTAAGGTGTGTAGTGGGGTTGAGTGCGGGGGGTGGGCGCTATGCCGCTCCATCCCATCTGCTCCCCATCCTGGCGCTCAGGTGTAAGTCACAAAGTTGGTCGTGACTGAAGTACTCCCTTCCCCGAATCCTCTGCTGACACCGGTTTCTGAGTATAAGATGCTTAGCGTAGTGTCTGAAGTTTCTGCAATCACCAGACTTTTGCATCTAATAATCAGCAATCCTGGCAAATGCACAAGCTGCTGCGAGTATACGAAGAGGATTGGCAGAGTATACCAACTCGGCAAGAAACTGCGTTCAGAGAAGGGGAGGTTTAAACTGAGGGAGACAGTGGTTAATGGTTACACCCTGCAGACCTCATTGAGTGAAGTTATATATTCATTGGAGCATCGCTCATCGCTTTGATATTAACAAGGCGATCGGTCCGTGGGCCCAGCCTGTACCCCCAAAACTCACGGGTTCCCTTAATTCCCCTTTCCGAAGCGCTAGTCCGCCGAGCCCAGTTACAAAAGCAGCTTCCTTAACAGAGACACACAAAACCGTAAGGTGCAAACACCATAAAACGGACCCGACTGTATAATAGCGCCGCACTGGTTTAAAATGGAGCATTTTGTTCATAAAGCATTTAAAATGTGAGCGCCCCGCCATCTCGGTTCTCAGTCATTAATTTTTAAGATACCAGCTCTCGGTTCTCTCCCTGTGAAAGGCAAGGGAGTCTGACCCGCCCCTTTTTATCATGTTGTCTGAAACAAAGCCTCGGTTGTGCAATACGCGAGAGGTCTCCGAGCACCCTGCCCCCCTGTAATTAAAGCCTGTGCGTAAGTAATAAAGCCCCGGGGAGGTGGCGGTCCCCGGGGCTGCGGGGGCCCCCGTGGGCCCCCGCAAATCAATTTGGCATTGCCCCGGGACCTGGCCCACCCGGGGGCTTAAATACAAGGAAGCGCGGTAGCCCGCGCTCCGTTTTTAAAATTTTCGGCAGGATTCGCGGCCCAAGCGCAAATTCTGCCGTTTAAAAAAAAAAATTTGCTTTTTTTGGGCCCTGGGGGTCCTTGTGGGACCCCCTGAGCAGGCCTAGGGGGTCAGGGTGTTTGTACCCTGACCCCTTTTCTTGTTTTTATCTTTGTTTTACTGTTTTCTTGTGACTCGGTTCTACCGAGTCACAAGATGGCTGCCAACACTTCCTGGTTTGGAGTGTTGGCAGCCAATCAGAGTGAAGCTCGTGCCCGGGAGGGTTCGCGAACCCTCCTCGGTGCTCAGATATCAAAACTTTTTCTTTTTCTAATTTCTCAGGAACTACTGAACGGATTTACACCATTTAAAAAAAGGGCTCTTTCTGAACCAAGACCTACCTTTTTGCCAAATTTGGTGTAATTCCGTTCAGCAGTTCGGGCTGTAGCTTTGTCTAAAGTTTCCTATGGAAATTAACATGGGGAAAATGCGTTTTGGGTCCCCCCTTTTTTCTCGGCCCCCGCTTGTCGAATCACCCCAAAACGTTCAAGACAGGAGCTGACCGGAGCGGGCCACTAGTTTTGAAAATTTCGCGAAGATTCGTCAACCGGCGCCAAAGTTATTGGGAAAAGAAAAAACAATTTTTTAATAGAAACGAGGTCCTAACTATAACTACCTACTGGCGACTGCCAGTAGGTAATATATATATATATATATATATATATATATATATATATATATATATATGAATGTATATATATATATATTCACTGAAAAAACCATAGGTTTCAGGGCGTTATAGTTAGTTGGACATTTCACTCGTACAAAACCATAGAAATTCCCCGTTATAGTTAGTTCAGCTAACTATAACTCGCGCGCCCGCAATGCACTGCTGATGACGTCACATATTACATCACTCATGACATGGTCAGTGACATCACTCATGACATCACTGATGACATCTCAAATGACATCACTGATGACATCACTGATGACATCATCCTTGTGATAGAGTGGCAGACCTCCTCTCACCCTAATATAACCTTTGATACACACACTCAAAAATACAAACTAACATTTTCAAAACAATGGACATACCAATACCAGTTACAACACACCTATTCAGTAATTCCAAGATCTACACACACATCCACTCATTCACCAACAGTCCCTATACAGTCACTCATACATGTACTCACTCATCATATGCACTCATACACCTATACATCCTGTTACACACCGCCACTCATCCATAGAGTTACTCACACACATAGTCACACATGCAAACAAAGTATCAAACATCCATTTACTTGCATATACAGTTATACACACACTACCACACTTACTTCTACAGAAACTTACACATACTTACTCTCTTAAACAATCACTTATAGAAACACCTACTTATTTGTACAGGAACTCTTCCAATCTCTCACTCTCACATATACTCACTTATATACACCAATACTCACATATACTAGTTTAAAACATATGTAGTTACTCATAAAGACACTATTGAGACAGTCATTCACTCACTAACACACCCATACACATACTCATCCACCTATACAGTCCTGCACACATGCTGTCTTCAACACATACAAACAGTGAGTCACTCATTCATGCATCTATGTACTAAGTAATACCCCCACCGAACCATACAGACACTCAGACACTCATACTGATGCTCAAAAAACCAACTAATAAACCATATAGACACTCATGTAGCTACTCACCAACCCATGCAGCCACTTATACACAAAGTGAGAGACTGATACAGATATTTTCATATTTAAACATTACTCACTAACCCATGTATTCACTAAGATACACTTAGTCAGTTATACAATCAATTTTACAAAAAAATCATCCATTTAGACACTTATATACCCATTTATTCTTCCATCGACCTTGAGATATACATATATAAAACATATTTAATTTTCAGAAAAACACACATTCACTGGATGATGTCATCAGTGATGTCATCAGTGATGTCATTTGAGATGTCATCAGTGATGTCATGAGTGATGACACTGACCATGTCATGAGTGATGTAATATGTGACGTCATCAGCAGTGCATTGCGGGTGCACGAGTTATAGTTAGCTGAACTAACTATAACGGGGGAATTTCTATGGTTTTGTACGAGTGAAATGTCCAACTAACTATAATGCCCCTGAAACCTATGGTTTTTTCAGTGAATTTCTAAGGTTTTTTAAATGCTAATTTCTAACTATAACGTGCCTGAAACCTATGGTTTTTTCAGTGAATTTCTAAGGTTTTTTAAATGCTAATTTCTAACTATAACGTGCCTGAAACCTATGGTTTTTTCAGTGAATATATATATATTTATTATACTATGTATACATGTGAAAATGTCTCAGTCCCCTGTTTGCCTCGGTGGCACGGAAAAAATGGGTGGAACTGACGTCAGCACGCCGACGAGGTTCTCTTATGGCTCCGATGACGTCATACGGTGTCGTGAGCGGAGCCGTGCTATTATGACGTCCTCGTTGACGTGGGAGAACTAGGAAAGAATTTCCGTGGAATGCTGGTGCAGGGGATATTCACCTAAGTGTTCAGGCTAGTACTTTGGGAGCAACTGTTTATGTTGCCACTCCAGAAACCGAAACCAGTGATCCGAGGGCAGAGGCCCTGCAGATGGCACACGAGGTGGGGTGCCCAGTCGTGTGCACCGGCGGGGCAGCGAAGTGACAAGCACCACAACCCACAAAAAAGGTAACGAGGGCACTGAATAACACAGGATCTTCTCTTTGTATCTGGCAGGAACAACGAAGTTAAAATGCCCTAGTACCAAAATGTAGAATTAGTGCTACAACGGTCTTCAAGAGGACCTGCGATGCCGCTTCTGCCTCCCGTACCCTGGAGGTGGCACATGGGTCACGCGGTACGGTCATACTGCGGTGGGACGCACACTCGTTGACCTCTCATGGCACTGCTCCACACTTCAGGGAGGACGCTTTCCATTAGCTATGTTTTCTGATGACATGTCGCGCCGGCCCCGCCCAACAACAGAACTCCTTTAGATCCAAACAGACTCTTCCACTCTCTCACCGGAAGTGAAACCAGGCCACGCGGACACTTTCACAATACAACAGCCGGGAATGCACTTTTCGGTAAAAAAACACATTCCTTCCTCCTAATTAATCAAATAAACGTCTCACTGAAGAACAGGGGCCAGCTTCAATCGGTAAACAGCCGTTACAACGACTTTTTACTTTGCGATACCATTACAACGCATGCATTACCACGCATGCGTTGTACATCACGAAGTCATTACTACGCATTTTTTAGAACGCATGGTCATTTACCACGCGTGCCTTTACAACAAATTTTGTTGTAAAGGTATGTATGGTAAATGACCATGCGTTCTAAAAACATGTAGACGATCCATGTTGTTGTAAGGAAACAGAGGCTGTTCCGTTTCCTCACAACGACGTGCACCGCCCCTCAGAGACGACGTGAAGCAGGAACCACGAGGAGAGAGGAACCACGAGGAGTGAGAGGTAAGGGGGATTGGGCATGGGGTGGGGGTTTCTTTTCTAGGGTTTAGGGTAGTGCAGTGGTGTTTGGGTGGTGTAGGGGGTCGTGCTGGGGGTAGTGTTTTAGGGTTTAGGGTAGTGCAGTGGTGTTTGGGTAGTGTAGGGGTTGTGCTGGGGGTAGTGTTTTAGGCTTTAGGGTAGTGCAGTAGTGTAGGGGGTCGTGCTGGGGGTAGTGTTTTAGGCTTTAGGGTAGTGCAGTGGTGTATGGGTAGTGTAGGGGGTCGTGCTGGGTTAGTGTTTTAGGGTTTAGGGTAGTGCAGTGGGGTTTGAGTAGTGTAGGGGTTCATGCTGGTGGTAGTGTTTTAGGGTTTAGGGTAGTGCAGTGGGGTTTGAGTAGTGTAGGGGGTCATGCTGGTGGTAGTGTTTTAGGGTTTAGGGTAGTGCAGTGGTGTTTGGGTAGTGTAGGGGGTCGTGCTGGGGGTAGATTTAGGGTTTAGGGTAGTGCAGTGGTGTTTGGGTAGTGTAGGGAGTCGTGCTGGGGGTAGTGTTTTAGGGTTTAGGGTAGTGCAGTGGTGTTTGTGTAGTGTAGGGGGTTGTGCTGGGGTAGTGTTTTAGGGTTTATGTTAGTGCAGTGGTGTTTGGGTAATGTAGGGGGTAGTGCTGGGGTAGTGTTTTAGGGTTTAGGGTAGTGCAGTGGTGTTTGTGTAGTGTAGGGGGTAGTGCTGGGGGTAGTGTTTTAAGGTTTAGGGTAGTGCAGTGGTGTTTGGGTAGTGTAGGGGTTCATGCTGGGGGTAGTGTTTTAGGGTTTAGGGTATGGCAGTGGTGTTTGTGTAGTGTAGGGGGTCGTGCTGGGGGTCGATTTAGGGTTTAGGGTAGTGCAGTGGTGTTTGTGTTGTGAGGGGGTCGTGCTGGGGGTAGTGTTTTAGGGTTTAGAGTAATGCAGTGGTGTTTGTATAGTGTAGGGGGTTTAGGGTAGTGCAGTGGTGTTTGTGTAGTGTAGGGGGTCATGCTGGGGGTTGTGTTTTAGGGTTTAGGGTAGGGCAGTGGTGTTTGTGTAGTGTAGGGGGTAGTGTTTTAGGGTTTAGGGTAGTGCAGTGGTGTTTGGGTAGTGTAGGGGGTCATGCTGTGGGTAGTGTTTTAGGGTTTAGGGTAGTGCAGTTGTGTTTGTGTAGTGTACGGGGTCGTGTTTTAGGGTATAGGGTAGTGCAGTGGTGTTTGGGTAGTGTAGGGGGTCATGCTGGGGTTAGTGTTTTAGGGTTTAGGGTAGTGCAGTGGTGTTTGGGTAGTGTAGGGGGTCATGCTGGGGTTAGTGTTTTAGGGTTTAGGGTAGTGCAGTGGTGTTTGGGTAGTGTAGGGGGTCGTGCTGGGGGTAGTGTTTTAGGGTTTAGGGTAGTGCAGTGGTGTTTAGGTAGTGTAGGGAGTCGTGCTGGGGGTAGTGTTTTAGGGTTTAGGGTAGTCCAGTGGTGTTTGTGCAGTGTAGGGAGTCGTGCTGGGGGTAGTGTTTTAGGGTTTAGGGTAGTGCAGTGGTGTTTGGGTAGTGTAGGGGGTCGTGCTGGGGTAGTGGTTTAGGGTTTAGGGTAGTGCAGTGGTGTTTGTGTAGTGTAGGGGGTTATGCTGGGGGTAGTGTTTAGGGTAGTGCAGTGGTGTTTGTGTAGTATAGGAGGTTGTGTTTTAGGGTTTAGGGTAGTGCAGTGGTGTTTGTGTACTGTAGGGGTTGTGCTGGGTTCTAGTGTTTTAGGGTTTAGGGTAGTGCAGTGGTATTTGTGTAGTGTAGGGGGTAGATTTAGGGTTTAGGGTAGTGCAGTGGTGTTTGGGTAGTGTAGGGGGTCGTGCTGGGAGTAGTGTGTTTGAGTTTAGGGTAGTGCAGTTGTGTTTGGGTAGTGAAGGGGGTCGTGCTGGGGGTAGTGTTTTAGGGTTTAGGGTAGTGCAGAGGTGTTTGGGTAGTGTAGGGGTCAACCAACATGAATTTGTCCTTGTGTGATGTAACCAATGCTCATGTAAAGCACTCCAATACCTGACCAGTCTGCACTATATAAAACTGCAAAAAAACAAAAAATAAAAAGTGTTTTGCACACTTCTGTCATTGGGCTATACGTGGGCTACCTCTGGGTGATATTTGTGCTACATTTGGGCTCTTTTTTCTCTGGTGGCCATCTTGGGAGACTTATTTGTTATGAAGTTTCCTAATTTCCTCATTTACTACAGTCTCCTCAGTAGGAAATGCTTTCAGTTTTTTACTTTGATTCCATCAAGAAGGCATTCAGATGTGTCACACATTTGCCATAAATTCAGGATGTTAGCACTCTAGTTGTTCATTAGATCACTGTAGTAAAGCTACTGCTCACCAAGGAGTTAACTGGAAGTCTACTGCTGGTATTGAAAGTGATTGTTTCAGTCTGCATGTCAGAATTTTCTAATGAAATAGAAGAGGATTTGAGATCTCACTTAAAACATGCCCTAAATTTTCTTTTGCAGCACTAACCATAATCTCTATGGCAAAATGAACCCCTCATTTTGTTCCTTTTTAAATTAAATGTTTTAAGTGTTACCAGTTTATTCCTATCAAGATGGCTTCAGGTGTGCCATACTTTTGTCATAATTAAGGCTGTTAGCACTCTAGTTGTTCTTTAGAACACTCTGGGAAGCTGCAGTAGAACACAAAGGCATCAACTGACAGGCTGCTCCTGTTGAAATATAACAGGAAGATATTTGAGATCTCACTTAAAACATGTCCTAATTTTTCTTTCTACAGCACTAACCATAATTTCTATGGCAAAATGAACCCCCTCATTTTGTTCCTTTTTAAATTAAATGTTTTAAGTGTTACCAGTTTATTCCAATCAAGATGGCTTCAGGTGTGCCATACTTTTGTCATAAGTAAGACTGTTAGCGCTCTAGTTGTTCTTTAGAACACTCTGGGAAGCTGCAGTAGAACACAAAGGCATCAACTGACAGGCTGCTCCTGTTGAAATATAACAGGAAGATATTTGAGATCACACTTGAAACATGTCCTAATTTTTCTTTCTACAGCACTAACCATAATTTCTATGACAAAATGAACCCCATCATTTTGTTCCTTTTTAAATTAAATGTTTTAAGAGTTACCAGTTTATTCCAATCAAGATGGCTTCAGGTGTGCCATACTTTTGTCATAAGTAAGGCTGTTAGCACTCTAGTTGTTCTTTAGAACACTCTGGGAAGCTGCAGTAGAACACAAAGGAATCAACTGACAGTCTCTGCCATTGTTGGATGTACATGTTTTACTGAGAATGTCAGACTTCATTCTCACATGACTGAGAAAGATAATGTGAATTTACAGAAAATATGCTCTCATTTTAGCTTCTGGAGCACCTTCCAAAACTGTATGGGACAAGCATGTGAAAATAGTTTTCTCTCAAACATGATTCATGATATCCCAGCAGAAGGTTTTTCACAGGGTAAAATCACCTTAGAACACACCACAATTCCTGAAATTAGTATGGTACCATCAACAAATGAATTCTAATGTAACTAAAGTCTGTTATCACCCTTTATAGTTCTCCTTTTGGTAACCCTCAAAATCTTCGATTCACTACAATGCATTTCAATGGGGTACTATCATTTATATTGGTCCCAAGATGGCTGCCGGCAATTCCAGGATGAGGTGCTGACAGCCAATCAGATCTCACGATGACATGTGTGGTTAGGCTCCGCCCAGATATATATGTGTTTTTACTTTTGATTTTCTCAGCAACTACTGAACGGATTTACACCATTTAACAAAAGGGTTCTTTCTGAACCAAGAACTACCTCTTTGCCAAATTTGGTGTAATTCCGTTCAGCAGTTCGGGCTGTAGCCTTGCATAAAGTTTACTATGGGAAATTGATTTTTGACTCTTATTTTTTAATTTCTCCGCAACTACTAAACGGATTTACACCATTTAACAAAAAGGGTTCTTTCTGAACCAAGAACTACCTCTTTGCCAAATTTTGTGTAATTCCGTTCAGCAGTTCGGGCTGTAGCCGTGGCTAAAGTTTCCTATGGGAAAATGAATGGGGAAAACACGTTTTGGGACCCCCCTTTTTTCTCGACCCCCGCTTGACGAATCACCCCGAAACTTTCAGGGTAGGAGCGGACCGGAGCGGGCCATAAAGTTTGAAAATTTCGCGAAGATTCGTCAACCGACGCAAGAGTTATTTCAAATAGAATGTTGTGGATTTCCTATGGAACATAGGTCCTAACTATAACTATCTACTGGCGACCGCCAGTAGATAATATAAATGTGTATATATATATATATATATGAATGTGTATATATAGATGTGTGTGTGTGTGAGTATATAAATATTTTTTTTTTATATATATTTTCTTATATATATATTATAATCTATTCTTACATCAGGTCCTTTCCCCAGACCTCCGTTAAGGTGGCACAGCACAAAAACATATCCATGGCCAGGTAGTCCATTGAATTATTTCTCCAATTTTTTTAGCTTAATGCCAAAATTAACATTTCAAAGTTCAAAACAGTAAAAAGTATACGGCTGATGCGTAAAACCGAGTCACAAGAAAAAAGGTGAAAAAAAAGAAAAGGGGCGAGGATAGAAACACCCTGACCCCTTGGGCCTGCTCAGGGGGTCACTCAGGGACCCCCAGGGCTCCCAAAAGCATTTTAAAAAAAAAATCAGCAGGATTCGCACTGGGTGCGCGAATACCGCCAAACTTTTTTAAGAAACGAAGCACATCTCCCCCGCTTTGTTTAATTAAGCCCCCGGGTGGGCCAGGTCCCGGGGGCAATCACCAAATATAGTGCAGGGGCCTGCCGGGTCCCCCACAGCCCCGGGGACTGCCACCTCCCCAGGGCCTTGCTGATTACATGCGGGGGCATGCAGCCCCCCGCAGCCCCGGGGACCACCACCTCCCCGGGGCTTTATTCAAATTAAAATGCATTTTACCCCCCCACTGTTTTCGCATTTTCGGAGGATAAGAAACAAGAGGCATTCTACATAGAGGGTTGAACACCCCCCTCCCCCGCGACCTTTTCAAAATCAACTCTCGGACAAGTGCAGAGCCCCCAGGAACACTTCGGCAGATGCTGGGGGAGGGGGTGGGTCTTGGGGGTGCGGGTAGGGATGGGGGGGAGTGATGCAACGACTTTAAAGAGTTGTGTCCCATGGGGGACTTGGAAGTCCTTGGGGGAGCAAGGTGACCCCAAGGAAGACAGCGGGAGTTCGGGCTGCTCGGGGCAGTTTGGGAGAGTTCGGGGCATTTAAAACATGATCAGATATGGGGGTGAGGGATCAGAGACTGGGGGTTGTTCAAGCCTGTGGGGGAAGCTGGGGGTTTTAGGAGATTTGGGGAGGGGGGCGGTTGGAGCCTGTGGGGGGAGTCCTAGTTTCGGGCGCGACAGGTGGTCTTGTGGCGTGTGGACATTACTGGAAAATTCAAAGAACTGAAGAGAGGGAGAGAAGGGTCCAGTGTAGGTGTGTGTGTGCTCCGCAGCGAGGGCACAACAAGAACACAACAACAATACAAAGCTTCTGGCTCCATCGGCTCCAAGGGTATAAAAAGGTGGCGACAGGTTCGCTCGCAGTCGAAGACTTTTCACAAAGGTTAAACAGCATCTTTCAGTTGCTTATTTCTCACTTGGTTGCAAAAATGGTACTAAAAAGTGAAATCTTTGCCCAGACAATATTACCGCGTGTTAAAATTACAAACTAATCAAGTAAAAATGTGCCTCATTATGTCGCATAAATTGCCTTTTCTTGCCACATAATATGGTGCTCCCCTGCCACATAATTCCAATGACCCTGTGAATAGCGCTTCACGTCTCGCTTTTTCTAAGCGCTGTTAATTCCGTTGATATTACCTAATTTAATGGTACTTCTCTTCATGGTTGGAAAGAGGTCAGACGGGGTCAGTGCGGGGCCAGTTACAAGTGGCTTTCACAAATATTTACCGCCATTGAAGGTGGCTTGTGAAAACTCTAAACCCACTTAAAACTCTAAGGGGGATATTCTCAAGAACGTGCGATAAACATCGCCAAAATAGGTTAACGCAAGTTTTCATATCGCCGTCTATTGCGGGAAAATAACTCTGTGTTAACGTCGTATTCTCAACACGGCGGTAACATGCGATAGTCCTCCGACAACGCCTCAAATGTCCGCGATAACATCACCGGGATGGCGATGAAAATCCAAACCCGAACGTGAAAAAAGTTGTGATGGGCCCAACCGCGATAGAAAAATCGGCGACAAGCAGCGGCAGGCTTGCAATTCCCACGTCAGGTGGGAAAAATCACTACAAAAGCAGAAGAAAAAAAAACACAAACAAAAACCGAACTACAGCGAAGCACAATGGAGGCAGCCGGAGCAGGTACAGAGGATGGCCAGAACCCCACAAGCCCCCCGGAGGATCAGCCTGGGACCTCGGGGACAGTGAAGGGCAAGGACAAGAAGAAGAGGAAGACGTGATTCAGTCCGCAGGAAAACAGGATCCTGATCACGGAGGTGATAGAACACCATCAACAACTGTTTGCCACCTCCACTGTGTCATTGGCAACAAAAAATGCAACATGGCAGTCCATCCTGGACAAGGTGAATGCAGTCGGAGTGCTGAGGAGGACAATGGAAGAGCTCAAGAGGTGCTGGAATGATGTGAAGCTCAAGACCAAGCAGAAACTCGCCAACAACCAGAAGGCAGCAATGCAGACTGGAGGTGGGAGTCCAGCGCCACAGGAGGAGCTGGATGAGATGGAGGAAATGGTGTCCACAGTCATCAGTGGGGAGACGGTGGCAGGAGTTGGGGGACCGGACACTGCTCAACATGACCTGACACAACAGCAACAGGGTGAGTAACGACCAGGGACTGGGGGGACGGGGGGAGATGGGCACAATGGCACACATGCACAATTAAGTACAGCACAGTGCACACCCACAATGACTCTGGATCATGTCCCAGAGTCCCAACTCCCACCAAGACCCAAATTCACCCAAGTCTGCAACATCTCAGTACTGTATGGGCACAGAAGTCAAAGGCACACCGCCTGAAAGGGACAAGGGGCAGCAAAATCAGAGCTGCAGGGGCGACTCTCCCAAAATGCAGCACACACACATGACATTCAGAGCACATCAGCATTGACAACAATGTGGTACAAACTGCAACACGTTTACAACAGAACAGAGGACACAACAGGTGCCGCTTGTGTGTAGAAACTGGCCAATCACATTTGGCATAGCAGGGAAATGTGAGATGTCAATGTACTAGTACAAACACATATCCGTGATGTCGACGAAATGTCCACTGCCCCGCATCAAATAGGCAGCTCCTCCTAAACAGTCACAATGTACATTGTCATGCAGTCTGCATGTGAACTTGTACAATGGGACAACATACATGTGAACACAATGTAATACTGCATCTCCCCTTCACATTGCAGAGGGAGCATCAACACCTCCTGCAGAGCAGCCCCAATAACTCTTCACTGATGGCGATGAGGACATCCCCGACATTGACCCCGAAGCCCTCCAAACCCTCTTCGACAGCTTCGGCCCCCCACCTCCAGGAGCAGGGCAGCCCAGCTGCATCGAGGAGACCCCACCCCCTGCACAGACCACACAGCGCGAAGCACCTACCACCCCGGCTGTCTCCCAGGACCCCCACGAACAACACATGGCCTTCCAACGCTGTGTGTTAGAGGTCCAGGAGAAGATGGCCGATCAGGTGCGGGTGGGGTTCAACCTCATGGCAGCAAAACTTGATGCCATACATGGGTGTCTGAGTACCATCAGGAACCACTTACAGTCCCTAACGGACAGCCACAGTCCGCTCCATGCTCTCCAACGATCCATGGCTGACATCGCTGGAGTCATGATACTGAGACAAGAACAACTGTCCAGTCAGAGTGGCTCCAGCGATGTCAGCCGGGAGTTGGGACAGATGCGGGGGCTCATGGAGAACATGGAGAGGATGACGGCGGAAAGAATGACTGCCACGGCTGCACACCAGCGAAATGTGGCTGGGACCTTCCATGCCCTGCAGCACATCGTCATGGCATTGCTGCCTCAAGGCCTTGCGCAGATGAATGCTGCTGCTGCTTCTACATCCACATCTCCGCCCCCTGATCTGTCAGTGCCTCACAGTGCGGCAGGCAATCCACCACCACCCACGTGTGAGGCACAGGTGACATCAGAGGACGAAGATGCGGGTGAATCAACCTTACTGGTAAGGAGGAGGCAGTAGCATTCATCTCCGCCATATGGCCTGTTTCTGCTTGGTTCTGCCCTTTGCATCATCACCTTCCACTGTCCCCCGATACACTCTACGACACTCACCTTGGACCTCGACATGGACTGCCATTTTCTGTTTGGTTACCAATGACACAGCGATCAGACTGCGGACTGAACTCTTCCTCTTCCGATGTACTTGTCATTCCCTGAAGGACTCTGGCTGGCCCTCCACGGGCCAATAATGTGAAGTGGGGTTTGCATGGCCCTGTACTGCTCCAGCTGCAACACTCCACTGGATGTGAATTAATTCATTAATTATTGCACAGATGTGTCATGCCTTTGATCATTCAAGTATGAGAGTATGGATGAATGTAGGGTCAGTGATTCCCCCTTACGTCCATGTTGCTCATGTCGTGGGACTTGAGTTACAGGGTGCAACATTGCCGATTGCGGTCCGGGTGGCGTAGACACTACAACAGAGACACAAGCATCAGTTACTTCCATGTCCAGCCCAGAACTGAAGCACGCCCAGAGCCCCAGGCTCATTGTTCCCACCCCTATGTTGGCCTGCCATACGCCAGGCCAGGCCAGTCCACTCCGCTTACGCTCAGAGGGGGGGAACGACAAAGCTACATGTCCCAGGTCTTCCCTGTAGTGATCTGCTGATCACTGGTCTAGTTGTCAGCATGCCACAGCCACTCTCTGAGGGCTGGTTCACACCCACACCACACCCATCCAGCACAGGCGTCACAGGACATGTGACCCTGCCAATAAAAGGGGCCTAGCATGTCACATTCCCCACTGCCGGAGATGACATGATGTGTCTGCACCACGCAACCCAATCATGAAGGGTCCATGACTTGTGGTGCACTGAGTTGGTGGCACCCGCTCCACTGCGGCCGGCATGGGCCTACCGCCACGGGATGATGACTTGCATTGCACAGGGTCAGTGGCACCCGCTGCACTGCGGCTGGCAGGGGCCTACCGCCACGTGATGATGACTTGTGTTGCACAGGGTCAGTGGCACCCGCCGCACTGCGGCTGGCAGCGGCCTACCGCCACGTGACGAAGACTTGCGTTGCACAGGGTTAGTGGCACCTGAAGAGCTGAGCGGGTGTGCAGCCTGCGATGATGCGTTGGCCTCGATACGGCGTCCAGCGAATCAAGACTCAAATTGAACAGTGTGCCCTGCTGGACCGCAGTGTACGTGCAGGCAGCAGTCAGCACACACATGACTCCGCGGTGCCGCAGGGTGCGCTGGGGGCCTGTGGCGTGGAATCCAGTGATCGGCTGAGGAGGATGCACCGGCACGTGGTGGGCCCTCTTGGAGACACGCCGTGGCGGCAGGTGAGCATTGAGGCCTGGGTGCGCAGGGGTGGCCAGTCATCGTTGGGCGGAGGACCGGTCTGGGGACCAGGGCTGGGGTGCATCAGGCGCACAGGATCGCGCAGGCACCACCGGTCACGGCGGCGGACTCGTGGCTGGGTGGGGGCGCCGCCCTTGCTGACACGACCCTGCATGCGATGATCCTGATGTGCGCGGGTTGGTTTGGGACGTAGCCACCTCGTCTCCAGTGTGAATGTGCCCATTGAAGGTGGTCGGCCACGTGTGTGTAGGCCTATGGGCAGGTTGTGGCGTAGACTGAGACACACGCAGTAGTCACTTCGCTGGTGGATTGGTGACATGTGCATTCCCACAGTTGTGAGTTGGGGGATTGTGGAGTTGAGGTGTGTGGTGTGTTCAGTTGATACTTGCCGATGGGCAGAGCATTTCCATGGGGGCCATCCTCAAAGCGCTGGTTGGTGGCGGACTTGCGGACATGTGGGGATCATGCACACTGCCTGGGTAGTTTGCGACGACATTGGTGGATAGGCCACGGTGGTCCACTTTTGTATGCACAGTGATGGTATGCGTGTGGTTGCTGTTGCGGTGATTGTGTGCAGTGTCGAAAGGGGGCACAAGTCATACACGTGTGCTGTGAATTGCCCCCAACACGTGCGTGACACCAGCTATGGCGTAGTTCCCTTGCGTGGTCTCAAGATGTTCCTGCGCAGTGTGGGGGGAGTGAGGAGCAGGGGTATCGAGCTGACACACACCGTGATGCTTTCAGGTATGATGAGTCCTGCATGATGTGACCGTAACAGCAGTTCGTGTGGTCGTTACCTTCCTCTTCATTCCTACGACGGTTACAGCCACACGTAGTTCTGTTACGGTCTTCTCATGCATGGTTTATCAGGCCTGTGAGCATTCCGGTTTGTCCAAGTGCAGTACACTGTACCAGATTAGGCATGTGACTATACGGAAGTTTGACCATTGTCACCATTTCTCCCACAGGTTTCTAAAGACAGGTTGCCCTGTTGAAATTCCCCATTGGGAATGGAACGCGTTGGCTGAGCTTTTCGTTTTGTTGATTTATGTATTTGTATTGTAATAAAGTTCTGTTTTTACACTACTGTTGACTACTGGACTTCATGACCTGGCGCACCCACATTTCGGTTACTACGATCTTGGGTCTGGGGCACGGAGGCGTCTAGCACGGCTGCCGTTGGGGTTGGTTGCGCAGGTACACTACGAATTGGAACTATTGTGTGGTGCGGATACAGGGGCCTGCCGTTGCTTTTGTGGACATGCATCCATGACATGTGTGAGGGAGTTTGATGGGGCTGGCTGTGTGACTCCTCCGACTCGGGCAGTTGTTGGTTGGAAGGTACCAGGGGCCAACAGGTGCAGCACAGCCAGCAGCTCTGTCTGCGGGGGGATGTAGGTTGTCCGCTGTGTTGGTACCGTCAGCCTGTGGGCAATGTGGGTCAGGATGCGGAGGATAGTTGTCCTTTTGAGCCTGTGTTGGCCAATGGCTTCCTCTGGCGTTGAGTCTCTGGGGCTGGTGCATTTTAGGGTCATCCGCTGTCCTGCACTGCCTAGGTGGTAATCTGGAAGGGGGGGTAGTCCGGGGGGGGGGTGCCTGGGGGTGGTGGCGGTGGGTGTTGTGGCCCTCTTGGGTCTCCGAGCTGCATGATCAGTGTCTCCATGGCATCTGTTGGTCTTCAGATGTGGCTCTGGGCTGGGCTCCCTTTCTACTGCAGTTGGTCATCCTGCTTAACACCGGTAAAAGGCAGGTGTTAAATCCCTGCTGCTAACGCGCCTTATCGCCTGTTCTTGGTTCGCATCGCAGATCTGGCTGGTCGTTGAGAATCTCGCGAAGTGGTGTTTTTGTGTGTTTTTGCACGGGAACGCCTACTCTGCCTATCATTAGCGTTAGTTGTCGCACTCATCCGTGGCGATGTTTTTTGCGGCAGCTATCGCTGGTAAACTGGCGATATCGGCAGTTTGCACCAGCTTGAGAATAGGGCGATAAATCTATCGCCACTTTTGCGGCGCTAATGTGCCGATAAATCGGCGATGAGTCCTTGAGAATATGCCCCTAAGTCTGGAGGCTGTACTAGGGAGTGGGGGGGATGGGGTACTCTCTAAATTTTAATATCTGAACATCGATGACCCGCAGGCCTCTGCCCTGTGGAGAGGGGGCAGCAGGCATGAACTGGTGTTAAACGGGTGCTCTGCTCCAAGCTTTCTTGTCATTAACGGAGATATCCGTACAACGAATGGATATTATTAATATTAGTACGCTTATTATTACTATCCGTATTATTACTATTGTTATCACAATTATTATTCGTGTAATTTGTATTCTTATTTCACTGCCCTCGGTCGCCGACCGTTCTAAATCCTGATATTTTTATATTTCCTGGTCCGTCATCCCCGCTCACCCACTGTGAACAATGTATTTATTTATTGACTGTTTTATGGCAGAATCCGTTCATCTTTAATGTTACAGAGACTCAAAGAGGAAGATTAACAACCGCTACTTACAGTGCTTCGAAGCGGTTTACGGGCTGGAAGCGCTATGAGCAAGCAACAAATTAATATTATTATGATGTGTTCTGATTTATTATTATTCCCTCGGGCGGTGACCCGCGTCCTCCTGTTCTATTCCCCGCACACTTTGTGTGTGTGGGGGGTGGGGCTATATAGGGCTCCTCCGATGTATCCCCACAGCCCCCCTGCCCTAGGGTGACCAGAATTTTAAAGCAAAAAACCGGGACATTTCACAAAAATAGAAGAAGGACTATAATTTTACGTCAAGCGAGCGCACAGAATGATAGCGCTTCTCAGCAGAGAATTACAAAACAGGCAGTAAGAACATACATAAGATGCAATTTTTAAACCCAGTAGCTTGCCTGTGAATTAAATTGCTTTCTTGGAACAACTGCTAACTATCCCTGCTTTGTAAAACATAAAAACACCTCCCCCGTTTTTAGTCGACCCTCTCCAAAAACCGGGACATGAGCTAAATTTCTCGAAATTTGCCCGGACAGCTGGTGAAAAACGGGGACCGTCCTGGCAAATCCGGGACGCCTGGTCACCCTACCCTGCCCCCTCACAGGTCCACAGACAGGGTCACTCAGACCCCGCCGAAGAGTGTCTGTTTATTTATAAATAACGTGTTTCCCGTTTATTTCGGATATTTCTATGGCGCCCACCTCTCCACCCAGAAAACCAGGCGCTTTACAGAAAACCGACCCCCTCTTTGTAAGTGAGGCGGAGGGTGCAGTCAGGTGTGAGGAGAGAGCAGGGATGGAGGGGTGGGTAGGGCCGTGAAAGAGTGGGGACACGCACCTCACGGTGGAAGAGGTGCGTGAGGTAAGGTGTCATCTCAGCCGGGTGGGGGTGATGGAGCGCGAACCTTCACTCTAGGGGTACGGACTCAGACACCAGGGGGCAGGGGTGTCACTCTCACCCCACCCCAGGGAGCATCACACTTCTGTTGCAAATGTTGAATATAACACACCCTTCCTACGACCTGGTGACCCCCTTATAGACCCCTCCCTATACAAGAACCCACAGACCCTTTAAACATGTCCTTGAGATGCGCCAGAGACCCGGTGACTCCGCATGGGTCCCGGTGGCACACACATAGTCACTGCTTAAAAACCCTTCAGGCACCCAGTCGGCGCTTTATATGTGTATGGCCTTTATTCGAAGCGCTGTACATGGCCCGCAGGCATACGTGGTGCGACCCCCCATGACTCCATCAGTTCAACGCTCGCTGCTGACACTCGCGGTGCCCTGAAGGTCATTCCTTCGAATCCTGACAGCCACACTCAGCCTTCCAAGGTCGGTATATTGACTCCTATTACATTTGGTAATAGAAACATGTTATTCACAGCGCGTGGAAACTACTAATGTGTGGTGCAAAGCGCTATATGAATTGGGTTATTATCAATATTATAGGCACCAGTCGAAGTGGGCTGCATTTGTAGGGAGCGACGTGTCCTTTCTTTTTTAAATGTTGCAAAGCAGTTTCCATATTTTTTTGTTGAAAGTAATGGTCCGTGGGTGGTTTATGCGACACTGGGGGCCTCTGCTAAAAGTAAGGTGGGCTCCTATACTGTGAAGCCGAGGGAGGTACAGAGGGCTAAACAGAAAGCAACCTTCTCACCCGAGTGCCTGTGAGAAATTTATTTTTTAAGAATAGGTTAATCAGCAAATGTAAAGGCTGCTTCCGGGCCGGTTCAGGCTTTGTTTGATGGAGTCACTTGAGGCTTCTTGGCGCTTAAAATGTGTCATTTTTAGAAGAAACCCAAAGGTGTTACCATGGAGCTCTGGAGTGCGTGCTTTTAATGGACATTTACACAAATGTTTGCACTAGGTACAGTCTGATTACATATTAATAAAATATATATTTGAAACTATTTCTGTGACCGAAGCATGAAATGTTTTGACACATTTTGAACAGCCTAATGCTGCGTCTAATACTATTTTACGTTTGCAGAGTGCTTATGTCCCAGGGTGCGACCTCCTAGCACTATAAGTACACAGGTCACTTTTCCCCGGTGCAGGGCAGGATTCACTGCTGTGACTCTGGTCGCACACAGACATCTGCAGGGGTCGCATTCCTCCCAGGGTGCGACCTCGTAGCACTATAAGTGCACAAGTCACTCTTCCCCATTGCAGGGAAGTGTTCACTGCTGTGACTGTGGTCGCACCCAGACATTTGCAGGGGTCGCATTCACCCACTGAAGGCTCAGATCATAAAACAGCGCATTTCCTTTTGATTGGTTAAAAATGCATTTATTATTTCATTTAAGGTGTGTTTATCTGTTCTAGGCATTCACCTGAAAGATAACACAATACTTGCAGTATCTTATTTTCTTAGCCACATGTTTGACCCTTTCTCACACTCAGTGACCCCGGCCGTGGACTCCGGGCCACAGTTCCCCTACTTTTTATACATTACATAGGCGCAGCCATACAGTGGATACATACATGACCTGCAGCCTCTAGGCGCCATATGTGCCTTCCATAAATACGGCAGAGCAGCTCACGTGCACCATAGGGGTGTTTCATAGCTCTTCTGTGCACACATTTATAGGCACCATCTGTACATCTTATCAATAATACACACGAGCAAGTGCCCCGGGGGCAGTCCTGGGCGTGCTAAACACACCTTGTAGACGTCACTATGTACATTTAACAGCCCCCCTTCGCCCCATCCTATGCACTCCCCAGAAACAAGCCCTGCTCTCCATGAACACTCACTGCTGACACTATGCAGACACGTCACGCACAGGCGTGGACCCTACGCACTCTAAACACCTGACACCTGGTTCTCCTAGTGCCTAAAACTGAATGTGTCCTTGTGTAATGTAGCCGGTGCTCACGTAAAGCCCCCAACACCTTTGGGGCGTGTTCGCGCTATATAAAACTGCAAAAAAAAACAAAACTCAGCAGGAATATACACAAATAGCCCAGTGCGTAAACCCCACTGCGGGGTCGAGGTGCTATAAAGCTACTACAAGCACCCAGCTCCACCCTCATCTTCCTCCGGCCTCAGGTGGTTGAAAGGCAGAACCAGCCCGCCAGCCCCACGGGGACCTTCCAAGCGGATCTCAGCTACAGGCACGGAACCAACCGAGTTATCTCCCCAGCTCCACATGTGTCCGGCGTGACCCGGCGTGACCCTCTGGTACAGCTCTGCGTGCCCAGACAGGGTAATTATAATGATTACTTCAAAGCAAGGGGCCCATTAGGATGGCGGGCGGATCGCCCCCGCCGGCCCGGTGGTAGCCACCGCCGGCCCGGCGGGGGCGATCCGCCCGCCATTCATGCCTGATTGACCTCCCGCCATATTAGGATGGCTGGGGGGTCCGCCGGTCGACTCGTCGACCGGGCGGGAAACGGGCACAATATGGTGGCGGTGTCTGCAAGACACCGCCATCCATATTGTGATGCAGGCGGTGATTCGCATTTCCATGGCGGCGTTGCCGCCATAGAAATGCATGCGGTTCCTTCTGTTGGGGGCCTGTTGCGGGCCCCCAGGGTGTTGGGGGGGGTGCACATGGGGGGTACCATTGCCATGCACTACGTGGCTGGCACCACGTGGTGCCTGCCATGTAGTGCATGGCAATGCTGTGCACAGTCCTTTCACATTGCGAGCGGGTCTGCAGCCAGCAGATCCACCCGCAATGTAAAAGGGCCATGATGCGCCCGCCAGTGTGGCGGGCGCATCCTAATTCACATGGCGGGACCACCGCAACTTCGGCGGTCGGTCCCTTGCTCCGAAGTTAATGGACCCCTAACTTCGGGGTGGGGGGGTTCCAACCGCCCCAGAAAGTGCCTAGAAAGGGCAAATAGGAGGCAGCATGGACCCGCATAATAGGAGTCCACCCTGGCCCCTGTGACAGGTGCGTGGATACAGGGGGCCGGGGGGCAATATTAATATTTCAATGATTTTATTTGTTTTTTCTGTCTCTCTGCACACACGTCTGTGTGTTTGTACATCTGGCTGACTCAGTGGGTGGGCATCTGCCTGTCTCTCTGCATGTGTGTGTGTGCGTGACTGTCTGCCTCTGCGCGTAACAACCCCCCGCCCGCCCCTCCGTCCGTCTGTATCTCTGTCTGTCTATTTAGCTAATGTGTCCGATCTGTCTGTCTATTTATCGACATGTCTATTTGTGTGTATGTGCATCTGTCTATCTATCTATTTGTCTGTCTGTCTGCATGAATGCCCCTCTATCTCTCTGTCCGCGTCTATGTTCGCCTGTCTGTCTGTATGCGCATCTATTTATCGTCCTGTCTCTCTGTTTACGTGTGTGTGCCTCTGTCAATCTGTCTGTCTGTCCGCGTGCATGTGCATGTGTCTGTCCGTCCGACCGCCGGTGCCCTCTCCTCCCTCTGTTTGGTAAAGTCTCTTCGCGCACCGAAGCCGCGTCCACAGGGTCTGCGGGTTTAACTCCTTCCAAACACACATGTGTTTGTTACTGACTGATAACTGGTGAACATTTTAAATGTGACGTGTGTTGTCCAAAGGACTCAATGCCCCCATCCTCTCGCGCCAGACCGGGTGCTGTCTTTGATGTAAATTTATATTTTTATCATTCTAAAAACAGTAATACACGTTTCATCGCAGGGTTTCATGGCCTGAGAGGGTTTGGGGCCCTCACTCTAATGCCAGGGGGCATAAACCCACCAAAGGGGTGCCCTGCTGATGCCAGCTCTGGTGGCGTCGCTGGGGGGAGGGGCCGATGGGTCCGATGCCCCACCTGTGAATGTCCTGGCCCCCCTTCTGTCCACCCCCAGCTGCGCCATCTACGGCAGACCCAGCCATGTGTCCATGTGCACCGGTCACCTTTTACCCCCCTTGCATTCCTGAGAGGAGGTGCTGTTCCAGGATGTGTTTGGGCAGTCTTTTCATGCAGCACTTTACTCATGTATAGCGCCTAGTGTGGCGAGAGTCACCTCTATGTCTGTGTGTGGTCAGGATGGTGGCAGGATTGGGAGCTCTGGCAGCTGAAGAAAGAGCGAGTTCCTCTCAGTGCCCCTCAGTGGGGCCTTTCAGAACACCTGCTCATCCAATCCTTGGCCTCTCTGTAGCGCACATAGAGCAGTGGCCCCGTGGGCCAACTGTAATTGTGATTCTATTCAAAAGTGTGTTATGGAGGTGCACAGCTGTCGAAACATTGACAGAGCGAAAGGTAAAGAAAACGCAAGGCTTAGAGGTGAGCGGTGCATTGTGTGTGGGGAGGTGAGGGGAAGGGAGCTACATGGAAGTATGCGCAGAAGAGGGCGGGAAGAGGACGTGGGACAGGGAAGAGGTGAGGTGGGAGATCTACAGATGGAGGGCTTCAGAAGGATGTGGGGAGGGAAAGGCCATACATGTCTAAGAGAGGCTGCAGAGGAAGGTGGTCTCAAGGGGAGAACGGGAGTGATTGAGACACCACGAAGACCACTACCACTCCCACTGCTTAAATTAGTGTGTGTGTGTGTATATATGTATATATAAATATATATACACACAAATAGGTATAGATCAAGGCCACTGGAATTATGCGATTGTGCGGCAGAAGCGTGTTTTACATAATTATATATTTGCCACATTGGCCACATAATCCATCATCTGCTGCATAATCTGCAAATTTTAACATAAAAATTTGTGTCTAGCTCAAATGGTTCAAAATGTAGTAAAAATGCAGCCACGTGTGTTGTGGCTCAGTGCCCTTTGGAAAGGTTGACTGATCACCTTTCTTTTGCTTATTGCTGTATGTGAGTGTTAAAACGAGTCACAACCAGTGCCCAGACAGTGCTAAAAAGTGTAAAAAATAACAAAATAATGAAGTAATACTATTTCAAAATGTGCTGCATTGCAACACATAATTTGGCTTTTCGTGGGACATAATTTAATCAACCCTGCCACATATTTTGGCCCTCCCCGTTACATAATTCCAGTGTCCTTGAGATTATAACCATTGACGTGGTATCTTTGTACACCTCCATTGATCATGAAATCGGATTAAATGCAGTAAGTTACTTCCTACGTCAAAAGAGCATCCAGGAACTTAAGCATACAAAGATGCTAATGGAAATGGTGGAATTATGTCTAAAAAACAACATCTTTCTTTTCAATCACAAAGTATATACTCAACAACGTGGAACTGCCATGGGAATATCTTTTTCACCCAGTTATGCAAATCTCACCATGGGGTGGTGGGGAAAATTTGTTGCCTGGCAAGAGGAAAACGAGGGGTATACAGCCAAGATAGAACTTTGGCTGAGATATATCGACGATCTCTTCCTAATTTGGAATGGCAGCCAAAGTGATTTCAAAAATACTTTAACATTCTAAATACCAACGACATAGGTTTGAAATTCACCTATAACATCAGTTCCAAAACAATTCAATATCTGGATGTTCAAGTATATATAGAGGAAAATCAGATACAAACCAAAGTCTATCGCAAACCCACTGCAACGAACAGTATACTCCATGGCAAAAGCTTTCATCCGGCAAACCTAATGAAAAGTATCCCATATGGGGAGTTTATCAGAATGAGGAGAAACTGTTCTACAAATGATATGACCGAAAAAAACTTCAGAGAAAGTGAAAAACGATTCATGAAGAGAGGATATAAACTAAGAGACGTCAAAGAAGGTCTAGAGCGGGCAAAAGCAATCCCACGAACTGAAACTCTTATCACAAAAGTTAAAAATCAACCAGAAGATACAACAAGATTAATTTTAACCTATAGTAAAGAGAGTTTCAAAATTAAACAGATCCTACAAAAATATTGGAATGTTTTAATACAAGATCCCGACATAGGAGAGACAATTGGCTCTAGACCCAATATAACGTATCGCAAAGTTGCATCCTTAAAAGATAAACTTGTGAATAGCCATTTTGTATCACAGAAACCGAAAACATGGCTAACAGAAAAACAAAAAGGATTTGTTCATTGTAACAAATGTAAAGCGTGCAAAATTGGCAAATCTATGACCAGCATTCAGGACTTCAAAGGAAAGACATTCATGATAACTCAAAGAATCACCTGTGAAACAACATATGTTGTTTACATGATTGAATGCACCTGCGGATTACGCTACATTGGTAGCACCATCTGTCCTCTTCGCAAGCGAATACTGGAACATCTCAGAGCCATTCATAACAAAGACATGAACTATGCGATATCAAAACATCTCCACACACAACATAAAACAAATTGGGAAAAAATACGATACTTTGGAATTGCAACCATCCCAATCCACGAAAGAGGAGGTAATCGTACTCTTAAACTAAGAAGACTGGAATCGCGCCTAATCATCAAGTTCAAAACCAAGACTCCTTTTGGGCTCAACGGAGATGAAGAATTACACGTGCACCTATAACTGTTCTATAAACTGCATTGGCATCTCAACAATAGGGTACTACACCCGACAATAAGAAATAAGCGAGTTATCTTGGAAAACAGGCACTGAACCTATAACAAATGAGAATAGGCGACACTCCGAAGCACACAACAAAAGTGCGAATAAAGTTTATTCAAATTGAGGAGGAACAGAGCTGAAAAAGTCAAATACTCGCGAAATCCTACAAAGGGCAACATAACACTTGGAAATATTGTTAGAGTGCCAAGATGAACATATGGATTAGTGTATAAAATCAAACAATTCTTCAAAATGTGACTTTTTTTTAAAAATACTAGTTTTAAAGAATACAAGTCCCAGAATGCACTAAAACTGGGAACATGAATTGACACTATAAAGGGTGAAATCGACAAAGGACTCACGTAACCGTGACAAAGACCATCTCTTGGTCGAAACGTTTGGTGTGGTGGTGGTAATGGTGGCGGTAATTATGCTTTATTAAAAGCTTTTCTAACTATACGACTTCTGGAGTGCAGTGGTTAATTTCGTTTGAAGACATTACTGCGGGGTATGGTCTGACCTCGACACATGCACCAGCTGAGTTAAGTGCGCACCGATTACGGACTGTTTGTTTTTAGATATATATATATATATATATATATATATATTCACTGAAAAAACAATAGGTTTCACGGACGTTATAGTTAGTAATTAGTATTTAAAAAACCTTAGAAATTCACTGAAAAAACCATAGTTTTCAGGGACATTATACTTAAAAATTAGCATTTAAAAAACCTTTGAAATTCACTGAAAAAACCACAGGTTTCAGGGACGTTATAGTTAGTTGGACATTTCACTCATACAAAACCAGAGAAATTTGGCCGTTATAGTTAGTTGAGCTAACTATAACTCGCGACCCCGCAATGCACTGCTGATGATGTCACATATGACATCACTCATGACATACTGAGTGACATAACTCATGACATCACTGATGACATCTCACATGACATCACTGATGACTTCACTGATGACATCATCCAGTGACTGAGTGTTTCTAAAAGTTTAAGAATGTTATATATATATATATACGCCAACGTGTATTGAAGAATGAGTGGGTGTATGAGTGTCTGAATGGATGATTTGGTGGGTGCGTGACTGACTGTATAAGTGAGTGATTAAATGGGTCTTAGTGAATGCATGGATGAATGACTAATCTGTGTGAATGTCTGTATCAGTCTGTCAGTTGGTGTGTTAGTGGCTGTATGGGTTGGTGAGTAGCTACATGAGTGTCTATATCAGTGCTTTAAATGGGAAAAAATAAGTGCAGGTACTCTTAAAATGAGCTATGAGTGTAGCAAGTGGGCGGGGCTAGGGGCGGGGCTAAGGACAAGACATATAAGACACTTCTACTATGGGGCCGAATACTTATATATACTTGAGTGCACACTCACAGAAACAAGCAGCAATGCTCACACAAAGCATTCCAAGAATGTCCTTTAAAACACCTCCCTAGTGTCTGGATTCTCTCCCGCTTTCACTCGCTTTTCTCTCACACACACACAAACATGCACAAACAAGCAGGCAAACACCCAGACACAAGCAGACAGACACTCACACAAAAGACTCAGGTGGGATAAAGGCCATTTTACACTCCTTATCTCCTGTGGGTTTCTTAATTGCTGCATTTGCTGCTGTCAGCGGGATGCCTGGATTTGAGTGTGTGCACAAATGCCCACCATGGTGTGACTGTGATTGACAGCATAGGGCCTGAATGGACCCTGCTCTGTCAAACACAGCGTGGTGGTGAACACCGGACATTATGCAGGTGAGCCCTGCTGAATTGTTTAGAGGTGGCTCAGCTTGGGCTAGAGGCGCTTTGGCTGTTGGACAGCCTTGTTCGTGCTCGTGAGCCAAAGCAACAATGAGCCTACCTTTGATGAGTACTGGTACTCTCCTTGGCAGCAGAGAAGTGCCGGTACTCAGAGCGGTGAAAATGAGAAGTGCCGGTACTCAGTACCGGTGAGTACCGGCCCATTTAAAGCACTGGTCTATATTGGTTAAGGATTGGTTGTCTTAGTACCTGTATTGGTACCTCAGTGTCTGTGAGGGTGGGTGGGGGGGTGTAACTCCCTGAATAGATGTGTGAGTGGGTGATTTAGTGGGTGTATGGGTTCATGAGTGCGTCTGCGAGGGGCTTATGGGTGAGTGAGTGTGCGTATGGCTGTGTCGGTGAGTGAATGGATGTCTCAGTGATATATGTGTGAGTAACTACATATTTGAAAGGCAGTATATGTGAGTGTTGGAGTTTATAACTAACTATATGTGAGAGTGAGTGATTGTGAGAGTGGCTGTATGGATGAGTGTGTGCTTGTGTCAGTGATTGAAGAAGAGAGTAAGTATGTGTTAGTATCTGTATGAATAAGTGAGGTGGTGTGTGTATAACTGTATAGGTGAGTAAAAGGCAGTGTTATTGATTCTTTGGGGGACTGACTAGGTGTGTGAGTAACTCTATGGGTGAGTGACAGTATGTGAGTGTCTGTATGGGTGTATAAGTGCATATATCAGAGGCTGTATTGATGAGTGACAGCGTGTATGAGTGACTGTATCAGTGAGTGAGTGGATGTGTGTAGACCTATGAATCAGTGAGTGGGTATGTACTAACTGGTATTGGTGTGTCTATGGTTTCGAGAATGGTACTCTGCATTTTAGAGTGAGTGTATGAAAAGTTATATTAGGGTGTGAGGAGGTGCATCAGGTATTAACCGGATGATGTCAGCAGTGATGTCATGAGTTATGTCATTTGAGATGTCATCAGTGATGTCATCAGTGATGTCACTGACCATGTCATGAGTGATGTAATATGTGACGTCATCAGTAGTGCATTGCGGGGGCGCAAGTTATAGTTAGCTCAACTAACTATAACGGCCGAATTTCTCTGGTTTTGTATGAGTGAAATGTCCAAGTAACTATAACGTCCCTGAAACCTGTGTTTTTTTCAGTGAATATATAATTATATATATATATATACATATATATATATATATATCTTGTGGCAGCAATCCTCGGAAAAAACACCGCCCTTGTCGTGAGTTGCGTCGCCTAATCGGACCTCCCAGGAATAGGTCCGTGAAATTCGCACAAAATATCCTTTAATAGAACCAGGAATGGCGACGCCGTGTGTAGTGCAAAATAGTCTTTATTGGCCTCGAGTCGAACGCGTTTCGGAGCTAAAACTGCTCCTTGCTCACCAACACATAAAGTTTTAAAAGTGGCCATTTTAAACATTTGTTTACAGTTACCACGAGTCACATGTGGAACTACAGAAACAGTGCAAGTGAAAACTGACTGGTAGTTTTTTTACAATGGTTCCAATAAAATCCTAAACCAATTTGTTTTTTAATCCAATTTTTTTCAAACTTGATTTCAGAATTATGATTTCATAATTATAAATATTAAAACATTAAAACATACACCTTTCTGAAAAACTCTTAGATACAAAAATATATGAATTTCGTAGAAAAATAAATTTTTAAATTTTTCTTTTTTCATATACTGATGACTTCATGGACAAAACAATTCACAATCCATGCGTGAAAGGCTCGGCTCGTTAATTAATAAAGTTGTTCATACCATTTATTTTCGGTAATTCCTTCACAACTAGAGAATAAATATATCTCAAAATGTGTCACACATATTTTGCCCCAGTGGGCATAACAGTACACATTATTAACCTTAACCCCACTCTGTCTTGTCCTATTCCTCAAGAAGGTTGTATGCAAAAAATCCCAAAATTTACAATACATTTTAATTTTTGGTTCTTGATTTGCTTCGCGCCCAAGTGGGCAGATAGTGTTTCCATCCAAATTCCAACCACGTCTGTATCTATTTACCTTACTTATTCCTTTTTCCAGCCGTGTTTAAAAACCTCAATTATAGCTCTTTATCTTACTAGGATTAAAAATGTACTGAATGTGCTACACTGAACCTTTTCTTCTCTATTTCCAACCTCTATAGATGCGTATACATGTCCTCTTCAGCATTTAAACCTTCTGGGAATTTGCAGTTTAGTTCTATAATGTAACGAGATTCTAGTTTTCTCAATTTCTTTTCTCTATTGCTACCTCGTTTGTCTAATGCCACTGCATCTATCACATAATATGTGAGTCCCTTACTGTCTTTGTTATGAAATTTTCCAAAATGGCGAGCTACCGGGTATGATTGGTCACCATTCTTTATCGCCCTGAGATGCTGTAGAATCCTTTTATGTACCTCATGGATAGTGCTGCCCACGTACCTCAGACCACACGGGCACTGAAGCACGTAGACTGCATAATCCGTTTTACAATTATATTTGCCCTTTATACTCTTGTTTATCTTTGATAATCCTCCTTTGTATTGGGTGATGTTAACTCCATGTTTACACGCTTTGCACTTAGTGCATTTCAAGAAACCTTCCTTCCTAGTTAGCCATGTTTCTTTGGGCTGGGGTTGCTTCAACGTGTTACTTACTAGCATCTGCTTGAATGATTTAGCACGTCTGAAAGTTAGCTGAGGTTTTTTAGGCACTACTTTCCCCAATATCGAATCATTTCTAACTAAATGCCAGTGTTTATTGAGGATACCTCTCAATCTATCTTGTTGGTTACTATACTTAGTTATCAGACGACATTGATTACTTTGAATTTCTTTACTTTTCTCGTCCTTCTTCTTGTCAAATAGAATTTCCTCTCTTTCCTTACCAGAAACTTTTCTCATGGCCTCATCTATCCATTGATCGCGGTACCCTCTACTTTTAAATCTCTCTTTCAGACACTTGAATTCTATTTTTGCTTGCTCCCCATCACTACAATTACGCTTGGTGCGTATACACTCACCAAATGGGATACTTCTTTTTAAGTTGACAGGATGGAAACTGGTGGCGTGCAAAAGCGTATTTCCCGCCGATGGTTTTCTGTATAGTTTAGTTGCTAACCTACCATCTTTTATATATACTGTCAAGTCCAAAAAATTGACACTATACCTGCTGATGTCACTCGTGAAAGTTAAATTCAAATCATTTCTTTGGATCTTACTGATAAAAGTTTTAGCTTGCTCCTCCAAACCTTTCCAGACCACAAATAAGTCGTCAATGTACCTACTCCAATGTAAGATGTGATCTTCCCATTCCGTTTGATACTGCCTCTGGATCACCTGCTCCTCCCACCAGCCCATATGCAAATTCGCATAGCTGGGGGCGAAGCAGGTGCCCATGGCCGTACCACATTTTTGATGGTAAAGAATATCATTAAACAGAAAAAAATTACTTGTCAAACACACTTCCAGTATTTTCAGTATCATTTCTGTATGAGCCCATAATCCTATAGGTCTCCCTCCCAAAAAATGCCTGATTGCTCTAAGGCCATCATTGTGTCGAATACTTGTGTACAAGGTGGATACATCTATAGTGATTAAAACAGGGGTCTCCAACCAGTCGATCGCGAGCTACTGGTAGCTCGCTGACACCCTGTCAGTAGCTCGCGACCTGACTTTCAATTTAGTATCCTATCGTCGTTGTTTTGTTTATATTTTAGTCTTTTTCAGCCCTCTTAATTGTGTCCGCCGTCATAGGAAACTGCTGCTCCTGCTGGCTAATGGAGCCTATCTGGGGCGTGGTGAAGTGGCTGACGTAGGCCCAGCATGAGCAGTGTCAGCCTGCCTACGAGAACCACGAGGCCTGCCGTATGCTGCCTGCATCGTGCTTTGACCCTGCCTGACTTGGAGGCCGGAGCGGCAGCCTTGCAGGCACAAATGTCTCTGCATACAGCAGCGCAGGAGCTGCAGCACTTCCCACATTAGGAACATCCGGACCTGCATCAGGTTTGTGGACAAGAGAACCTTTTTTATTCAAATGCGTGTGTGCAATGCTTTGTTTGTAGTTTGGGCTTTTCTGCCCTCTTAATTGTGTCCGCCGTCATAGAAACCTGCTGCTCCTGCTGGCTAATGGAGTCTATCTGGGGCGGGGTGAAGTGGCTGACGCAAGCCCAGCATGAGCAGTGTCAGCCTGCCTACGAGAACCACAAGGCCTGCCTTATGCTGCCTGCATCGTGCTTTGCCCCTGCCTGACTTGGAGGCCGGAGCAGCAGCCTTGCAGGCACAATTGTCTCTGCATACAGCAGCGCAGGAGCTGCAGCACTTCCCACATTAGGAACAACCGGACCTGCATCAGGTTTGTGGACAAGAGAAACTTTTTTTCCAAATGCGTGTGTGCATAAATTTTTTCCTGGCATCTGAAACACGCGCAGTTTCCAATGCTCAGGAATCTTCTATGCCTAAAAAAACACTTGAGGTGGGATTATATGATCCAATTCTTCTGGGTAGAATAGATGCGCATTGAATTTAATCAATAACTTTAGTTTCAAATCACTAAATATCCTTTGTCAACTTCTAAATGTGTTTGGAGACAAACCTTTCAATATCTGCAATTGCATCTGCTAGTACAATCTGTCATAGATGGAGCAGTCTGTGCTCGACATCCTTCCAAACGTGGCGATGACGAAGATTACATCATAATGTCGAGTAATTGGGAAGTTTCTCTTTTGATAGCCATGACTGCTCGTGTGGAGTAGACCTTGGATAATGGCTATGCTTTGTCTGGTTTAAAATGCGATTTTTATTGTAATGCAGTTGTGGGTGTATAATGCAATGGAACGCTTACATTGATATAGTATTATTTTTTTAAATACATTTGAAACACTGTTTTAATTTCATCATTTTTCAAGCACCATTTCACAGGTATCTTTTATTTTTAAAGACATAATGTACCTTGCACATTATTACTGGCCACAAACCGGAACCAGGAACATAATTGTACGTGTCTATTCACTAAATTTTAATGAAATGATGGAAGAAATGTAAAATTAGGTTCCTGACTCCAGTTTGTGCTCATGAAGAACTTCCAAGAGGTACTTTATTTAAAACAAAAATCCATGTAAAATGAGGCCTTAAGTTAATGACATAAAGGGAAAAATTTTAAATGAAGTGTTAATTTTATGACACAATGAATATAAAAGGCTTGACACATCACTTTAAATTTATCTCATTTAAAAAAGTACCTCACCCCTGCAGAGGCCATATTTTTCTGTTGTAAATGGGGCCAATAAATAACATGGAGAGCTGAGCATGGGCCAAGTGAAGGATCTGTGGCCCATTCCTTCCATGAGCAAAGACTTGCAAATAGTGACACAAAAGTCATACAAAAATATGATGGAGTCTTTTTAAAAATCACTGCGTTTATTTCTCCTACATGCAGGAGCATTTCATGTGAACAGCAGATCATATCACTACATTGAGAGGCATTATTAGAAGTAATAGCTTTTGAACATGAAATGATGGACTCCCACCGTCCAAGATGACAATGCTATATTAATAATAATAACTAAGTGGCAAGTCATGTGCACCATACATGTGGCATAAGTTATTATTACATGGAGCAAATGCATAGTCTGGCAGGGGGCATTTTTGTACAGCGCACACCCTGAAATCAGGCATTTCAAGGTCCCGGCATGTGATAATTTAGAAAATGGAGGCATTATGTAATAAAATAATTGTATTGCAGCATTTATATAGTCTTGTGCTTACTACCCTTATGTAGGGCACTGAACCACTTACCTACATAATCCATGTAGGTAGGCTGTGTGGTTAGAAAGGTGTTATTTTCATTTTGTGATCCTATGTGGTAAGTGTTTCCATGTTGTGCTTGATGACCACCGAGATGCAGTTACAGAGTTATGGAACATAGTAGTTTGGTGGATGAGGAGGTGTGAGAGGCAGATGTGAAGTTTATGGTTTTTAGTACACTGGCAGCTTTGAACAGCACTGCAGGTCTGTATGGTTTCTTATGATTGTAGTCTTCTTCGCTTGTTACTGCAGAGGTCAGGCGCACACAATGTGTTGAAGAGGAAAGCCGGGACTAATATTAGGCTCTCTGGTTTCATATTGTGCATTGCAGGCACTAAATGAGTATCTCTTTATCCCTAGTTAGTGAAGTTGGGTGTGTGGGGGGGACTTTGGAAATAATGTGCACATTACTCGGCCTTTAGTAGCTCACGATGATTTTCACGGATCAGAAGTAGCTCTCGCTATAGAAAAGGTTGGAGACCCCTGGATTAAAAGATAGTCCTCCTCCCACGGGAGATCATATATTTTCCTCAAAAAATCTCCTGAGTCCTGAATGTATGAGAGCAAATCAAGAACCAAAAATTAAAATGTATTGTAAATTTTGGGATTTTTTGCATACAACCTTCTTGAGGAATAGGACAAGACAGAGTGGGGTTAAGGTTAATAATGTGTACTGTTATGCCCACTGGGGCAAAATATGTGTGACGCATTTTGAGATATATTTATTCTCTAGTTGTGAAGGAATTACCGAAAAGAAATGGTATGAACAACTTTATTAATTAACGAGCCGAGCCTTTCACGCATGGATTGTGAATTGTTTTGTCCATGAAGTCATCAGTATATGAAAAAGAAAAATTTAAAAATTTATTTTTCTACGAAATTCATATATTTTTGTATCTAAGAGTTTTTCAGAAAGGTGTATGTTTTAATGTTTTAATATTTATAATTATGAAATCATAATTCTGAAATCAAGTTGGAAAAAATTGGTTTAAAAAAAAAAAAAATTGGTTTAGGATTTTATTGGAACCGTTGTAAAAAAACTACCAGTCTGTTTTCACTTGCACTGTTTCTGTAGTTCCACACGTGACTCGTGGTAACTGTAAACAAATGTTTAAAATGGCCGCTTTTAAAACTTTATGTGTCGGTGAGCAAGGAGCAGTTTTAGCTCCGAAACGCGTTCGACTCGAGGCCAATAAAGACTATTTTGCACTACACACGGCGTCGCCATTCCTGGTTCTATTAAAGGATATTTTGTGCAAATTTCACGGACCTATTCCTGGGAGGTCCGATTAGGCGACGCAACTCACGACAAGGGCGGTGTTTTTTCCGAGGATTGCTGCCACAGGATTCGTTTCAACACTGCCCACCTCCCCCCGTCTCAGCCAAGCGGGAAGTAAAAGAACCAAACAGGAAGCAGGACCGGAGTACGGAGTGAAGTCTGGTGAGTCGGAGGACTAACAGAGGTCGCTCCGGAGTTCGGGTAAGGCTGCATCCAATGTACGGTGTATATGGGGGAGAGAGTGAAGTTTCCTTGCCAGAAGATTAGACGGTTTGGCAGGAAGCGGTTGTGGTGCGAAAAGGATTTATCCTTGATTGTAATCAGCAACAATGTCGGCCTCGGAAGTTAAAGAGCGGGAAGAAGAAGCTCTACGAGTTTTTGATGATGAATGTGCGACTTCAGAAAATCCTGCTGGGCGGGAAGATGTATCCGGAAGAATAACTGATTTGGGGTCACGTTTAAAACGTTTAGAAAAACTGCACCGTGTGGAGTTGTCGAAATGGTGGGAATCGAAATCTCTTCAGCGATATTTAGAGGTTCATCGAGTTCCTAGGGGTCTGCGCATCATGGTAGCTCCATCATATGAAGAACCCAATCCGGAGATGCTGCGTGAATGGGCAAGTAACAACAACAATTCTTCACGGAGGATGCTTGCTATTCTGATAAAATATGCAGACATTGATAGACAAAAGGTTCTGGAGGAAATTGATGAATTGCTGAAAATTTTGAGTACAGACCCAGACCAAGAAAAGATAACCAAATTCAAAGGGGAAATGAAAGAAAGGCTGCGCAAACTAGAAATTACAATTAAAGAAAGGAAGGCGCAGAAATTTCTACGAGACAAAGTAGATTATGATAGAGGACAAATCTATACCTTTGCAAAAAGAGTCGACACGATCCGTAGGCAAAGGATAACAGTGGCCAGTAAACCAGTACAAGAAGTGCTATCAGGGCACAGCAGCCTCCAGAGCTCAGAAGTTGATACGGATCTGGAGGACGACACCAATAACAGAGGCAACAGGCCAGTCCCCACTGTGATCGATTAATTTGGTTTTTTAAGGGAAGAGAGACGTTTCAATTTAAGACCAAGGCAACCAACACAGATCAATCAACCTCCAAGAGGGAGAGGAAGAGGCAAAGGAACAAGAGGCGGAAAGGTGCAAAGCGGAGAAGAAGGACAAGAGAGACGGAAAGACAACAGGAAATAGAGGCTAACAATGAAGCCGCAATTGTCAACCTTACAAACGTGACTCTGACGGATCAAGAACAAACAATTTTGCAGTTGGGTTTATCCTTCTGCCCAGAGGAAGATCTAGACCAGGGGTCTCCAACCAGTCGATCGCGAGCTACTGGTAGCTCGCTGACACCCTGTCAGTAGCTCGCGACCTGACTTTCAATTTAGTATCCTATCGTCGTTGTTTTGTTTATATTTTAGTCTTTTTCAGCCCTCTTAATTGTGTCCGCCGTCATAGGAAACTGCTGCTCCTGCTGGCTAATGGAGCCTATCTGGGGCGTGGTGAAGTGGCTGACGTAGGCCCAGCATGAGCAGTGTCAGCCTGCCTACGAGAACCACGAGGCCTGCCGTATGCTGCCTGCATCGTGCTTTGACCCTGCCTGACTTGGAGGCCGGAGCGGCAGCCTTGCAGGCACAAATGTCTCTGCATACAGCAGCGCAGGAGCTGCAGCACTTCCCACATTAGGAACATCCGGACCTGCATCAGGTTTGTGGACAAGAGAACCTTTTTTTATTCAAATGCGTGTGTGCAATGCTTTGTTTGTAGTTTGGGCTTTTTCTGCCCTCTTAATTGTGTCCGCCGTCATAGAAACCTGCTGCTCCTGCTGGCTAATGGAGTCTATCTGGGGTGGGGTGAAGTGGCTGACGCAAGCCCAGCATGAGCAGTGTCAGCCTGCCTACGAGAACCACAAGGCCTGCCTTATGCTGCCTGCATCGTGCTTTGCCCCTGCCTGACTTGGAGGCCGGAGCAGCAGCCTTGCAGGCACAATTGTCTCTGCATACAGCAGCGCAGGAGCTGCAGCACTTCCCACATTAGGAACAACCGGACCTGCATCAGGTTTGTGGACAAGAGAAACTTTTTTTTCCAAATGCGTGTGTGCATTAATTTTTTCCTGGCATCTGAAACACGCGCAGTTTCCAATGCTCAGGAATCTTCTATGCCTAAAAAAACACTTGAGGTGGGATTATATGATCCAATTCTTCTGGGTAGAATAGATGCGCATTGAATTTAATCAATAACTTTAGTTTCAAATCACTAAATATCCTTTGTCAACTTCTAAATGTGTTTGGAGACAAACCTTTCAATATCTGCAATTGCATCTGCTAGTACAATCTGTCATAGATGGAGCAGTCTGTGCTCGACATCCTTCCAAACGTGGCGATGACGAAGATTACATCATAATGTCGAGTAATTGGGAAGTTTCTCTTTTGATAGCCATGACTGCTCGTGTGGAGTAGACCTTGGATAATGGCTATGCTTTGTCTGGTTTAAAATGCGATTTTTATTGTAATGCAGTTGTGGGTGTATAATGCAATGGAACGCTTACATTGATATAGTATTATTTTTTTAAATACATTTGAAACACTGTTTTAATTTCATCATTTTTCAAGCACCATTTCACAGGTATCTTTTATTTTTAAAGACATAATGTACCTTGCACATTATTACTGGCCACAAACCGGAACCAGGAACATAATTGTACGTGTCTATTCACTAAATTTTAATGAAATGATGGAAGAAATGTAAAATTAGGTTCCTGACTCCAGTTTGTGCTCATGAAGAACTTCCAAGAGGTACTTTATTTAAAACAAAAATCCATGTAAAATGAGGCCTTAAGTTAATGACATAAAGGGAAAAATTTTAAATGAAGTGTTAATTTTATGACACAATGAATATAAAAGGCTTGACACATCACTTTAAATTTATCTCATTTAAAAAGTACCTCACCCCTGCAGAGGCCATATTTTTCTGTTGTAAATGGGGCCAATAAATAACATGGAGAGCTGAGCATGGGCCAAGTGAAGGATCTGTGGCCCATTCCTTCCATGAGCAAAGACTTGCAAATAGTGACACAAAAGTCATACAAAAATATGATGGAGTCTTTTTAAAAATCACTGCGTTTATTTCTCCTACATGCAGGAGCATTTCATGTGAACAGCAGATCATATCACTACATTGAGAGGCATTATTAGAAGTAATAGCTTTTGAACATGAAATGATGGACTCCCACCGTCCAAGATGACAATGCTATATTAATAATAATAACTAAGTGGCAAGTCATGTGCACCATACATGTGGCATAAGTTATTATTACATGGAGCAAATGCATAGTCTGGCAGGGGGCATTTTTGTACAGCGCACACCCTGAAATCAGGCATTTCAAGGTCCCGGCATGTGATAATTTAGAAAATGGAGGCATTATGTAATAAAATAATTGTATTGCAGCATTTATATAGTCATGTGCTTACTACCCTTATGTAGGGCACTGAACCACTTACCTACATAATCCATGTAGGTAGGCTGTGTGGTTAGAAAGGTGTTATTTTCATTTTGTGATCCTATGTGGTAAGTGTTTCCATGTTGTGCTTGATGACCACCGAGATGCAGTTACAGAGTTATGGAACATAGTAGTTTGGTGGATGAGGAGGTGTGAGAGGCAGATGTGAAGTTTATGGTTTTTAGTACACTGGCAGCTTTGAACAGCACTGCAGGTCTGTATGGTTTCTTATGATTGTAGTCTTCTTCGCTTGTTACTGCAGAGGTCAGGCGCACACAATGTGTTGAAGAGGAAAGCCGGGACTAATATTAGGCTCTCTGGTTTCATATTGTGCATTGCAGGCACTAAATGAGTATCTCTTTATCCCTAGTTAGTGAAGTTGGGTGTGTGGGGGGGACTTTGGAAATAATGTGCACATTACTCGGCCTTTAGTAGCTCACGATGATTTTCACGGATCAGAAGTAGCTCTCGCTATAGAAAAGGTTGGAGACCCCTGATCTAGACTATGTACAAACAAGAATTGACTTATTTAGGTTTATCAGGACATTGAAATTAAAAAAGCATTTTCTTTTGAATCCTTCGGCCAGTAAGCCACTTTTGTCTCACATGGATGTGATCGGAGTAGGAGGATTATCTGTAGATGATATGAATTTGATGTTAGAGCTAAGAGAACTTGAAATTGAGGATCAGTTATCAGATGTAACGAGCAATGTGGCAGAACTTGTACAAGAAGAAGGTATTGACATAGGAGAGGCAGCACCCACAAATTTCAGACCTAGTTCTAGATTTATCCCGATGACAACTAGGGATGCAACAGATGTTTTCAGTGACTTAGTCATCAATGAATTGAAGAATGTTTGCATGCACATTAGCAAAGAAAAAAACAAAAATAAAGAATCACCAAAGGCATTAAAACAAAAAGCGTATTTTGCGTTAGTAAAAAAGTTAAATGACAATGACAACTGCGTAGTGAGGAGTGCAGATAAAGGAGGAAATGTTGTCCTATGGGATAAACAGAAATATTTGGTGGAAGCATATAAGCAGTTGAATAACAGAATGTGCTATGCGAAAGTGAAAGAGCGAGAAATGATGGCAAGCTATGAAATGTACAATATAGAGCTGAAAAAGTGGTATGAGCAAAATCTCCTGAGTCATGATGAATTCAAGTTTCTTAGTATTGATCACCCCACAACATCGGTGTTTTACCTGATCCCCAAGATCCACAAAGATATGTTGAACCCTCCGGGGCGCCCCATAATTTCAGCGATAGGAAGTGCACTTGAACATACTTCCAAATATGTGGATTCTTTTCTGTGCAAAATGGCACAAGCTCTGCCCTCATACATTCAGGACTCAGGAGATTTTTTGAGGAAAATATATGATCTCCCGTGGGAGGAGGACTATCTTTTAATCACTATAGATGTATCCACCTTGTACACAAGTATTTGACACAATGATGGCCTTAGAGCAATCAGGCATTTTTGGGAGGGAGACCTATAGGATTATGGGCTCATACAGAAATGATACTGAAAATGGTGGAAGTGTGTTTGACAAGTAATTTTTTTCTGTTTAATGATATTCTTTACCATCAAAAATGTGGTACGGCCATGGGCACCTGCTTCGCCCCCAGCTATGCGAATTTGCATAAGGGCTGGTGGGAGGAGCAGGTGATCCAGAGGCAGTATCAAACGGAATGGGAAGATCACATCTTACATTGGAGTAGGTACATTGACGACTTATTTGTGGTCTGGAAAGGTTCGGAGGAGCAAGCTAAAACTTTTATCAGTAAGATCCAAAGAAATGATTTGAATTTAACTTTCACGAATGACATCAGCAGGTATAGTGTCAATTTTTTGGACTTGACAGTATATATAAAAGATGGTAGGTTAGCAACTAAACTATACAGAAAACCATCGGCGGGAAATACGCTTTTGCACGCCACCAGTTTCCATCCTGTCAACTTAAAAGAAGTATCCCATTTGGTGAGTGTATACGCACCAAGCGTAATTGTAGTGATGGGGAGCAAGCAAAAATAGAATTCAAGTGTCTGAAAGAGAGATTTAAAAGTAGAGGGTACCCCGATCAATGGATAGATGAGGCCATGAGAAAAGTGTCTGGTAAGGAAAGAGAGGAAATTCTGTTTGACAAGAAGAAGGACGAGAAAAGTAAAGAAATTCAAAGTAAACAATGTCGTCTGATAACTAAGTATAGTAACCAACAAGATAGATTGAGAGGTATCCTCAATAAACACTGGCATTTAATTAGAAATGATTCGATATTGGGGAAAGTAGTGCCTAAAAAACCTCAGCTAACTTTCAGACGTGCTAAATCATTCAAGCAGATGCTAGTAAGTAACACGTTGAAGCAACCCCAGCCCAAAGAAACATGGCTAACTAGGAAGGAAGGTTTCTTGAAATGCACTAAGTGCAAAGCGTGTAAACATGGAGTTAACATCACCCAATACAAAGGAGGATTATCAAAGATAAACAAGAGTATAAAGGGCAAATATAATTGTAAAACGGATTATGCAGTCTACGTGCTTCAGTGCCCGTGTGGTCTGAGGTACGTGGGCAGCACTATCCATGAGGTACATAAAAGGATTCTACAGCATCTCAGGGCGATAAAGAATGGTGACCAATCATACCCGGTAACACGCCATTTTGGAAAATTTCATAACAAAGACAGTAAGGGACTCACATATTATGTGATAGATGCAGTGGCATTAGACAAACGAGGTGGCAATAGAGAAAAGAAATTGAGAAAACTAGAATCTCGTTACATTATAGAACTAAACTGCAAATTCCCAGAAGGTTTAAATGCTGAAGAGGACATGTATACGCATCTATAGAGGTTGGAAATAGAGAAGAAAAGGTTCAGTGTAGCACATTCAGTACATTTTTAATCCTAGTAAGATAAAGAGCTATAATTGAGGTTTTTAAACACGGGTGGAAAAAGGAATAAGTAAGGTAAAAAGATACAGACGTGGTTGGAATTTGGATGGAAACACTATCTGCCCACTTGGGCGCGAAGCAAATCAAGAACCAAAAATTAAAATGTATTGTAAATTTTGGGATTTTTTGCATACAACCTTCTTGAGGAATAGGACAAGACAGAGTGGGGTTAAGGTTAATAATGTGTACTGTTATGCCCACTGGGGCAAAATATGTGTGACGCATTTTGAGATATATTTATTCTCTAGTTGTGAAGGAATTACCGAAAATAAATGGTATGAACAACTTTATTAATTAACGAGCCGAGCCTTTCACGCATGGATTGTGAATTGTTTTGTCCATGAAGTCATCAGTATATGAAAAAAGAAAAATTTAAAAATGTATTTTTCTACGAAATTCATATATTTTTGTATCTAAGAGTTTTTCAGAAAGGTGTATGTTTTAATGTTTTAATATTTATAATTATGAAATCATAATTCTGAAATCAAGTTTGAAAAAATTGTTTAAAAAAAAAAAATTGGTTTAGGATTTTATTGGAACCATTGTAAAAAAACTACCAGTCTGTTTTCACTTGCACTGTTTCTGTAGTTCCACACGTGACTCGTGGTAACTGTAAACAAATGTTTAAAATGGCCGCTTTTAAAACTTTATGTGTTGGTGAGCAAGGAGCAGTTTTAGCTCCGAAACGCGTTCGACTCGAGGCCAATAAAGACTATTTTGCACTACACACGGCGTCGCCATTCCTGGTTCTATTAAAGGATATTTTGTGCGAATATATATATATATATATATGCGAATGTGTATGTTTTAATGTTTAAATATATATATATTCATATATAGTATTAAATATTAGTGGACTTTATTTCATTTACATTATATCAATAAATCAATCAATTAACATTTGTATAGCGCAGCGCTGTAATCCCTAGTGGGCTGGGTACTAATGGTGCTAGGGCTCCATTGAAAAGCCAGGTCTCGAGTTTCTTTCAGAAGTCCGCTAAGGAGGGTGCTGTTTGGAGGTGGAGAGACAGGTCGTTTCAGGTCTTGGCAGCGATGTAAGAGAAGGAGCGCCCCCCACTGCGGGTGCGACGGATGCAGGGGTGTGTGCGAGGGCAAGAGAGGAGGAGCGCAGGTGACTTGCGGGTAGATGGAAGTTCAGTTGATGGTTGATGTAGGGTGGTCCTTGATCGTGGAGAGCTTTGTAGGCATGCTTGAGGATCTCGAACTGGCATCTCTTCTGGAAGGGGAGCCAGTGGAGGTTTCTGAGGTGGGGGGTGATGTGGGTCCATTTGGAGCGGTCCAGGATGAGTCTGGCTGCTGTATTCTCAATGGTCTGGAGTCTTTTGAGGATCTGGGAGAAGATGCCTGCGACGAGAGTGTTGCTGTGGTTGAGGTGGCTGGTGACGAGGGCCTGGGTGACAGATTTCCTGGTGTTGACTGTGATCCATCTGAAGATTCTGTGAAGCAAGCGAAGGGTGTGGAAGCAAGAGGACGCAACTGCGTTGATGATATTTTTGACACAATATTTTTGTAAACAATTTATTTTACAACGATATTGTGTCAGTAATCTCTTCATGCTTACTTCTTGCTGACATCTTACTCTGATCAGAAAAGAAACTTGTTCTAGACAAATGAAGCTAAATGATGCGAGAGATTCACCATGTTTAAATCTGCAGCTGGGGGAATGCATGCTTACTGTTCCGTCTTTGTTTTCATTAAAGTCGTTGTCACTGCACGTCAGAGTTTATGGCTCATTAGTTTTCTTCTGGCACATTGGCTATAAAGACAGAATGACTTTCCATGCAGCAATTACCCTGCCACAAGGAAGTTCAATATTTGTTTGTAGAGTTCCAATAGTTTACAGCCTATCCTTGTATTAACTTCACACAATTACCTAATTCCACCCAAAAAAAGTCAAGAAAAACTGTACGACACTTCTTTTCCCACAAATGTCCGGATGAAGAGCTAAAAGACCGATCACAAGAAGCATTGCAAATTTCACACTGAGGGGTCGATTCCGATTCGGGCCGGAAAAAGCACCGACCGACTCGGATCCGGAAATAATACCGACCGACACGTACCTGTGGCGCCCGACACGCCAAGTACGATGCAAGCCGCGATAAATCCGACCGACACGTCAGGAAACCAAGCCGACCGACCGAGCCGCTCGGAAAATAGCAATCCGGCCGGAAAAACACGCGAATCCAACCGACCGACACGCACCCGGAACAAATCCGACCGAATCGTACCCGCCAACTCCAACCTGCAAAGTACGATGCAAGGCGCGAAAAACACGACCGAGTCGGACGGAGGACAAGCCGTACGACCGACACGCATACAAAACCGAGCCGAAGCAACACAATACACCGCGACCGACGCGTACGCAGCATACAAAACTGCACAAACACAGCGTGAACGAAACGGAAAACACCGTACGAGACCAATGCAGGGTCCGACTCGGTCACAAGAACGTTTCCAACATACACAAACAGCACAAAGGAAAAATCAACCAAAAAAAGGCCAAACAAGCAATTACCAAGCCAATAAATACTGGGGGGGTGGGGACAGAGAACAAAGACACACCAACAACTCCACCTATATAAAGGACACTAATCACTACCATTAGCCTTTGCAAATGCCATTCCACTGCCAGCACCCAAGAGAAAGCAACCACACACCCACAGCTCATCCCTCACACAAGCCACACACCAGCAGCACACCAACAAATACCTACCTCACATACACCCAGCACAACACACACCCACACACCCTCACCTGCACACCAACACACACATCACCCACTATCACCACCCATCACCATGCCCCCAAGAAGAATCCCAAGTTCCTAGATAGTGAATTGGAAGTCATGGTAGACGAGATCCTCAGGGTGGAGCCACAGCTGTTTGGCACTCTGGTCCAACAGACCCCCATGTCGCAGAAAACCAAGATGTGGGAGAGGATCATCAACAGGGTGAACGCCCAATCACCATGTCGGCGCACAAAGACCGACATCCAGAACAGGTGGTATGACGTGCGCAGGAGGGTCCGGGAGCTGCTCAAGAAAGACTACCACCTGAGCCAATACACCGGCAGTGGCCCTCCTGCCAAGCCAGTATACCTCAGGCCCTGGGAGGAGAAGGTGCGGGCCATCCTTCCGCCAGTGAGCGTATATGGACTAGAGGACATCCCAGAGCCTGGTGAGTACACAACAAATGTACACAATAAACTGCCACAAAACACACACATCACTGTCAAGGGGAGAGTCAAACCATGCACTCATAGCAATTACACAGCAACTAGAACAGAATCATCCCAAAATGTGTATGTCAGTCAGATAAACACAACACATGCCATCAAAAAAGTCACATCCAACTGTGCCAACACATGTACAAACACAACCACAACTACAGCTAGGCAGTGGCACAAATAGAACTAACACACACATCCACACATGTAGCCACCACAACAACACCAACACACAGTGAAGACCACTCAAAGGAAGGAATTCTGTGTATGCTGGCCAAGTCAGTGTAGCCAATAGCATCATGGGAGTCGCAGTCACACATATTGCCCCCCCACAACTGTCCCATCAACACCACCCTGAACCATGCTCACATCACAGGGAGTGGAGAAGGACTCACAAGATGGCTGACACTGGCTACTGCTGTGGGGAGCACAAGGCCCTGCTGCCAACTGTGCACCAACAAACAGCAGGACACCACTGACTGACATCCTGAGAGACAACTTACACTCCCTGCAATGCAAGCACGTTCCATGGTGGGATATCTGGCTGGCTGGCTGGGTGGGAAGGGGGACTTGCAGCACTGACCATAGTCACCAGCACCTCCCCTCACACCCCCCAACACAAACTCCACAGTACCCACCTGGTAGAATGCAATGCCCTCCATCCTAACACAAGATCCCACAAAGCACCACCACCCTGGGTTATGTTGTGTGAAGCACAGGGACACTCTTGGGACTCTTAGCCAAACAACTGCCAGGACAACACTCCCAGCCATCCTGTCAGCACAGCCAGCCCACCCCACAGGGAAGCAGAGTCAAAAGGAAGGAAGCATGGGCATGCTGGGAAGGGGGTGGAGGCAATAGCATGATGGGAGTGGTAGTCACAGACATTGCTCAGCCTCACAACTGGCCCATCAACACCACCCTGAACCATGCTCACATCACAGGGAGTGGAGAAGGACTCACAAAATGGCTGACACTGGCTACTGCTGCGGGGAGCACAAGGCCCTGCTGGGAACTGTGCACCAACAAACAGCAGGACACCACTGACTGACATCCTGAGAGACAACTTACACTCCCTGCAATGCAAGCACGTTCCATGGTGGGATATCCGGCTGGCTGGGTGGGAAGGGGGACTTGCAGCACTGACCATAGTCACCAGCACCTCCCCTCACACCCCCCCAACACAAACTCCACAGTACCCACCTGGTAGAATGCAATGCCCTCCATCCTAACACAAGATCCCACAAAGCACCACCACCCTGGGTTATGTTGTGTGAAGCACAGGGACACTCTTGGGACTCTTAGCCAAACAACTGCCAGGACAACACTCCCAGCCATCCTGTCAGCACAGCCAGCCCACCCCACAGGGAAGCAGAGTCAAAAGGAAGGAAGCATGGGCATGCTGGGAAGGGGGTGGAGGCAATAGCATGATGGGAGTGGTAGTCACAGACATTGCTCAGCCTCACAACTGTCCCATCAACACCACCCTGAACCATGCTCACATCACAGGGAGTGGAGAAGGACTCACAAGATGGCTGACACTGGCTACTGCTGTGGGGAGCACAAGGCCCTGCTGCCAACTGTGCACCAACAAACAGCAGGACACCTCTGACTGACATCCTGAGAGACAACTTACACTCCCTGCAATGCAAGCACGTTCCATGGTGGGATAACTGACTGGGTGGGTGGGTGGGTGGGAAGGAGGTCTGGCTGTCAACCAAACACAATCAATGCAGACCATGTTCACACCCCAGAGAATACATAGAAATGCCCAAATAATGCAGGACAATGTGCCACACCAATATCAACCCCTGACTGTGACGACTTAGGACAATACAATGTACAGGCCCGCACCCCGAGGCACAGTCACAACTGTCAGGTGTGTCAACCACTGATGCCTGCAGAAACATGACATACATTGTTTGTGTCTCCCAAAAACAGGTGATGATAGGGACACAGCAGCAGACGCTGAGGAGTCCCAGTCCCAGGCTCAAGAGGATGCCGAGCTCACTGGCGTCGTACAGCCTCTGTCCTCCTCGGACGATGAAGAACAACCTGGCACATCCGGTGCAAGTCAACATGCTGCACCAGCAGGACCACCAGCTGCAGCACCAGCAGGTCCACCAGCTGCACCCCCTGCACCCACCCCTCCAACGACTGTCACCACGAATACCATCCCTGCCGACATGGACAGAATAAGGAACAACACCAGCGCAGTGACCCTGGACCAACCTGGGGCCATGGACACCACCACCACCACCAACCCCGAGGTGGACCAGGGTTATCTGTGCGTGCAACTGCACACACTGCACATGTCAGCAGGGGTGGTGGGAGGGGTGGGAGACAGAGGTCGCTGCTTGCAGACGTTGCTGGTGTGCATGAAGACCCACAACTGGTACGCATAGCTGATGCGTACCAGTCCAGCACCGGAGAGCTCAGCCAGGTAGTGGGGCTCCTCAGAGACATCAAACAGCAGCAGGCTGCCCATCATGCCCGCTTGGACTCCCACATGTCCCATGTGGAGTCACACATGTCACGTGTGGACTCCCACATGTCACGTGTGGACTCCCACATGACCCGCGTGGAGTCCAAGTGGGATGTACTACATGAGATGACGGCGGTGCACAGGGACATTTTACAATGCCTCCGCCAGATGAACAGCAACCAGTCCACACCTCCCTGTGTGCCAACAACATCTGGTACCGAACAAACTGCAACTGCCACAGGGAGGGAGGAGGACTCTGGCGGAGAGTCCCCTGCACCGCAGCAGCCTGCACTTGAGGGCCCCCCCAAGAAGAGGGGTCGTCCGAGGAGGGGAAAGTGAGAGGCTGATGGCCAAGCGCAACTCCCAGGAAGCCTGAACCTGTTCTGGATTTTCGCCTTTGTGCACAGACTGTTCACCCTGTTGATGGCAACACTACTCCCACACATTGCATGGGGAGTACAAGTTGGAACAATGTGTCAGACAACTGTGGCCCCGATACTGGGGATCCTGTCTACCTGGACTTTCTATTCATCTAGGAACTTGGGATTGCAAGATTCATGTACAGCACAATCCATCCTATGCACTATTATCACAGATGTATCACAATAAACACAATAATACACCATACTTGCCTCTGTCGTGATTCCAACGTGGGTGCTGTTATGGGGATGATGAACAACAAAATTACACTGTGTATGCGAACTGCAACAGCAAGGACAACACAGGCATGTGAGTACAGGCAACGTGACACATATGAGGGAGACACACCACCAGGGCTACACAACACATACACACCTAGGCCATCTGACTCATTGCCTACACTGATGTTGCCAGGGAAGACGGTGCAATGCACAGACACCACACCCATTCCCAGTTGTAGTCAAGTAGCCCACAGGTGCAGTAAGCAAATGGCACTCAAATGTGTGACCACAGACAACGCACATCACTAAGTGAAGCACAGGTTTATTACACAGTAGCAACATGCCGTAACCACTACAGATGCAAGGTAACCCCACCTGGTAGCGGGCACACAGTCAACAACTGTAGACAGAAGGAAGTCCATGGGTGTGGCGCACATCACCTGTAGGGACACAACAGCTACCAGCCTGGATGTGCAATCACGTTGTCGGTGGACACAGTTGACCAAACGAATCTGAAAGTACCCTGTGAAGGACAGAAATGACACACAGTCAAAAGCAATGGAGTACAGGACAGAACAGCAAAACTCATGCACAATACATGTTACAAGATACCCACCCAGAACCAAGTTAGCATGTGAACACTGTTGGGGAGTACAGCCCACCTGTAAGCACACATCGCAACACACATCCAGTCAAGTAGCCCATGGACACACTCCAACAGCACCAGAGCACCACCCACACATCATGCCAACTCACATCATTGACATGACACCTCAGGATACTCACATTCAGCTAAAGAAGTTGGTGATGAGCTGTGTGCGGACATCACCATCACCATCATCATCATCATCGTCACTGGCATCGTGTTCCAGGCCAGGATCCTCCACAGGTGGCGGATGTTGGTCATCGTCATCCTGGATGAGAGGCAACTCCTTCCGCACTGCCAGGTTGTGGAGCATGCAGCAGACGATGATAATCTTGCACACTTTCGCAGGGGCATATGGGAGGGACCCTCCGGTCTTGTCCAGGCAGCGGAAGCGGCTCTTCAGGAGACCAAAGGTCCGCTCAATCACTCTCCTGGTCCGACCATGTGCCTCATTGTAGCGCATCTGGGCAGGTGTCACAGGGTTCCTGAGGGGTGTCAGCAACCACGGCATGTTGGGGTATCCCGAGTCACCTACGGACAGACAAGTGCACATCAGCTGACTTGGAAAAGTGGGCGGAATACTACAGATCAGATCACACACAATGGCACAAAGTCAGTACACACCGACAAGCCAGGCACGCTGGTTCTGCATCTGTGCCATCAACCTGGGGATGCGACTACTCCTCATCACAAAGGCATCGTGTGCTGAACCAGGGAAACGGGCACACACGTGTGTGATGGTCATGTCTGCAAGACACACCACCAGTGCATTGACCGAGTGGTAGTGCTTGCGGTTCCTGTAGGCCTGCTCCTGGGCCTGTGGTGGTACCAAAGCCACATGTGTCCCATCAATGGAGCCAATGACATGCGGCATCCTCCCCAGGGCATAAAAGTCACTCTTCACGTCAGTGAGTCGTCGCAGTCTAGGGAAATAGATGTACCGGTTCAGGAAGAGCAACATTGCCGCCAAGAAATCGCGGAGCACACGGCTGAACATGGTCTGTGACATCCCACCAGCAGACGCCACAGTATGTTGGAAGGTACCGGTGGCAAAGAAGTGTAGGGCTGCCATCACCTTCACCTTGGGGGTCAGCGCTGTAGGATACGGCCGGCCAGGCTGCAAATGTGGGGACAACTGCACTGCAAAATCCTCAATCAGCTGCCTGGTGAAGCGGTACCGTCGGATGCTGTCCCGTTCCACCATCGTTGCCAGGTCTGGGAATGGCCGATGGACAGCAGGAGCCCTGCAGTGCAGAGGAGAAGTAAGCAAGATCGTCAGTCACCCCACATATGCGGCATTGAACACACTCAAGATCCCAACATACATCATCATGAGGCACAACTACATGAAGTGTGCAGTACCGGAACGACATGTATGGTACATACATGGCCAACATCTGTCAACACGGTCCTACAGGTGGCATCAATTTGTCCCAGGTTGGCCCATTGGATATCATGATGCTGTGTCACAGTCACCCCCCAGTGACATGTGAGGACAGATGTGCCCCAGGCACCACAGCTCAACGACAGGCACATTCCCAGGGACCCTGTAATGCCACATGGACACTGGCATCACCTGGAGTATCATGTGTACACCACAACAAAACAAACATGACCCCCACAGGTAGTGGCCACACTTGCCATGGCAGGAGAGCCATGGACGTCTGTGACACACACGCACAACATCAGAGTCCATGCACACACAACGTGGATGTGGAGACTGTCTCCCATTGTGCACATGAAATCAGAGACATTGTAAACACTACATGCACAAAGACTGTGGAGGGCCATCACTATTGTGCCACTGGGACACCCTGGCTCAAACATACCGTCCCACATGGGACTCACGGGGTATGTGACATGACATACACAAACACCACTGTGAAATGTGACCATGGCACATGCACAGATATGAACAGTTGCACATCACAGTGGTCACGTACACGTAACACCCAGGAACCTGTCCCCATTAACACGTGCACAGCCTGGGGGTGGCTGCCCACAGGTGACACCCACAGGACAAAATGTACACCAACATACACACAATAGGAAATGCAGCCTTACATGCCTTATGATAAGGTTTGGACAGGCTGTCGTGATGTAGGTGTGCCCCTCACTCCCTGGGAGCTATCTGTGGCTGGCATATGTCCATCTGAGACAGGCATGCTGACATATGCCAGTCACATGTACAGTGATGCGTTGAACAGCAATGGACCGATCGGTGCCTCCGGCCGGCCCATTGCATTCAATGTGTGCGGGTACGCGTTGTACCCCTGTGCGCGTTGAACAGCAATGGACCGATCGGTGCCTCCGGCCGGCCCATTGCATTCAATGTGTGCGGGTGCGCGTTGTACCCCTGTGCGCGTTGTACTGCAATGGACCGATCGGTGCCTCCGGCCGGCCCATTGCATTCAATGTGTGCGGGTACGCGTTGTACCCCTGTGCGCGTTGTACTGCAATGGACCGATCGGTGCCTCCGGCCGGCCCATTGCATTCAATGTGTGCGGGTACGCGTTGTACCCCTGTGCGCGTTGTACTGCAATGGACCGATCGGTGCCTCCGGCCGGCCCATTGCATTCAATGTGTGCGGGTACGCGTTGTACCCCTGTGCGCGTTGTACTGCAATGGACCGATCGGTGCCTCCGGCCGGCCCATTGCATTCAATGTGTGCGGGTACGCGTTGTACCCCTGTGCGCGTTGTACTGCAATGGACCGATCGGTGCCTCCGGCCGGCCCATTGCATTCAATGTGTGCGGGTACGCGTTGTACCCCTGTGCGCGTTGTACCTCAATGGACCGATCGGTGCGCACCCATTGACAATGGGCTTGCCTGGCAACGGACGCGTTTTCGAATATTCGAACGAGTCGGTTGCTGGAAAATCAGTTGGTCACCCACAACAATGTTGCAAAATCATGTATGTCATGAAGTTGAAATTTTGAAGGATGCTGTGGGCGTGTTTTGGTGCTGCTATTCCATGGATTGGCCAGATTCAGAAGATGCAAACGACTTGGACCTATCACTTTGGACACAAGGGACAGTATCTGCCTCTCCAGCACATATATATTGCTGCATGTTCCCCTGAGAGCCCACTTGCCTGCACTACATGCTCCAGGACGACATCTGCCACTGCACTGCTGCTGTCTCTGCCCCTCTGGACCCTGCAATGGCACGTACTGTGGAGAGAGCCCCAGCCTTCAGCCTTGAAGAGAACCAGGCCCTGCTGGACAGCCTACTTCCACAGTACAGCAAGCTGTATGGGACACCAGGGGAGCAGGTGAGTGTTCTGTGCACTGCCTTTCTGAATGTGCATTTTGTCTGACTAGCAAGGCTGAGAGTCAGCACACCACTGGCTAGCAGGCTCACTGAGTAGTTGTCACCCCCCATAGTGTGTAGTGACTTGCACTGGACAGGTATGGTGCAGTGACAGTGCTTCTGAACAGGGTTTTACTCCCCATGCTATGATACCATGTAGTGACTTCTGGAAAACTGTCCATGGGCAGCCGTGCACTGCCTGGGTACACCATGTGCCCCTGTGATTGCGACATGTATATGCAACTGTGTCATGCACGGATATGTTGCATGTGTAGTAATGGCCTTATCACTTTGTCATCCTGACAGGCTTCTGCCCATCGGAAGCATGAGATCTGGAAGGACATCGTCCGGGCTGTCCGGTCCGTGGGGGTCTACAAGCGCCGGATCCGCAACTGCCAAAAGAGGTGGCAGGACCTTCGGGGCTGGACCCGGAGGATTGCACGGGTCCAGCTGAAGCTGTCGCCTCCTCGCAGGAGGGGCGGAACACGGACCCTGACCCCCCACATGCTCAGGATCCTGGCGGTGGTCTTTCCAGACCTGGATGGGCAGCTGAAGGCCAGAGAGCAGCAAGGAGGGGGTGAGTCAAAGACTGCACTGTGTACTCTGTCTAACATGCTATGTGCCCTCCTCGGGCCAGGTTGAACTGCCACAGTACAGCAGTCATGTTGTCCAGGAGCCATGTCCCTCTATTGTGCACTGCCCACTCCTCATCTGATACCCAGGTGTGGCCCTTACATGCAGGGAATTCTGTCACTTAGGACTGTGTCCTTGCAGTTTGCTTGACTCAAGGTGGGAGACAGCATCTGTTTCCCTGACTCTGTGGTGGGCATCATGGGTGGGTCCATTGCTTACACGATGCCTGTATTCTGACATGTATTCAGCGTGTTACTTTGATCTGTGGTCCAATTGCTGAGCTGATCCACCACATGTGGCTGGGGTACCTGGCACACACCCATGCTGCGGGTGGGAACAATGTTTGGGCCCCAGGAGTATGTATATGACGTGTGTCACACATACTTAGCCAGCTGCCTACAGTCCAGGGCTCATCCCTCATTCATGTGGGGCTGGACAGTCATGCCTACTCCAGGCCATACAATACACTCTGTACTCCCACTCCCGTGTATCAGAGGACACATTGTGCACAGTGATTTGACCCCTCAGGTGTCTGCCTCTGTGTCAGTGTGCTGTGGATTAGTCGCCAGGACTGCTGTGGAGTTTCTTGGTAGGGGCTCAGCATGCCACTGGAGATGTGACCATAGGAGACGATACTTGTGTGACACATAGGTGTCTGATCAGCTGCCCATGCAGACTGGGGCATGTAAATGTGAAGTTCAGGCAGCTGTTCCCCATGCACAGCAGAGTGTGAGGGGCTCAGGTTCAGAGGGTAGTGTCACAGGTCTCCCATATGTCCAATAGGTATGACCTGGACAGATGAGGGTTAAGAGGATGTGTTGTGGGGGGATGTACATGTGCACTTGTGCAGCTCCAGGACTTGCATTCCCCATGACCTACTATTGTGACACAGTGCAGAGTGTTGTTGTCTGGCTGCAAAGTCATACATCACTGAGACAGTGATGTATGACTTTGCAGTCATGCCTCCGCCATGGCATGTGTCTACTGATTGGTGATCCTGCAGGGGAGTGACATGTGCTACATGCACACCATAGTGGCGCTGGCTATCAGGACATGGGTGCATCATGGTGTCTGTCGCTGGTATGCATCACATGCATTTCCTATTTGACTCTGGGCATCCCTTACATCCGTAAACCTGTACTGACTCAGTGGCAAGAGCTGTGATGTGTCCACACCGTGTCCTCTGCACTGTCCAACTACTGTGTACTTGGTGCATGTGTCAACACTGGGGTGTTGCAATCCAACAGACACCAGACAGATGGGTGCAAGGCCATGTGGGATGTGAGTGCCATGCTTGGCATCAGACTGACAATTGACTTCTCCTGTTCAATTAGGGCACTTTTAGCAATGTACAACTAATGATGCCAGGGCTTGCTCTGTAATGTGCTGTGCTCACAGTGGTGTGTGCGTTATGTGCAGGTGACTGATGTCTGTCTGTTTCCCCATTGTTTGCAGATACATCCACGGCCACGGAAGGGGACAGCTCCACGGACCAGGAGGAGCCGGAGAGCCAGACTGGGTCAGCAGCCGAGGAGTGGTCGGAGGGACCCAGTGGCACGGAGGGCGAGGGGAGCCACACCGAGGAGTCCTCAGCAGCATCCACCTCAGCTGAGGACCAGAGCAACTCGGAGGATGACTCCCTTGTGGAGGCGGGTGTCAGCAGCCACCACACCCCAGCTAGTGTTGCTGTCCCCGCCACCACCAGCACCACCACCGCCCTCCCATCGGCTCCCATTCCCCAGGTCCGTGGAGGCTCCCATGTCCGGGAGCGTGTCTCCTTTGGGCCAGGCACCGCACCCCCTGCCCCTGTGTCCCCTGCTGCCCTGAGTGAGGAGTCTGTGTACCTCCTTCGCCAGCTCCATGTAGGGCAGACAGCCATGCTGAGTGTCCTCCATGCGCACACCGCGCTGTTGACTCAGCTGGTGTCGTTCATGGAGGGCATCTCATCGGGCATGTCTGACCTACAGAGGGCAATAGGTCCATGGACTCCTCCCTGACGGCAGCAGTGTCCCTCCTCAAACGGTCCCTCACCCCTCCTGCCTCTGCTCCATCCACACTCCCCAGCACCTTACCCATCCCAGGCACACACACACTGGCACAGGCACACACCAGCACACACACATCCAGCACACTGACACACACGCCAATGACAAAACGCACACGCACGCACATTCAGGGGACTGAAGCCAGACTCACAGGGGATGGGGCCCTGGAACACACACACGCATCCACATGCACTGCGCAGTCCTCAGTTCCCTCTCCCTCCAAAGCACCCTCCCTTGCCTCACCTGCAACCCCAAAGTCACAGCAGCTCTTCCTCTGTGACCTCGGCCTCTTCCCCACCGATGAAGCTGCTCCAGCATCCCGGGGGAAGAGGAAGCCCACCCACACGGAGCAGAGTGCCCCTCGCCCCCGGACACCCTCCCCCAGGCGCAGACGGACTGAGGCCCCCACCCGCAAGTCCCCCGGAGTGCTAAGAGCAAGACCCCGCCACCACCCTGCAGCTCAGGCACAAGGTCTCCGTCCTCCATCCCTCAGGCCCCCACTGCACAGGTGCCCCCACCACACCCTGCCCCAGGTTCCCCCACCCACAGATATACCATCCCCAAGATGCTCCGGCCTTCTCCCCTGCCACTTGCTCTCCCAGCACCACACCCCCCGCTGCGCTTGTCTGTGCCACTGATGTGGTGAGGGTGTCCCCCCTCTGTCCAACCCACCTTGCCTGTTCCCCATTCTCCTCCCCTGGAGGTAGGCACTGCAGTGGAGTCCACTACCGCCCTGTCTGACTTGGGCACTGCAGTGGCGGACCTGTCCACCCCATCTGCAGGGTCCACTGCAGTTGTGCCGGCACCCACGACATCTGTGTCATGCCCCCAGTTGTGCCGGCACACACCATGTCAGACACCTCCACTGCAGTTGTCAGTGGCTCTCCTGCACCCACCACCCCTTCCCTGACTCCCCCTGGTGAGCCCTGATCCTGTCCCTGCGGTGCCTGGCCTGCCCCCCGGTTGCCCCTCCTAGTGGATTGTCCCTGGTATTGTGCAGGCATGCGTAGGGTGACATCTGCCAGTGTCACCCTGTTTGAACTTTGACAATGGACTGGCCATTGGCCTTTGCTCTTTTTTCAGGACTTCGTTTGGCCTCAACACATATGCTGAATAAAGCAACTTTCTTTTCTCTAGTGCTCATGCTTCAGATGTACATGTTGTTGGTGCAGCTAACCATGCCCTTGCTGCAGTGATGGTGATATCTGGTCTCATGATTATGAAGTGTTACTGTGCAGGAACCCATGTGGTCCAGGGGGAATGTGTCCTATCATGTGGTGTATCCATGTCATCAATAGCAGCATCTGAGGGTGTCATGTGTTCAGTATTTGGCAATGGGTTTCCTACTTACATTGGCAATTTCATATCTGTGGCTTCCACCCCTGCACATCTGTTGTGCCTGCCATCGTTGCATTTGTCTACTTCCCTGACCGTGTTGCCATCTCCAGTGGACATGCAGGTTTGGGCATCAATGGGGAGGGACTCATCCGTGTAGTCAGTGCAACATTGCTATACAAGTGTGTTGGATCTGTGCTGATGATTCCGTTGGCACATCCATGACCAGGCTGATGTGATGGGAGCCCTCATTTGGTGCTAATTGTTGATTGTGTGACCAAGTGCTCAGCTGACATGATGGGGCCCTACTGAGGCAACATATGGCACAGCTTTCCTCACACAGGAGTGGAGTCCCCTCATGGCAGTGTGTACACGTGTGACATTGCCTGCGCCCAAGGTGTGTGTTGTATGTGCATGTCTGTGTGTTCACTTCCATTCATCTGCGCATGCTGTGATCCCTAGTGTTGTACCTGTTTGTGATGCTTGCTGACTTGAGCTATGTTCCCCCAAAGTCTTCTCCCTGTGTTCTCTGTGATGTGGGTGCATGGCACATTACTGGTCATCAGGGTGTCACCCATAGGTGTGTTTGCTGTCAGGGCAGAGTTTGTGTGCTGACGCAGATGGGTCACAGTCAGGTTTCCCTTTGGCACTTGTTGTTTGCCCCTGTCATGTGATTTCCAGTTTGTGTTATCTTTCAGTGATTGTGACACGTTGTGTGTGTGACTGCTGGCACTCCTTAGGGTCCGGGCTGCAATGTTGGTTGTTGTCTATGTGTGTTCTTTGTGGGTGACCTTGGCTTCTTCATTGGTGTGTGACTGTGGCTGGGATCCCATTGGTCGGTGTGGTATTGCCGTCATGTCCATGTACAGAGTAGTGTGCAGTGTGTCAGACATTCAGGAGTCTTGTTGAGTGTCCATGTGTGATGTGTTTCTACACCTTGGTTCCCACCCACCACCCTGGAATAGTCATGGGTGCATGTGCAATGTCACCAGTGCATGTGTACTTCACTGCTGCACATTGTTGGAGGTCGAGGGGTGTGGTGTTGAGTGTGTGCAGATGAGAGTTGTTGCCCGGCTAGTCCCCTGCCTCCATGTTGGCCTTGGCTTACTGGCCATGCTGATTGATTTGTGCTTGTGTAGGTGTGATGGTAGTTAGTTGCTCAGGACACCTGACTGTGGTTCACAGTGTGAACGACATTTAGCTTTGTCATCACAGTGGTATTTTTCTTCAGCCCAGGGTCACCACATTGTGGGGGCCCTGGGGGTGGTGCTGTGGTGTGTCTGTGACTTGCTGTGTCAGTTGTTGTTCCTACGTGCCTGTGTGACATGTGTGTTTTGTGCTCCCTCTCACCTGTCAATGCCTGCTTGCCCACATAGGGGATTTGGATCCATGAGTTAGCTTAGTGTGGCAGTGTATGCACATCTGTATGATTGGTATTCAGCTCTCCTCATGTGTTGTGTTGTTGCCTGGGGACACTGGCACCCCCACCCCTCACCTGCTGTGTATGATGACAGTGTTGGTCTGCCTGTTTGTGTTTGTGCATCTGCACCACTGCATTGGCATATCTTGGGTGTGCCATTGGCTGTATGTTGTTTGGTGTGTTTCCCCTGCTGTCCCTGGGACTCCTAGGTCATCGGTCAGCACAGTGATCATGGTTTGTGTGTCCCATTGCTGCCATGGTATGGTATCTGTTCACCTCACATCTGCTGTCTCCACAGGGTATCTGCATTTGTGTGCCCATTGGTGCAAATATGTGGTTCTGCATTCTGATGGTCACTTCTGTCATTGTGTCATTGATGACTGTTGACGGTCTCAGCCCCCATGGGTGTTGTTTGTCTGCACATGGCCAAAGGAATGTTTCATTTGCACTGCAGTATTTGGCTCCCCCAATTTATGTTGCAATGGGACACATACACTACTTTGCCACAGATGAGTTTTTGGTTCTGTGACCAGGAATGATCCATGCAGTTTGGCAGTTGCAGCTCTTTCTTTGTTAACAATTACCTTTTGGTCACTGTGATGATGAGGGTGTAGACCCCATTGCCACAATGGTCAAAATGTGCTTCAGCTATGGACCCCACACTTACCTTTTGGTCACTGTGATGATGGGGGTTTAGACCCCATTGCCACAATGGTCAAAATGTGCTTCAGCTATGGACCCCACACTTGCCTTTTGGTCACTGTGATGATGGGGGTTTAGACCCCATTGCCACAATGGTCAAAATGTGCTTCAGCTATGGACCCCACACTTGCCTTTTGGTCACTGTGATGATGGGGGTTTAGGCCCCATTGCCACAATGGTCATGGGCTGCTTGCATTGTGGGTGCCACACACATATATGTGTGGCACATGTGCTAGGGGGTCACATTGTATGTTCAATGTCATGTTCGGTGTTGTAGGCATTTGACACAGCCTGCTCACACGCTTGTCATGGTGGTGGGGGATGTCTTAATCTTGCATTCCAGGCTGTGGTGTGCTGGTTGT